>CM062296.1:141428516-142146243 GCA_031216915.1 Pictodentalium vernedei | reverse complement strand
TACGAATGTAAAGATTCGTGCATTCCATACTCTCCTCACACACACAGCAGATACCACAAGGACACGCAACTAAAGAGGTGCTACTTTTATCTTTACAGTTTATATATTGTAATGAAAACTAATTCTACCTTCTTTTAAGCAGGTACACAGAAACACAGAAGATGTTTTTTTGACCAGCACCCCAATAACCGCTACAGACAGTCTAACCGTTATGGAAACAGTCACCCCCACGGTTCCTGAACATCCTCCGCTCCATCCCTAAAAGTGGTCAACCACTTTAAGGGAGGCGAGCGTTGGTCCTGCGTCCCGCCTCCGCCCCTTTTTGTAAGCGCATTGCGCATCTTTTTGTCCCAGCCCAATAGGACTACAATGCAGGCCTGCCCCGAACCAGGGAAGTTCGGGTCTTCTTCTTGGTGGTCCCCGAAAGGGGTCGTTGTTGTTTTCCTTCAAAGAGTCCAACTATAACAGAGACAGCCTGAGGCAGATTATACTTGCCAGTGATGGCCATCACCCATAATCATCCTCGAAGCGGCAGACTATACTTGCTCGAAAATCCAGATCGACTGCACCCTCGGAGAGAGGTAGTACCTTTGTGAGAGGACCCAACCTCCCACACTGGTCCTCACCCGAGGGTCCAACCGACATCAGTCAACGAGACCGCCTACCCACAACTGGAGACACCTGCTGAGTACCGGATCCTTTTCCTCCTTCAACACGCCTAGACATGTGACAGCCATTCCTATACAGTTTTTTTTCCTACACATTTTTTAGCCCCCCAAAATGGGGGTCATAACTTTTCATGCCCCTCCACACCTTTACCCCACGTAATTTTTAAAACCTGACGATGACCTCCGCCATAAAAAAAAGTTCACCTAGTAGACCCAAATGAAGGGCAACATACTCTATCCCCCCCCCCCCCCCGTGTCATCCGATGGAAGGTGCCCCCATCTGAGCTGCCCCCCCCCCCCCCCTTACCCCCACCCCCATCGCCCACAGGCCTCCCTACACCCCACAGGGGTCTGGAAACGTTATTTTAGTGATTTAGGGTATATAGTTAGATATTCTTTATTTCACGTGACATGTGCATCTAATGACAATATAACAACACAACAGTAAATTTATAACATAAGCACCGGCCAGTTTGGCCTATATGTCACAATATATATCCTTTTACTCTATATATATATGTTTAAAAAGGAGACCCTAAATCACTAAAATAACGTTTCCAGACCCTGTGCTACACCCTGCGTAGGTGGTGTTGAGTCTTAAAAGACATAACTTCATGGGTCACCACTTCTTATTCTTCATCCAAACTGCGGCTGAGATGACATGTTGAGTAGGAAAAGATTCCAGTTGTTCCTCAGCCTGAAATTTTCGATCAGGTCATGCGATGGGCTCAAGATTGTATTTAAACCGGCGATATCCCCCGTTTAAAGACCTCTATGCTTTGTGTCGTCGGCTAATAAGCCCATTGCCGATTAGCCATCTTTGACGTTAATAATATGCAAGGCCAGAGGTAGCTTCGGGTAAACAATTCGATCAGACTATCTGTCAAGACTGTCATACATTCGATAGAAACAACCAAAATGTTTCGCTTGAAACGAGAAAATGTGCATTTTCGATTCAAAAACAAATCAAGATAGAAAACATAGCACTCTTTCAACACTTCATTTAATGGACAGGGCAAAATAATATTGCTTTTTTTAGTGAAATGAATACCACAATGAACCCCTTCCCACAAGCGAAGGTTGACTCGGCATCATGGTTTTGTTGTGTTGACGTGTGACAAAACTGCAGATATATCACTGAAATGGCATAAAAATGTCTGTGTGGGTGAAAATGCAAACCCTGGGTATCCAAACAACCAACCCATACAAATATTTTCAAGCATAACACGCAGATGTTCCAGCTGGAAGACGTTGGGGTGGAGGGGGCGTGGTCCCTAAAAGTGAATGAAAATAGTCTGCTAATAGCAGTGTCGCGTGTCTACTAATAACATTTTGTCCATATACAGTACAAGTCAAAATGAGTTGAAGAATAACCACGACCAGTGTAAGCTATAGATGAATGTTTCCTATACAAATAACACAAGAATCGCACATAAAAATATATAAACTCTTCTTTTGACTATTTTCTCCTTCAACTCAAACACGGTGGAAGCTGTCTTATTACAAAAAAAACACCCACGAAGTGGAAGGTCCACGCAGGGCCGGGGAAAGGAAATTCGGTTAATTCTGTGACGGCTCCCCTTTAAAAAATGTCGGGATATTGCATGCACAGATGATAAAGGCACCTGCAGCGAATGCCGGAGGAGCGATCGATCACCGAGTGGTTGGAGGGGGCGGCGTTTCTTCACCAACAAAATTTTTAAATCAGTTATTAGATGGAGTGTTCTGGCGGCTTTTGGGATAAAAAATTAAGTTGTTCTTGGCCGTCAAAATGAAGTTTTTAGCAGCATGTTTCAAATTTCCAAGTTGATCAGTGAGTATCCAATGACCTCCCGCCCATAGCATTGACTGCACAATTCTTGAAGTGATAACTTACTTACGTCAAGTTGATTTAATAAAGTTATTACTTCAAGAATCATGCAGTCCAGAATAACAGCCGTTGGTCAACTGCATAGCTTCATTCATGATACAGCTCCCTTCTTAACTGTTGGCACACGAGTCAGAACCTTGGGGGAGGGGGACTAGGTCAAATATGGCCTGAAAGCCTGTATTTTTTGTTGTTTTTTTTTTGTTTTGAAACGCCCTTTGAAAGGACGTACCAAACCAAAACAATTAAAATACAGTCCTTCGGGTCATGTTTGGACTAGAGGGTGGGCAGGCGAAACCAAGATCCTTGACTCCTGGGCCAACCGCCCCCCCCCCCCCCCCAAGTTCCAGGCTCTGGGAGTTACTACCCTGGGCCCCACCCTCTCCGCGACCCCGGATAGATGACCAAAATGTGCATACATGGATATTGTATTACAGAACACACAGGGTGGATTTTGTACTTCTCCTCTAAGTTGTTGGATGTACATATATTTCCAACATATTCTTGCCAGTTTGTAGAAAGTTGGGACACTCAACAAGCTAATCTGCAATTTATGCACCACCAGATAATTAACTTATCAGTGCTCCTTAAACTTCAGATTTGCTTTGTGAGTTACAAGTTTTTACTGGCTGTCGAGTATGGTCAGTGGTTGATGCCCATGTGCATTGTTTTGTACAAGCAAAATTCCAGCCAGCGGACCTCCGAGTGGAATTCAGAAATCACTTGACTTACAGTACAAGTCGAAATACGTGGAAGAATAACCACTATAAACTACTAGTATTCATCATCAACTACACCAGCAACACAAGAACCTGATATCAGTTTCGGGAAAGCTCTCACAGAAAGCTTTCCGGAAAATGATTGGGGGTTCTTGTGCTTTTGGTGTAATGGCAGTGGGCTACTGTGTTCAGTGCGGTTATGCTACGACTTATTTTGATTCATACAGTATTTGAACATATGCATTTATATTCATAAGAAGTCTTTTTTTCCAGGCATTTCATACTTGGCTATTAAATAAATAATTGTTCATTTACAGATTAGTTCTATTAAAAATTATTGGACTGTAGCCATAGACACATTTCAATATTTCGTGATTATAAAACAAATTTAAAATAAGAAGTTTTGACTTGCTGAAATAATCTACAATTTTAGTACTCTGATCACAAAAAAGCAGTATAATATATTTTGTACTTTACATTTTAAACCTTTACCCACAGATAACATTAAAACTGGAAATTTAAATTTAATTTTTTCAAATTGACACAAAAAGCCTCAAGCGAATCGAATCATGTGATCCTCGGAGGAACAACCTTGTTCCGATGATAGATCACATTATGTGTCTTGTACAAAACTTTTAAAAAAACATTTTTACCTGCTAATTCATGAATTATGTGTGAAGTTGCAGTCAATTTGTTAATTTAGGGTTCGGCAGTGAGGTGTGTGGATTATGGAGATTCTTATCAATCCATTTTCCAATGTTTGAGATAAAAAGAATTAACAGTGCCAAAAGGGTAAATTCCCACCACTCATGGGTTTGGCTTTTGGCATATCAAAGCTACGTCAACCCCAAAAATTAGTTTCTTGAAATAATATTCTTTCGTGGACATTATAAATTACATTTTGAATTTCTATGCATTGGAAAGTATAATGCAATAGGAATTCCAATACAATTAACCCTCTTAAATGCTGTGTATAAACCCAAAACATGTTAAAAAAAAAGGTTACAGCATACATGTTCATGTATATATATTTTTATGTCCGATTCTTGTGTTATTAGTATAGGAAACATTACATCTATAGTTTATACCGGTAGTGGTTATTCTTCAACTCATTTTGACTTGTACTGTATATGGACAAAATATTATTAGTAGACACGCGACACTGCTACTAGCAGAGACGATTTTCATTCACTTTTTAGGGACCACTCCCCCTCCACCCCCAACCTATTTCAGCTGGAACATCTGTGTGTTATGCTTGAAAATATTTGTATGAGTTGGTTGTTTGGATACCCAGGGTTTGCATTTTCACTCACGCAGACATTTTTGTGTCATTTCAATGATATATCTGCAGTTTTGTCACTCGTCAACAAAACAAAACCACGATGCCGAGTCTACCTTCGCTTGTGGGAAGGGGTTCATTATGGTATTCATTTCACTAAAATATCAATATTAATTTGCCCTGTCCATAAAATGAGGTGTTGAAAGTGTGCTATTTTTTCTATCTTTATTAGTATTAAATCGAAAATGCACATTTTCTCGTTTCAAGCGAAACTATCACATGTGTGACAGTCTTGACAGTCTGATCGAAGTGCTTACCCGAAGCTACCTCTGACCTTGCATATCATTAACGTCAAAGATGGCTAATCGGCAATGGGCTTATTCAAAAGATGACATAGATTCTGAGAAATTAAAACTTAATATTACGCAAAACAACTCTGTTTGGTGGACACTGAACTCAACACTGAAAACACGGAAGAAAACTGCTAGTCACGTGGTTTGCACCTCGTGAACTTGACCTTCACATCAAAGATGTCAGATTCGAAATTGGCTTATTCCAATGGCTTGAACTATGGAATTGGGCGTATTCCCTCCCACGGTTGTGGGCCCTTTCCCGGATTTTTTTTCTTCAAATTCTGAAGCTCTCAGATCGATTCTGGTGCCTCCTGAGGAAGCATGGTGGTTAAAAACAGTAAGTTACGGTTTGCATATTTGCCCCCCCCCCCCTCCCCCGGGCCCACCACTGTGAGCTCACACATAGGGATTGGTGGAGTGAGCACAAGGGACCCTAGTCTTAACAGGCTCATGTGGGTATCACTGAGGTGGGACTTACAGGAATCTAGAACTAGTATCCACTGATGTATGTATGGTTTTAATATTTATTATCACCTCGGCATGTGTTTGGCGAAACGCTAACTGAAAATACAATATGAACCCCTGTTTAAAAAAAAAAGCTTGAACACAACTTTTTGCCGGTAAAAAGGACGGAAAGCGTATAAAAACTGTTTTACTAAATGTACCTCTGAAAGTGTGAAGTGACAATTTAATGAAGCGATATAAAACAAAGATTAAGTATTGTTTGTTTTATTATAGACTATTTTCAAATTATAAATGGTTTCTCTCCAAAAATACATTGTGTTAAATCCCCTCGTGGTGAACAGAAACATCTAAAATTAGCTACACCTCCATCGAGCAAGTATGGTAATATTCACCCCGTCGTGCACCTCAGCGAAATCGTTGTTTTCCAAGCACAAAATGGCGTGTCGATCAGTGTCGATGGAAAATGATCTACTTTGTCGTGTAAATAGTCTACAATAAAACAAACAATACTTAATCTTCTACAGTAAAACCTGTCTTGAGAGACCAATGTCTTGAGAGACCACCTGCTTTGAGAGACCACATCTGCCAGGCACCGATTGGTTTTACTCTATAATGGACCTGCTATGGGAGACCACCTGTCTTGAGAGACCACCTGTCTTGAGAGACCACTGTGACCTGGTACCAACTTGTATTTTTATGCCATAATGGACCTGTCTTGAGAGACCGCCCTTTGAAGACTGAAACCATGACAAAAACTTTTTACCTGTTCTGGAATTGGAAAATCCATTGTGGTTATGCTAACATAATTAAAAGTATTAAAAGCTCTTAATTGGGATTCAATTGCTAACTCATTCAAGAATGAGATGTTTTTATAAGACCCCTGTGAAAAGATTAGGATTATTGCTGAATAAACAATTTCATACATACCTGAAATGTGACAGATAGGAAAAAAAATAAATTTGTGTTGAAAATCTTTTTGTAACAAATTGAAATGGACTGTTATAAAAATTATAAAAATAAATTAGTGTTGAAAATCTTCAATGAAGATTTTCAACACTAATTTATTTTTATAATTTTTATAACAGTCCATTTCAATTTGTTACAAAAACTTCATAAAAAAGAACAACTACAAAGTAATTACAAAAATCCATTCTTCTCCATTTCTGAATTTTGTGGTTGGTTTTTGAGAAAAGCTGAAACCTGTTATGAGAGACCACCTGTCTTGAGAGACCACTTTTGTGTGGCCCAAAGGGCGGTCTCTCAAGCAGGTTCTACTGTATCTATATACTTATTATTGCGTAAGCTTCCTTAAAAAATCACTTTTCACACATTCAGAGGTACATTTAGTACTTTAAAACGTAGCTTTTATACACCTACCGTCCTTTTTACCGGATACCGTCCTTTTTACCGGCAAAAAGTATTACCCCAATAATTATAATGGCAGGCACCATTAAATACACTTTCGGCCTCATTCTTCTAGGCGTTGATTCTGCTCAAATCCAAAATTGGTTGCATATCGGTGATTGTCCCAGATATGTAACCAATTTCGGATATGAGCAGAACAAATGCCATAGAATAATGAGGCCGAAAGTGTATTTAATGGCACATGCCTTTATTATTGTTTAACGTCACAAGGTCAAAAACTCTTTAACTGTATTACTCAACACTAGTCAGGGTTTCGAATACATGTGGTCAACCGATAACGCTCGGATCCATATGGATCTAATGTAATTCACGTGGATCTGATCAAATACACGATAGAACCAAAAAATTTTATCGTATACTTTCATCAATGGCGTTGCATTTGAAAACCTAAATTTGAATGGGGATTTGTGTATATAGCGGTGGCCAATTCTTTCCGTTAAGTTGGGTAAAGAGTTAAACCCACCCGACACTTGCAAAAAAAATTCTTGAATAACTAAACATTTTCAATTTTTGTACAAAAACATAGCTTATTACCTACCACCTATTGGAACGATCTCAACGAGTCATAATCATTGTTTTTGTATTTTCTTCAAATTTCCAAAATTTTGTCCGAAGAAAAATCCACTCCATAAATGTTTTGGTACCGCTTTTCGCGCTATGCGTATTTGAATTTAACTTTGTAAATTGATGCGTATGTGAATTGGCGATGACACAATGATTAGTTAAGAACAAATATTTTTTTACTTTTTAATTCAATCCTTACTTGCACTGCGATAAAAACGAAACATCCCAAAATCCACTCCATAAATGTTTTGGTACCGCTTTTCGCGCTATGCGTATTTGAATTTGACTTTGTAAATTGATGCGTATGTGAATTGGCGATGACACAATGGTTAGTTAAGAACAAATATTTTTTTACTTTTTAATTCAATCCTTACTTGCACTGCGATAAAAACGAAACATCCCAACATTAGACCAATGCTTTTCAACGAGTGTGACAACGGTTTGATCCTGACTGTCCCACTTTTCACACCTCTTATATCACGACTGTAGCCTTGTTCTAAAAATAATCATTCGTTATTTTCAGGCTTTTTGATAGCATAGGCGACGGGACCAAACTTTCGAATAGGATGAAGAGTGAAAGGTTACTAATTGAAACTTATCGCGTTCCAGTTCCATTGAGTGGCTCACCAGAACCAACTAACAGACAGGAAGATGGGATATCTCGTCAGATTTTAGAACTTTACCATCCTATCATCTTAAAAGATTTTTACCCTGAACAAGCTGGGGATGACGGTAGTTGCTTGTACGGGGCTGTTTCGCTGAAACTGTGTGGTGATCAAAACAGTCACGAATTGATAAGATTCCTTACAGCACTAGAAATTGCAAAAAATAAAAAGTACTATGACACTGAAGCAATTGATTTTGTTGATTTAATTAAGTGTAACGATTTAGTGACTGATTGTTATTCAAACATCTTAAGATCTGCTTGCAAAGCCCGTGGTTGGTCCGATATTTCTCACTTTTATGCAATCAGTGCCGCTTTATGCATTTCACTTAATTCATATTGCCCTCCGACTTTGTGGGATTATTTGGTTTCTAGGCCACTGAGAAGACGTGTCTGTGGGCGAGGTGTGAAAAATTCTGCTTCAGATATACATATAATGTGGTCCCAAGTGTCAGTTCCTTTGAAACAGCAGGATTTTATTCCAAATCATTTCGTTTTATTAAAGGAAAATCAACCAACAAAGGAAATAAGTATTCTTGAAATCAGTGGTGATTCGCCAGTTCACTCGACGCCTAATAAATCAGATTTTGGTGCTATGACATCTGAAAACGTGCTCGTAAATTATATTGACAACCTGTTATCAGACGACTGTTCCGTTCCATCAGCACTCCATTCTTTCCTTTCGGATGAAAAGATTAATGGCACAAAATCTGGTCTTGAAACGTCAGTTGTACATATTTCGTCTAATAAATCAGATGTCGGTGCTATAACATCTGAAAGTCCGCCAGTAAATTATATTGACAACTTTGTTATCAGATGACTGTTCCGTTTCATCTGCACCCCATTCTTTCCTTTCGGATGAAAATTGTGTCTCTGATATACCTTCAAAATCTGGTCTTGAAATGTCGGTAAAATCAATAAAATAGTGTGAATATTGTCATTGTGTGATTCTTGTTTGTTGTTTATTATTATCGCGGGCTGTAAATTCTTAGTTTTTTTTTTTAGTGTTGTTTGTTTCGTATTTTGAAGATTTCCTCTATTGCATGGCTTCGACTTCGCCTTGGGGCCGAGTTTTCCTGACGTTTCTTCTATGCATGCCCATGTTTAAACAGTCTCGAGTTTCGCATTGGAGCCATGTTCTCCCATAGATTGTGGGGGCGACTTCGCTCGCTGGCCGACTTTTCTCCAAGACTTTAGACCGACTTCTCCTGGGGCCCAAGTTCTCGTGTAGTTTGTGGGGCAGACGTCCCTCATGTGCCGAGTTCTCCCAAATTGTTTGGGCCAACGTCTCCTTAACCCCTTTACCCAACGCGGGTAGCATACGACACTTGCAAAATAAATTCTCAAATGACTAAAAAATGTCAATTTTTGTCTCAAAAACATAGCTTATGGCCCCTCATTGAAACGAGCTCTACAAACTCGTTCCAATGAGGGTGTCATAAGCTATGTTTTTTAGACAAACGGAAAAATAACAATTTAAATGGCGATTTGTGTGGCTGATGTTTTCCGCTACGTTTGTTGAAGGGTGGAAACCGACTTGCCCGGGGCCGAGTTCGCAATTGTTGGATTATTCAGCATACCCATGTTTGTCTAACCACCCGAGCTGTTACCCCGACCACAGACAGATTTGTAGTTGCCCGGGTTAGTTAAGGGACGACTGGACCATGGACACTTTGTTATGGAATGTTTGCTCCGATACCTTCTTCACGGCTCTCTCAGATTCAAGGGTGGGAATGTATGTTAGATATTCTGGCCAGCTTTTGCGTACTATATTTCCATCAACTCACTCTGGCACTGCAACAATCTCAATACGGTAAGAAAAGTAATTCAGAATGCATGATTGTAATTAAACACCATACCTTCGGTTGCTCGTAAAAGTTTATTCACATACCGGTACAGAAAATCCAATAATTATCCATTTGAAAATACCCAAAACGGAATAAACGCAACGGGATGAGACAATCGCCCATGAGACAAGTCGCCTCAAGTAAGACAACTCGCTCCATCATTTGAGACAACTCGCCCAAACTTTTGAAACAACTGGCCCCAACTTTTGAAACAACTCGCCCCACCTTTTTCAGTGGAAATGCTTATAATAAATATCAGGAGACTGATTACCGAAACACGGTTTTATTCATCGATATCAAAAGATATGGAATAGGTATGAAAATACGATTTTACAACAAAAATCTACATATTTACACACGCAATCACAATCCACCCAAAACACTCATTGATCAGATTGTTTGTTTAAACCCAAAAAATTATTGATGATTACCCTTTTCAGTTCTTTTCAAATGAAATGTCGTCAGCCACAATCACATACACTGTTTAAACAAACAAAGGTTACAATCATTATTGTTGAATCATTAGGTTAGATGTCTGGGTACTGAAAGGATAATTTTCTCCTCCGTCAGTGAATACGATTTTTGGTGAACTTCTGTTTTAAATTTAAGGTATCGCGGAACAAAATATTGAAATTAGAGTGAACCGCCTTAAAATGTTGCACTCGGAAATGATGCAATCTCTAAAAATAAACAACCTTGGGAAAATCCATTGTTTCAATAAAAGTTTGAAACATTCTATTGACATCTTGCATTTGTAACAGGAGGAGAGATAAGTGCGGGAGCCGGGGTTCGAACCGTCGACCTCTAGCACACAAAGCGACCGATTTACCACGAGACTCAGAGATCCGGACCAACCAGGCTGGTTGGTAAATGGCCTTTATACCTCGACCGCTACACTACTCTCCCCTTCTTTTGAGATTCACCATATGTGAATCTCACCCAAGTTCCTCCCTCAGAGCGGTCGAAACATCCACAGTGCCACCTACTGCTGAGGATCGGACGAGCCCCCAAATGTAACAGGAGGAGAGATTAGTGCGGGAGCCGGGGTTCGAACCGTCGACCTTTAGCACACAAAGCGACCGATTTACCACGAGACTAAGAGATCCGGACCAACCAGGCTGGTTGGTAAATGGCCTTTTTATCTCAACCGCTACACTACTCTCCCCTTCTTTTGAGATTCACCACCTGTGAATCTCACCCAAGTTCCACCCTCAGAGCGGTCGAAACACCCGCAGTGCCATGTACTGCTGAGGATCGGACGAGCCCCCAAATGTAACAGGAGGAGAGATAAGTGCGGGAGCCGGGGTTCGAACCGTCGACCTCTAGCACACAAAGCGACCGATTTACCACGAGACTGAGAGATCCGGACCAACCAGGCTGGTTGGTAAATGGCCTTTATACCTCGACCGCTACACATTATTGTTGAATATTCCTGATAAAAAAGAGGGTGATTTGATGACTTTTGGACCTAAAAAATACAATTTACTTTTTGTGCGTTTTTGTAGGGAATTCCCTGGAAAATATGTGCACGTGACCGGTACTTCCCTTTGTGTCAGAGTTTCTCTCTTATTTGTTGCATGACCCCATGTTTTCAGATCAGAAAAAGTTGTCTGAAGGGCTATACTTGACAGAGATATTCGAATGCCAAAATTAAAGTGATGCGATCATATTTTTTTTTCCGCCTGAACGTTATAATGGTCGCCTATGGGAAAATATTTATTTCTGTGATACCTTAATATTCTTGCAAAGGAATTATTATTCTTTCGTGTGTGCTTTATGTAGTGGATTCAAAATTTGCATTTGAACAGGATTTTCGTATTATTAAAGATGAGTATATAAATTAATATTCCATAATTGTTTGGGTTTTTTTAGTAAAAAATATAAAAATAAAGTTAGTAAAAAAAATTTTTTGGCGAGTCAACTTGCCACCCAAAGCGGGACAACTCGCCCCAAACCAGGGGCGCCTTGACCTGAACATATGTGTGGGGGCGAGTTGACCCGAGGCGACTTGACCAGAAGCCGCTGTGGACAGTCATTAAAAATTATGATGTCGGAAAAAATGTAAGTAAAATTTGATACTTTTGAATTAAAATATTTGGGGCGACTTGTCTCAGTAAAAAAACTGATGGAGAAAAGATATAATAAATTTGGGGCGAGTTGTCTCATTCAAAATTGGTCCGACTTGTCTCACTTGGGCGGCTCGTTCCGGGGCGAGTTGTCCCTGGGGAGATTGACTATAGACCATCACAACTTGTCGTTTCCAAATCCCTAAACTTCCTGAAAAGGTAACTGACAGAGTGACAAGATGGCTCTCAAAACCGTGTGCTGTTTATTCAGACTGAATACTGATTGAATGAATGAAAAGAAAAGTTTCTGCGCGCCAAAGGCGCACAGGGACGACATGGGATTGAAATCCCTTAATTAATTGCGGCCCGAAAAACTTTATTTGCTTTAGAGCTTTATTTGCTTATAAATTTACGAGAGTCGGAAGCGAGAGCCAATAATCTTATTAAGTTTGAGTGTGCGACTGGCAGTAGGGTAGTGGGTTGAGATCCCCGAGAACCTCGAACTGGAAGATGGCTAGGAATTTTGCACAACTACAAGAGTTCTGCTCCATGTTTGCTTAGAGAAGTGGGCATATTAATGGTAATACTGAAATCGCAGTTTGGTGGTTATTTTAGAAAAAAGAAAAAGAAACCCAAACAGTCGCTGGTTTGGGAGCAGCCCCAGCATATTATCCGTAACGGTTACAAAAAGGAAAAAATCCACCAGCATATGTTTTTGAAAGCTGGGAGTCATCCATCAGCCTATAAGGGAGAGAGGATGCTGAGCTTTGGTCATCTGGTCTGCCTTCAGGGGGAACAGATGCCGGGGTGATTAGAGGGAACAAAAAGACAAAAACAAAAAAAAAGCAAACAAACAAACAAATAACCCCCCCCCCCCCCAGTAGTAGTACTCATTTGGATGACCCCGGTGGATGACCCCGGAAGTGACGTCATGTCACGTGACGTAGTGGCGCCATGTTGTGTTGTCATGGTAACCCGCGTGAGCGGCCATGTTGTGACGTCATCTCCATAGTGATACGTGGTGTGAGTGCGCAGCGCGTGTTGTTAAGGTGATACGTGTTTCCGTCGTCCATTTTGTATACTGGAGGCCGCCATCTTGGTTTCTATGGTAGCACGTGGTTGCTATGTTACGAATGGCTTCTAACAAGACAGGGTTATGTTCGGGGGTGTGTTCCTTTGTAGAAGAGTAAATCTGATTACCACAAACAACCCGACAATCCCTCCAAATCACCAAAATCCTCCCAAAATCACCGAAATTGACTTTATTTCCCCAATTTATCGGCTTTGCACGTAGTGCTATAGTACTAAGGGGTACAAAGGGGTGCGTTCGATTGAACAGGAGTGATGTTCTGGCTTAGAATTCTCCCAGAATACCTTTTTGGATCCCTATCCCATGACGTGTCATTTCCCTATTAAGAATAGCACGTAGTGCTATAGGACAAATTTACCCAGAATTCTCTGCTTCTACTTGGAACTATATTTTTATAAATTCCTACGCTCTATTTTTAGTAACATCCTGAACTGACCCCTAACTAATTGTTAGAGTCTATATTTAGCAATTTCTTTAAATGACCCCCCTAACTACATGATTTTAAATAATAAAATTAATGAGGATCAAGATGTTTTTACACTAACCAATCAGATTGCTTGATTTCCCATAACCTGTACTTAATCGTATAGAGTTATCTCCCCTTAATACAACGAAGTTGTATCAGATTCGCATCACATCTATATCCAATGGCAATATCCCCGGCACCCCAATTTCGGCACCCCTTTTTTGAAAAACATATGACCTTCGGCACCCCATTTTTGTCATATGTGCTTATGTGAAAAAGCACAATGTGACACAATGTGCCCTAGCAAATAGGCACATGATTTATGTGCCGATATGTGCTTATGTGAAAAGGCACAAGGTGACACAATGTGCCCTAGCACATAGGCACATACGGGTATTTGAGAATACCTATTGCCTGGTATTGTATTATTCGAGGATACCTACTAGAGAATCCCTTTTTGTCATATGTGCTTATGTGAAAAAGCACAATGTGTCCTAGCACAAAGGCACATGCTTTATGTGCCGATATGTGCTTATGTGAAAAGGCACAATGTGACACAATGTGCCCTATCACATAGTCACATACGGGTGTTTGAGGATACCTATAGCCTAGTATTGTATTATTTGAGGATACCTATCTAGGATACCTTCTGGAGAATCCCTTTTTGTCATATGTGATTATGTGAAAAAGCACAATGTGACCTAGCACGTAAGCACATGCTTTATGTGCCGATATGTGCTTATGTGAAAAGGCACAATGTGACACAATGTGCCCTATCACATAGGCACATACGACCAAAATGGGATTCCATAGCCACAGGTGTTTTCCAAAAGGGATTCTTTAAAAGGGATTCCATAAAATGGAATTCCTATCCGACACCGTAAAATGGGATTCCGTGTTTTATCATCGACACTCGAGGGTATTCCCCTTCTCTATTGGAAAAATTCAGTTCAATGGGTTGTAGTTCATTAAGTTTAAAATTTATTCAGTTAAATGTCGTTCAGTTCAAAGGGTGTTTATTTATAATAGATATAAAAAGTTCATTCAGTTCAAGGGGGTTAATTATATATACATTCATTAGGGTTATCGTTCATTCAAACAGTTCAAGAGGGTTAACATTGGGTTATATTTAGGGGTTGTAGTTCAATCAGATCAGTTCGATCTTCTTTCACTTTGTTCTGTTCACTTCGATCTTGGCTGTGTTTGATCTTTGTTCATTTTTTATAGTCAATACACTTCGAGTTTGCTTATATTCGATCAGATCTTTTCGATTTTCTTCAGTTTATTCTGTTCACTTCGATCTTGGTTGTGTTGGATCTTCGTTCTGTACCTTTATTGTTTTGTAGTGGTTGGTTGTCTCTGTTCAGTTGTTTCCAACTAGTTCGATCTTCGTTCATGTTTCGTCTGTTTAGTTAGGTTGCTGCATGTACTATTTAGGGGTTACAGTCCATTCAGGTTAAAAATGGTATTGTATATATTGGGCGTTAAGATTAAATCAAAGTTTATGTTGTGTTCTCTTCGATCTTGGTTGTCAGTTGTATCTGTTCTGGTTCTTGCAATAATAATTGGGTGTTATCAGTCCCTTTCCATACCCTCGAGTGTCGATGATAAAACACGGAATCCCATTTCACGGTGTCGGATAGGAATTTCATTTTATGGAATCCCTTTTAAAGAATCCCTTTTGGAAAACACCTGTGGCTATGGTATCCCATTTTGGTCGTATGTGCCTATGTGATAGGGCACATTGTGTCACATTGTGCCTTTTCACATAAGCACATATCGTCACATAAAGCATGTGCTTATGTGCTAGGTCACATTGTGCTTTTTCACATAAGCACATATGACAAAAAGGGATTCTCCAGAAGGTATCCTAGATAGGTATCCTCAAATAATACAATACTAGGCTATAGGTATCCTCAAATACCCGTACGTGACTATGTGATAGGGCACATTGTGTCACATTGTGCCTTTTCACATAAGCACATATCGGCACATAAAGCATGTGCCTTTGTGTTAGGACACATTGTGTCACATTGTGCTTTTTCACATAAGCACATATGACAAAAAAGGGATTCTCTAGTAGGTATCCTCGAATAATACAATACCAGGCAATAGGTATCCTCAAATACCCGTATGTGCTATGTTCTAGGGCACATTGTGTCACATTGTGCCTTTTCATATAAGCACATATCGGCACATAAATCATGTGCCTATGGGCTAGGGCACATTGTGTCACATTGTGCTTTTTCACATAAGCACATATGACAAAAATGGGGTGCCGAAGGTCATATGTTTTTCAAAAAAGGGGTGCCGAAATTGGGGTGCCGGGGATATTGCCATTGGATATAGATGTGATGAGAATCTGATACAACTTCGTTGTATTAAGGGGAGATAACTCTATACGATTAAGTACAGGTTATGTGAAATCAAGCAATCTGATTGGTTAGTGTAAAAACATCTTGATCCTCATTAATTTTATTATTTAAAATCATGTAGTTGGGGGGGGGGGGGGGGGGTCATTTAAAGAAATTGCTGAATATAGACCCTAACAATTAGTTAGGGAGTCAGTTAAGGATGTTACTAAAAATAGAGCTTAGGAATTTATAAAAATATAGTTCCAAGTAGAAGCAGAGAATTTTGGGTAAATTTGTCCTATAGCACTACGTGCTATTCTTAATAGAGAAATAACACGTCATGGGATAGGGATCCAAAAAGGTATTCTGGGAGAATTCTAAGCCAGAACATTACTCCTGTTCAATCGAGCACACCCCTTTGTACCCCTTAGTACTATAGCACTACGTGCTAAGCCGATAAATTGGGGAAATAAAGTCAATTTCGGTGATTTTCGGTGGAGTTTGGTGATTTGGAGGGATTGTCGGGTTGTTTGTGGTAATCAGATTTACTCTTCTACAAAGGAACACACCCCCGAACATAACCCTGTCTTGTTAGAAGCCATTGGTAACATAGCAACCACGTGCTACCATAGAAACCAAGATGGCGGCCTCCAGTATACAAAATGGACGACGGAAACACGTATCACCTTAACAACACGCGCTGCGCATGCGCACTCACACCACGTATCACTATGGAGATGACGTCACAACATGGCCGCTCACGCGGGTTACCATGACAACACAACATGGCGCCACTACGTCACGTGACATGACGTCACTTCCGGGGTCATCCATCGGGGTCATCCAAATGAGTTCTCAAACGTGCGAGCACTACTACTCCCCCCCCCCCCAAAAAAAAAAACACCACCCCCCAAAAAAACCCACACACACCCTCTCACAGACACACACCCGAAAGCCCCTAAAAGGACTGTTAAATCTTTATTCTAATCTTTATTTATATAAAATGTACACTCGTTCCAGTCAGGCAAGCTTGTTTTAATCCTTGCCTGGTGTTTGCTGGTTTCCTGTGTATGTTAACAGAAAGGTAGGCTGTCCTAATTCCTCCTACGCTTCGTCTACTGTGCCCATGCGTCTTCTTGATAAGGGTGTTGCAAGAAAATTTGAGAATGATCAATTAGAAAAGTTATAGGTAGAGAGAAACATAGGTATCCGCTATTGTATATTGTGAGTGTTGTGTGATTGTTGCTATGGATGGGGTGAGGGTGGGTTTCCTCGAAGCCCACTCCCCACACGCAGAGTTGCGAGGCAATCCTCACAGACTCAATCCTAAGGTTCTCAATGAGTAGCGAGGCAAGCCTCATTGACTCCACGCAGTTTAATTCTATTGAGTAATTTTAATTTACTGTGGCTTAATTTGTTTTTCTGTTAAGGATCCGGTGTTCGTTCAGCTCTACCATTGATTCGCTATCTTGGATTCTGTGGATGTTTTTGTTTTCTAGGTCTTATTAAACGCATTTCAATCGCGCTTCAGCAGAGTTGCGAGGCAGTCCTCACAGACTCAATCCTAAAGTTCTTAATGAGTAACGAGGCAATCCTCACTGACTCCACGCAATTTAATTATATTGTATAATTTTTATTTTCTGAAAACTTATTTTGTTTTTCTGTTAAGGGATCGGTGTTCGTTCAGCTCAACCATTAATTCACAATCTTGAAGTCTGTTGAGGGTTTTGTTTTGTAGGTCTTTAATCGCGTATCGGGAGTTTTTATTTTTGCTACCTTGTGAAGTTCCTTTATCGGTGTCCATTTGGGTTTGCGTAGTGCCACACCCAGGGCTGCCCTATTCAATTTTAGTCCAGGCACATTAGACATAAAAATGAGAAAGTAAGGAAAAAAAATCGGAGAAAGCTGATTTTTATATATGTTTCCGGGACACACATTGCGGATAAAGTGTGAAAAGTCCCCGCGAATCCGAGTTGAGCTTTTTTAGTTATAGCGTTTTTTTTATGAAAAAAAAAATAAAAAAAAAAATTCGACCCAGCTCCATATTTCTCATTCTTATTCGCCTTAGTAGGGTGAGAATCATAAATATCGTGCTGAATTATATTGTAGAATACATATCCCCAACAGAAAATGCCAACTTTGTACCAATCCTCACACTCAATGGTGAAATATTCACGAAAATGTACAAAATTACGAAAAAAAATTTATTGTTTTCATACACACAACGGTACACAACGTCCATTAAATCAAATCTACGACTACTTTGGGAGTTAAATTATATATCAAAAATTGCAGAAAAGCAGTGGCTTTATAATGATATATAACAATAGTCATTTATTCCATAATGAACTGGTGAAACGTGTGAAATATTAACCATACCCCCTAAACTTAAATTCAAACGGCATCGACTTTTCTCATTCAAACTGAATGTGAGAAACAGGGACTGAACGTTTGTCCAGTGACGTTTGACCAACCACTTTATATCAAAGCAGTGGAGATTGTGTCTTCGTCAGATAAGTTGACAAAAGTTTTCGTTAGACTCGGCGGCTTCCATATGATTATGTCATATTTAGGGGCAATTGGTTCGATCATGGCTGGTAGCGGCTTGGATGAACTTTGGGGGACTGTTTATGCTGGTGGGTCAATCCATCATTTGATCAGTGGTCATGCATATTCAAGAGCAGTTCGTGCCCATTTGCTAACACAAATTGCCATTACAAAACTTGTGTTTGAAGAAAGCCGAACACTAGATAACATAGACTGCACAGAAGTCAATGAAATATTCTGTGGACTTGCCAGAGGTGACTGTACAACAGCTGACGCTGTCAATCAAGAAAGTGTCAACCATCTACTGTTAAAATTACACGAACTGCTCCAGAATGCGTCCGTAGGACGCACAGGAAAGCTTTGGGTACAATACTACGAGCAAATAGGTCTTCTCCAGTTGTTCTTGAGAGCAGAGCGCACAGGCGACTGGGAACTCCACACATATTGTGTTCGCAATATGATTCCAGTATTTCACGCAGGTGGTCATTTTGCATACGCAAAAAGTTCTCATCTCTATTTGCAGCAGATGAATGAGCTAACGGAAATAATGCAACAGGATGATTTGAAGTTGTTCACTGAGAAAGGTTACTTTACCTTAAGGCGCTCAGATAAATTCTGGGACGGGATATATTCTGATCAGACCATAGAGCAGTGTTTAATGAGAATGTTCAAGCTCCCTGGTGGTCTCACACATGGCAGGGGAATAACCGATAGCACTTTTGCGAAATGGGTACATGGACTACCTCTTTGCTTTCCGATATGTAATGCTCTCGAAAATTTTGTTCATGTTCACACTGGTCATGGCGAACTACATCGGGATCTCCGTCAAAGTTCACAATTGACTGATGCCAATGATATCACCAAACTATTGAACTGGCTCAGAGTGCATTCCCCCTTTCAGAATAGAGATCCACTACAATTAGTCTCTATAGCGACCGGGCTTGTGGCCGACGAAACTGTGAACTGTGACCAAGTTCACAAAATTGGTGAATGTTGCGTATCGAATGTTGTAAGCAAAACGTTCAACAGCGTCAAACTACGACGTGTTGACACTGTGAAGTCTTTCGCATCGATGGCAAATAGCATCAAAGTCCGTGGAAGTAAGGTAGTGATTGACCCCACAATTCTGTTCAACCGCATCTCATGTGTTATTCAGTCACAAGCAGAGATGGAAGAGTATCTCAAATATGAACTCGCCCCGAAACCACCAGCATTGTTTGATTCTGCTGGAATGAGGAAGACACAGAAAAGCACGCTCGGTAAGATCTTCAAAACATATGGTTCCGAGCAAACTAAAATCCCAGAACATTCTCTGTTTGTTGTAGATGGTGGATTTTTATTGAGGGCAGTTGTATGGCCTAAACAGTCGTCATATAAGGACATATGTACATCATATTCCAATTATCTAGTGAGACATTTTGGGGCGAACGTCGTGGTTGTTTTTGATGGTTATGCTTGTACAATGTCGACAAAGGGCAGGGAACAAGCCCGTAGATCTAAAGACAGGTATTCCATTGATATCAATATCTCACCCGAGTTACCAGCCACCACACCCCAATCCGATTTCCTTGCAAATGCCAAGAACAAAACCCAACTGATCGATCTTCTAATGCAGGAGCTATCTGCTATCAATATTCAGTCCAAGCAGGCCGAGGCTGATGCTGATGTACTGATAGCCGAAACTGCACTTGACATCGCTCAAGATGACAACAATGTTGTCGTTGTGGGAACAGACACAGACTTGTTAGTCATTCTTACCTCTCGAGTTCAACCGGCATGTAATATTCACATGATGTATTCCATTACCCCAAACTTACTAGTTTCAGTTAGTGAAATAGCAACCAAAATGGGTGACCATAGAAGCAACCTCCTTGTAGCACATTCTATAAGTGGTTGTGACACAACTTCTGCACTCTTTCGAGTTGGTAAGAAGAAAGTATTCAGTACAATTGTCTCCGATGTTACTAGCGACTCACAACAGTATGTCAACACAATTTTGGCGGATGACAGTACACCAAGTGCAGTAGCCGCTGCCGGGGAACAACTTCTCCTGATCTTAGACGGGAGTAAAACTGTTTCCTCTCTCGACCAATATAGATATGTCACTTACAAGCGTTATGTAGCAAAATCTAAACTGAATAAACCCATCGACCTAGCCTCACTCCCACCAAGCAGCGATGCTGCACAACAACATGTCTACAGATGTTATCTCCAGGTCCAACAATGGCTGGGCACTTCGCTTCCTCCAACGGATTGGGGGTGGTCGCTAGACAATGGACTTCTTGTACCGACTGCAGCCACAAAGCCATGTGCCCCCGATAACCTACTGAATCTGATCAGTTGTGGTTGCAAGAGTGCTTGTACAAAAAGGTGTGGGTGCAAGAAGGCAGGACTCTCTTGCTCAGGTTTGTGTAATTGCAGTTCGGATTCTTGTAACAACCACAGAAACACTGTCCTGTCGGAAATTTCTGAGTTCGATGAATAATATGTATATAGGTCATGTCATTTCTGTATATAGCGTTGATAATAGTCAATGTAACTTAATCCATGTTGATTGATTTGTACATTCTGTAAATATTATTTATTGATTTTTGTACATTCTGTAAATATTATTTATTGATTTTTGTACATTCTGTAAATATTATTTATTGATCTAATGCTGCCAGACACAGCCGTGTCTGTTCGGTCCCAAGCCCGAAAATAGTTGAGTTCTCATGCTGACGAATTTTATGCCAAAAGGGGAACTCGGCCAGAAGCAGAGGGGGGTCTTCCATAATGTCTATTTTGTAAGCAATGATAAAAGTCTTCAAATGGTGGTGGATTTTTTATCGTCTGTCCAACTAACATCCCGTTCTGTACTACGACCCTTTGGGCAAATCCGTTAGGAAAATCGTCATTTTTTGCGTAAATCCGATACTTTTTTGTGAATTTTCAATAATTTTTCGCAGAAATTGTCACAGAATGCACATTTTCCTCTAGGTAAATGTATATTAGACATTATGTAGCTCGAAATACGCGTAAACAAAAAATACAGTTGGATCAATTCGAGGTTACAAAGTTCGTGCGATTTTTTTTAATTTTTTTTCAAACGCGTTTTCGAAAAAAGGCTGTAGAAAAAAAAGCTCAACTGGGATTTTAGGGGACTTTTGTCTAATCGTTCCGTGACATGTACTCGACATTCCCTGAAAAAATCAGCTTTCTCCGATTTTTTTCCCTAGTGAAACCTAATGTTCTTGGGCTATTTAGCCATAGAAAAACAAGAGGTCCCAAATGTTTGGAGATAAAGCAAAGTGACATTTATTCACAAAATGGGTGAAAAAGATGTTTTGGATAATTATCGAGGGATCTCTGTTAGTAGCATCATTGGAAAAGTTTTCTGTAAAGTCCTGTATGGGAGATTAGAGGAGGTGATTGAGGAGAAGAGTTTTTTGGGAGAGATCCTGAATGGCTTCAGGAACGCAAGGAGAGTCACTGACCATCCTTTCATGCTATCCCAAGTGATAGAATCCGCGTTAAAAAGGAATACGATAGAGTATAGAGGGAGGGTATGTGGCGCAAGCTTGGGGCTCTGGGCTTGGGAGGCGAGTTTGTTGGAATTATGAAAGCATTATATAAAGATGTACAGAGTGAACTTAGCCTGGGAAACATAACAACAAAACGTATGCCTATGGAGATAGGCCTAAAACAAGGGTGTATCCTTTCGCCGATTCTTTTTGCATTGTTCATCAAATGTTTAGATGAACTCCTGCATAGAGACGAGGGGTAGCAGTTGTGGGACTGAAGATCCCAGGGCTATTTTTTGCAGACGATATTGTGCTAGTGTCAGAAAGCGAAGAAGGGCTGGCGAAAATGCTGGGAATTGTTGGGAAATGTGGGAGCAAATGGAGACTCGAACTTAATGAAAGCAAGAGTAAAGTTATACCTGTGGGCCGCAAAGTGGACCCCACACGAAGGTGGAGAGTGGGGGAGTTCTGTATTCCAGAATGTAGCCACAAACTTCTTAGTGTAGGAGAGACAGGTGGCTACGAGTATCTGGGGTAAATATAAACATCACAGGAAGAGGCATCTACCGAAACTACAGAAATAAATTGATTCTGAAGGGGAAGCGAATCCTTAGCCAAATGAAACTTATAGGGAGAAACAGTTTCAATAAGGTTTTCGTGGGAAAAACCATTTGGAAAATGGTGGGTCTGCTAAGTATAACATACGGTACGGAAGTGGTACCCCTAAACCAGACGGCTGTAAAGAGCTTGGAAATCCTGCAAAACGATGCTATAACGGTAACGATGGATAACGGGATCGAATAATGCCGCAGCACAAGAAGCAATCAGGTGTGAGCTTGGGTGGATGAGGATCAAGGACAGGATAGACTTACTGAAACTCGGGTATGTTAATTATTTGGTAAATCTCCCCGACAGCCGATGGTGTAAAGTAATGTTCCTGAGAATTTTCAACTCAAATATCAAGACAGGGTGGATGGTCCAGTGAGGGAGCTAATAGAGAACTACTCATTGGAGATCTCGGACCCAGACGTTGGGGCAAACCAGGATAAAAATAATCGTCAGTGAAAGGGTCATGGAGGATGGTAACCGTAATTGGCAAGAGGAGGTCAAATCAAAGAGGTCTTTGGGTGGCCTGCGTGATAAAGAGAAGCCTGCTTTTGAAGAGTACCTTGATGGCACCTTTGGGGGTCTCTGTTGTTCAAGCTGAGGTCGCGGTCCCTGGAGCTGAGGGGACAAATTGAGGAAAACGGTGAAAAGGAGTGCGAGATGTGTAATTTGGGCGTGTGGAGACCCTGGAACACTTTCTTCTAGAATGCCCAAAATACCAGTCTAAAAGAATAAGATTCACGGGGAGTAAAATGGGAAAGTGGGATGGGAGAAGGAAGGACACGTGGTTAGTGGGAGATTCAAAGGAGAGAGGTAATATGCTAATCGGAGAGATTGGGAAGAATGGGGCAATGAGTAGCGAGTCAATCCTCACTGACTCCACGCAGTTTAATTATATTGTATAATTTTTATTTTCTGAAAACTTATATTGTTTTTCTGTTAAGGGATGGGTGTTCGTTCAGCTCAACCATTAATTCACAATCTTGAAGTCTGTTGAGAGTTTTGTTTTGTAGGTCTTTTAATCGCGTATGGGGCAAGGGATTAAAAGTTCGTCTCCGAGTGTTGGGATGAGAGAAGAAGCGTGGGAATCGGGAGGCAGTTATGAGTACAGGGGTAACCAAGGCCTTCTCATCCGAGAACCGCGACAAATCAGCGGCCGGCCAAAGTGTTATTCTTGGGGCATAGTTTTGAACCCTCTGTAGCTTCTGAATGTTGGTTTTGTTCGGATCACTTGTTATTATGGCACCGTATTCTAGTACCGGACGTATAAATGATTTGTAGAGCTTGAGAAGCACATCTTTGTTTGCTCCCCAATTTTTACCTCTGATCAGAAAATTGATACGTTAATTTAGTAGCTCTAACCGTCATGGAGTTTACGCGACTGTTTATGCTGAGATTGCTATCTAGTATAAATCCCCCAAAATTGGCCTCTGCTTGCTTCTAATTTATGATCGTATAACTGGAGATCGATACTGGGGATTGGTTTTTTCCTTTGCTTCTTGAAGAACTTAAGATTTTGAGTTTTGACGGCATTGAGTTTGATGCGCCATAGGGCGTATCAGCTCTCAAGATCGTGAATGGTATCCTGCAGACGATTTTTAATTATGTTTCGGGACTTCCTGGCCATCCACATACCTTTGTCGTCTGAGAACTGCGATAGTTCAACACAGTTTTCTCCTACTTTTTCTATGTGATTCACATATATTATGAAAAGAAACGGACTTAGAACCGACCCTTGTGGTGTTCCCGCTTCGTGTATTACTTCCTCTGACACCTCGCGATTAACTCTCACCCTGATTCTTCAGTCAGTTAGAAATGATGATATGATCATCAGAATCTTAGTGGGTAATCCCATTTTAGATAGTTTATATCTCATGCCATTGTCCCATACCGAGTCGAACGCTTTTTCTACATCCAAGAAAAGCGCTGTTCCGATTTCGTTTTGACGAAATGCTGTTTTCATATAATCGATCAATCTATATATGTGATCGATTCCCTTTTTCTGACTCTATACGCTCTTTGCCATTTGTTGAAAAAGTTGATTGATTAGAGATAGCTGCGAAGTCTCGTAGTGAGAATCCGCTCAAATAGTTTTCCAACACAGCTAAGAAAGCTAATTGGGCGGTAGTTGGAAGGGTTGGTGAGGTCTTTGTCGGGTGTTGGTATCATGACTCCTGTGGCCACTTTCCAGCATTTTGGGAAGTGCCCACGGGAGAGAAAGAAGTTTAGGAGTTGGGTAAATCTACAGAAGAAGATGTTGGGGCACTGTTTCAATTATTTTGTAAGAGACTTCGTCTTCTCCCGGGGACGAAGGTGACTTGCATTTTCGGATTATACTCATGACCTCTTCTTCGCTTATTGGTTCGGTTTATTCATGGTCGTCCCCGTCTTCATGCCTTTGGTCGAAGTTCGGTTCATTGAAAATTGAGTTGTTATGTTGGACAAATTTATTTACTTTTACCTTAAAATCGTTGTCATATCTGTTCCCTTCTTGTGGACGATGCGCTTTCTTTAGAAGTTTGCAAAAGCGCTGGCTTTTGCCTTGTCGTCCATGACCATAGTTCCGTCGCTAGTCTTCAGCGTATTATTATTGGCACTTTTGCTCTTTTGGCCAGTAAGAGTTTTAAATGTATCCCACTATAATCCCAGAACCTCTTAGGTTCTCTCAGCCCATTTCGGTTTTCTGTTGCTTTTTCCCATCTTACTCGATTGTCGTTAGCTATGGCCTTTTTTACTTCTACATGTAGGCGATTATACGCGGTTTTAAGTTCTGCTCTTTTCATTTGATCATTTGGGACGAAATTCATTTAGTGTACTGTTGATAACCCCTTTAAGATGGGTGCAGACTTTTTAGTTCATGGTCATTTAGGGGGTAATTTGTTTTTATTGTTACTTCAATAATGTTTCTGAAAAGTTCCAGTCAGTTGTTGATAGGTTCCTCCTGCTCATACTGTTCGGTTACTCTTTTTCAAAAACTCATTCCCCAAATCTTGATGTGATCTGGCGCCGCTGTTCATCAAAACAACATGCCATGCAAAAATCAAACGAAAATGGAAGAAACTTTTGTTTTTACACGATTTAGCGGTTTTATAAAAGTGTTCTCTGTGATTAACCTTAACCCTTTACCTAACGTGAAAAGCAGACGACACTTGCAAAAAAAAATCTTGAATAACTAATTTTTTTCATTTTTTGTCTCAAAAACATAGGTTATGACCCCTCGTTGGAACGAGCTCGACGAGCTCGTTCCAACGAGGGGTCATAACCTATGTTTTTGAGACAAAAAATGAAAAAAATAGTGAAAATTAATTGGCGATTTTTGAGAATAGCGCTGGCCGGTTTTTGGCCGTTACGTTGGGTAAAGGGTTAACAGTTCAAAGGGTGCTTTGTAGAAAACTACTGAAATCATATCTTCTGCCACAAACAATAGAACAAAATATTGTTTGTCTGTTTTTGTTCTTGTGGCTTTTTACGATACTATATATATATAATAAAAAAAAAACCTCCAAAAAATTTAGGCAAACCCTGTCATCTGCTGCAGCTTTAATTAGCAAAAATTAGATTGATCATTAAATTATTGTGTTAATAAATGTATGTCCATAATTTGTCGGTGTTTTTCTTTTTCCCACCTGTAAAATTCTTGGAGAACGGATTGGGTAAAACTCTGGCGGACGTTTAGGGTAAAATTTCGGAGGCCGGTTTGGGTAAAATGTAAAAGCCGGTTTGGGTTCATTAGAGGCCGGTTTGGGTAAAAATGTTGGAGGCCAGTTTGGTTGGAGGCTAGTTTGGATGTATTCGGATAATATTATCGAGTCGTCGTTTGGCGAATGTTTTTGTGAGGTTGAAGGCATAATATCTGTATCTATCTCATGTAGAAGGCCCTACTAAACACTGAGGTATACCGAGCGATACCGAAGTGAAGGAAAATAAGTAAATAAATGGTCGTTTAAAAGGTTTAAATATATGTACAGACATATAATTTAGTCCTTTGAAGCAATGTATGTGATATAACCGTTGATTTATTCGAGTAAATGCAAGATATATAGACCGAGCAGTTGCAGAAAACTGTCCCTGGATATTTAGTAGGTAGCTTGGTAATTAATAGGCTACCTCGGCGTGTGGATGACGTTGTGCAAGAGTTAATTGGGTATCACAGCACAGATCACAGTGAAATTTGATAAAAAATAAAACTCCTATCAGCTTCTATCCGGGCTTTGGGCCGGCAGAACTTTTCATTTGTTTTTCATTTTTTTATATTTTGTTTTGCTATTAATTATTGGCATTGTGTCGTTATTGGGCCTTTGTGGCCGCGTACTGTGATAGGTATCGCTTGGCTGTGATCGATACACCCAAAGCCACATCTTGTATTTAGTATATGTATATATACAGTATGTTTTTTAGCCATTTCGGCTCAGTGTCAACGGCTTTAATACAGCCTTGGTAGTTTGTTTTCGAGGTTTCACCCTCTTTACCTGACCAAAGGTTTTGTCGACAACGTAAGTCGGTAACCTTTTAATTCGTCGGTTCCGTTGGCCAGCCGTGAGTGCTGGCCATGTCTCTTACCTTATGACTAGGGACCTGCGAACCGTTCGAGATTCGGCTCGACTCGAAACCATCGCCGAGATTCGATTCGACTCGATACCTCACCGTCCGATTCGTATTTTTCGAACCGACCTCTGTTCAAACGGCGAATTATATGTGCACTCGCTCGCATCAAGAACACGCCGTCATACGCTAACGATAGTGTAATAAATCGCTCTCTGAACGTATTAGCTCTCCAATTTTGTTGATTATTAAACCCCCGGGCTACCGTACGATCTCTGAGGGTCAGGGAAGATTCGTCCCCGGGAATATTCGTCCCCGGGTTTTTGAGAATATTGTATGTCTATCTTCACTATTAGTGCGCGATACTGTGTTTCGCGAGACTTTGAGTTTGAGATTTTTTATCATATTTTCCGACATGCCTTGTTTGCTTTTATAATAATGGTATTTGGTGCTGATGAGGCTGAGCACGAGCCACGACCACCAAGTGGGTAGAATAAAACTGCGAGTCTATGAGTTCAGAACCAATTGGTCTGGAATCGAGTATTCTCGCAGTGCGAGAATACTCGATTCCAGACCAATTGATTCTGAACTCATGCAGAGTACCGGTATTGCAGACTATGGAAGCACGAATGTCGCCGTCGCGCCGGTTTCAAGGTTCGAGATTCGACTCGACTCGATACCAGAGAGATGATTCGGCTCGAGATTCGGCTCGAAGTTTTATCCCCGGCTCGCAGGTCCCTACTTATGACAAGTTTTGTTTTACATCGTTGACGAGCGAAAAGTGACTACACCCGAAAATACAATTCCTGATGTCACGATATTGGTCCATAACAATGCTACTGTCCAAACAAAGAAGACAATTGTTGACAGCCACAAAGAGAACTAAATTAGCAAGTCACAATGTGATTAACAATTCACACTGTCGCTTACTGAGGTGCAGCCGCTGTAAATACTAATTACCAAGCTACTCACTAAGTACCGAGGTGAAGATGTTCCAACGAACGCAATGACTTTTGCGCCCTTTATTCTAAAAAATGACACGAAAAGCATACACATACTGCTTAAATTTATTTATATACTCATAACACACCACAGCATACCCCTTTCATCCCATTCGCACCCATATATTTCTTCACCTCGGTATACCTAGGTCTCCCTCGGTATTTAGTAGATAGTCTTGATCAGTTTTATCAAAATTATGAAGGATTTTATATTTTAAAACTGTTTTGTCTCTCAAACTTCTAAACTGAGTCAAAAAAGAAAGTACCGGTATAATAAACTTTGAGGAGCAATTTTTTAGACTTCAATCCCAAATTAATTATTGTAAATTCATATTTCGAGTCTAGCTGTATGGATTTGCATAATTCCATGTTCTTACTGTTGCCAGCGTCACGCCAGGACGTCGCAATTCAGACATGGTGTGAAATGAAAAGTTCACACATGCAGTCAATAGCGTGTATATCCACCGTTTGCCCCTTGAATGGCAAGACATCGACGGCGCATGGACTTAACAAGTCTCTGGGTGTCACCCTGTGGTATTGCGTTCCAATCCTGCCGTAGAACATTACGTCAATCGCCAAACGTCTGAGGATCATGAAGTCGTACCCGACGGTCCAATTGATCCCAAAGATACTCGATTGGCGACAAATCTGGCGAAAGTGGGGGCCAGGGAAGAAGTTCGATGCTCTGCTCCTCGAGAAAGTCACGACAGACACGCGCCACGTGACATCGGGCATTGTCTTGCTGCATTAAGAATTTCGTCCCTATATCGCTGTCCATTCAGATTACCATCGATGAAGATCCACTGCGTTCGGTGGTGCAAGGAAATTCCTGCCCATACCATTACACTACCCAAGTCCACCGAAACGGTAGCATATTCCCGCACGCAAGCATCTGAAAACCGTTCTCCTCGTCGGCGATACACTCTTTCACTACCATCAGCGCGCATTAGACAAAATCATGATTCATCACTAAAAAGAACTGTGCTTCAACGCTGCTGCGTCCGGCGTACCCATTCCATTCTGACGGTACAATGACGTTGGGTAAGGATTGGTCCGTGGTATGGACGCCTATTGTGGATGCCGTGTTCAGCGAGTCTGTTGTGGACAGTTTGTGCACTGATTCTATTGTTAGTTCTACCAGGAGTAATTGCTGCTGTCCTCGTCGCCGGAAGGAAGCGATCCCGCAAGTGAGCCGTCCTGATGTGTCGGTCTTGTGCAGGGGTTGTAACTCTTGGTCGACTTGAACGCGGTCGGTCGGCAGTAGATCCAGTGGTTCTATACCTTCCATGGGACGGTAAATAGTGGCCAGCAGCGAGCTCATCAGGAGGTATCCCAGCCTCACGCATACCATTGGCAAGCAACCTCTGATTCTCGGTTAACCTTGGTATTTTTTTAAATGTTCGAAGACAAAAACTAGCGTGTTTTCTCAATAACGCAGGCTCCCTAGCACAACATAACACAAAGAGAATCGTCGGTCACCCATTCAATTTGACATTCTCGGGTAGCACGTGCTATTTTGAAATCCGTACCAAATTGTATACGGTTGGGTGGACAACAACAACATGTCATTAAACTCTTTGCACGACTTCTTGTCCACAAACATGCAACATTAGAACTATTATATTTATTAGGCTTTCCCAAACCTAGTTTGGGAAAGACTATTGTTATTCTTCTTTTTCAAAATTTTTCTTCTCTATTTTTTTTTTTTTTCCTCCCTGAATTTTGTCTGTTGAACTGCTCGAAAACAAGTTGTACGATTGTGACCAAATTTGGCACACTTATGTAATGTCATAAAATCTCGTGAAATGCGGTATCGTCAATTCTGTGAAAACGCGTATTTTCGAAATATTCTGCCAAAACCTTCAAAATTTCACCATTTTTCGAATGTCTCAAAATTGTTTACATTTATTTCGCTCAAATTTTCCACACAGTTACAGCATAATATGATACACCACAATCACCACTCAAATCTTTCAACATCAACCCCCACTGGCCAAAAATGACATGAATATAGATTTTTTCTTCAAAATTGACCAACTTCAAGGGCAAATTTCTCTAATAACAAGGTTGTTGTAACAATTATTTTGGTTTGGATAGATGCAACAATGATTGCGAAATAAAGTTACTGTTTACTTTTTAATCTCAGATTTAACCCTCCAGCACAATGAGGGCGAGGATAAGAGTACCGTTTGAAAATGCCAAAATTAGCCAACTTTGGTTGCTTTTTCTATCATTTTGGAAAGGGTTAAATTTCAAATACTTTTCATATACGTATTTACAATTAACTACCGAGCATATTTGCTGTTGTAAGTTTGGTTGTAAAGTTTAACCCTATCCCATTCTGGTTGCATAAAAGTAGGTACCGTCCAAAAAAACTCCAATTTTTTAAGAATTTGATAAGTTTAGGTGGCGATTTACTCCATTTTTAATTGCTTGAGCTCTGAATGTTTTCTGTAGCTGCTTGCATCAGTCAAAGTATGACAAATTTTGTTCTATATGTTATTATTAAAAGTTTAACCCTTGGCAGATTTGAGACTTCCCATAAGGGTACTGTCGGAATAATTGTTATTTTCGCCATCTTCAAGGGCAAATTTCTCTAATTACAAAGTAGTTGTAACAATTATTTTGATATGGCTAGATGCAACAATGATTGTGGAAGAAAGTTACTCTTTACTTCTTAATCTCAGATTTAACCCTCAGCACAATGAGGGCGAGAATAAGAGAACCGTTTGAAAATGCCAAAATTAGCCATTTTTGGTTGCTTTTCCTATCATTTTGGAAAGGGTTAAATTTCAAACACTTTCCATATACATCTTCACAATTGACTACCGAGCATATTTGCTGTTGTAAGTTTGGTTGTAAAGTTTAACCCTATCCCATTCTGGTTGCATAAAAGTAGGTACCGTCCAAAAAACTCCAATTTTGTAAGAATTTGATAAGTTTAGGTGTCGTTTTACTCCATTTTTAATTGCTTGAGCTCTGAATGTTTTCTGTAGCTGCTTGCATCAGTCAAAGTATGACAAATTTTGTTCTATATGTTATTATTAAAAGTTTAACCCTTGGCAGATTTGAGACTTCCCATAAGGGTACTGACGGAATAATTGTTATTTTCGCCATCTTCAAGGGCAAATTTCTCTAATTACAAAGTAGTTGTAACAATTATTTTGATATGGCTAGATGCAACAATGATTGTGGAAGAAAGTTACTGTTTACTTCTTAATCTCAGATTTAACCCTCAAGCACAATGAGGGCGAGAATAAGAGAACCGTTTGAAAATGCCAAAATTAGCCATCTTTGGTTCCTTTTTCTATCATTTTGGAAAGGGTTAAATTTCAAACACTTTTCATATACGTATTCACAATTGACTACCGAGCATATTTGCTGTTGTAAGTTTGGTTGTAAAGTTTAACCCTATCCCATTCTGGTTGCATAAAAGTAGGTACCGTCCAAAAAAACTCCAATTTTTTAAGAATTTGATAAGTTTAGGTGGCGATTTACTCCATTTTTAATTGCTTGAGCTCTGAATGTTTTCTGTAGCTGCTTGCATCAGTCAAAGTATGACAAATTTTGTTTTATATGTTATTATTAAAAGTTTAACCCTTGACAGATTTGAGACTTCCCATAAGGGTACTGACGGAATAATTGTTATTTCCGCCATCTTCAAGGGCAAATTTCTCTAATTACAAAGTAGTTGTAACAATTATTTTGATATGGCTAGATGCAACAATGATTGTGGAAGAAAGTTACTGTTTACTTCTTAATCTCAGATTTAACCCTCAAGCACAATGAGGGCGAGAATAAGAGTACCGTTTAGCCATCTTTGGTTTCTTTTTTCTATCAATTTGGAAAGGGTTAATTTCAAAAACTCTTCATGTACGTATTCACAATTGACTACCGAGCATATTTGTTGTTGTAAGTTTGGTTGTAAAGTTTAACCCTATCCGATTCTGGTTGCATATAAAAGTAGGTACCTTCCAAAAAAACTCCAATTTTTCAGAATTTGGTAACTTTAGGTGGAGATTTACTTCATTTATAATAGCTTGAGCTCTGAATTTTTTCTATAGCTGCTTGCAGCAGTCAATGTATGACAAAATGTGTTCTATATATTATTATTAAAAGTTTAACCCTTGGCAGATTTGAGACTTCCCATAAGGGTACTGTCGGAATAATTGTTATTTTCGCCAACGTTTACATGCACTTTCTCAGCACTGGAGCCATAATGTCTCAAAACCTTTTCCATGAGAGGATTGGGCCTTCATCCAAGAACAATTTTGCTGTTATATATTTTATTCAAAGATTTAACCATCACCCAGTTTTCTGGCCTTGAATTTGAGTGCCCTAAAATTCTTCATAAAATTGGCCAATTTGGAGCTCACTTTTCTTCCATTTTCGTAAGGAATATCGAAAAATGATTTTGTTCGTATTTATAATTGCCTACCGAGCATATTTGCTGTTGTAAGTCTAGTTGTAAAGTTGAACCCTATGCTCGTTCTGTGCATAAAGATAGGTGCAGTCCAAAAAAACTATTGTTTTTCAGAATTTGGTAAGTTTAAGTGACGATTTACTCCACTCCTAATTGATTGAGCGATGAACGTTTTCCATGGCTGTATGCAGCAGTCATAGTATGACAACTTTTGTTTTATATGTCATTATTAAAAGTTTAACCGTTGGCAGATTCGAGACTGCCCATATGGGTACGGTCGGAATAAATGATATTTTCATAAAATCACTGAATATTGATAAGCGTGCAGTGGTAGTTTGGAATAGAATATCCGAAAATGCTTTCGGAATTCGGATTCACAGTTCAATTCCAAGAATATTTTCTATTATAAGGTTGCTGTAAATTTAACTCCATCCCTGTCTCAAATGCATAAAAATTGATGCCGTCGAAAAAAACCTCTCATTTTGTTAAGAATTCCGTAGGTTTAAGTGACAATTTACTCCATTCCTAATTCATTGAGCGCTGAATGTTTTCTATTCCTGCATGCAGCAAGCATACATAGCATGACAACTTCTGTTTTATACGTTATTATCAATAGTTTAACCCTTGGCATATTTAGGAGTTCCCATGTGGATATAGTCGGAATAATTGTTATTTTCGTAAAATCAATCCCTGAATATATTGGTAACCGTGCAGTGGCCCTTCGGTGGTGCTACATGAAGCCGCAAATAGTTAAGGTTGAAAAGTTCATAAAATAGACAGATACAATGCCTAACTCAGCCGGTGACAGGTAAATAATGAACGGAAAAGTCGTTGAATGGAGAATAAAGTAGGGAGAATTGTGCCCTCGGTTTCCACCTGATCCACGGTATTTCCACACACGGCACTTGACAAAGATACTAAACTGTCGGGCAGGGACAGTAGAAAACATTCTGAGAATTTCAAGTTGCTGCCTTGCATGGTCGGGACATAATTGGAGTATATCCGACATTGTAACTGATCAATTTGAATGTTAAATTAGCCAGATGACGGCTTTTTCTCCACCGGATAAGCCAACCTGCGGCAACCGCGTTGTGTCCTTGGGCAAGACACTTCATCTCCACTGCCCGCGTGGGGGCACGGTGGCGTTGTGTACTAAGGCGTACTGCACGTCGATCGTGCACATGTCTTCAACCAATGCTAACTCTGCTTGTGTGGAGTTCGTATGTTGGGGAGCTGGCAGTTGCTCGCCGTTGCTCGGTGGTTCTCTCCGGGTACTCCGGCTTCCTCCACCCGTAAAACTGTTGCTGTCATGATTAGCCAGTGTGCATAAATATGTGACCTTAACCACCAATAAATAAATAGATAAATGCTCCACCGGATCGAGTTGTTAGTTTCTGCCTGGACGGTCTAAAATAAGCAGTTTAACTCAAAACTTTCTGTCCCATATGAATGTGCAAATATTTAAAGCTGGACAGTTCATCAACTAGACAGAAATAATTCCAAACTCGACTGGTGATAGGTAAATAGTGAATGGAAACGGCATTTCATTGGGAATAGAGTAGGGACGAATCGTCCCCGCAGTTTCCACGCGATCCACGTTGTTCCCACGCGGTCACGCCACCTGACAAAGATACTGTTCTGTCGAGCAGGGATAGTAGAACAACTTCTGAAGATTTCGTGCATCTGCCTTCACTGGTCTGGACGCTGCGTACTAAGGCATACTGCACGTCGATGGTGCGCATGTCTTCAACCAATCTAACCCTGCCTGTGCTACAGTGCGGAGGCACAATGTTGGGGAGCTGGCAGCTGCTCGTCATTGCTCGGTGGTTCTCTATGGGTACTCCGGCTTGCGCCACCCATACAACTGTCACCGACATAATATGACCTTGGCTGTTAATGTGTCGTTAAACCCTAATAAATAAATAAATAAATAAATAAATAAATAAATAAATAAATAAATAAATAAATAAATCCAGTACCATTTTTGCTCGTACAAATAATAGTACCGTCAGACAAAATTCATTTTCTGATTAATTTCGTACTTTTCTGTACTCACCTTCCCTGAGTAAGATTGGTATATCTTTTCAATCTCAGATTTAACCCTCGAGCACAATGAGAGCGAGAATAAGAGTACCATTTGGAAATACCCAAATTATCCAACTTTGGTTACTCGCTACTATCATTTTGGAGTGGGTTAATTTGAGACACTTTGCTTTGCTATATGCAGAGATGTTTAATCAATAAATCCGGCTTTAGTTATGTTCTGGGACTTAAGGAAACATGTGCTTTGGACACGTAAAAATAGCACTGTCTGCAAAAAATGACTGAGTGAATACTAACTTGTCAAAAAACAAAAAGGAAAGAGCTCTTTGAGCTTTCCATAACTGCTTTCAAAAATCAATGGAGAACAAATTTTGTGTTATATGTTTTGGTGTTCCGTGTTATCCAACCCCAGTTTGGCCGTACAAATATGAATACCGCCAGTAAAGAAAGCACATTTTCTCAGTGATAGACTGTTTGACTTCTATGATAGAGGTCCCGAGTTTGATCCCTGTCTGGGACGACCCACGTAATGTCCTTGGGCAAGGCACTTTATCCCGGTTGCCAACATGGGGGCACAATGATGCCATGTACTAAGGCGTTCTGCATGTCATTGGTGCACATGTCTTCAGCCGCTGGTACCCTGCTTCAGCGGAGCTTGAACATAATTAGAATGTTGGGCTGACAGTTGCTCGTCGATGCTCGGTGGTTCTCTCTGGGTCCTTCGACTTCCTCCACCCGTAAAACTGTCACGGTCACGATTAGCCATTATAGATAAGTATGTGACCGTAAACACCAATAAATAAATACCGTCAGGGAAACCCTCTGTGAAATCCTTCTGTCAATAAAAAGCAAAGTAGTAATGTAATGCAAGAAATATTAACAAGCTGTTCAACATCCCTTTAATCAACTCATTTTGACTTGAACTGTACCCATCACTGTGTATACTAGCTCTCTAGATGATTTAAACCATATCAAATAAACAACTAATTTGTGTGTGACAGTAACTCATATTACATGTATTTCATTGTATCTGAAACAGATATGTTGGAAAAATTGTGAAATCATGGAGTAGGAAGCTTACCCTCGTTTGTTGACAAATCCCACACATTCACAAACAGATAGAATGATAGAGAATAAATTAATTATTGATATTTAAGGTTACTTTCAGCATCTTCAGCTATATCATGACCATAATATAGGTATTTATTCAAGTCCAGGTATTCATTGCATAGGCGTACAGGGCTATTTTTCAGGGGGGGGGGGGGGGGGGGGGGACCCTTTTATCTCGAAAAAGTTGAATCTCAGGAGGAAATGCCAAATGCGGGTATGGGAGAGCCCCCCCCCCCCCCCCCCCATTGAGTACCTGGAGAGAACCACCGAGCAATGGCAAGCGACTCAGACTCCCCGACATACTAACTCCACAAAAGGAGGGTTAGCATTGGTTGAAGACAAGTGCACCCTCAAAGTACCCTTAGTACACATCGCCATCATACCCCCCTCACCCCAACCCCCGCCCCCCCCCCCCCCCACGTGGGAAATTAAATTGGGATGAAGTGTCTTGCTCAAGGACACAATGTGGTTGCCACAGGCGGGATTCAAACAGAGGACTTCTTGGATTGCAACAATCATCTCTACCTTCTGAGCCATCGCGCTCCCGTAATATGCAGTAATAGAACTCTTTGTATGTACTTGTGTGATTATAAATGAATAATATTAACGTGGATATGGCTCCATTGAATCAACTTGTACAGTATAATGGTCAGTTTACTTGCAACTTCTAAGTGCTGAGATAGGAAAACAACATTTCGTGTGGAAAACCAAAATGTTTTGTGGTCATTTCTGGCAACTAAATTGTCCGAACTTTTCTGGCATAGTGGCTGAAAGATCAGCTCCTTCCTGACTCAGGAGTGGGTTGGAGCACAGTCCTCCATGAAACCCTGGCCCGTACGCCCATAATTCATATGTACTTATTTTTTTCAAAGCAGAAAGGACATCGCTTATTTTGCTTTCTATGAAAATATTCTGTAATTATTGAAGAGCAAATTTTGTGTTAAATGTATTGGTGTCCTGCTGTATCTCAAATATCTATTTTGGCTGCATAAAAACTAGCAGCACAGCATCACAAAAACTTTGATTCCCACTAAATTTTCTGTTTTCAAAACTGATCGATAGTTTTGTGTACAATACAGTTTGCCTTTTCACATTAAAAAGTTGGGAAAGCCCGTAATTTGTCCAGCAAATTACAATTCTCTAGTTCCTATATGCTATTTTTTCACATTTGTTCCTATTTTACTTTCTTTCTTGATTCAGTATATAAGTGCTCATATTGGTTGACAAAAGATATATACTACTCAAAGTTTGCTAAGCACCACATATTTGACACATCATTGTGAAATTTGCTTGTGACATATTTGCGATATATTTGGTGGATATGATTGAGGAATGTATTGAGATGGTCCCCAGTGTTTACATTAGCTCTCTTGACAGGCAGACGTTTCATGACAGTCATGGAAAGCATGTATCCCTTGATTTTCATGATGTTTTCGTGTATTCATTTCAACACAAACTTTTGTGATTTAATGATTGAATATGGCGAATGCAAATGTAAGAAGACATTTGTCTGAAGCAGAAATGTGACGGGCTGTAGGGATGGTGGTGCAAGGGGCTACCCATCGTCAGGTTGGTGGAGCCCTTAGTGTTGACCATACGGTCATCACCAGAGCCTGTGCAAGATTTCAGCAGTATGGCACACCAGGAAGACGGCATGGTGGTGGCAAGGACAGCGCAACATATGCAGCTGAAGACCGGTTCTTTATCATTCAGGCCCCGAGGAACCGCTATGCCACAGCAACCCAGCTTCGCAGTGACCTTCAGAATGCATCCGGGGTAAATGTTTAGACACAGACTATCCGGGCAAGGTTGCACGAAGGTGGTCTCTGATCGAGAAGACCATGTATTGTATTCGCATTCCGCTGTCCCAGAACCATCGCCAGGCACGATATGAGGCCATGGACCATGTTGGAGGGACCAGAGAAGATTGGCGACCTGTCATTTTTACAAATGAGTCAAGGTACTGCCTAGACAACACAGATAGGCCTTCTAGGGTATGGAGAAGACCAGGAGAGCGATTCCATGCAGCCAACAATGCTGAGCATGACCGCTATGGCGGAGGGTCAATGATGGGCTGGGGCAGCATCAGCTGGGATGGATGTACAGAGCTCCGTGGCCTTGACCGTGGTACATTGACTGCACAGTGGTATTTTGATGAGATCCTGGACGCCCACGTCAGATTGTATGCAGGTGCAGTGGGTGATAGACTATCACCCACTGCACGTGCATACAATCTGACGTGGGCATCCAGGATAATACCCATCCTCGTGTTGCCCGTGCTGTGCGGGAGTACCGACAGAGGGAGGAGATTGAGCGTATGGATTGGCCAGCAAGATCCCCTGACCTCAATCCAATCGAACATGTCTGGAATGAGTTGCAGCTTGCAATTTCAACCCGTCCAGTCCAGCCAAGAAGTGTCCAGGAGCTTGGTGCCATGCTGGTCCAAGAATGGAACCAAATCCCACAAAGGACCATCAGGAACCTGACTGGAAGCATGAGAAGGCGTTGCCAAGCTGTGATTAACAGTAATTGGTCTCATACTCGATATTGAACCCATACCAGTTCGCTTCGTCAACTTTCTGGAAAATTTTAATGGTTTCCTCTGTTACCAATAATATCCATTTGCAATGACTATCGTATTCAAAAGCTAAAAAATAATGTCAAACACAAACACAATCTTAATCTCTGTACTTAAATCATTAAAGATATAATTGAATAAAAAATATATACCCTTTTCATAACAATATTTCAACTAAAACGTAAAACAGGTAGTTGGATATTCCTGGTGCTCAGCAAACTTTGAGCATTATAGTTCAAAATGTGAACAGAATGTCAGAAACGAATTATGACAGTTCAAATCAAAACCACGATCATCACCAGTGCCGCTTCAGTACTACCGGGATTATTCCTACAAAAATATATTACAACATCACTTAGCATCTGAGGCGGGGAGGGGGGGGGGGGGGGGTGGCGAAAAAAATGCACAAACATAGGTTGAAATGTTTATTTTGCAGATTTTTTGACCCACCCACCCTTTCCTGCATATTGTTCCATGACATTTTGGGGGGACTCAGCCCCTTTTGATACCTTTTACATACAAAACTTTGGCACTCGAACACTAACTCAAAACGCGTAATGCACACTGATTCAATGCATATTTTTATATGTCCAAACATGTTTCCATTTACTCTATCAGATGCACTTTTCAAGACTTACCAGATTCACATAAGTTCACAAAGACACATTACTGTATAGCTTGAACCCCCGTGTGGAACCGGGTAAATAGGTCCACATTTAGTAGCCAGGTTGTTAACGTACAGCAGCGATGGCCTGGCTGTTCATACTATATTGGTGTAGCAAATTCTAAGGAATTTGTTTTATCCTTATATTGAGGTGTCTGTGTGGATGAGCTTGTTAGTTCCTTAAGTGGTTTGTGGATTCCTTAGGCCATCCAGTGGATCTGTTTGAATAATTCTACCTTCATCTTGGGAACCAACAACGTTGTGATATAGGTATCATATAGACATAGTTGTTGAAAGCGATGTAAAAAAATGAAAAGATGAAAAATTAGTCCCACCTAGCTATTCTGACACGTTAGACAATATTATATACACTATGCTTTATTTTAAAGAATGTTCCATTAAAAAAAACTTGATATGAATGAATTATGACCAAAAAATGTACATAGATATATTTGTTGACTTCAGGAGAAAATTGTTGGGCAATTTTTTTTTCGATCAATATTTGGCACCCACCCCACCCAAAAGTCAGTTTTGGATGAAATTCTCCAGTATTTTTATATTACGGGGGTTAGTTTTGTTAATAATGCTTCTAAATGGGCTTTTATGATCAATTGGCGACATTTTGTTACAGTTTGAGACACAAAATATGCCAGAACAGTGAAAAAGGAAAACTGTTTTCGCACATTGTTTTTGGCTCTTGTCCACCCACCCACCCACCCTCCACCCATTTCCTGCAATTCCCTCCCTCCCCACCACTGCCTGAGGCAAAATATTTAAGTTAAAACCCACCATCAAAAGATATTTCTCCGAGAGCGAGAACCACGATCCCCCCCCCCCCCCCCCCACTATACGTGAAACATACGCGTGTCCCGGGTGAGACAGCAGGGTGGGATATTTCTATCCCACCCACCCCACGTGACATACTCATTTGCATATTTTATTAGGTCGCCGGAACTATTTCATCATCGTCTGCACAATTGTAAATAAAGACAATGGCTTCACGATTTGCAACCGCTTCTTAAATTGTGTTCGTTTATTACCTGTTCATCTGTTCCTTGTCGATATAGACTCAATATTTAATTATTATTCAAATATTAAACTTGATTTGTTTCAACTCCATGTTTCTCTGCAGATTTTATAATATCACTGCGCGAATTTATCGATCGATCAATAATCTCACAATGCCCTTTACATTAGAGTTTGACGCGCGCAAATTCATTAACCCCTTAACGGACAGTGTTACAAATCAGTACCTAACTTTCGTACGATATTTCCTATGAAATTGTTCGTTTTTCGAAAGGACTACGACTTGATAAATTGGGTATGTCAGCACGTGACCGCCAATTGTCTATAATTAACGTAAATAACGTAATCCTCGTGTGTGGGGAGAAAAATCATCCTCGACGAGTCTGAAGGTGGGAATGGGGGAATCTCACCCTCGGGGCAATATATTTGAACCAGACCCTCGGCAAGCCTCGAGCCTGGTTCAAATATCTTGCCCCTCGGGTGAGATTTCCCCATCCCACCTCCAGACTCATCGGGGATCATAACAGCCACCAAGACCAAAACCTCAATTAAGTGAATTTATTCGCGAGGTCAACTTGAATTTGAAAGGGAGTGAGTAACACGCGGCAGAATGTTGTCATTGGCGACCAGATAAGATGAGAATTTCTCCCTAGTCGAAGATCATTAATTATTTTGAGACAAAATAAACCTTTTAGTCCTTTTAGACGTTGAGAAAGCATATTCGACTCTGAGTGGTCTTTCATTGAAAATACATTGAGGTTCTTCGGGTTTGGTCCGACAATAGACTCCATTGCTCTTCGGTCCCAATATTTTTCGTGTGCTATTCGACCTTGTTTTGGGCCGAAAAGCGGCTTTTGAGGCCGAATGGTATCAAGACGTTTCGTAGAATAACCATTTCGTAGAAGACGTTTCGTAGACAAGGCATTTCGTAGAATGACCGTTTCGTAGACATTTATTGGTCGTTTCGTAGAAAAACAATGGACGTTTCGTAGACATCTTCTGGCGGGGTGGGGAGAGAGCAATTGCTTTGGGTTCCAATCAGAGAAGGAAAGAGAACAGGCTTTCTCTTGGACAGTTTTTTTTGACAGTTCGGCTAGCACCTACCTCACAACGTTCAGATTCAATTTGTGCAGAAAAGTTCGAGTATCTCCGGGATTTGGACATCAATTGAGTTCGTTTCAATGAGGGAGCATGAGCTATGTTTTGAAACAACCACTGAAGAAAAAATAATATGAAATTTACAGTTTAACTTTTACCGCACACATTTAAAAAAATGACGGAATATCGATTTTTTGCCACACTGCACCGCTTCTTGTCTAGGACGTAAGGTCTGGTTGCAACTGGTGCAAGCATTAGACATAATGGTTATTACTGAAAATGTTTATGACTGTGGTCAGATCCATGAATGGGCGGGGACACAAACAACTAATAAAATTGAAATAAAATATTCTGTGAAATGTCCATTGTTTTTCTACGAAACGACCAGTACATGTCTACGAAATGGTCATTCTACGAAATGATTTGTCTACGAAACGTCTTGTCTACGAAATGGTTTTTCTACGAAACGTCTAGAAACCCGCCGAATGGCGTCCCAAATAAATTATTTTACTTCAACTATTTGACCATTATTTGTTTATTTCTTCATGTTCAGTGATTTTTTTCTGTAATTTTTTGTTTTTATAAATGCATTTAATGATTTTTTTACACCGTCAGTTTTTCTGCCTGTGCATTTCGCATTAAACAGTTTTCTGAATGAAAGGATAATGAATTTAAAATCCTAAAAGCTCATCATGAGCTTGGTACTCGCTCTGACAAGTGCGACCAATTAATTTAATGACGAATGAAAGTTTTCTTTCCTTCCTTTTGACGATGTGGATTCATTAAACAATGCACTGGTGTCTATGAATATGTGGTTAGTAGTTTTGCTCGCACGTTTGAGAACTCATTTGGATGACACCGGTGGATGACCCCGGAAGTGACGTCATGTCACGTGACCCAGTGGCGCCATGTTGTATTGTCATGGTAACCCGCGTGAGCGGCATGTTGTGACGCCATTCCCATAGTGATACGTGATGTGAGTGCGCAGCGCGTGTTGTTAGGGTGATACGTGTTTCCGTCGTCCATTTTGTATACTGGAGGATGCCATCTTGGTTTCTATGGTAGCAAGTGGTTGCTATGTGACATAAAACCTTCTTATAGGATAGGGGTATGTTCGGAGGGTGTGTTCGATTTAATAGGAGTAATTTCCCGATTCGTAGAATAACCACAAACAACCCGATAATCCCTCCAAATCACCAAAATCCACTTTTATTTACTACGGATTCTTCAAGAATCCTTTTTAGGACTGCCATACCGTACATTTTAACAGTAGCACGTAGTGCTATAGGACCGAGGAGGCCCCCTGGGGGTAAGTTCGATTGAATAGGAGTCTTTTTTTTCTGGCACAGATTCCCCCCAGAATCCCTTTTTAGAATATACCATGACGTTCCTTTAGTAGTTACCCAGAGAATCCCTTTTAGGACCGCCATACCATGGATTTTAATAATACCACGTAATGCTATAGTACTGAGGGGCCCCCTTTGGATTATAGCCAACTGACAGACAACCTCCATGAAAGCCTATATTATTTCTAAAGCCAAGAAACTATCGATTAGTTACTGATAATGTCATTGCTTGAACGACTGGAATCCCATCGAGCAAATAAGCCATAGAGTATTTACTCAAACGAGTGAGTCGCACACACGACTCTTAGCCTCATATCGGTATTTGAGGATACTTATGACCTGGTATTGTATTTTTTGAGGATATCGAGGATATCTTCTGGAGAATCCCTTTTTGTCGTATGAGGCCATGAGGGCCATGAGAAGATCCTTCAACGAGGTCTAATTCACTATCCCTCTTAGCCATATTTCGTTTGAGGCCATGGAGGCCATGAAAACATCCCGCAGTGAGGTATAATTTACTATCCCTCTTAGCCTCATCTCGGTATTTAACAGCCATATCCCATGGAATCCCATTTTTGGAAAACGCCTGTACCTATGGAATCCCTTTTTGTCGTAAGAGGCCATGAGGGCCATGAGAAAGCCCTCAATGAGGCCTCATTTACTATCCCTCTTAGCCTAAGTTCTTTTGAGGGCATGAGGGCCATGAAAAAATCCCTCAGTGAGGTATAATTTACTATCCCTCTTAGCCTCATCTCGGTATTTAACAGCCATATCCCACGGAATCCTATTTTTGAAAAACGCCTGTGGCTATGCAATCCCTTTTTTGTCGTATGAGGCCATTAGGGCCACGAGAAAGCCCTCAACGAGGCCTCGTTTACTATCCCTCTTTGCCTCATTTCTTCTGAGGGCATGAGGGCCATGAGAAATTCCTCAATGAGGTCTGATGTAGTCTTACCAACTGCTTCCATCGTATCTCCAAAGCTCCAAGGCCACTACTTGTCTATGGTCTATCTGTCCTATCATTAGCTTCTAAAGCAGTCTTGTTCCATTGCGGCCTTGTACTGGTACTATTGACTAAACTATCAGCCATCAATATAATAATAATAATAATATATCACTTATATAGCGCCTATCCTAATAAAAGCCCAAAGCGCTTTACAAAAGAAATCATAAATAAGATAGATAAAATCAATAAAGTCACCCGGTTTGTGTGCCAGCGAAGGGATAGCCTGGGAAGTTCCTCTGGTATAAGTAGGTTTTTAGTCCCTTTTTAAAACTTTCAAGAGATGGTGCATTTCGTAAGGTTTTGGATAACGAGTTCCACACACGGGGCGCGCTGATCCTGAAAGCCCTGTCACCTACAGTCTTCAAATTCCCCGCGAACTGAGTTAAAAGCCCTTCGTCACTGGATCGCAATGATCGCTGCGGCTTGTATGGTATGAGGAGTTCGCTAAGGTAGCCCGGGAAGTCAGCCGAATTTCTCTGGTAGGTGAGTATTGCTAGTTTATATGTCATGCGGTCTTTAACTGGGATGTAGTGCAGCTTGGCAAGGGCGGGTGAGATGTGTTCCATTTTCTTCAACCGTAGAGCAATCCTAGCAGCAACGTTGATCAGCCTCTGTAAACGTTGGAGCTGGTTGTCCGGGACGTCGAAAAGCAGTGCATTACAGTAATCTATTCGACTCAAGATGAATGATGAAATCAGCTTTTTTGTGGCGTCTAAACTTAAATATTTTCGGATATGACCTAGCCTTCTAATTTCAAGATATACTGACTTACATATGTTTGATATTTGATAGGACATTGAAAGAGTGGTGTCCAAATGAACTCCGAGATTTTTCGCTCTATCGGTGAAATGGATCAAGTTCTCGCCTACGGAAATGTGCTGAATTGTGATGGAATTTGCGACGGTTTTGTCATCGTTGAGTTTGAGTTGGTTTGCCAATATCCAAGACTTCACCGATGACAAACATTCCTCGGCGTTTGAAACAAGCTGGGCGGATCGGTTAACTGTATCATGGCCATATAACTATGTGTCGTCTGCGTACATGTGGCACCCGACTCTGTGGCTCCTGATAATGTCACCAAGTGACTTGTATCACTACTTCCTAGCTATACCTATCTCTGTGTCGACTGTACACTCGATCAGATTGCTTCATTTCCTCTGTATACATATAAACGGGCTATATAAGGCATTCCGTAATTGAGATTCCTAGCCGATTCCATAAAGTTGGATCGCGTGTTTTAACATTTTAACACTCTGAGATTAAAAAGTAAACAGTAAATTTTTTCCACAATCATTGTTGCATCTATCGATACCAAAATAATTGTTACAACAACCTTGTAATTAGAGAAACTTGCCCTTGAAGTTGGTCAATTTTGAAGAAAAAATCTATATTCATGTCATTTTTGGCCAAAGGGGTTAATTAATGAAACTACAAGAGTACACGGAATAGGGTCAGAACTAACAAGAATAGACCAGAAATAGCTAAATATTGTAATAATAAGGTAAAGCTGTTCCAACTAATAGGCTCTTCTACGCTACTGGAGTATACTCTAGAACAAAGAACATGACTAGGTAGACGTAAACTATTACATATATAGATAGAAGCAGAGGATTCTGAAAGAATTCGAAATAGTAAAATTGTCGGGTTGTTTGTGGTAATTATCCAGGGAAGTCGTTCCAGAAAATACTCCTAATCAATCGAACATACCCTCCGAACATACCCCTGTCCTATTGTGGGACTTTGGATAACATAGCAATCACGTGCTACCATAGAAACCAAGCTGGCGGCCGCCAGTATACAAAATGGACGACGGAAACATGTATCACCCTAACAACACGCGCTGCGCATGCGTACTACCACCACGTATCACTATGGAGATGACGTCACAACATGGCCGCTCACGCGGGGTACCATGACAACACAACATGGCGGCACTAGGTCAGGTGACCATGACGTCACTTTCGAGGTCATCCACCGAGGTCATCCAAAAAAGGGTCCTCCGGTTACATGACATACTACTCAGAGCGGACAGCTTCGCATCCACTCACCTCCCCCCTCTAATTTTATATTATAGAACAGGTGCATGTCCTGTATTTTTGCCTACACCATCTGACTCCACCCTCTCCATATTGTTATTTATATATTTATGGAATCCCTCCCCCCCCCCCCCCCCACACACACACACACTTACACACACACGTTCTAGGTCTAGAATAGATCAATGCCCGAACGAAGCATCATTACAAGTTGTTCAGCCGCATTACGAATAAAAAAAAAACAACGCATTGTGTAATGATGCAGCATTATACAATTAAAAAACCCACAACGCATTATGCAGTAACACAGAATTATGGAATGAAAATGAAGCATTGTGTAACAACTGATTTTATGATTAATTGGTAGTAGAGTGGGTTATTCTGGCGTGTTTTGCTCGACAAGGTTTCCCGCGCAGTTTCATACCTTCCCCTAATGACGAGCCAAAGCAAGTGGCTATATGCATGTTTGTTCCTTGCATGTGCGTGCCACATTCCAAAGGCAGTTGGATTGCCCTGGGAATCTCCGGCGGAGGGGGGGGGGGGGGGGTGAAGCAGTGCTTGATTGTGGTCTTACACAGGTTTTGTATTACTAAATTGTACCCGGTAACCTCTGCGTGAGGGGGGAAAACCATCAAGTGGAAAAGATATGTGTAAATTGTTAGCACGACTTGAACATTGTAAAACCTTGTTCGTTGCGCTGAGTTGTAGAGGTGAAGAGCAGGTGTTTTAACGTCATTTTAACAGAATTCTCTTCAGGATTCTATGTGATGTCATGCCGCGTTGCATGATGGGTATCAAGCTGGTTATTGTGGTAGCCCGCGTAAGCTGTTTTATTGTGACGTCATGCCATGATGTTGTTATTGCGCATGCGTAGCTTTTGCTGTAATGATGATACGTGTATCTGTCTTCGATTTTGTGTGATGTCAGCCTCCATCTTGGCTTCTATGATGTTACATGGTTATTTTTGGGAGCCCATATACCTCTAATACAGCGGGAGTGTGTTCGGAGGCTGTGCTCAATTGTATAGGGGTATATCTGTTTACACAAATAAACTCAGAAACCTATAAAGTAGCCAGGGTGTCATTAAGGTATTAGTGAGCTAGGAGCTAGAAGCCAAGAAACCCGCGGAATGGTAGAGAACATAGAAGCTACGAAACCCATAACGCATTAGTTTAGATATCAATGTGGACCCTGGTGGACTTATTGTGACTACCGTGGACCTTTGTAGACTGGTGTGGGACCTTTTGGACTGGACGGTGTAATAGTTAGTGTAGTAACTATAGTGGTTCTTGTACCAATTGTTGTGTTGTAGTGCTTGTTGTAGTAGTTGTAGAAATAATTGGTGTTTTCGAGGCTTGTATTGTATTGGTTGATGCAGTAGGTGTTGTAGTGGTGGGTATAGTGGTGGTTTGTGTAGTTGTTTTAATAGTAATAGTTGGCATTGTAGTCACAGTGGTTGTGCTGTAGTGGTTGATGATGTAGTAAAGGTTGGTATAATGGTGGTTGTTTTTGATGAAGTAGAAGTGGTGGATGTAGTAGAGATTGTAGTTGGTTTCGGTGCCGTTGTTTCAGTTGTTGCTGTATTGGTTAGTATCCTTTTGGATGTGGTTGTTTGTGAGTGAAGTGGTTGGTGTACTAGTTAGTTGGTGTTGTAGAAACTACTAAATCAATCACTGCAACTTCTTAGGAACAACCATAACACTAACCACCACAATGACTATACAAACTACCACTGTATCAACCGCTACTACTCCAACCACTACTACTATTAATCCAACCACTACACTATCACAGCAACCACTGAAAGACCAACCACGACGACAATAAAACCAACCATTATTTCTCCAAACACTACAGTATCAACTACTACACCTACTATATTTACACTAATCTCCACAACCACAAGTTAACAAAAACTACAACTACAATACGAACCACTGCTGCACCAACAACCATAACTACTATACCAACAACTATATCGTCATCTACCACAACACTAACCATTGCAACATCACCCCGACAATCACAATGTAATCAATCTCAACTGCAACCGCAACCACTATATCTACGACATCCACAACCACAGCTACAGCAATCAAACCCACAACTACAACACCAACATTACTACATCACTAACCAAAATTATTAAGCCAGTAGGTATATCACCAGCTATTACAAAACCAAACGGGGGCGCGGTGGCGTTGCGGTAAGCGAAGTTAAGCAACGTCGAGCCCGGTTAGTCCTCGGATGGGTGACCATCTGGGCGATCGATTCGGACTCCCGCGTTGTGTCCTTGGGCAAGGCACTTAACCCCGATTGTCCACATGGGGGCACGATGACGCCGTGCACTAAGGCGTACTGCACGTCGATGGTGCGCATGTCTTCAACCACTCTAACCCTGCCTGTGCTGCAGTGCGGAGTTACGATGTTGGGGAGCTGACAGCTGCTCGTCGTTGCTCGGTGGTTCTCTCCGGGTACTCCGGCTTCTCCACCCGTAAAACTGTCACGGTCATGATTAGCCATTGTGCGTAAGTATATGACCTTAAACACCAATAAATAAATAATACAAAACCAAATCACTGCAACACCAACAACTACTACAGCCTTTACTACACCAACTACCAAAGGGCTAAAACACCAACTAGCACACCAACCACTACTATATCAAAAACTATACTGCCTCCACACTTACTACATCAACCACCACAATAGCAACTTGAAAACACCAACCACTATTACAAAAATCATTGCAACCTCAACCTCACCAACACCAACATCTTCTACAGTACCAACTACAATATCAAATACTGAAACAACTGCACTAACAATTATTCACAAATAACTATAGCTATATCACTAATCAATACACATAAACCAACAACAACAGCAACTCGTGTGCAACACCAACCACTAGTAGCATAGTATGTGCTTTAAATGCCTTTCACCAGTATAGCTTTTGGTTTTAAGACCTTTATTACTTTCTTAGAGGCATAGCGTGTGGTTTAACCCTTTACCCAACGTAACGGCCAAAACCGGTCAGCGCTATTCTCAAAAATCGCCTATTAATTTTAATTATTTTTTCATTTTTTGTCTCCAAAATATAGGTTATGACCCCTCATTGGAACGAGCTCGTCGAGCTCGTTCCAATGCGGGGTCATAACCTATGTTTTTGAGACAAAAAATTAAAAAAAATAGTTATTCAAGATTTTTTTTTGCAAGTGTCGTCTGCTTTTCATGTTTGGTAAAGGGTTAACGGCATTTTACCAGGCTCTCGTATGATGCAATGTTGCAGTGCATCAAGAATAGCATGTTGGTTAGCACGGTAGCTCACGCGAGAGGTCCGGCTGCGGCGTCATTGTCGTGGTAACGCATGCCGAAGCTAGGAGCAACAAAATTCATAATCCAGTTGTGTGGGCAGTGACTTGGACCCTTTTAGACGAATGTGGACCATAGTCTTATGCGGTCTAATGTGGGTCTCTGGAGTAGAGTGGGCTTTTTGTGGACCAATGTTGACCGGTGTGTGCCTCTGTAGACACATGCGAACTTTTGCGGATTGTTGTGGGACTTTGTGGACTGATGTGGGCCTCTGTGAACTGACGACAGTGGTTTGGAGACAATTAGGGACTTTTGAGGACTGAAAATAGTGGCGGTTTGGGGACTTTTGGTGAGTACTTGGGATTTTCGGGAACTGAAGATAGTGGTTGTTGATGTAGTATCTGTTATTTGTGTAGTAGCTATTTATTTATTTATTTATTGGGGTTTAACCACACTTTCAACAGGATTATCGCGTGTCCGATCACCATAACTACTATAACACCAACCACTACACATATTGTACCTCCAATTACTGCAACACCACCAACAACCTTAAATATCCACCAACCACGACGACTACTTTGACAACCACTTCAACTGCTATATCAAAGAAATACAACTACAACAACTATTTATACACCTGCAACACCCAACAATACAACATCAACCACTACACGTACTACTTCAAGAATCACAACGCCAACTGACACAACTTCAAATCCAACGACTACAACAGCAACCCCAAGTATTTTACCATCCACAACAACAGCGCCAACCTATCCCTCTTATACCATTAACCACAACCACAGCACTAACAACCACAACCACAGTCCCCACTACAACTATGATACCAACAACCACAAGAGCAACCATTACAACTACTACACCAATCACTACAACAACTGAACCAACGACTAAACAAACCATTGCAAATATTACACCAACTAATACACTCTAAAATTAGTTGGGTTAAAAATCAACCCAAATCGAATGGGTTGAGTGAATATGAACCCAACTGGGTTCATATTCACTCAACCCAGTCGATTTGGGTTGATTTTTAACCCAACTGATTTTAGATTGTACAACAGCTACTGCGCCAAACGAAAAACAATATATTCAGTTCCCGTTAGACTCAAAATCATCACTATCTTCACTCACCAAAGGTCCCAAGCAGTTGCCAAACCACTGACATCAGTCCATAGCCCGAACTGGTTCACATCAGTCCACAAAGGCTCATGTTAGATCACAAAAGTCCACATTAGTATCCGTGGGCCAACAGCAGACAGTATTGGTCTACAAAGGTCCACATTAGTATCCATACTACTGGGTTATACGTTTCGTAGCTCCTTACTTCTACACCACCCCGTAGCCTTCTTGACTGAATCCAAATGCCCACGTGAGTCCACATCAGACCACCAATGTCATGTGTGTGTGCGTACAACTAGTGTTCCGGACACAACGACAGTCTTCAACCCCCATTAGATTGTTTTACGCCGTATCTATCGTAGTTTTATATCATAGTACCGAAAGAAAACCCCAGGGGCAACAAAAATGTTAGCTTTCTTCGTTTGGAGTGCTTTGAGAAATGGTACTCAACTTGGTATGGAAGCAAGTCGATTTTTGAAGAGTCTGACACCGGCAGTCCTTTACTATGTAATTTTACACTGAGGTGAAACCATCTCACGAAGCTGTGACTTCGAGTTTATACATGATAAAGAATGAACCAGTACTTGTAGGTGTGGCAGAAATAGCGAGAAATGAAATAAGGCTAATGTTGAAAAATCATGCAAAAACATGATGTCTACCATTTACCGAATAAATGGTGAAATTCAGCTGAAAATAACCAAACCTCAATATAACTCATTTGCAGGAGACCGATAACCCCCACATCCGCCGGTATATTAGCTCTGGTATAACTGGCAGCACACGGAAAGGTTACACATACTATTTGAAACAATTTCTTTTCAATGGTATCGGCATAGTTGTCTCTTTGGGTCGAAGTTTTTGTACTGGTACTGGTACTGTGACGAAGTGGGCTCTACGAGCTCTGCGGAGTTCGGATTCAGCTCCAACATATAGAATATACTTGGCAGAGGGGTCATAACCTATGTTTTTGAGACAAAAAATGAAAAAAATAATGAAAATTAATTGGCGATTTTTGAGAATAGCGCTGGCCGGTTTTGGCCGTTACGTTAGGTAAAGGGTTTAAAGAATAATACATAGACTACAAACAGTACGTCGTGTGGAAGTGAGAGTTTGAAATTATGTGTATTTGGTACACAGTCTCGCTCTCTCTCTCCCTTTCTTCCAGAATTGGCACGTCCTTCAAGACGGGGGCCCCCCTTCCAGCCGCCCCCCCCCCCCCCGCAATGCGGGCCCTGCGGGCCCATCCCCTACGCCACTGGTGATTTGCTGTGTTCGTTGTTTTTGGAGACACCAGCACATAACTCTACGTAATGCTGTTTTACGTTTCCTTAGCCGCCGACGACGGCCGTCACCTCCTGTCGATGCTTTTACATACCCCTTGCCTCTGGCATTGTCACCACTGGTCCAACTCCTTCTGCCACGAAGTCACTGTACTCCACAGTGCGGTGTGATGCCGAATCTGATTCTGTCATAGCTACCTAGACACTCTGATACGTGCTGTTAAGTTTTGGCTGTGGTTTCATGTTGTTGTATATTATTTACATTTCATTGATTAAAAAAATGTGTTTTTTTTCTTGGATATGTGGCAGGTGGATGTGCAATTGAGAACTTTGCACTTTAATTTTTTTTTATTATTATTGAGGTACTACCATTCGGAGCTGCACTTCTTCACGTTGTTACCTGTCAAGTTTCAATTTTGTTGAAACTTGCTTATTGAGGGAGGTATGTGACGAAGTGGGCTCTACGAGCTCTGCGGAGCTCAGATTCAGCTCCAACATGTAGAATATACTTGACAGAGTAAATTCTTACAAGGAAATTAACAGAGCACAGTGTGTGCTGTTACAATGAGATATTCCAAACAAATGCGGTCATCTACAGCAATGATACTGTGTGCACCAAGCACGAGAGAATTGTTTACATAAAATCGCTTAAATTGTCAGTCTCTCTAGTCTATCATTTGAGGGAGGTATGATAGCATTTCAAATACTTAACTTTAACAGACTTGGTGCTGCAGATAAAATATAAACATTTTATCCAGTAATTTTTGTTAGCTTGCTGCTTTTAGTTATTAATTATTAAGTGTTAAATAGAAAGGATGGTGCAATACTCACTGTTCGGGACAGCCAGGATCCCAGTGAGAGATTCCCTCTCATTGGTGTTTTGCTGTCTCCAGTGTGTATATAAGCAGGCTGTTATAACCGATAATGTTACAACGCCGCATAATGTTATACCAACGCATAATGTTACAAAAAATGTAGTAAACAACCGATAATGTTGTAAACTCCTCATAATGTTATAACTTTTTTCAACCCGTTATGTTACAACAAATTAACCGATAATGTTATAACTTCTGTATACTAATTCCAGTTACAGCTATTGTAGATGGACTTTACCACTTACCATTTATTGCCGCATAAAGGTATGGAATATTTATACCCAAGGTGTCTGCTCTGGTTAATGCGAGGAGACCCCCCCCCCCCCCCCCAACTCCCGGGGATTTATCATAGAAAGACCTAGTCAGGTCACATAGACGCGGATTATCCTGGTAACTCAATCGTGTGACGTCATTACCATGATCATCCAGTGCCCAACATGGTGAAGGCGGGGGTGGAGAGGGAGGGGTGCTATTTTATCCGGTTGGTACGTTTACCAACATGCGTAATCTCCGCATCCAGATATGTAGTGTACCATATAGTCCCTTGACGCCTTTGGGGATGGGCAAATGCCTCTGTTTCTGCTTGTTTTGGGCATCTAAAACTCATTTGTCGCATATTTCTTAGTCATAAGAATATCTTACTGTTCATTAATTTGACATTTTAACAACTAACAGTGAACCAAAATGAGGTGGAGTTAAAAGAGGTCAAAAAGTTGGATGGAGCGAGGTACATTTGGTGGATGTGGCGGGTTGGTAGTGTCGCAAGGAACAAGAATAAGATGCGAGACTGGGTAGGAAGAGGAATGGTGTTTAGGAGGATTGAAAGGGGTTGGCAGGGATTAGGCTGAGAAAGAGAAGAGGTCATGGATTAGTACATCAGGGTGATTGTGCACAGAAAGCTATCTGAGAATACTATAATAGAGTAGTGCTAGACGGTATGATAATATAGATGGTGGAGATGTTGGAAGAAGTGGAAGTGGTGAATTTGGGATTACAGGTTCTGGAAAAGGCGGAATCACTAGAACAGGCAGTATAGGGAGGAGGAGATTGTGGATGAGGAGTTGTGTTGATGTTGGTGTTGTGGCGGTGTTGGTGATGGTGTTGAATAGTTATGTATAGTGAAAATGAGCCATTTTGTAGGACCCCGGAAGGGACGTCATGTCAGGTGATTGAGCGGTCATGTTGGATTGTCATGATAGTGCACGAGGGTGGCCATGTAGTGTTATCATTATCATGAAAAAAGTGGTAGGAGTGCGTATGCGCAGCGCGTGTTGTTATGGGGACACGTGCTCCGTCTCACCCCTAACAAACCGACAACAGATATCGAATTAATCCAAACAACCTGACAATCTTCAGAAAACTGACCCAAGCACTCCCGAAAACACTCCCAAATAAAGGTACGATAGTATCCTTAATGAGGGTATGAGGCGTATGACGAGGTACTCATTGCGCTCATTTTCATAGCGTTCATTTTGAGACGTGTGATTTTGCGCGCATCGTGCTCATTTTCATAGCTTTCATTGCTTCATACGACGAAAAGGGGGATTCCGTGGGTTTAGTATCCTTAAAATATAGGATAGTATCGTTACCTAATGTCCGACCATATAGTGGACGCGTAATTTATCACAGAAATGGATTTATTACGATAATAGTGTTACAATAGTGTTTTTTAAACTGAGAAATAAACTGGAAGGGGGGGGGGGGGGGCGCCGTCCTTGTCCCTGAACCCTACGGCCCCTTGCCCCTGGTGCTCCTGAAGTCCCGGTCCCTCGAGTTTCTGGAGAGTTACTAAATCGGTACTGGCAGGATTCGGGAGTGTTTTCGGGAATGTTTTGGACAGTTTCCTGAAGATTGTCGAGCTGTTTGGATTAATTCGATATCTATTGTCGGGTTGTTAGGGTGAGACGGAGCACGTGTCCCCATAACAACACGCACTCCTGCCACCTTTTTTCATGACAATGACATCACAACATGGCCACCCACGTGCACTATCATGATAACCCAACATGACCGCCCAGTCAGGTGACATGACGTCACTTCTGAGGTCCTGCCCCGGAGTCCTACAAAATGGCCCATTTTCAACATACATATACTCAACATCATCATCAATACCGCCACAACACCAACATCAACACAACTCCTCCTCCACAATCTCCTCCTTCTCCCTATTCTGCCTGTTCTAGTGATTCCGCCTTTTCCAGAACCTGTAATCCCAAATTCATCACTTCCACTTCTTCCAACATCTCCACCATCTACATTATCATACCGTCTAGCACTACTCTCTTATAGTATTCTCAGATAGCTTTCTGTGCACAATCACCCTGATGTACTAATCCATGGCCTCCCCTCTTTCTCAGCCTAATCCCTGCCCACCCCTTTCAATTCTCCTAAACCCCATTCCTCTTCCTACCCAGTCTCGCATCCTTTTCTTCTTCCGTGCTACACTACCATCCCGCCACATCCACCAAATGTACCTCGCTCCATCCAACTTTTTGACCTCTTTTAACTCCACCTCATTTTTATTCACTGTTAATTGTTAAAATGTCAAATTAACGAACAGTAAGATACTCATATGACTAAGAAATATGCGACAAATGAGTTTTAGATGCCCCAAAACAAGCAGAAAAAGAGGCATTTGCCCATCCCCAAAGGCGTCAGGGGACTATGGTACACTACATTTCTGGAAGCGGAGATTACGCATGTTGGTAAACATACCAACCGGATAAAATAGCACCCCTCCTCCACCACTCCCGCCTTCACCAAGTTGGGCACTGGATGATCATGGTAATGACGTCACACGATTGAGTTACCAGGATAATCCGCGTCTATGTAACGTGACTAGGTCTTTCTATGATAAATCCCGGGAGTTGGGGGGGGGGGGGGGTGTCTCCTCGCCTTAACCAGAGCAGAAACCTTGGGTATAAATATTCCATACCTTTATGCGGCAATAAATGGTAAGTGGTAAAGTCCATTTACAACAGCTGTAACTGGAATTAGTATACAGAAATTATAACATTATCGGTTAATTTGTTGTAACATAACGGGTTGAAAAAAGTTATAACATTATGCGTCGATTTTTATAACATAACGGGTTGAAAAAAGTTATAACATTATGAGGAGTTTATAACATTATCGATTGTTTACTACATTTTTTCTAACATTATGCGTTGGTGTAACATTATGCGGCGTTGTAACAATATCGGTTGTAACACAGGCATCCTCTTCTAATAGTTCCTGCCGGAACTAGAAATTCTTGTTAGTTCTGCCGAACTAAGTGCTGTAACCCCTTTTAAGGGCTTGAGACATAAAAATTTACAAGGTGGGCAATGGCTTTAAGCCATGTTATTTAAGCTGCTAGTTCATTTTTCGCTGTTATGGTTGTAATGCTTGCTTAAGAGCTTTGGCTCAATTTCGATAAGCCCTTTTTAAGAGCTTCAGCCTATGTAGGAGCCATGACCGTACCTCAATAAGAAATTAGGTTCCATTTCATAAATTGAACGATTTTAGAAATGTTTTATGATATGAGTTTTAAAATAAAGGTTTTAACATTGACACTTTTCTAAATTAAAAATTGATTCCACCCAAATTAATTCTGAGTTTTGTTAAATTATTTCTGCATGAAATTCCACCCCAGAAGTATCCTTAACCCAAGACACCAAGTTCAAAATTTAGAGCCTAGGACGTACCAAAATTAACCTCTAGACCGAGCACTGGTCACCGCCCCCCCCCCCCCCCCCCCCGCAAAAAAAAGTACACAACGTTGGTCCCGCCTCGCAAACCGCCCGCAGTCTTGAATTAACCCCTGGATACTTATAAGAGTATCCAAGAGATTGATTGGCTTTGGGACAGTACACCAACCATTTTTACTCTATAGCCCACAAGAGCTACATCAATCACTAGAACCACTTCATTCACAATCAACCACATTAACTGGGACATCGACCACTACAACAACAACAAAAACTATGACACCAAAAACAAACTACCCCAACTTTTACTACATCATCTTCTACCACTTCAACCACTTCTACAACTTCATTAAAAACTAGAGATGGCCTGTCACCTGGTATAGCCCCACACTGGCATACCGCCTAGTGTGGGTAACTGAAACGGGGCATTCAGTTTTTCTAAGTAAAAAAAAAAAATTCAATATGGCCGCCAGTCGGCCATCTTGAAATCGAGCGGGAAAAATGTCATGCACTTCCCCTCATCATGTTGATCATTTTTGTGAAGTTTCATGAAAATGCGACTAAAACTGTGGAAGTAGTTTGCTCCACATGTTTAGTAAAAAAAAATCCAATATGGCCGCCAGTCCGCCAACCTGAACCGAGCAGAACAAAAATTATGTCACACACTTCCCCTCATCGTGTTGATAATTTTTGTGAAGTTTCATGGAAATGCGGCTAAAACTGTGGAAGTAGTTCACACCACAAGTTTACATGTGCAACGGACCGACGACAACAGACAAGTTGACTCCTTTTTACCCCCCTAAACTTCGTTTTGTGGAGGCTTAACAACAACCATAATACCAACCTTTACTACACCATCAAACACTACTACACAACCATTATGACTACGAGGCCAATCACTATTAAAACTGCTACACAAACCACCACCATACCCACTGCTAAAACACCAATACAATTCCGACACGAGGTGACCATAGCTGTCGAAAGTGTCGTAAAACCCCAATAAATAACCAATACAATAGCAGCCCCCACAACACCAATAACTCATACAACTACTACGCCAACCACTACATGGCAACAACTTTTACACGGACCACTATAGTTACTACACCAATTATTTCTTCACCAGCCACTAAAAAGCAGTATCAACCACACCAACACCAGCTACCACTTCCGTCACTAACTGCACCATGAAAACCACTACAATACCTACAACTACTACACCAACCAAAGGAACCATGATATTACCCTCCACAGCTACAACTACAACAACTATTACAACAACCAATACAACAATTGCTGCTTCAACAATTACTAATATAACTACTACAGCTGCCCAACGAACTATGACACCAATCACCCCCAACTACACAACACCAAACCAACCACTATGACACCATATACCACAACATTCAATATGAATACACAGTGTGCAATATACAAACAAAATCAACCACAACTACTACACCAACAACCACAACTACATGTGCCCTTACATGAGCCACCATAAACACTTCACCAACAATGTTAACTGCAACACCAATGACTACAACACCAACCACTGCAACTACGACACTGGCAACCACTACCACTCCAACCACTGCAACTTCTAAACGACCAAGCAAACCACTATAACAACGACAACAACCACCACCATATTCTGTTCCCTGTGCTCCCCAAAATCCTCAATCCACCCTCAAAGCCCTTTAGTACATAAATGTTCCCGGCAGTTTTCAAGCCACTGTCGTCGGCCCACATCAGTCCATATAGTTCACATCAGTCCACAAAAGCCCACATCAGTCCACCTATGTCCACAGTTGCACACATTAGTCAACTTCAGACCAAAAGGCGCACATCAGTCTACAAAAGTCCACATTGATCTCCAAACTAATGCGTTATGGGTTTTGTAGCGCCTATCTTCTCCACCATTCCGTGGGTCTCTTGGCTTCTAGCTCTTAGCTCACCAATACCTGCATGACATCCTAGTTCCTATATCTATATAACTCAACGTTCTATCCATACATTTATTTATTTATTGGGATTTACCGACACATTCTCCACACATTCAGGGTTAGCACTGGTTGGAGACAAGTGCACCATCGACATGTATTCTGCCTTAGCACACAGCGCCACCATGCGGACAATTGGGATGAAGTGCCTTGCACAAAAACACAACGCAGTTACCCCTGTAACCATGTAACATCACAGAAACCAAGATGGCGGCATCACACAAAACAAAAGACAGAAACACGTGTCTCCATTACTACAAGAGCTATGCCTGCGCATTAACATGGCAATGGCGTCACAGTATAACCGCTTACGTGGGCTACCAGAACCAGCTTGATACCCATCATGCACTGCGGCAAGGCATCACATGAGGTCAGTAGTAGGAGATGTCGGTTTCACGTAGGTTTGCCCTGACCCCGCCCCTGACCCCGTGCCCAGGCCTTTTTTAAGCTCCCCTCACCCTCCCTGTGCCCAAGCCCGTTAGGCCCATCACCCTCCCTGCGCCCAAGGCCCCTTAGGCACCCTCCCTGCGCCCAAACAGCCCAAATGCTGTTAGGCCCTCCCAGAACCCCTTAAACCTCTTTGGACCCCCTTTACGCTCCCTGTACCCAAAGCCTATTGGGCGCTGTGCCCAAGAGGGCGGATGACAAGATGGCGTCTTCCTCCATGATATCTTTGGGCTCCCCCTCCCTGTACCCAAAGCCTATTGGGACCCAAGATGGAGGTCCAAGATGGCGGATGACAAGATGGCGGCTGCCCCCATGATATCTCTGACGTGTCTACCATAATACATAAAGTGGGAGGGCTCCCCCTCCCTCCCTGTACCCAAAGCCCATTGGGACCCAAGATGGCGGTCCAAGATGGCGGATGACAAGATGGCATCTTCCCCCATGATATCTGTGATGTAAACAAGCTACTCTGCCAGTGATTTAAATATTAAAATTAAAATTAAAAAATTCACATTCAAAAATCTCGTTCCTGTTTTCCGAAATATACAATGTGTTTGGGTTAATATTGTACCGAGATATTTTCAAAGTACTCAGTTAAGAGGATTATCTTGTTTGTGTAAACACTTATTTTGATAAGTAGATTAACTAAGCTCCACAGGTGCACCTTATCTTCAGGACGTATCTGAACTTGTTTCTCGAAATATGCTTTTATGTGCAGCAGCCATATTTCTCTACGGTATTATTGCCGAGAGCGTATCTGGGCAAGAAGAAGAGTATTAATCTGTTATACAAACACGTAATCAGTTTTCTTCTGTTGGGTAGAGAGTTACATGATGCCGTCTATTGCCAAAACGGAATGAACAACTCTAAAGTAGTTAATTGGTTTTACAAGCAGTTAAAATGGAGTTTTAATCAGTTTTAAAAGTGATTTTACAATTGCACCATAAGTAATTTTTACAACAATAAGTAGTTTTTTTCAATAATTTTACTGGTAATCATACAAAAACACATAATTAAATGTTCAGTAACTGACTTGTAGTCAGTTTTTTGTTGTTTTTCTGGACTTTCTCTAGTTATCAACTAAAGCTGTCTGCACAATCCATATTTGCCAAAATTTTCCAGCCTGTCGGTTGAAAATCTTTTCTTTTTCACAGCAAATCATTTATTAGATCGCACATATTGGAGCCCGAAATTGTAATGCCGTTATACACGAGTCGATCTTTCTCATCCCAGGATAAATTAGGTATATTCTTTATTATCTGGAGTAACAAAAGCACCCTGCGCTTCATAGATTCTGGTATACAGTCCAACAAGTCATCTTGGGTCCCAATAGGCTTTGGGTACAGGGAGGGAGGGGAGACCTCCCACTGTGTGTATTATGGTAGCCGCGTCACAGATATCATGGGGGAAGCCGCCATCTTGTCATCCGCCATCTTGGGTCCCAATAGGCTTTGGGTGCAGGGAGGGAGGGGGAGCCCTCCCACTGTGTGTATTCTGGTAGCCACGTCACCAGATATCATGGGGGAAGACGCCATCTTGTCATCACACAGCGCCCAATAGGCTTTGGGTACAGGGAGGGCAAAGGGGGTCCAAAGAGGTCTAAGGGGTTCTGGGAGGGCCTAACAGCGTTTGGGTGCAGGGGTGGTGCCTAAGGGGCTTTGGGCGCAGGGAGGGTGAGGGGGCCTAATGGGCTTGGGCACAGGTAGGGGTGAGGGGAGCCTAAAAAAGGCCTGGGCACTTAGGGCGTGGTGTCAGGGGCGGGGTCAGGGCAAACCTACGTGAAACCGACATCTCCTACTACTGAAGAGGATTCTGTCAGAAGGGCGTTAAAAATACCTGCTTGTTACAACTGATAATGCTACAACTCCGCATAATGTTACACCAATGTATAATGTTACAAAAATGTAAACAACCGATAATGTTATAAACTCCGCACAATGTTATAACTTTTTCTGATGCATAATGTTATAAAAATCAACGCATATTGTTACATTTTTTTACAACGTATAATGTTAAACAAATTAAGCGATAATGTTACATCTTTATGTTTACTCAGACCGGTCACCACTATTTCAGATGAACTCCAACATGAACTCGAGTAGCTCCCAGTTACCATCGTAAACATGTATGTAGTATTTGAGATGGGTTTCTTGCCCGGTTAGGCGGACCTCAGTGGGAGACCCTGACGGGAGACTTATTTTGAGGGGACCTAGTCACCTGACATACATCCAGGTAGCCTTAGTAGCCCTCCATCTCCTGACATCATCACCATGGTGATACGTGTGTACCTGCTTCTAGGGTGTCAGTTTAGGGACATGACCAATTTTAATGATTTATTTCAGCCGGATCAGAATCTTGCGAGATTGCTCTCCAATTAAACAATGATGGGAGGGGAATGGGTCGCTATGTTATCCTGAGGGTATATTTGCCGACACGGATAGTCTCCTCTTCCAGGAAAATAGTATGTCACAGCCATCCGACCCCTTTTGAGGGTCAAATACCCCAACCTTTGCCTCTTTGAGTGACTAAATCCCACTTTACGCTATAACAATATCCTATTATTTGTCTGTTTAGCTAGAAGTTTTTCTAGAAGTTAAGATTGAACAAAAAAGAGGTGGAGTTGGTGGTGGCAGTGATGGTGGAGGTGGTGAAGTCACTTAGAACAGGGATTACGAGGAAAGGGTAGGGTGAGGATGAAGAGGAGTGGGGATGAGAAGGACTAAAAGGGGAGGTGTAGGGATTAGGATGATGGGGAGGTGCACGGATTGCAATATCGAGGTGATTGTGGAGAGAAAGCCATGGGAAAATGCAAAAAGAGTGTAGTACTGGATGGTATGATAGTGTAGTGGAGGTTGAGGAGGTAGTGGAAGAGGTGGAGGTGGTGGGGGATTTGGGATTACTTGTTTTGAAGCCAGTGGAGTCACTCAGAGAAAAGTTTATGAGGAGGAGTGGGTGATGGAGGAGGAGTGTGATCATCATAGGGATTAGGAGAAAAAGAGGAAGGGGAGGACTAGGTGGCGTAGTGATTAGGATCGGGATTGGGATTGCAATTGGGATTGGGATTACGTGTAGTGTTGTATTAGGCGTTTCAGCATTCTCAGGTAATCTTATTACTTCAATTCCCTTCTTCTCTCTCTCTTTCTACTCTTCCTTCTCACACATATATATTTCATTTTTCTGTCTCTCACTCAGATGGTTACCCACCATCTTCTAGCCCATGTAAGGGATGTATTTTGATTCTTTCTTTCTCTTTTTGTATTGGAGTATGCTTATACATACACCACTCCCTGCCATTTTAGCCTGGCTTTCCATGGTATTCACACCACCCACATCTTCTACTCCCAATCTCCGATACCCTTTGCCATCCACTACCAATCAGCTCTTCCTTCCGCACCATTCACTCTTTCATCACCCCCCCCCCCCCCGACCACCCCAACAAACCGTAACTTTTCTGGGTTTTTTTCTTCTCGTTTGTTATCTTGCCTTTATTTCGTTTGCAATTATTGCTTATCGAGGGCTAGTGAAACGTAAAAAATGTCACTCGGGTCAATAGGGTGGTCCTGTAAAATTGTCACCGACACAATATGACCTTAGCTGTTGAAAGTGTCGAAAGACCCAATAATCCATCCTTCTACACTCATGTTTCAGAATTGATGAATTCATAGTCAGGTAGATTTCCACTCAGCAGGTGTTCTCAGGAGAAATCACTCTTCATTTGCGGTAACTTCTCTGCATCCAGTTTCGAACCTGCATGTACTTTTTGTGAGACCCAGACAACATTTGGCATCGTACATGTGGTAAAGGTGCGTCCACAATCATGACATTTTGCTCCATACGCCAGGTTCCCATGACCTCTCTCTCTCTCTCCCTCTCCCCCGGTCTCTCTCTCTCCCTCTCTCTCTCGATACTAGTTCGACTTTTCCTAGGCGGTCTGTTAACAGAACGCAATCCATCCACACATAGCCATCTTCAATGCGATGTGCACTATTATCTTTATTTCTGCATAAATCAACAAAATGTTGCATCATAGCCCCTTGAATTGATGCCATAACACTATAAATACCCACGAATCGTGTTTATTTAAAGTTAGAACATTATCGGTTAATTTGTTTAGCATTTTGCGTTGAAAAATAATTGTAACATGATGCGTTGATTTTTATAACATTATGCGTTAAAAGAAGTTATGTCCTTATGCAGAGTTTACAACATTATCGGTTGTTTTCAACAGTTTTTGTAACATTATGCGTTGATTTAACAATATGCGGAGTTCAAACACTATCAGTTGTAACACTGGTCTCCCACTCAGCGCAATAAACATTGGTATGTAATGTTCAAGTCGTGCTAACAATTTACACCTATTTTACCCCTCAGGCATAAGTTACCAGGTACAATTTAGTAATACAAAACCTGTCTAAGACCACAATCAAGCACTGTTCCACAACCGGATTCCCAGGGCTATCAAACTGGATGTGGAATGTGACACACACATGCAATGACTAAACATTGCTATAAAGCCATTTGCTTTGGCTCGTCGGCAGGGGCTGGTATGAAACTGCGCTGGAAACCTTGTCGAGAAAAACACGTCGGAATAACTTGCTCAGCAGCCAATTAAACATAAATCAGTTGTTGCACAATGCTTCATTTTCATTGCATAATTCCGTGTTACTGCATAAGGCGTTGTATAATGCAGCATTATTACACAATGTGTTGTTTTTTGCGTATTGCGGCTGAACATCTTGCAATGATACGTCGTTCGGGCATTGATCTATTGGGGGGGGGGGGGGGGGGGGGGTTCCATAAATAAATATATATATAATATATATAATGGTCTAGGGTCCAAGCTTTTAAACACGGGAATCTCAATTAATGGAAGATCCGTGAAGATGCAACTGTTTGAATTTAATTTATATCGCCTATGTCAAGCAGGAATTCCACTGGGCATCGCCCAAACAAAGCGCCACTGGATTGAAAACTGTGACGTTTTTTGGAAGGTGGCCTTGACGGGAGTCGATCCCGGGTCGACGACACCCAATCCGATCATGCCCCCCCCCCAGGTGATGTGGCCTAATTATTCATGCCTTTCTCAACTTAAATTTTAGACACAAACGGACTCAGCGTCAAGGAAATTGCGTTTGGCTCAAATTTCAAAATTTTTCCCAGGGGAGGCCCCCCTCTCCAGGGAGTGGGTTCCCCCTCCCTCTTGTGATCGTCCCCATCTCACCGCTACGTGGCTCGGATGATGTTGCGCATCCACCCCCAGTAGTTCAGCGTTCTGAACATAGCAGCTACCTCCTACGTATGGAGGTAGCCGCTACGTTCAGATCGCTGAACTAGCCCTCCCCCACCCCTAGATATTACTCTTGCCCTCCTAACTTTGATATCCTGGCTATGCGCCTGGTGGTTGGATATATAATGACAATTGACCATATTCCATGTTTTTGCATAGGGGCCCATAACGCGCTTTCCTGGATATTCCTGGAAGGTGTCAGCGTGATGCACGAACATGACAATAAGGTGAAAGTGTTGTTATACATTTTGGTACAACTTCTATGCTACGCCTTTCTGTGTGTTATAGACCCAGGGGTAGCATATAGAGGAAGGGAGCAGGGAATATCCAGTGGAGCACATTACGGATCCAGTGTAAGAAACCTTCTGTTGCCAGGAATGCAAGGCTGAGCACAATGAAATTATAAACAAGAGGCCCCAAGGGGTCTGAGGGCGCTCACCTGACATGGTAGCCTAAATATCAACCCAGAGAATTGATTTCAACAAGTTGCATATGCTCCTCCTAAGAAAAGCTTACACCAAATATCCAAAGATTCTGACCAGTGGAAATAAAAAAAAAAGATTTTTAAAGAATATTCCTCATATTGAACTAAGTTATAATTAAGGCTCCCACAGGGAGCCCATATATGAACTCAGGGACTTGGCTTTAACAAACTTGAATCTCATCCCCCTAAGGATGCTGCACACCAAATATCAAAACATTCTGACTGCTGAATCTGAAGAAGAAGATTTTTAAAGAAAATTCCTCATTTTGAACTAAGTTACAATTTGAGCTCCCACAGTGAGTCCAATTATGGACCTAGGGGCATGGCTTGAACAACCTTGAATCTCACCCCCTAAGGATGCTGCATACCAAATATCAAAACATTCCGACTGATGGATCTGAAGAAGATTTTTAAAGAAAATTCCTCATTTTGAACTAAGTTATCATTCGGGCTCCCACAGTGAGTCCAAATATGGATCTAGGGACATGGCTTGAACAAACTTAAATCTCACCCCCCTAAGAATGCTGCATACCAAATATCGAAACATTCTGACTACTGGATCTGAAGAAGAAGATTTTGAAAGAAAATTCCTCAGTTTGAACTAAGTTATAATTCGGGCTCCCACAGTGAGCCCAAATATGGACCTAGGGGCATGGCTTGAAAAACTTGAATCTCACCCCCTAAGGATGCTGCATACCAAATATCAAAACATTCCGACTGCTGGATCTGAAGAAGATTTTTAAAGAAAATTCCTCATTTTGAACTAAGTTATAATTCGGGCTACCATATTGAGCCCAAATATGAACCCAGGGACTTGGCTTGAACAAACTTGAATCTCACCTCCCTAAGCATGGTGCATACTGAATATCAAAAGATTCTGCCTGCTGGATCTTGAGAAGAAGATTTTCAAAGAAATTTGCCTGAAATGCACTAAGTTCGAATTCGCGCTTCTATAGTGAACCAAAATATGAATCTAGGGAGCCGATTTGAACAAATTTGAATCAGATCCACCCCACAATGTTGCATACCAAATATCAAAAGATTCTGCCCGCTGGATCTGGAGAAGAATATTTTTAAAGAAATTTGCCTGAAATGCACTATGTTCAAATTTGGGCTCCTATACTGAGCCCAAATATAAACCCAGGGTGCCGATTTGAACAAACTTGAATCAGATCCACCCCACAATGTTGCATACCAAATATCAAAAGATTCTGCCTGCTGAATCTGGAGAAGAAGATTTTTTAAGAAATTTGCCTGAAATGCACTAAGTTCGAATTCGCGCTTCTATGAACCCAGGGACTTGGCTTGAACAAACTTGAATCTCACCTCCCTAAGCATGGTGCATACTGAATATCAAAAGATTCTGCCTGCTGGATCTTGAGAAGAAGATTTTCAAAGAAATTTGCCTGAAATGCACTAAGTTCACATTTAGGTTCCTATACCGAGCCCAAATATAAACCCAGGGTGCCGATTTGAACAAACTTGAATCAGATCCACCCCACAATGTTGCATACCAAATATCAAAAGATTCTGCCTGCTGAATCTGGAGAAGAAGATTTTTTAAGAAATTTGCCTGAAATGCACTAAGTTCGAATTCGCGCTTCTATAGTGAACCAAAATATGAATCTAGGGAGCCGATTTGAACAAACTTGAATCAGATCCACCCCACAATGTTGCATACCAAATATCAAAAGATTCTGCCTGCTGGATCTGGAGAAGAAGATTTTTTAAGAAATTTGCCTGAAATGCACTAAGTTCGAATTCGCGCTTCTATAGTGAACCAAAATATGAATCTAGGGAGCCGATTTGAACAAATTTGAATCAGATCCACCCCACAATGTTGCATACCAAATATCAAAAGATTCTGCCCACTGGATCTGGAGAAGAATATTTTTAAAGAAATTTGCCTGAAATGCACTATGTTCAAATTTAGGCTCCTATACTGAGCCCAAATATAAACCCAGGGGGCCGATTTGAACAAACTTGAATCAGATCCACCCCACAATGTTGCTTACCAAATATCAAAAGATTCTGCATGCTGGATCTGGAGAAGATTTTTTATGAAATTTGCCTGAAATGCACTAAGTTCGAATTCAAGCTTCTATAGTGAGCCCAAATATGAATCTAGGGAACCGATTTGAACAAACTTGAATCAGATCCACCCCACAATGTTGCATACCAAATATCAAAAGATTCTGCTTGCTGGATCTGGAGAAGAAGATTTTTGAAGAAATTTGCCTGAAATGCACTAAGTTCGAATTCGAGCTTCTATAGTGAGCCCAAATATGAATCTAGGGAGCCAATTTGAACAAATTTGCATCAGATCCACCCCACAATGTTGCATACCACATATCAAAAGATTCTGCCTGCTGGATCTGGAGAAGAAGATTTTTTATGAAATTTGCCTGAAATGCACTAAGTTCAAATTTGGGCTCCTATACTGAGCCCAAATATAAACCCAGGGGGCCGATTTGAACACACTTGAATCAGATCCACCATACAATGTTGCATACCAAATATCAAAAGATTCTGCCTGCTGGATCTGGTGAAGAAGATTTTTTAAGAAATTTGCCAAAAATGCACTAAGTTCGAATTCGAGCTTCTATAGTGAGCCCAAATATGAATCTAGGAAGCCGATTTGAACAAACTTGAATCAGATCCACCCCACAATGTTGCATACCAAATATCAAAAGATTCTGCCTGCTGGATCTGGAGAAGAAGATTTTTGAAGAAATTTGCCTGAAATGCACTGAGTTCGAATTCGAGCTTCTATAGTGAGCCCAAATATAAATCTAGGGAGCCGATTTGAACAAACTTGAATCAGATCCACCCCACAATGTTGCATACCAAATATCAAAAGATTCTGCCTGTTGCATCTGGAGAAGAAGATTTTTTAAGAAATGTGCCTCAAAAGCACTAAGTTCGAAATCGGGCTCCTATACTGAGCCCAAATATGAACCCAGGGGGCCGATTTGAACACACTTGAATCAGATCCACCATACAATGTTGCAAACCAAATATGAGAAGATTCTGCCTGCTGGATCTGGTGAAGAAGATTTTTTAAGAAATTTGCCTGAAATGCACTAAGTTCGAATTCGAGCTTCTATAGTGAGCCCAAATATAAATCTAGGAAGCCGATTTGAACAAACTTGAATCAGATCCACCCCACAATGTTGCATACCAAATATCAAAAGATTCTACCTGCTGGATCTGGAGAAGAAGATTTTTGAAGAAATTTACCTGAAATGCACTAAGTTCGAATTCGAGCTTCCATAATGAGCCCAAATATGAATCTAGGGAGCCGATTTGAACAAATTTGCATCAGATCCACCCCACAATGTTGCATACCAAATATCAAAAGATTCTGCCCGCTGGATCTGGAGAAGAATATTTTTAAAGAAATTTGCCTGAAATGCACTAAGTTCAAATTTGGGCTCCTATACTGAGCCTAAATATAAACTCAGGGGGGCCGATTTGAACAAACTTGAATCAGATCCACCCCATAATGTTGCTTACCAAATATCAAAAGATTCTGCCTGCTGGATCTGGAGAAGAAGATTTTTTAAGAAATTTGCCTGAAATGCACTAAGTTCGAATTCCAGCTTCTATAGTGAGCCCAAATATGAATCTAGGGAACCGATTTGAACAAACTTGAATCAGATCCACCCCACAATGTTGCATACCAAATATCAAAAGATTCTGCCTGCTGGATCTGGAGAAGAAGATTTTTGAAGAAATTTGCCTGAAATGCACTAAGTTCGAATTCGAGCTTCTATAGTGAGCCCAAATATGAATCTAGGGAGCTGATTTGAACAAATTTGCATCAGATCCACCCCACAATGTTGCATACCAAATATGAAAAGATTCTGCCTGCTGAATCTGGAGAAGAAGATTTTTTAAGAAATTTGCCTGAAATGCACTAAGTTCAAATTTGGGCTCCTATACTGAGCCCAAATATAAACCCAGGGGGCTGATTTGAACAAACTTGAATCAGATCCACCCCACAATGTTGCATACCAAATATCAAAAGATTCTGCCTGCTGGATCTGGAGAAGAAGATTTTTTAAGAAATTTGTCTAAAATGTACTAAGTTCGAAATCAGGCTCCTATACTGAGCCCAAATATGAATCCAGGGGGCCGATTTGAACAACTTGAATCAGATCCACCCTACAATGTTGCATACCAAATATCAAAAGATTCTGCCTGCTAGATCTGGAGAAGAAGATTTTTTAATGTTTTTCCCATTGCCTACAGTGTTAGAAAGTGCTGACTCAGCACTTTTTCAAAAGTCCTGAAAAAAGTACCTTGTGATCAAACCGATAGGGATTTTTGTTAACCATTCTATTCTACTGGATAAAATTAAGCTTTATACAAAATAAGAATTCTCTGTGCCGTGTAGTTTTGGAGATATGGCAGTTTTAAGATTTTTCCTATTTTTAGCTCCCGAGGTTCCCACGGGGCGATGAGAAATTTTTTTTTTGCATCAATCAACTACTTATGACCCATTATCATCTCATATCAAATTTGGTTCAAATCGACCTTATGTTTCAGAAAATAGAAATTTTAGGCGTGGCCAAAATTTTTGCCCCTCCCATAATGAAGGCAAATAATGCCCGACAAACTTCTCTTGAACAAACTTGATTCTAAACCTCAAAAGGACTCTGTATACCACATATCAAATGTCTGCTACTGGTGGTTCATTAGAAGAAGATTTTCAAAAAATTTGGCCATTTTTTCCCCACACCTCTGCTCAATATGAGCCGAAACCTAATTTGGATAAAAATCAAAATGCCCCTATATAACCACTACTTACATGAAATTTAATTAACAAATGTGGCCAGTGGTTTAGGAGAAAGAGGCTCAAACACCACCTTCACACAGGACGACGGACGACAGACGACGGACGACGGACGAAGAGTGATAAGAAAAGCTCACCCTGACTTTCAGTCAGGTGAGCTAATAATCGGTTTACACTTGGTAAGTTCAGCCTCAAATAAATTGACCATGTCACCTCCCGAGCTCCAGTTTATGAACAGAGGTAACATGGTCAATTTTTTATTTTTTAATCCATTCGCACGGATTAGTAATCCGTGCGCACAGATTACAAAAAAAAAAATGACCATGTCATCTCTCAGGCTCCATATTATCACAGTTATAATCTATGAACAATTGGAACCATTCCTCATAAGACAAGCCATCATCATACACATCACATATCGAACTGCCACTTGCAATCTCATCAACCTCCGACTCTCCATCACTCTCATGCAGTCCTTCAGCACCATTTACTTTCTCACACTCATCACTAACCTTCTCACACCCATCACTTATTTTCTCTTTTATAAACTCACTATATAACTCATCCTCTGTTCCATCCATTGCATTCGAAATATAACACTTCTTGAAAGACCTCACAACAACCTCATCCCACGACTCTTTCACCCACTTCATCACTAAACTCAAAGAAGGTCTCTTCAGATTTCCACTCGGCATGAACGCTTTCTCTTCAGAATCACACATCCACTCACACCATTTCTTTCTCATACTACAATTGAAAGGCTTATTCAGAGACACATCTAAAGGCTGAAGTACACTCATCATTCCACCTGGTACAACACCCAAATCACACAGCAAACGCCAACTCTTCTCGTTCAAACTATCACACAGATGCACTCGAAAAATGTCTAAAACTAACAAAGATTTCTTTTTCAGCAAACCACCTGGTCGACTAACCTACACACTTTCAAACTAGTCGATCATACCACTCTCATCCATCCAGCCCTTGGGCTGCACCCTAACATTCACTCCACATGGAAATTTCTCTTTTGGCACAATTTTTCTTTTAAAAATAAGCGTAGGCTTGAGTTTTGTACCATCAGCCATACAACAAAAAACTACAGTGAAATGCTATTTTTCATGTTCCATTGTCTTAATTTGCCTATCTGGGAAAGTATATACACGTGCAAAATTTAAAAGTTGAAAATGTTTGAATTTGGCTATTGTAGAGCCTAGAAAAAATTCAAAATATACTGGGAAATGTCCTTGAATTTATCAGTCCTTGCCTACAAACAGGCAACAGACCATTCCAGAACTCTGTCATATGCAGTTCAGCGATCTGAACGTAGTGGTTACCCCTCTACGTTCAGATTCTTACCATTCAATCCTATAGAAAAAGTTCCCATCAAGTTTTTATGGGAACTCAAAACTGGGAATATATATCAAGTTTTCGCTCTTATTACCGGCTGCAATCGATTGATCCAAACTATGTTTTATCCTTTAATTATCGTTATTTTAATACTCTCGAAGCGGCAACGAATGTTTCGAAATCGTCGAATTTCTGCTTCCGCATAGCTGAAAAGGTCTTTTGGCCCAAAGCCCCACAAAGCCCCCCCCTCCCCCCCCCCTCCCCGAGATGTTGTGTACCGAAATAAAAAAGCATTCTGACTGGTGGATCTCGATTGATGGTTTTTAAAGAAATTCTCTCATATTGCATTAAGTTAAAATTCAGGCTGCCATAGGGAGCCCAAATATTAACTGAGGGACTCGATTTGAACAAACCTGAATCTGCCCACCACCCTAGAGATGGTGTATGCCAAATATCAAAACATTCTAAGAGATGTCTGGAGAAGGAATACTTTTAAAGAAATTCTCTCATATTGCACTAAGTTAAAATTTGGGCTCCTATGGGGAGCCATACTATTAACCCAGGGATCTGATTTGAACAAATTTGAATTTGACCCACTTTGAGATGTTGTATACCAAATATGAAAGGATTCTAACCGGTGAATCTGAAGAACATTTTTAAAGAATTTCCTCATATTGCACCAAGTTAAAATTTGGGCTCACAAAGGAAGCCCAAATATGAACCCAGGGACTCTATTTGAACAAACTTAATTAGTGTTCAACTGATGATCAGAATCGGCCACCCCAATTGGCCAATTGTGGGCAATCGAAAGACAACAGCAACAGCTCCTGGAACAAAGGTTCAGCCGATTGTTGCCAAGCATTTTTTGTGATGATTCATTTACCACATTTTATTATCTTCTGCAATTGTTCAATTGTTAATGTAAAATGATGTCAATGATACCATTAAATAAAGTTGAGAAACAACCACAATGTGTATTCTTAATTTCTCTAGACGCTCCTTTACAGGATATACAAGTTAAACGACAAATAAAGCTTACAATTGAGCGTACTTGCAGCAATCGTCAGTTCATACCGGAAAAAGTAATGGTTGCTCTCCATTGCCTCAGGTTGCAGTAAAATGACCAGTCGCACGCACTTGGGCGGTATACATGGCTCTGAGAGCCATATATACCACTCAAGTGTGCACGTCTGGTCATTTTACTACGACCTGAGTCAACGACGTTTAACACTGTGAAATACGTTCAATTTAATGTAGTTCTTTCAAGCCTCGACTTGTCTAGTAGTGCACAGTATTACAATCAGAATCGGCATCAGAATCGGCTGAGTGTGAGCTAAAAAAAAACCCTGGAAATCGGCCAGCGGCCATTTTTGGTAATCGGTTGAACACTAACTTGAATCTCACCCTCTTAGAGATGTTGTATACCACATAAGAAAGCATTTTGACTGGTGGATCTGAAGAAGATTTTTGAAGATATTCCCTCATATTGCACTAAGTTAACATTCGGGCTCCCATAGGGAGTCCAAATATTAACCCAGGCACTCGATTTGAACAAACTTGAATCTGACTTGAATCTGACTCCCCTAAAGATGTTGTATTCCAAATATGAAAGCATTCTAACTGGTGGATTTGAAGAAGATTTTTAAAGAAATTTCATCATATTGCACTAAGTTTAAATTTGGGCTCTCATAGGGAGCCCAAATATTAACCCAGAAACCTGATTTGAACAACCTTCAATCTGACCCACCTAGAGATGTTGTATACCAAATATGAAAGGATTCTCAACGGAGGATCTAAGAAGATGATTTTTAAAGAAATTTCCTCATACTGCACTAAGTTAAACTTTGGGCTCCAACAGAAAGCCCAAATATCTAAATTTTATAGTAAATTTCCTTTCTTATTATACCTACCACAATTGTTTACTACAGGCTTGCACTACAGTGGAAGTCCCTAACTCGGATAAAATACTCTCTATTTTTGTCTTTCCCAAGCAAGTTGGGAAAGAAAAGTGGTGCAAAAGCACCAATAAAAATAAGCCAAAACTGGGTCGAGTGCAACTGGCGCAGACCCAGTACGGGACGCTCTCTCCCAAGTACAACTCCACGACTTCCGTTGCCAGTGCGCATATACCATCTCTAAAGACTCATTCTTTTTGAATCCGTAAACGTTAGAGTTATGTGATCAGCGGGGAGGAAAGATTCTTTACCTGTAAAGAAGACGGGAGGGCCTCCATGTAAACAATTGTGGTAGGTATAATAAGAAAGGAAATTTACTATAAAATTTAGATTTCTTATCAACTTACTCACAATTGTTTACTACAGGCTGAATAGACAAAAGGCTGAAGGGAATCGCATAACCAACCCCCACATAACCCCAGTGCACTGGAACCGTGAAGTAGAAGGAAGAGGTCCCGAGGCTTATCAACCATAATGTCGCAATCATTGGTAAAGGACAATGAAAAGAGACATATGAGCCTGTGTGACACACAGACAGAAAAAGGGCAGTAACAGCACAAGGCTGAAACTGACCTTCAAGAAGCCTAATGGCTATGGCAGACAACAGCCTGAGCAGAAGAAAGAGGACCCAGGGCAAAAAGGTCCTCCGACTGCTCCTGCAACTGGCGCAAATAAAAGGTGGAGAAAGTAGAAGCATTTCTCCAGTAGGCTGCCTGCATAACATCCGACAACTTGACGGAGTTAGAATAAGCCCAAGAGGTAGACAGTGCCCGCACCTCGTGGGCAGAAATACGATTGGTAATACAATCGCCAGCTGCTAAATGACTATAAGCCGTACGAATAGCAAGACAAATCCATCGAGAAATGGATTGAGGAGAGATCTTCTGTCGACCCGGAATGAGAGACAGAAAAAAACGTTTTCTGCCTTTCCGTATGAAGCGTGTCCGATCAAGATAAATGCGAATAGCACGGACCGGACAGAGTAAAGGGCGAGTACCCTCAACAGAGGGAAGAGCCCTGATACAGATGGGAGGAGGAGTAGTATCTGGTAACTGATTCTTAGCCAAAAAGGAGCAATCAGTGGTAAAAGTAACACTGTTGGGAGAGCTCCTAAAAAAGGCCGGGTCAACCGAGAGGGCGTGAAGCTCACTAACCCGTCTGGCCGAAGCAAATGCCATCAGAAAAGCCATCTTATATGTGAGAAAATGCATATCCACCTGGGATAAAGGTTCGAACGGCGCCCCCCCCCCCCCCCCCCCCCCAAGCAAAGCAGCACCCACGAAAGTCCGAGGCCTTTTCAAAGAAAAGTGCCGAACAAGCTTGAAGAGGTAAGGATTAGTGCCGACACAATGCTTCCCCACATAAGAAAAAGTCTCTGAAAGCATAGACCTGTAACCCTTGATGGTAACAGGCTGGAGACCCCGAGAATCAAACAGATATACCAGAAACTCCGCAATCTGTGAAATCGAAGGATTGGCATAATCAACAGAGTGATCAGCACACCATCGACAGAAGACCTTCCATTTAGCTGCATAAGCTAAACCAGTGGAGTGCCTCCTTGAAGAAGAAATGCACTCCACTGCTCGTCTCGAAAAACCTCTACAGAGGAGACAGGACCTGACAAAAGATATGCGTGAAGGCACAACGAAGTCGGGTCGACGTGAAACCTCCTCGGGCGACCTTGACAAAGAAGGTCGCGACGTAGCGGGAGACGTGGCAGAACCGCCGCCATCAGCGAGCGGAGCTGATTGATCCACACCCGCTGAGGCGACAGGGGAGCGATCAGAATGATTCGACAACTGCAGGTTCGAATTTTGGCGAGAACCTGAGGAAGAATCGGAACCGGCGGGAAGGCGTAGCCGACTAGACCGTTCCAATCAAGTGACAGAGCGTCCACGGCAAAAGCCAGAGGATCTGGACATGGGGACACGAAAGTGTCCACCTGATGGTTCCAACGAGTCGCAAAGAGGTCGATGTGGGGACGTCCACAGAGATCGCAAAGCGACTGGAACACTGCCCTGTGAAGCATCCACTCGGTGGAAATAACCCTGCCAGGTTGTCGGGACAGGGAGTTGGCTAGGACGTTCAGACGACCGGGAATGTGACGAACAACCACTCCGGTGTGAACATCCTGAGCGAGCAGTAGAAGATCCCGAGCTAACTCGTACATCGGAAGCGAGTGCGTGCCGCCCTGGTTCCGAATGTAAGCAACCACTGTCGAATTGTCGGATAGTAGAAGGACCTGGCGATTCGACAGGTAAGGGATCCACTGCCTGAAACTCAGAAGAAGAGCAAGAAGCTCCTTCTGGTTGATGTGTAGAGCTGCTTGATCCTGGTCCCACATCCCGTGTAGGGAAAGACCGAGAGGATCCAACGTCGCACCCCATCCGAGATCGCTGGCATCTGCCGTCAGAACGCGATTGGACGTGGGTAAGTCCAGTGGAACACCCTGCGTAATCCACTGAACATCTGTCCAGGGAAGAAGGTGAGGATACAGAGAGTCCGGAAACGGAAGCACCTGATCCAGAGAATCTACATTCGGCCTCCAACGACTGAGCAGAAAGTGTTGGAGAGGTCTGACACGCAGCCGACCTAGAGGAATGAGATCCGTCACCGAACCGCAGAGACCGATCAGCCGGAGAAAACTCCGAGCGGTCGCGGACCTGGACTGGGACAGAGTCAGAGCAAAAGCTGAGAGAATCACAGCCTTGGCCTGGGGAACAGCCACCAAATTAAATTTGGTTTGGAAAGACATCCCCAGATGACAATACGACTGAGAAGGGACCAGGTCCGACTTCTCCTCGTTGACTCTGAATCCTAGCGACGTGAGCAAGCTCAACAGAGTGGCGACATCCGATTCCAGTAAGGCAGCATTGGAATGCCTCTGGAGGATATCGTCCAGATATGCCAAAGGAGTCACCCTGGACTGTGTGCGATGGAACGCTATCACATGCGACATCAGTCTGGTGAACGCCCAAGGAGCCAGGTTGAGGCCGAAAGGCATGGCCTTGAACTGGTAAACTCGCCCCAGAAAAGCGAACTTGAGATACTTCCGTGACGCCCGATGCATCGGAACGTGGAAGTAAGCGTCTCGCAGGTCGATGCTGGCTGCGAAATCTCCCTGGTGAATTGATTGGCGGACCGACCTGAAAGTCTCCATGCTGAACTTGGGAGCAATGATAGACTGGTTCAGGATACTCAGATCGATAACCGGTCGGAGTCGGCCGTCCTTCTTCGGCACCAAGAACAGGCGGGAATAGAAACCCACTGATTGAACATTCTTGACGACCTTGATCGCCCCCTTTGCCAGGAGATTGGCAACCTCCGTGGACAAAAGTTCCCGATGTAAAACGTCTGAAGGAACTGTGGTTGGAAGAGGCACCCTTGACAGAGTGGGGTGCCGTCGGAAGGATATGCGCAGCCCGGACCGAACAACATCTAACACCCATGGATTGGATGTGATGGTGGTCCAATGGTCTGTGAACTCTGCTATCCTTCCTCCAACCTGGGACGAGTCGAGGTGAGGACCTTCATTTCGAGCCCCGACGAGGCCCGCGAGAGGAGAAACCACCTCCTCTGCTAAATGAAGAATCCTGAGACTTCCCTCGATTCTGCCGACCCCTACCTTTACCCCGTGAGTAAGAAGTAGAGGCGGCGGCAGAAGGACCAGCCTTTTGCTTCACAGAGGAAGCAGAAGGGTACTTGTTAGGCTTGGAACGGCCCTTGCCTCCCCGAGAAGGCTGATCAAGCTGACGAAACAGCAGCTGATCTTTGGAATGACACAGGATGTCATCCCGGACCGTCGACACGGAACCATGGAAAAGTTGCGGACCTGCCAAAGAAGCAGATCGAAGAGTAGCACGCTGCTCCTCGGGAAGGGATCGTCCTGTGTCCAGCACAGCGTCCCTTCGAACTAATTCCAAATTAGCCGTGTTACAGGCATGCGTGTGAGTAAGGTGCATAAGCGCCTTGGACAGCACACGCAAAGGAGCCTGTACCTCGTCAAACTTATCTGGAGGCAGATAAGCAGCCAAAGCTGAGACGACGTGATCTGAGAGAGAAAGCATGCCAAGCATCTCTCTAGATAAGCCCAACGTGGACTCCAGAGTCGTCATTGGAATGACGGCAGACTTGGGCTTGGAAAGCCCGAGGGAAGTGGAGTCCTGATCCAGAACCGTCAAAGCCTGGCAGACTGACGGATTGGCGGAATCGTAGGAACGATAACGCACAGGAGGCAAAAAGGTGTCAACCCTGGTGAAGAACGAAGTCTTCAAAGCCTTGGAATTCAGCTTGGCATCCAATGCTGAAAAAGCTTCAACCACCTGTACCGACTGGCACGGTCGAAGGCGCCCAGAAGCAGGTTGCTCCATAGGCTGTTGGCGCGCGACCGATGATCGCGGCCAGGCTGACACTGTCGGCTGGTTAGCAGGTTTGAGCTCAGGCAGAAACCCAAACACAAAGTCAAGAGCCGCCCCCAAGTCTGAAGACTACTGGCCCTCGACCTCAAGCATGTCGGACTCCTCCCCAGAGTCGGAAGACACATAGCCCATCGTGGGCAAACCAGCCGACGCCTCCCATGGTGTCGGGACACCAGAGGAATCGGAAACCGGCCTGTTTCCAATCCCGGGAGGCGGCGCCATAGGAGGCGCCTGGAAACCACCCATAGCCTCGCTGGAAGCAACAGGAAGGCTCTTAGAAAGAACCTGAGTGAGTAAGGAGAGGGCCTCCCTAAGCTCACTGCCCGTACCGACCGGTTCGACAGGGGAGCGAACCGGCAAAGTGGCTTCACCTCTGACCCTCTTAACCAGCGAAGGGTCACGATCCTCCAAAACACCCGACGCGGGACGACGGGCGGCAGCCGAAACATCTGAAGGCAGACGTGTATAGGGGTACGATGCACCCCGAGGATCAATATTGCGAGAACTCATGAGAGTCACCGCGGACCTCTGCGGGGCAGAAGGTCCAGGCTGCACAAAAGGCATTGGTCCCCCAAAACTGGTCGTGTGACCAGAGTGAGTAGACGGAAACGCCACAGAGTTCATAGTGTTTCCACTACGAACATCCGAATCCAAAGACACAACTGTGGTGCTCGACGGCGAAGAGACTACAGAGAAGGGCTCGGCCGGCAGCCCCTTCCGACTTCGCCGAGTTGAAGTCAGGGAAGGCTGAGGCCGATATCCCACGTCTACAGTATCGGACATTCCTGCAGTCCCCTGCAGCGAAAAGCCGAGGCCGGCTGAAACAGACAACGAAGCAGACGGACCAGCAGCAGTAGTAGATACGGCAAGAGTCATTGAGGCTGGTGAAATAGTGGAGAGAGCACACCGGCTCGGCTCCGAAGGAGGAGTCACAACCCTTGTGACAGCCTCAGATGTCGACTGGAGGGGGACCGTAGTCCCGGAACCAGGCATCTCTTCACCAGAACACTCAACGGCTCCCGCAGTATCCACCACAGGAAAAGACTGCACATCCCCCACGGAGGAGGAATAACTCTCACCAGACAAAGTCGGCTTGGGAGGCCCCGAACGACCACGTTCTCCTTTCCCGCGGGAGCGGGAGGCACGGCCACGAGAACGAACGACACGCTTTACTGACGCCCAGAAGGTGGAAGACCATGTTCCACAGACACCACACGGCCGCTCGGCCGAACACCCATTACAGGAGGAACAAGACGAATGTACATCGTCCACATGCTTTGGCAGCAGACATTGCCCACAACGAATTGTCCTGGGCATGATAGAGGTGAGAGGAGCAGAGAAGGTGAGAGGAGCAGAGAAGGTGAGATCAGAAAACAGAACACCCCCAAAGAAGAGAGAAAGGTGACAGAAGCAAAGACCCCAGACGGTCGACCGGGAACCACACAACAGGAAGACTACTCTCAAAAGAAAGAAGAAACACTGTAGGAGTGGTACCCCGCTGACACCTAACTCTAACACAATTAGAAAATTTTGCAAAAATAGCATTAACAATAATTGTGAAAAATCTAAGTCCGAACTGCGTGGCACACGAAATTCGCGCGCGACTCGAGAGAGAGCAAATAAATATACATTATGGACATATAATAGAAAAGAGAATATAAAACACTGTTCCTGAGAATACAAAGGATACACTGTGGTATAATGAATCAGGAATCATCAAACATCGAGCTGGTGGAACACTGATAAGCGTGCAAAAACATCTCGACACGAAGCGGATTATAAAAAGAATGAGTCTTTAGAGACGGTATATGCGCACTGGCAACGGAAGTCGTGGAGTTATACTTGGGAGAGAGCGTCCCGTACTGGGTCTGCGCCGGTTGCACTCGACCCAGTTTTGGCTTATTTTTATTGGTGCTTTTGCACCACTTTTCTTTCCCAACTTGCTTGGGAAAGACAAAAATAGAGAGTATTTTATCCGAGTTAGGGATTTCCACTATAGTGCAAGCCTGTAGTAAACAATTGTGAGTAGGTTGATAAGAAATTAACACAGGAACCCAAATTGAACAAAATTGAATCTGACCCCCCTAAAGATATAGCATACCAAATATGAAACCATTCTGTCTGGTGGATCTGAAGAAGAAAATTTTTAAAGATCATTCCCCATATTGGCTGAGCTCAAATACGAACCAAGGGTCTTCATTTTAACACAACTGTATCCCCACCTGCCCCCCCCCCCCCCCCCCCCACCCTCCCCATGGATGCTGTATACCAAATATCAAAAGATTCTGATCAGTGGTTTTGAAGAATTGAAGAAACAATTTTTTTCGATGCCTCCCTGTAGAACACCCTGAAACAACCGATGGCAATTTTTTTTACTATTCAATTCTACTGGTCCTAAGGATGCTTCATACCAAATAACAGTTCTCTGTTCCATTTGGTTTGGTAAATATGGGCATTTGGACATATTTCTATTTTTAGCTCCTGGGGTTCCATGAGGACACTGGAAAATTTGTTTTTGCATGAATAAGTACTTATGAATCAATAATACTACATATCAAATTTGGTTCAAATCGGACCATCGGTTCAGAAAACAGAAATTTGGGGCAGGGCCCAAAATCTTGCCCTTCCTATTACAAAGGCAAATATTGATCCACGAACTTCGTTTGAACAAATTTGATTCTACACCTCAAAAGGAAGCTCCATACCATATATCAAGTCATTGTACCCACTGGTTCATGAGAAGATTTTTAATGAATTTTGGAGCATTTCCACCACCCCCTCCCTATGGGCTGTCCGGCCTGTTGATTTGAACAAAAACAAAATGCGATATCAGAACAAGCAACCACCTCAAATTTAACTAAAATTGGTTCAGCGGTTTAGGAGGAGCAGGTGCAAACACCATGTTCAAGGACGACAAGACGATGAGTGATCACAATAGCTCATCCTGACTTTCAGACAGGTGAACTAAAAAGCAATATTTAATAACATAAACATGCAATACATAAATATCATAACAGAAAAATGTTATATTTAAAATTTTAATGCCATGGGTCTATATACAAAACATAACATAACGTGTGATAAAAATATTAAATTCAAAGCTTCATTACTCAAAACTATTATTGCACTTTGAACACTAAACAAGTAATATCATAATAGAAAAAGGGCAGATTAAAGGTTTAACACAATGTATAAGAAATATATAACATATGTAATAAAAATATTAAATTAAAAGGTTCATCACTCAAAACTTTTATTGCACCATAAATACTAAACAAGACAAGCAAGCTGAAATGTGAGTAAGTAGTGACTGACATTTCTGAGCAAAAATTTAAATTTTAAATTTTAAATGGCTCTGAGGAAAATTCAACATTTTTAAAAGTGAGATTCTGTTAACCCTTAAAGGCCTATTTCCAACCTTAGAACAGGAGCCCTTAACATGCTGACAATAGACAAATTACCCAGGCAATGGTTTATAGTTAAGTCTAGACTGCATTATTTATTTATTGGTGTTTAAGGCCACATATTTCTGCACAATGGCTAATCATGACCATGACAGTTTTACGGGTGGAGGAAGCCGGAGTATCCAGAGAGAACCACCGAGCAATGGTGAGCAACTGTCAGCTCCCCAACATATGAACTCGACACAAGCAGGGTTAGCATTGGTTGAAGACAGGTGCACCACCGATGTGCAGTACGCCTTAGTACACAATGCCACCGTGCCCCCACGTGGGCAATCAATGGGGGTGAAGTGTCTTGCCCAAGGACACAACGCGGTTGCCGCAGGTGGGATTCGAATCGAGGACCTCTCGGCTTGCAGCCTGCACCTCTACCTACTGAGCCACCGCGCTCCCTCTAGACTGCATTAACAGGCAGCCAAGACTTAACTAGAAATGCAGCAAAGCCATCAGGTTATAGAGACTGTGGAATGGTGGGAATTCAAGACACTTGTCCAGGCCCTTAACCCTTTACCCAGGGGACGGCAACATCCACCTGTGTAATTTACAAAATGAGCTGTTGGAAAACTTTAATATTTTAAAAAAATCAGCAAAACCATATCATATGACCCCGACACTGGAACGAGCTCATTGAGCTCGTTCCAATGAAGGGGTCACATGATATGGTTTTGTTGAATTTTTTTTTTAAATCTGAAAAACTAATATTTAAAATACTAAATTTTGATATCGCCTGTGTTGGGTAAAAGGTTAAGAGTTAAATTTCCAAATTTACTGTCTTTTTTTAACCCTTTACCCAACGTAACGGCCAAAACCGGCCAGCGCTATTCTCAAAAATCGCCAATTAATTTTCATTATTTTTTTATTTTTTGTCTCAAAAACATAGGTTATGACCCCTCATTGGAACGAGCTCGATGAGCTCGTTCCAACGAGGGGTCATAACCTATGTTTTTGAGACAAAAAATGAAAAAAATTAGTTATTCAAGAAATTTTTTTGCAAGTGTCGTCTGCTTTTCATGTTAGGTAAAGGGTTAAAGAACTTTAAACAGGAAAATAGGGAATCCCCTCTGAAAAAGCACTGATTGCACAAGTGGAGTGAGAATTTTGACCAGATTGTGACTGGGTCATGATTGTTTACATCACCAAAGTGAGATTGCGCATTCATTGTTGCTATGTATTTTGAAGGAAATTCTGTCAAGATGTAAACAACATGACCTGCATAGTTAAAATGGAGCATAACAGTTGTTCCCAGTTGGTTATCACCATGTTATATAGCACAACCTGCTTACTGGTTATGATGTAAGCTTTAGTAACATGTGGATTATGTACTTCTACCATGTACCTGTTGCCATAAGCACTAGGGCTGTGACCCCGGCTGTCACGATTTTTGAATTTAGGAAACGATTAATCATCACAAATATTCAATAATAATCTATTAATCGTGCCTAGATGACCCCCTCTACCTCTCTTTGAAGTCGTTAAAAATGAAGTTCAAGTCAGCTGACCTACCTCAAGTAAACAATGAAAATGATTCTCTTTTAGATACTGTCAAAGCTTTGATGTTCTTCTTTGCAAGTTCGCAACTGCCAACCGGTCTTGATTATTGCACTGATTGTTCAAAAGTTCAGAACATCAAAGCTTTGAATGTACCTAAAAGACAAATCTTTGCAAGTTCGCAACTGCCAACCGGTCTTGATTATTGCACTGATTGTTCAAAAGTTCACAACATCAAAGCTTTGAATGTACCTAAAAGACAAATGCTTCTAAAGGCTTCTTGAGGTTTAATGTCGACGTTCTTGATCATTTACCTTTAGAAACAAAAGTTTTTTCATCAAATGTTTTTAAATTACTAAACGTCTAAAATGGGGGAAAATTTACCGATTCTTCGACAACGAAAAATACTAATCGATTTTGGTGTGACTGATCAACAATCGATTAATCATGACAACCCTAATAAGCACATGCTCTTCTGTAAACAAAGTCATACACAGTTCATCTAGTAATGGTGCACTGTGTTATTAGATTGAAATCCTTGTGCCAGGTACCAAGTACAGGATACCAATCACAAAACCGTATCTGTCACCTTGACAAAATCATTTGCATGCTAGATAGTGAATGGTGGTGGTAAGACCTGACCTGGTTATCTTTCCCCATCATTCCCGGCCCTTCTGAATTCAAGTGTAGACTGTAAACTTTCAGATCATCTTCTATTTATTTATTTATTGGTATTTAAGGTCACATACTTATGCACAATGGCTAATCGTGACAGTTTTACAGGTGGAGGAAGCCGGAGTACCCAGAGAGAACCACCGAGCAGCAATGAGCAACTGTCAGCTCCTCAACATTCTAACTCTGTAGAAGTCCAACAGTCTACCAATGAGCCACCACACTCCCAGATCATCTTCTGAGATTAGAAAAGTTCATTCATGAATAAGAGTATGGTGGTGGATCTTCAAGTGGCTTGTCTTCTATTAGTGGGGGTGCACTTGGATTTAAGCCTATAGGTTGCTGTTTCATAACATCATCATACGATGGTGGGGCATCAGAAATAATCCTCCGACTTGATGGATTTGGTGGATAACTTTCATTATCTGGGGGCCTAGAATCCTCATGTGTCTGTTGCTCTGCTGCTCTAACTACAAGAAAAAAAATAAAACTTTTAGTGAATAATAAAAAATAATATCACTTCAAAACATGCATTTATTTATTAGCTATCCCAGAATTGCCCATTATCGAGCTTGGTTGATGTGACTTCAAACTCAGCTTACCTGACCCCCAGCTTGGTCGATATGAACCTAGCTACAGTTGTTCCCCCTGTTGCATTACTATTATTATTGTCGAAAGCATTTAATTAGGCATAATTTACAGATTGAGCAGTTCACATGCTTGGGCTAGGCTAATTAGCCAGGCTAATTCTAATTCCACTATTATGGACAGTATCTAGTGGTTTAGAGTAGGATTTTCTCGCAGAACCAAAAAACACCCAAACTGCAATTTAATATTTTATCCCAAACTCATACAAAGGTGAATGTTAGTATTAGTTATATTGGTCTCTGCGATGCTACACAGACCCACGCAGTGGCGTAGCCATGGAATGGGGTGGGGTGGGTTGAGGGGGCACATGCCCCCTCCCCCCCTCCAAATTTCAGTCCTAGCTACGTGCCTGGACCCATGCACCTGCCATAATTTTATTTGTGAATTTGCCAAAAATACTCAAAAACTATCTGAGTGAAGTTACTTTCTAGTCTGTTCCACCTTTCTTCATTGTATTCAAATGAACAGCCTTTAAAATTTGTCCTGATTCTGAAGATTAGTTTTGATTCTCGTAAACTCCTGCTGGAATAATCAGTTTTCAGTTCTTAAATAATTTAGAGTTTGAGAGTACTGTTACATGTATACCATGGTGAGTACAACTAGTACATATTTCATAGTTAAAAAAAAGAGTAACGGTGACTGACCGGTAGAGCTGTGCGGTATTGAAATTTCAGGTTCAGTATCAGTATCGGTATTTTTTGGATAAGTACCTCGGTTTCGGTACGGTATTCGGTATATGCAAAGAACACTGAAAATAGTCGCAAACTGACCCAATTTCCCAACATTCAACCATATAGTAACTAAAAAGATTCAGCATTGACATCTCGTGAAATTGACAAGTTACTGTGATAACTGAGTAGTCTAACAATTTATTTAATGAATCAGTCGATTCATTGTGAATCATCACACTGAATCGAGTGATTCATTAAATAACTTGTCCAGCTATTCAGTTGGCCCCTATGTCCTTTCGTACCATGCCCCTCCCCCAATGAATCAGGTAGGAGAAACATATATGTTTTTCACCTTCCAAGCTTTTCAGTAAGGTTTCACTGGTAGTAACAGTCTTGGTCAGGCCCTGCCCCCACCCCTTATCTTTCAAAGTTGCAACAAGATTAATGGCCACTGTCCAGTGAATTCAGTGTCCAATATCCTCACAAATATGCAAGTAAATTGAAGTAATTCAACTGTAATTAATCTCTCTATGATAAACCCAGTTGTGAAAACATTGTGCAGTCACTGCCAATCATATAATGCGTCAATGACATGATGTCATCCACCTTTCATTGTTTGGGTTCATCCTTGATAAACATATGAAATAACATGTTTTATGACATTCACCTAGTTGCAATTATAGGGGATTTTGAGTGGAATCAATCTATCGGTTTTCACTAACTTCACTTCTGGTTCTTGGCCTCATACACGTGTCTGAAAAGTCCAGAGAATCCACGACTATCCATGACAAATTAGGGTAAATTTTCATCTTCCATGAGAAAAAAATGTACAAATCGATTATTAAAAAATGCCGCTCAGGATCACCGATCCAATGTCGAGTTGTGACCTTGACCTTTGACCTGGCGAGTCCAAGGTCAATAGGGTTCTTCCTCGCACCAAGGCCAACACACCTATGAAGTTTCATGACTCTAGGTTGAACCACTATCAAGTTCTCATCCGGAAACCAATTGTTGCGATATACTATGTTCAAGGTCACTGTGACCTTGACCTTTGACCTGGTGAGTCCAACATCAATAGGGTTCTTCCTCGCACCAAGGCCAACACGCCTGTAAAGTTTCATGACTCTAGGTTGAACCACTATCAAGTTATCATCCGGAAACCAATTGTTGCGATATACTATATTCAAGGTCACTGTGACCTTGACCTTTGACCTGGTGAGTCCAAGATCAATAGGGTTCTTCCTCGCACCAAGGCCAACACACCTATGAAGTTTCATGACTCTAGGTTGAACCACTATCAAGTTATCATCCGGAAACCAATTGTTGCGATATACTATGTTCAAGGTCACTGTGACCTTGACCTTTGACCTGGTGAGTCCAAGATCAATAGGGTTCTTCCTCGCACCAAGGCCAACACACCTATAAAGTTTCATGACTCTAGGTTGAACCACTATCAAGTTATCATCCGGAAACCAATTGTTGCGATATACTATGTTCAAGGTCACTGTGACCTTGACCTTTGACCTGGCAAGTCCAAAATCAATAGGGTTCTTCCTCGCACCAAGGCCAACACACCTATGAAGTTTCATGACTCTAGGTTGAACCACTATCAAGTTATCATCCGGAAACCAATTGTTGCGATATACTATGTTAAAGGTCACTGTGACCTTGACCTTTGACGTAGCGAGTCCAAAATCAATAGGGTTCTTCCCCTCACCAAGGCCAATCTACCTATGAAGTTTCATGAATGTGAGTTGAACCATTATCAAGTTATCATCCGGAAACCAATTGTTTAAGATTTACTATGTTCAAGGTCACTGTGACCTTGACCTTCGACGTAGCATGTCCAAAATCAATAGGGTTCTTCCTCCCACCAAGACCAACCTACGTATGAAGTTTAATGAATGTGAGTTGAACCACTATCAAGTTATCATCCGGAAACCAATTGTTTACGCCCGCCCGCCCGCCCGCCCGCCATTCACCAAACTATAAGTCGAGTTTGACTTCGTCACAACTCGACTAAAAACAGCAAATCATTTTTAAAGCAACCAAATGAACTTCAATAATGCTAAATCTGATGTCGCCTGTTGGCTTCCGTACATTGTTTTTTAATGTGTCTTAAAATTAAGATCAATCACATCTTCCCCATGTGCGTTGGAGTGCAGTGTAAATTATTTATTCGAAAGAATATAAAGCAGATGATCGGGTGTTAAAGTTTTGGGGCTTGTATTTTAATAAAATGATTAGTTGTTAAAAATATCTGCAACTTAATATTGCTGCCGAATTGAAAGAAATGTTAACAAAAAAAATTGCTGAGAAGCGATAACCACTGGCAGTATTAAAGTTTGTGTGTCAAGTTGTCAATGTATTGAATTTTCAAAACCGGATTATTTCCAACCAAATGTCAACCACCCACCCGACCCCCAATGTCCCCTGTGAATAAATCACACAGAAATTTCCAGAAAATATACTGAATCAGCCAGAATTTTGACAACACTGGAACTGGGCCGTATTTCTTCAGAAACGGAAGTAGCAAGTTAACTTGCCATTTTTCGTTTTTCTGTCGTCACTTTTTTATTTCTTTCTCCGACGTATTTGCAGCGTCTGCTGCCTACCTGTCGCTTACAAAGTTCACATTTGCACGTTTTCTTATCAATTCGATCAAAATATGTGACCCACAGGCTTTTAAATTTACGATCCACATTGATGAGTTGACTTTGTCAGTTTCTCAGAAAAATATAAATACCGAAATAAGTGGTATTTTGATTTGGTTTTGATACGGTTTTCTGTATCCCTATAATACCAAAACCATACCGAAAATTTGGTATACCACACAGAAATACTGTCCGACCAAGGATGCCCCTGGTCAAATGGCCTATAATACTGGAATGAAAAGTTTTGTGTTGAATTTGTTCAGGATGAAAAACCTGATTCTGTGAGAGAATCAAGTTTTCCCATTTCTGTGACCTTGACCTTTGTCACTCGAGCATGGTGTTTGCTGTGCAACAGACCTTCCATTAGTTTTTACCTTTGTGTGAAGCTTTGTGGAAAACTACCCAAGCATTACAGAGTTACGACTCCGGACGGACAAATCGAGTCTGTGAGAGAATTAAGTTTTCACATTTCTGTGACCTTGACCTTTGTCACTCGAGCATGGTGATGCTGTGCAACAGACCTTCCATAGGTCTTTACCTATGTGTGAAGTTTTGTGGAAATTCACAGACAAATACAGCCTGTGAGAGAATTAAGTTTTTCATTTCTTGTGACCTTGACCTTTGTCACTCAAGCATGGTGTTGCAGGGGAACAGATGTTCTATTTGTCTTTGCCTTTAGGTGGAGGTTTGTGAAAATCCACCCAAGCATTATAGAATTATGGCTCCAGATGGACAAAGAAAGAATTGAGTTTTTCCATTCCTGTGACCTTGACCTTTGTCACTTGAGCATGTTGTTGCTGTGCAACAAGCCTTCCAGTGGTCTTTACCCTTGTATAAAGTTTCATGGAAATCCACCAAAGCATTATAGAGTAATGGCTCCAGACGGACAAATAAACAGATGGACAACCCAGATTAAGATGCCTCCCTATTGGGGGGATAACAAACCTCATATTCGTATATTTATTGGTTCAAATTTGGGTGAGTTTCTTGTTTTACCTGTACAAACATGTTCCAACAAACAGGCTTTTGATGGTCATGCACGGGTATAAATTTGAATTGCTCTGACTGTGATTGCTCAAGTCCCGACTGATCAAGTATTCAAACTACATCATCAAGGCATGCCTTCGCCAAAGGCATGCCTTGATAATGTAGTCTGAATATTACCCAGGAATGATTATAGTTAAAAACACACAGGAACGGGTGCATGAGTTACCAGTACAAGGCATTGTCTATAACTAGCCAATGGCAACAGCTTATTGTCACCATTGTTTGGAAACTTTAACCCTTTACCCGACTCAGACGATATCAAAATTTATTATTTTAAATATTATTTTTTTAAATTTTTCAAAAAATTTCAACAAAGCCATATCATGTGACCCCTCATTGGAACAAGCCTGATGAGATCATTCCAATGAGAGGTCACATGATATGGTTTTGTTGAAATTGTTTGAAAAATAATATTTTTTCAACTGCTGAATTTGCATATTACACAAGCGGATGCGGGCGATTCGTTGGGTAAAGGGTTAAACAAGCTCCCGTCATAATGTCATTAAGGGGGTGACTGCAAGGTGAATGTGTGGTGTAGACCAATCAATATTTTCAATGTGCAGCCTTAGGGCTGCACGTTGAAAATATTAATTGGTCTACCCCCAAATAATAAATATGGACTCTTCATATTGATACCATGGAACTGACATGGAAGATACCACCATGGTTCAAAGGGTTAAATTTACTTTCAATAGTGGTAGTAACTCAGTGATACTGGAATTAGCATGAGTGATCGCATGGCTGCAAATGTTATTTATGTTAATATAGATGGAATTACACTCCTTCGTTATTTTTAGCATTTATGTACAATTTTCCATCTGAACTAGATACTTTAAGAGATGACATAGATGAGTGAAACCATTCTTTATTCCTGTGAAAAGATATGAAAGGAAATGAATCGGGCAGCTGATTTCAAATCGAACCAAATAGCAACTTAAGATTTGAAACAGAATCGAACTGAATAGCAACTAAAGATTTGAAATGGAATTGAATCTTGAAGATCTCTACTTTTTGGTCACTCTGATATTCTAGAAAAGTTTTAGCTGGTGAGTTACAGGTATATTATTTTTTGTGTTAGACCTCACAAAGTAGATCTTCTGTTTCTCAGGCCATGTTTTGGAAATTGCTTGTGGGCAGACAGTTTTTTATTTTTTCAATTATTTCTTTGCCAGCAAAAGTTCATGTTCTTGGTTTGCTTTCTGTTTCATGTTTTAGGACTCATAATCTACAGAATAACATGGATGGTGGTGTATTTCATGCCTTGAGTGCTAGAAGGCTTCACAATGCTAAAGCCTTGCAAAGACTAGTTGCACTTAAGGGACAAATTTATCAATTTTATTATTAACTTGGGTAAAATATCAGACATAAACCATTTAATTTTTATTTTTTAAAGTTTGCTTTGGTTATAAAAAGAGAGCATGCAGCAGACAAAATGACCATGCGGGAGGGCATGAGAAACAGATTTTTTATTTTTTTTAGGCCTTCGCTATCACTAATTTTGGTCTGTATGGTTAGAAAATCTGTTCCTTGTATCTTTTCATTTGAATTCATACAGAACCTTTTTGCACATAACCATCTTCTCAGTTAAATTTTCAAATGGGATTTATCTCCCTTGACTACAGATAATGTCACATGCATTTATGTACATGTACCTGAACATAGCCTAAGGAAGGCTGACAAGGTAACAATCACAATTTATTTATTTGAGTTTAACAAGACTTTTGACAGCAAGTCGCCTCATGTCAGAGAGATTTACATATTGTGGAAGCCAGAGTAACCAGAGAGGACCAATCAGTAGTGGCAAACAACTGTCAAGACTCCCTTCTGAACTACCTCTGTCAAGCAGGATTAGCATTGGTTGAAGGCAATGGAACCATCAACATGCAGTATTCTCAGTACACAGTGCCCCCACATGGCCAATCAGAATTAACTCCTAGCACTCTGGCAGTATTTCAGAATTTTCGACATTCACCCTATATTGCCCACGCAGAATAAAAAATTTAACAAATTATATCTTGTTTGACAGAGCAATTTATTTGCATAGTGGGAGAAATTTACTGCTGAAAATTCTGGCATTTAGACATCTGTATGCAGAGGGTTAAGTTCCTTACCCAAGGACACAATGCAATGACCGCTGATCAGGATCAGACTAAGTTCAATACTCTAACCACTGAGCCAAGAAACAATCTCTATATGACAATTTTCTTTGCAGTATGACAGTAGTGCATACCTTAACTAGTGGGATGTCACACATACAGCCCGACTGTCCCAGCAATGGCAATGCTTAGACACAAAATAGTCTGAGCCATTTTTTGTTAACCATTAACGAATCTGCCATATCTGCACTCATGATATACAAAAAATGCAATTCAAATTTTATTTTTTCATTTCTCTACCCCAAAAAATACCTCATGACCTATTAATGGAACAAGCTTGATGAACTTGTTCCAATAAGGACTAATAAGCAAAGGTTAAAAGTAAAAAATGAAAAAATCTGATGTTCAGAAAAATAATTTGTACTGTTGGCTTCAACTGGTGTTAGGTAAAGGGTTAAAGATGCAGTACATAAAACATTGCTGGGCTATAGGAGTCAATTTTCTTTTTTTGCATGTAATAACTCCCAATCCTTCAAAATGCATTTTGGGAATAATTGCCTAAACTGGATTTATCGGTTAGAAACCAATTGTTGACGGACGGATGGATGGACAGATGGCTGAATGAACAGATGGACAGACAGGCGGATGGACAGACAGACCATTTACATAATATGGATCGTTTTTACAAATGGGTGTATAAAAAAGTAATATCAAATTTGAAGAGAATCGTATAATTAGAACTGGATTTATCTTCTGGATAACATGGGGAGGAGGGAGAGGTGGATTGATTCCACCCATCTCCCCCAAAGTTTTGGAGACAGCATCAAAGTCCCTCACTCCCATTTCCTTCCAATCTGTATTACTTTTGTAAAACAACAGAAGGCATTTCTTTATATTTCAAACTGTGAAGCTCAGGTAAAGAGAAAAAATCTGCATACAAGTAAAAGAAATCAGGTCTGTAAGGCCACACAAAGTAGAGCCTGTTTCTCAGGCCATTTGTGAAATTGCATGCGGGCGAGCGGTTTTTTATTATTTTTTATTTCAGTAATTACTTCTTAGCCATCAAAAGTTCATGTTCTTGGTTCAAATTTTAGGCTTCATAATCTACACAATAGCATGGGTGGTGGTGTATTTCATCCCTTGAGTGCAAGAAGGCTTTGCAATGCTAAAGCATTGCAAAGCCTTCTTGCACTAAAGAGACAAATTCATCAATTTTTTTAACTTGGGTAAAATATCAGACATAAATCATTTAATTTTAATTTTTTTTAAGTTTAAATTGGTTATAAAAAGAGAGCATGCGGCAGCCAAAAGGACCATGCGGGAGGGCCTGAGAAACAGATTTTTTATCTTTTTAGGCCTAAATATAGTTATTAAAAGGTGTATTGATCATGTAAGAAGAAAAAGTGACACCGTATGTGTTAGAAGCCCAATTTCAAATTTAAAGAAACTAAATTCGAAAACCATTTTAAAAAGGGTTAAACTAACGCAAATATTAATTGAAACCACTGTATGCAGCGTAGGGCTGCACGATATTCGGATTTCAATACCGGTAAAGGTATTTTAAATGAAAGTGTCAATGACACTGTAGCTTAACTTGTGTGTTGTGTTTGATGAAAAGGATAATGTTCAATGTTTATGAAAGGATTATGAAATAAGACAAGAATTGTGGTAATTGGGAATATGTTCATTTCTGTTCCCTGTATGCTATGTTTTTGATAAAAATAATATGAGGTGTACACTGTACTAAAGAGCTGAGGGGTGAATTAATATGACCGGACAGTTAACGTAAATCAACAAAAGTTACCAAGTTACAGTGAAATTATTCCAAAAGGAGTCATCCTATCAAGTTACATTGAAATCCCTTCATAAATATGGCCTGTAGACTGTGCTAAAGGTTTTCGGGCTTCGGGCCCATGTAGCCGTCAGTTTCCCAATTGCATTCAAAGGGGACAGTTCTCATCTAGACATTATATGAAGTCAACCTACCAAGTTACAATGAAATTCCTTCATAAATACAAGAGGCCCCAAGGGGCCTGAGGGCGCTCACCTGATATGGTAGCCTAAATATCAACCCAGAGAATTGATTTCAACAAGTTGCATCTGCTCCTCCTAAGAAAAGCTTATACCAAATATCCAAAGATTCTGACCAGTGGATCTAAAAAAAAAAGAAGATTTTTAAAGAATATTCCTCATATTGAACTAAGTTATAATTCGGTCTCCCACAGGGAGCCCATATATAAATCCAGGGACTTGGCTTTAACAAACTTGAATCTCACCTCCCTAAGGATGCTGCACACCAAATATCAAAACATTCCGACGACTGGATCTGAAGAAAAAGATTTTTAAAGAAAATTCCTCATTTTGAACTAAGGTACAATTCGAGCTCCCACAGTGAGTCCAAATATGGACCTAGGGACATGGCTGAACAAACTTGAATCTCACCCCCTAAGGATGCTGCATACCAAATATCAAAACATTCCGACTGCTGGATCTGAAGAAGATTTTTAAAGAAAATTCCCTCATTTTGAACTAAGTTATCATTTGGGCTCCCACAGTGAGCCCAAATATGAAACCAGGGACTTAGTTTGAACAAACCTGAATCCCCCCCCCCCCCCCCCCCCCCCAGCATGGTGCACACCCAAATCAAAAGATTCTGCCTGCTGGATCGTGAGAAGAAGATTTTCAAAGAAATTTGCCTGAAATGCACTAAGTTCAAATTTGGGCACCTATACTGAGCCCAAATATAAACCCAGGAGGCCAATTTGAACAATCTTGAATCAGATCCACCCCACAATGTTGTATACCAAATATCAAAAGATTCTGCCTGCTGGATCTGGAGAAGAAAATTTTTTAAGAAATTTGCCTGAAATGCACTAAGTTCGAATTCGGGCTTCTATAGTGAGCCCAAATATGAATCCAGGGAGCCAATTTGAACAAACTTGAATCAGATCCACCCCACAATGTTGCATATTAAATATGAAAAGATTCTGCCCGCTGGATCTGGAGAAGAAGATTTTTGAAGAAATTTGCCTGAAATGCACTAAGTTCGAATTCGAGCTTCTATAGTGAGCCCAAATATGAATCTAGGGAGCTGATTTGAACAAACTTGAATCAGATCCACCACACAATGTTGCATACCAAATATCAAAAGATTCTGCCTGCTGGATCTGGAGAAGAAGATTTTTGAAGAAATTTGCCTGAAATGCACTAAGTTCGAATTCGGGCTTCTATAGTGGGCCTAAATATGAATCCAAGGGGCCGATTTGAACAAACTTGAATCAGATCCACCCCACAATGTTCCATACCAAATATCAAAAGATTCTGCCTGCTGGATCTGGAGAAGAAGATTTTTGAAGAAATTTGCCCGAAATGCACTAAGTTCAAATTCGAGCTTCCATAGTGAGCCCAAATATGAATCTAGGGAGCCAATTTGAACAAACTTAAATCAGATCCACCCCACAATGTTACATACCAAATATCAAAAGATTCTGCCTGCTGGATCTGGAGAAGAAGATTTTTGAAAAAATTTGCCTGAAATGCACTAAGTTCGAATTCGGGCTTCTATAGTGGGCCTAAATATGAATCCAGGGGGCCGATTTGAACAAACTTGAATCAGATCCACCCCACAATGTTCCATACCAAATATCAAAAGATTCTGCCTGCTGGATCTGGAGAAGAAGATTTTTTAAGAAATTTGCCTTAAATGCACTAAGTTCAAATTTGGGCTCCTATACTGAGCCCAAATATAAACCCAGGAGGCCGATTTGAACAAACTTGAATCAGATCCACCCCACAATGTTGCATACCAAATATCAAAAGATTCTGCCTGCTGGATCTGGAGAAGATTTTTGAAGACATTTGCCTGAAATGCACTAAGTTCGAATTCAGGCTTCTATAGTGAGCCCAAATATGAATCCAGGGGGCCGAGTTGAACAAACTAGAATCAGATCCACCCCACAATGTTGTATACCAAATATGAAAAGATTCTGCCTGCTGGATCTGGAGAAGAAGATTTTTGAAGAAATTTGCCTGAAATGCACTAAGTTCGAATTCGGGCTTCTATAGTGGGCCCAAATATGAATCCAGGGAGCTGATTTGAACAAACTTAAATCAGATCCACCCCCACAATGTTGCATACCAAATATCAAAAGATTCTGCCTGCTGGATCTGGAGAAGAAGGTTTTTTAAGAAATTTGCCTGAAATGCACTAAGTTCAAAATCGGGCTCCTATACGGAGCCCAAATATGAACCCAGGGGGCCAATTTGAACAAACTTGAATCAGATCCACCCTACAATGTTGCATACCAAATATCAAAAGATTCTGCCAGCTGGATCTGGAGAAGAAGATTTTTTGATCTTTTTCCCATTGCCTACAGTGTTAAGTGCTGACTCAGCACTTTTTCAAAGTCCTGAAAAAAGTACCTTGTGATCAAACCCCAAAGGAATTTTTTTTTAACCATTCTATTCTACTGGATAAAAGTAAGCTTTATACAAAATAAGAATTCTCTGTGCCGTGTAGTTTTGGAGATATGGCAGTTTTAAGGTTTTTCCTATTTTTAGCTCCTGGGGTTCTCACAGGGCAATGAGAAAAATTTTTTTTCATCAATCAACTACTTATGACCCATTATCATCTCATATCAAATCTGGTTCAAATCGACCTCACGGTTCAGAAAATAGAAATTTTAAGCGTGGCCAAAATTTTTGCCCCTCCCATAATGAAGGCAAATAATGCCCGACAAACTTCTCTTGAACAAACTTGATTCTAAACCTCAAAAGGACTCTGTATACCACATATCAAGTCTCTGCTACTGGTGGTTCAATAGAAGAAGATTTTAAAAAAATTTGGCCATTTTTTCCCCACACCTCTGCTCAATATGAGCCGAAACCTAATTTGGATAAAAATCAAAATGCCCCTATATAACCACTACTTACATGAAATTTAATTAAAATGTGGCCAGTGGTTTAGGAGAAAGAGGCTCAAACACCACCTTCACGCAGGACGACGGACAACAGAAGACGGATGAAGAGTGATAAGAAAAGCTCACCCTGACTTTCAGTCAGGTGAGCTAATGACCTGCAGACTGTGCTAAAGGTATTTGGGCTTCGGTCTCAGGCAGCCATAATGGTTGAATGATCGCAACCAAAAGGGGACATGCTCATCTGGGCATCATCTGGAGTGATCCTACGAAGTTACAATGAAATCCCTTCATAAATATGACCTGTAGATTGTGCTCGAGGTTTTCGGGCTTCGGGCACCTGTAGCCATCACAGATGACCAATCACGACCAAAAGGGGATATCATCATCTAGGCATTATATGGAGTCAACCTAACAGGTTACAATGAAATCCTTCCATAAATATGACATTTTGCCTATGCTAAAGGTTTTTGGGCTCGGGCACCCATCAAGGCTGGATGATCGCGATCAAAATGGGACATTCTCATCTAGACATTATTTGGAGTCATCCTACCAAGGTACAATGAAATCCCTTCATAAATATGACCTGTAGACTGTGCTAAAGGTTTTCGGGCTTCGGACCCCTGTAGCCGTCACAGTTGCCCAATCACATCCAAAATGGTTGAATGATCGCAACCAAAAGGGGACATGCTCATCTGGGCATCATCTGGAGTGATCCTACGAAGTTACAATGAAATCCCTTCATAAATATGACCTGTAGATTGTGCTCAAGGTTTTCGGGCTTTCTCATCTAGACATTATATGAAGTCAACCCACCAAGTTACAATGAAATTCCTCAATAAATATGACCTGTAGACTGTGCTAAAGGTTTTCAGGTTTTGGGCTCGGGCAGTCGTCATGGTTGGCAGATCATGCCCAGATGGGGAAATTCTCATCTAGACATCATAAGGAGTCATCCTACCAAGTTACAATGAAATCCCTCCATATTAAACATGACCTGCAGACTGTGCTAAAAGTTTTTGGGTTTCGGGCTTGGGCAGCCATCACGGTTGACAGATCATGCCCAAAAGGGGACGTTCTCATCTAGGCATTATACAGAGGCATCCTACCAAGTTACAATGAAATCCCTTCATAAATACGATCTGTAGACTGTGCTAATGGTTTTCGGGTTTTGGGCTTGGGCAGCCATACCGGTTGACCGATCGCGACCAAGAGGACGTTCTCATCTAGACATGACCCCAAACCTGCATATGAAATTTCGTGGCGATCAGACAAGAACTGCGGGGTGTAGCCATGCTAAAGGAAAATGTGAACAGACTTAACAGACTTCCGCACGTGTGATGGCAATAGCTTATCTTGACTTGGCTAAAAATATCGCGATATACCGGTATATCGTCAAGTTCAAAACATGTAAAATTCTCACCCAAATTGTCCCAATATTTTTTTACATTCGAAATCAAATAATTACTTTTTAAAAGCATTGAAATAATAAGCCTAACTTGTCCTTAATTCATTTTTGTATAAATATTTGGAAATAAACTTCATGATGGCACAATAAATATCATTTATTTTGAGTAGATAATTTCAAATAAATATATACTATTTGATCCATCGCTTTACAAAACAAAAACGCTTAATCTGCGTTTGTCGTGTACATGTGAATAGATCACCACTAGAGGGCGTTTGCCATGTACTGGTTAAGCAGGACGCCGCTAGAGGGCTAAGAGTTTGTACACTTTCCACAAATGAAAGCAGTCAGTTTTGTCACATGGTATCACAAACAGCTGAAACGCACATGCTCGATAGGCACGTTTTGATGTGCCGGTAAAGGTTATGAACCACTAAATAAATCCCATTGACCACAGTGTTAACCTTCCACTCTCTGTACAACACACCAAGTTGTTTTGAAAAAAAATACCTATACATTTACAAAGTACATCATCTCTTGAAAAAATTAAACTGGAAAAAAATATATGTTGCCACACCAAATTTGCAGTGTTTAAATTTCGAATTTTCACAACTACCGTATGGTCTTGCACTGAATGACCTTCACACTTTTTTTCCCCATGCCTCATGTTTTTTGAGAGATTCTCACACATTCCGGCACCAAATTACATACAAACTTATTAATCCTTTCTAAAGTGGAGGAATCAAAATTTTAAATAATGGTTTCAAAGTCAAAATATATTTAACCAATCAACTGATCAGCCCTATTTAATCCTACTCACAACATTGGGTGTCAAACGCTCCAGGTCACGTGTTCACTTATTTAGTGGTTCATAACCTAAAGAGATACCAAAGTTGATTACAATATCTGTAATTTGGGATTTAAATTCAAAATAAAATACTACCAAATTGATTCCAAACATTTTTTTTTAAATTCGCTGTTTTTTTCTCTGACCTCACAGCATTTCATTTAACCCATCCTGTTTTTTAAGTAAAAAAAAATCCTGATACATTTTCACCATTTCACTCATTATAATTAAACATAGTAAAAAAATCATTGAAAAAATATTCTTCAAACTGACATCATTTTGTATCAATACATTAATAGATCAGCATCATGTGTACCTCAAAGCCCAATTATTCTCAGATTACACTTAGTGCAAGAATATTTTAAACCCTTCATTCTTCTCAAAATAAAGATGAAAAATGTACTTTTCCTTCCTCAAATGTTTCTATATGGCACATATTTGCAAAGCAATACCACATGTGAGAGAAGCACACCTTGACTCAACATAACCATATAATTTGAGTGGAAAACAGAAACAAAGGAACAAGCAAGGGCTGCTATTTGACCCACACCGTATCAACCAATTCAGTGATAAAGCCACCCCCTGATGCCTATGAAACCTTCCATCATAGTTTTAGTGACAGAAGTTTATAGTGTTTCCAGATGTATAACTTACAGAGATAAGAAGCATCTTAGAAATCAATAAATCACAGATTTATTTTATCTTATCACTGGCAGAGTGGCCTCCGAGTGGAAAATTCCCTCGGTAATGCGTTGCAAAGACAAAAATCTCCACATGTACCCTGCTCAAATGAAATATTTTATGGACAGCACAGGAATTTTGAGAGAAGTCAACCACATGCCTCCTTGTATTATACTCATGGATGCCAGGAGCTGAATTCTAAATTAGCAGAAACAAATTGGAGGGGGGGGGGGGGGGGGGGGGGGGGTGAGCAGAATAATAAAATCTTACAGATGACTCCAGATATGTTTCAGAGGTCACACAAATATATACAGTGACATAGCACTCCCCCCCACCCCCCACTGGAAATGAGACCTATTGACCAAGTCTAGTTACTGTTAACCCTTTCCCCACCCCAGCCTATCTCCACTTGTTTCACCTTTTCAAAAAAAAATAGCTCTTGAACCCTCTTAGAATCAACAAAGGTGCTGATTCCAGAAAGATTCAACAACATATTTTTACTAGAATATACCTGAAACATTAATCTAAGGAGTGGTTAGGTATCTCTATTTACCCTATTTATGATATAATATGTCATATTAACTGCTACATCATAACATTAACAGAAAGCAAATCTTAGTGAGACTACTTGGCAAAAATATAATGGTTGAGAAACCAATACAAGAGGCCCCACGTGGCCTTAATCGCTCACCTGACAAAGTGACTCTAAGAAGTATTTTAGGTCACCTTCACCATGTCATGTCTCATCAACATTAACTGGTTGAGTGATAGATTTTGTTTGAAGTTCAACATTTGTTACCTAAAATTAGTTTTATTTAAAATCATTGGTGTGTGGCCAATCTCCAATGATTTTTAATAAAGCAAATTTATCTCTGCAGACAAACTGGTTTAGCATGAAGCACAAACAAGGAATGTGAAGAGATAGCCTTGGACATCTCTCCCCAACTGTGGATATCTTCCATGTGCTAAATGTATATATTTGCATGCAAGAAAACAAAAATTTTCACAAATTTTATTTTTTTTTATCATCATTGGAACAAGCTCAAACAGCTTATTCCAATAGGGGTATGGGAAGATCAGGTATATTTTTGAGACAGAAGTGTGAATATATAAATAATGGTGTTTTTTTGTGAATGATGCTGGAGAATTTTGCGTAAAGATATGGTAAATGGTTTGTTCTAGATACAGAATGATGCAAAAGTATTTAAATTTGATTAGGCAAGTTGTTCCTATAATGCATTTAAAAATTGAAGTAACTGTTTTTTTGCTGACGAACTTTTAGATGTGTGTGTCTGTGTTTGTGTGTGTGTTTGTGTGTGTGTGGGGGGGGGGGGGGGGTAAGAGTGTTCCTGAATAAATGGAAAATTTTATTTTTTGTGTGAAAGACATAGTGCGTGAATGTTGATTGGAACAAGCTTAGAGAGCTCATTTTAATGTGAAGTCATAAAGCTGTGTTTTACGTACAAAATTCTGGAATAACTAAAAAAATTGCTTTTTTGACTCAAAAAGCATGGTGTGCGACCTCTCATTGGAATGAGCTCAAAAAGCTCATTCCAATGGGGTATTTACAAGCGATAAGTACATGTATGTTTAAGAGACAAAAATTAAAATTTGAATAGCGATTTTTTGCGAAGCATGCTGACAAGTTTTGGCAGTTATGCTGGTAAAAAGGTAAGATATGCAAAGTGGTTGTCTTTTTAGAGGCGACATTTAATTAAGGGGAATTAACCCTTGATTACTGAGGTAACTTCTAAAAGTACTGAAATTTCATGAAGCAATGTGAATAACAGACAACAGTTGCCTAAAAATTTCATGAATAACTAAAATTTTTATTCCTTTGTCTCGAAAACATGGCATATGACCTTTGTTGGAATGAGCTGAATGCGTGTGTTCCAATGAGGGGTCATAAAATTTGAACGAAGATTTGTGTGAATAATGCATTAGTACTGCTAGATTTGGGTAAACGGTTCACCCTGGATACCACCCCTTCTATAGTAGATCTTTTCTGCAAAATTCTATCAACTTTACAAATAAATACGTTCATGAATCACAATCAGATCCACCCTACAATGTTGCATACCAAATATCAAAAGATTCTGCCTGCTGGATCTGGAGAAGAAGATTTTTTAAGAAATATGCCCGAAATGCACTAAGTTAAAATTTGGGCTCCTATACGGAGCCCAAATATAAACCCAGGGGGCCGATTTGAACAAACTTGAATCAGATCCACCCCACAATGTTGCTTACCAAATATGAAAAGATTCTGAAGCTGGATCTGGAGAAGAAGATTTTTAAGAAATTTGCCTGAAATGCACTAAGTTCGAATTCGAGCTTCTATACTGAGCCCAAATATGAAACTAGGAAGCCGATTTGAACAAACTTGAATCAGATCCACCCCACAATGTTGCATACCAAATATCAAAAGATTCTGCCTGCTGGATCTGGAGAAGAAGATTTTTTAATAAATTTGCCCGAAATGCACTAAGTGCGAATTCGGGCTTCTATATTAAGCCCAAATATGAATCCAGGGGGCCGATTTGAACAAACTTGAATCAGATCCACCCCGCAATGTTGCATACCAAATATCAGAAGATTCTGCCTGCTGGATCTGGAGAAGAAGATTTTTGAAGAAATTTGCCTGAAATGCACTAAGTGCGAATTCGGGCTTCTATATTAAGCCCAAATATGAATCCAGGGGGCCGATTTGAACAAACTTGAATCAGATCCACCCCACAATGTTGCATACCAAATATCAAAAGATTCTGCCTGCTGGATCTGGAGAAGAAGATTTTTGAAGAAATTTGCCCGAAATGCACTAAGTTTGAATTCGAGCTTCTATAGTGAGCCCAAATATGAATCCAGGGGGCCGATTTGAACAAACTTGAATCAGATCCACCCTGCAATGTTGCATACCAAATATCAAAAGATTCTGCCTGCTGGATCTGGAGAAGATGATTTTTTAAGAAATTTGCCTGAAATGCACTAAGTTCGAATTCGAGCTTCTATAGTGAGCCCAAATATGAATCTAGGAAGCCAATTTGAACAAACTTGAATCAGATCCACCCCACAATGTTGCATACCAAATATCAAAAGATTCTGCCTGCTGGATCTGGAGAAGAAGATTTTTTAAGAAATTTGCTTGAAATGCACTAAGTTCAAATTTGAGCTCCTATACTGAGCCCAAATATAAACCCAGGGGGCCGATTTGAACAAACTTGAATCAGATCCACCCCACAATGTTGCTTACCAAATATGAAAATATTCTGCCTGCTGGATCTGGAGAAGAAGATTTTTTAAGAAATTTGCATGAAATGCACTAAGTTCGAATTCGAGCTTCTATAGTGAGCCCAAATATGAATCTAGGAAGCCGATTTGAACAAACTTGAATCAGATCCACCCCACAATGTTGCATACCAAATATCAAAAGATTCTGCCTGCTGGATCTGGAGAAGAAGATTTTTTAAGAAATTTGCTTGAAATGCACTAAGTTCAAATTTGAGCTCCTATACTGAGCCCAAATATAAACCCAGGGGGCCGATTTGAACAAACTTGAATCAGATCCACCCCACAATGTTGCTTACCAAATATGAAAATATTCTGCCTGCTGGATCTGGAGAAGAAGATTTTTTAAGAAATTTGCATGAAATGCACTAAGTTCCAATTCGAGCTTCTATAGTGAGCCCAAATATGAATCTAGGAAGCCGATTTGAACACACTTGAATCAGATCCACCCCACAATGTTGCATACCAAATATCAAAAGATTCTGCCTTCTGGATCTGGAGAAGAAGATTTTTTAAGAAATTTGCCTAAATGCACTAAGTTCGAAATCGGGCTCCTATACTGAGCCCAAATATGAACCCAGGGGGCCGATTTGAACAAACTTGAATCAGATCCACCCTACAATGTTGCATACCAAATATCAAAAGATTCTGCCTGCTGGATCTGGAGAAGAAGATTTTTTAAGAAATTTGCCTGAAATGCACTAAGTTCGAAATCGGGCTCCTATACTGAGCCCAAATATTAACCCAGGGGGCCGATTTGAACAATCTTAAATCAGATCCACCCCACAATGTTGCTTACCAAATATGAAAAGATTCTGCCTGCTGGATCTGGAGAAGAAGATTTTTTAAGAAATTTGCCTGAAATGCACTAAGTTCGAATTCGGGCTTCTATAGTAAGCCCAAATATGTATCCAGGGGGCCGATTTGAACAAACTTGAATCAGATCTACCCCGCAACATTGCATACCAAATATCAAAAGATTCTGCCTGCTGGATCTGGAGAAGAAGATTTTTGAAGAAATTTGCCTGAAATGCACTAAATTCGAATTCAAGCTCCTATAGTGAGCCCAAATATGAATCTAGGGAGCCGATTTGAACAAACTTGAATCAGATCCACCCTACAATGTTGCATACCAAATATCAAAAGATTCTGCCTGCTGGATCTGGAGAAGATGATTTTCAAAGAAATTTGCCTGAAATGCAGTAAGTTCAAATTTGGGCTCCTATACTGAGCCCAAATATAAACCCAGGGGGCCGATTTGAACAAACTTGAATCAGATCCACCCCACAATGTTGCATACCAAATATCAAAAGATTCTGCCTGCTGGATCTGGAGAAGAAGATTTTTTAAGAAATTTGCCTGAAATGCACTAAGTTCGAAATCGGGCTCCTATACTGAGCCCAAATATGAACCCAGGGGGCCGATTTGAACAAACTTGAATCAGATCCACCCTACAATGTTGCATACCAAATATCAAAAGATTCTGCCTGCTGGATCTGGAGAAGAAGATTTTTTAATGTTTTTCCCATTGCCTACAGTGTTAAAAAGTGCTGACTCAGCACTTTTTCAAAGTCCCGAAACTGTACCCTATGATAAAACCGATGGCAATTTTTTTTTACCAATCCTTTCTGTTGGTCCTAAGGAAGCTGCACTCCAAATAAAAATTCTCAGTGCCGTGCAGTTTTGGAGATATGGGCGTTTTAAATTTTTTCTATTTTTAGCTCCTGCGGTTCCCACGGGGCTGCGGGAAATTTTTTTTTTGCATAAATCAAGTACTCATGACCCAATAAGCCCTCACATAAAATTTGGTTCAAATCAGCCTCTCGGTTTGGAAAATAGAAATTTTGGGCGGGGCAAAAAATTTTGCCCCTCTCATAACAACGCCAAGTATAGCCCCACAAACTTCTCTTGAACAAATCTGAGTCTACACCTCAAAAGGAAGCTGCACACCAAATATCAAGTCTCTGCTACTGCTGGTTCATGAGAAGAAGATTTACAAAGATTTTGGTGCCCCTTGGGGGCGTGGCACCACCCAGGATGAGGGGCAACTTCATTTGAACAAATCTGAATTGGCATTAGGTAATAAACATTTAGCCAACATTTGAATAAAATTGGGCTAGTGGTTTAGGAGGAGAAGTCGATAATGTAAAGTTAACGCCGGACGGACGACGACGGACGACGGACGCCGGACGACGGACGACGGACAGAAAGTGATTAGTAAAGCTCCCCTTGAGCTTCGCTCAGGTGAGCTAAAAAAGGACAAGAAGCAAAATTCAATTTTCAAGCATATATTTTGGGGAATGCGCTCTTTGTAAGGAACACCGTACTTAAGGCAGACCCAGCATGGATTTACTAAAACATTGCTACTGAATCTTGAGATGAAAAGAGGAAAGAATTTTATACAATGTGAATGCTGCCATTGCAAAAGCTGAAAAAAACTCAAGTTACCTACGGTGTCATGATTTTCAAATCACGAAAACCCTTCTAGAATAGCGATTGGAATCTGATATTCAAAACACTTCAAGGTAGAGGGTATTTGCTCAGAAATAACTGGAATAAGCTGCCAATTGTCCATCAATCAAAGGGAGGTAATCCACTTTCAGTTTCTATCAAATAGAAAGGAAATTCAGCTGTCACATCACGAAAAATTCAAGTAACTCCATACATAAACTGCTCACATGGAGTGAAAACCTTTTGTACACTCCATTAACACAACATTTAATTCATTTCATAGGATGAAACAGGTTATTTCACATTTCATTCACTAACTGAGGTCCCCAAAACAAGAATAGTCTCCATTCTGTGCTGTTTCTGAGAACTTGGCATGTTAAAAATCACATATTTAGCACATTTATATAGATAGAGGGGGGTTAAAATGTCAGAATGAAAGAAAAGAGACTTGCAGTTGTTAGATGTGGGATGGGAGCTTAGGTGGCATGTGGAAAACATGACAAATTTTATTAAATGTGTTTCAAGGTAGCAATACAGTGCATTTAAACTCCAACCGGTATAGGGTTAAACAGATTCATTCTGCAGATATGGTTGTGTTTGTCACCATTATTTCAACAGTTCTACCTTGCAGTTGCCCCAAACCACAGGAAATTCAACAACTAACCAGCCAAACAATCTTTCCTCCTATCTCAGATCACCTTGTTTATTCAGCAAGCATTTTATGCATGCCAGGAAAGCAAAACAGGCACTGTGTCGTGAAAATTGGGCATCCCACACCTCCAAAATAGCATTTTTCCAAAACTTTCAAACATATTACAAACCCAAAGTGCTTGAATTGAAAAATTTACAAGAACAGGATATCCGAAAACAAAGAAATATCTTGAAATATCCCTCAACAACAGTTACAAGGAAATACTCCTTTAGGTTATGAACCACTAAATAAATCCCATTGACCACAGTGTTAACCTTCCACTCTCTGTACAACACACCAAGTTGTTTTGAAAAAAAATACCTATACATTTACAAAGTACATCATCTCTTGAAAAAATTAAACTGGAAAAAAATATATGTTGCCACACCAAATTTCAGTTTAAATTTCGAATTTTCACAACTACCGTATGGTCTTGCACTGAATGACCTTCACACTTTTTTCCCCATGCCTCATGTTTTTGAGAGATTCTCACACATTCCGGCACCAAATTACAAACAAACTTATTAATCCTTTCTAAAGTGGAGGAATCAAAATTTTAAATAATGGTTTCAAAGTCAAAATATATTTAACCAATCAACTGATCAGCCCTATTTAATCCTACTCACAACATTGGGTGTCAAACGCTCCAGGTCACGTGTTCACTTATTTAGTGGTTCATAACCTAAACCACCTCGTGCAGTGGGTGGATGCTGGCGATGTATAAATACTATTTCAATATTAAATCACTCTTAACAAAGTGAAAATAAACAATATCATTCCCTTTATATTTTATTAGTGTCTTGGTGACTATCTGTCTAATTTTTAAGATGTGGCATACAAGTCAGATCAAAACTTACTTTTCAAAACATTAACACGTTCGAACTGGTGTTGACAAAAATGAATATTCATTACCGCCGCACTTGGAATTGTGGGTTCATTAATACGTATGCGATTTGTTCATATTGAAAAGCACATTCCAAGTGTGCTGGTAAGAAAATAATATTTATTACTGCCATGCTTGGATTTGCGAGAACAAGTGTAATGAAGTAGGAGGAACTATTAGTATTAAACAAGAAATTTCCCAGTCCAACAAAAGACATTATAAATGGAAATATGGTAATCATTCTTCACGGTTTACGTTCGAATCGATACTGTTTGGGCAAAATGTGTACTTACCCGTGTCATCGGAGAAACAAAAATAAAACAGCTTATGGGAGAATATTTCACTAGTACCAGGACATGAAGTGTATTGATAAAAACAAACAAATTGCTTTCACAGTTTACTTCTGTTCATATACACATTTTTCAATCAGCTGTGAGATTAAATAGAATTTTTACGGAAAATGTCTGTCACTAGAAAGTCTAAAATTTATATTGCGGCTCGAAATGAATATCGTCACAGACGACATACCGGTATTAAAAAATGAAAGTGTCAATGACACTGTAGCTTAACTTGTGTGTTGTGTTTGATGAAAAGGATAATGTTCAATGTTTATGAAAGGATTATGAAATAAGACAAGAATATTTTCATTTCTGTTCCCTGTATGCTATGTTTTTGATAAAAATAATATGAGGTGTACACTGTACTAAAGAGCTGAGGGGTGGGTTAATATGACCTCACAGTTAATGTATGTGGCCCGCACAGTTAACGTATATCAACGAAAGTTACCAAGTTACAGTGAAATTATTCCAAAACGAGTCATCCTATCAAGTTACATTGAAATCCCTTCATAAGTATGGCCTGTAGACTATGCTAAAGGTTTTCGGGCTTCGGGCCCCTGTAGCTGTCAGTTTCCCAATTGCGTCCAAAGGGCACATTCTCATCTAGACATTATATGAAGTCAACCTACCAAGTTACAATGAAATCCCTTCATAAATATGACCTGTAGACTGTGCTAAAGGTTTTTGGGCTCGGGCAGCCAAAAGGGGACATTCTCATCTGGGCATCATCTGGAGTGATCCTACAAAGTTACAATGAAATCCCTTCATAAATATGACCTGTAGACTGTGCTCAAGAGTTTCGGGCTTCAGGCCCCTGAAGCCGTCACAGTTGACCAATCACGACCAAAAGGGGATGTCATAATCTAGGAATTATATGGAGTCAAACTAACAGGTTACAATGAAATCCTTCCATAAATATGACCTATAGACTATGCTAAAGGTTTTGGGGATTTGGGCTCGGGCAGCCATCAAGGCTGAATGACCGTGACCAAATGGGGATGTTCTCATCTAGACATTATTTGGAGTCATCCTACCAAGGTACAATGAAATCCCTTAATAAATATCACCTGTAGACTGTGCTAAAGGTTTTCGGGCTTCAGGCCCCTGTAGCCGTCACAGCTGCCTAATGGTGTCCAAAAGGGGCTGTTCTCATCTAGACATTATATGAAGTCAAACCTACCAAGTTACAATGAAATCCCTTTTCATAAATATGACCTGTAGACTGTGCTAAAGGTATTCAGGCTTTGGGCTCAGGCTGCCATAATGGTCGAATGATTGCAACCAAAAGGGGACATTCTCATCCAGGCATCATCTGGAGTGATCCTATGAAGTTACAATGAAATCCCTTCATAAATATGACCTGTAGACTGTGCTCAAGATTTTCAGGCTTCAGGCACCTGTAGCATCAGAGTTGACCAATCATGACCAAAAAGGGATGTCATCATCTAGGCATTATATGGAGTCAACCTAACAAGTTACAATGAAATCCTTCCATATATACGACCTATAGACTATGCTAAAGGTCTTTGGGCTTGGGCAGCCATAAAGCTTTAGTTGAATGATCACGACCAAAAGGGGATGTTCTCATCTAGACATTATTTGGAGTCATCCTACCACGCTACAATGAAATCCCTTCATAATTATGACCTGTAGACTGTTTTAAAGGTTTTCGGGCTTCGGGTCCCTGTAGCCGTCACTGTTGCCCAATCGTGTCCAAAAGGGGACGTTCTCATCTAGACATTATATGAAGTCAACCTACCAAGTTACTATGAAATCCCTTCATAAATATGACCTGTAGACTGTGCTAAAGGTTTTTGGGCTTCGGGCTCGGGCAGCCATCATGGTTGAATGAACGCAACCAAAGGGGACAATCTCATCTGGGCATCATCTGGAGTGATCCTACAAAGTTACAATGAAATCCCTTCATAAATATGACCTGCAGACTGTGCTCAAGATTTTCGGGCTTCGGGCACCTGTAGCCATTACAGTTGACCAATCACGACCAAAAGGGGATGTCATCATCTAGGCATTATATGGAGTCAACCTAACAGGTTACAATGAAATCCTTCCATAAATATGACCTTTTGCCTATGCTAAATGTTTTTGGGCTCGGGCACCCATCAAGGCTGAATAATCGCGATCAAAATGGGACGTTCTCATCTAGACATTATTTGGAGTCATCCTACCAACCTACAATGAAATCCCTTCATAAATATGACCTGTAGACTGTGCTAAAGGTTTTCGGGCTTCGAGCCCCTGTAGCCGTCACAGTTGCCCAATCATGTCCAAAAGGGGACTTTCTCATCTAGACATTATATGAAGTCAACCCACCAAGTTACAATGAAATTCCTCAATAAATATGACCTGTAGACTGTGCTAAAGGTTTTCAGGTTTTGGGCTTGGGTAGTCGTCATGGTTGGCAGAGCACGCCCAAATGGGGAAATTCTCATCTAGACATTATAAGGAGTCATCCTACCAAGTTACAATGACATCCCTCCATATTAAACATGACCTGCAGACTGTGGTAAAAGTTTTTGGGTTTCGGGCTTGGGCAGCCATCACGGTTGACAGATCATGCCCAAAAGGGGACGTTCTCATCTAAGCATTATACAGAGGCATCCTATCAAGTTACAATGAAATCCATTCATAAATAGGACCTGTAGACTGTGCTAATGGTTTTCAGGTTTTGGGCTCGGGCAGCCATACCAGTTGACCGATCGCGACCAAAAGGGGACGTTCTCATCTAGACATGACCCCAAACCTGTATATGAAAATTCGTGATGATCAGACAAGAACTGCGGGGTGTAGCCCATGCTAAAGGAAAATGTGAACAGACTAACAGACTAACAGACTTCCGCATGCATGATGGCAATAGCTTATCTTGACTTTGTCAAGTTAAGCTAAAAATGGACAATATTTAACCAGTTAAGATTTCAATACCGGTATTACCGGTATATCGAAATACCGTGCAGCCCTAATGCAGTGTCAGTAGACCTTGCCCCAAATAAAAAAAAATGACGTTGTAACACAGTGTTTGAAGAATAAAAGGTACACCCTTGAAAAGCAAAACTTTAATCCGAAACTTTAAGCTATGAATAAAAAGTAAAATTGACTGCAAAAAAAGGGTTAAATATTTCCTAAAACTGATAAAAGAAATCACTGACGTAAATGCAATCATTAAGTTGTACTGACCATGCAAGAATTAAAGTAACAAAGTATGTGGTAAAAGCCTAATTTCCAAGTAACAATGAAACTAAGTTTGAAAACATGTTTAAAAGGGGGCAAAATCCTGATAATATTAATTAAAATCACTGCAGAAAGCTTCAGTAGACAGTATAGACATTGTCCCAAATGAGAACAGTGACATTCTACTAAACTGTTTGAAGAATGAAAGGTGTAACTCTGTAAATAAAAAACTTTATCCAAAAACTTGAACCTGGAAGTTAAATTGACTGCAAAAAAGGGTTAAATATGTCCCAAAATAACATGAAACATAATGAGAATGATGCAATCAATAGTAATTAATATTAATTAAAAAGAAAAAAAACTGTAACGTTAACTAAAAAAAACTTTAAACACAAACTTTAACCAAAACTCTAAATGTTAACAGACGGACGGACAGATGGAAAGATGGATGGACGAAAGTCATGAATAGCCCTGACTGTAAACAGTCTGGCTAAAAATGCCTAATTGGGACCCAAAGGGGATGGGGGGGGGGGGGGGAGGTGGAGGGGTTATAAGAGTCAAAATTTTTTCCGCATGTAGTCACTCTAAATCCTTCAAAATGCATTTTGGATCAAAGAAAAAATCTTGCTTAAATGACCCCAGGGAAGGAGGTGTGGGGTAGTGTTTGGACGATTAGTCGACTAGTCGAAGTTGACGCGATTTTTTAGTTAGCCGCTCTTATAATTTGGTAGTCGACTAGTCGGAAGATTTGCTTGTTATGTCTTTTAACAACTGTCTGCCCTTTTTTCAGCTGAAAACTCTTGGTTTGGGTTTCGGGGATACAGGAAATGTGACGGCAAAGATCTGAGGTAACTGGTTACTGGCCATGAATGAAAAACGCACACATCTTCGAACTTTCCTTCCCCTTTGATGGCAGACATGAAAGAGATATATACTACTGTTGAATGGTGTTCAATGAACTACATTCATTTCACTTCAATAAGTTCAATTATTTCCAATCACTGCCAATCAGTGTTGCCTTTTATGTCGCAAATGCGCTTTGTGCAACGTTTGATCTCAGACTTCAATCAATGTGTCTGACACGGCAGCTGTAATGATGTAATCTTTACTCAGAAGGGCGAGCCACGAGTGTAATTAAAGTGATGCCAGGCACGTTTGTCCATCACATGCAATTGGCATGTCTCAGTTTGGGCGTGACCCCAGGCTTCAGTAAAAGTGTGATTGACAGTTTGACACGATTGAGAAAATATTATCAGTTTTGAATAGGGGTCTTTAATAAAAAAATTAAAGTTTCTTAAATTTCTTTTGAAAGACACTTGTTGATGAGAGTAATGGCTTCAAAACAAGAGGCCCCACAGGGCCTGAAGCGCTCATCTTGTACAGAACACAATTTAAACAGAGTCCAAGAATGAGTCTACATTAAGCAAGCCATCTCCATAGGCTACACTGTCAATCCTTGAGTCCCTCAGGAGTGACAAAAATAATCTGGGCATCATGCCTTTTCTTCAGTTGATCATAAGTAAAATGTAGAGCTCCCCTATGAAGCCCCTTGTTACAACCTATGTGGATTAATCTTAGTACCTCTAGAAGGTACTGAATAAAAAATTTTTAATTCTTCAGCAAAATGGCCAATACCGGCTCCCATAGAGAGCCCAAATATTAACCCAGGCTCTTGATTTGAACACAGTTAAATCTGACTTCCACAGAGAGGTTGTGTACCGAATATGAAAGCATTCTGACTGTTGGATCTGAAGAAGAGAAATTGTAAAGAAATTTCTTCGAATTGCACTAAGTTCAAATTTGGGCTACCATAGCGAGCCCAAATATTAACCTATGGATCCGATTTGAACAAACTTGAATCTGACCCCCCTAGAGATGTTGTATACCAAATGTGAAAGCATTCTGACAAGTGAATCTGAAGAAGATTTTTGAAGAAATTCCCTCATGTTGTACTAAGTTAAATTTCATGTTCCCATATGGAGCCCAAATATTAACCTAGGCACTCGAATTGAACAACCTGGAATCTGACCCCCCCTAGAGATGTTGTATACCAAATATAAAAGCATTCCGAGTGGTGGATCTGAAGAAGAAAATTTTTAAAGAAATTTCCTCATATTGCACTAAGTAAAAATTTGGGCTACCATAGTGAGCCCAAATATATACCTAGGGATCTGATTTGAACAAACTTGAATCTGACCCCCATAGAGATGTTGCATACCAAATATCAAAGCATTCTGACTGATGGATCTGAAGAAGAAGATTTTTTTAAATTACCCTCCATATTGAACAAAGATCAAATTTGGGCTTCCGTAGGAAGCCCAAATATCAACCTAGGGACTTGGTTTGAACAATCTAGAATCTGACCCTCATAACAATGATGTATACCAAATATTAAAAGATTCTGACTGGTGGTTCTGAAGAAGAAGATTTTTAAAGAATATTCCCCATATTACCCTATGTTAAAACTTCGGGCTCCTGTAGAGAGCCCAAATATGAACCAATGAGCTTTATTTCAACAAACTTTTATCTGACCCTCCTATGAATGCTGTATACCAAATATCATAAGATTCTGATGATTGGTTCTGGAGAAAAGATTTTTAAAAATTTTTGCAAATATGCTGACTCAGCATTTTTTCGATGCCCATTACAGAACACCCTAACATAACCGATGGCAATTTTTTTTACCATTCAATTCTACTGGTCATAAGGATACTTCATACCAAATAAAAGCTCTCTGTTCCGTGGGGTTTGGGAAATATGGGCGTTTGAAAATATTTCTATTTTTTGCTCCCAGGGTTCCCATGGGGATGCGGGAATTTTTTTTTTTGCATGGGTCAAGTACTTATGACCCAATACTACCACAAACCAAATTTGGTTCATACCGGACCATCGGTTCAGAAAATAGAAATTTTGGGCGGGGCCAAAAATCTTACCCCTCCTATTACAAAGCCAAATATTACTTCACGAACTTCGTTTGAACAAACTTGATTCTACACCTCATATGGAAGCTCCATAGCAAATATCAAGTCATTGTACACACTGGTTCTTGAGAAGAAGATTTTAAAAATATTTTGGAGCATTTTCCCCCACTCCCTCCCTATGGGGCTGGGCATGCTGAGTTGAACAAAAATGAAATGCCCCTTTGGGACCATCACTCACACAAACTTTCACTTGAATTGGCCCAGTGGCTTTGGAGGAGAAGACCAAAACATGGTGTTGACGGACGACAGACAACGGACGACAGACGACGGACGGAGAGCGATGAGATTAGCTCAGCTTGACTTTGTCAAGATGAGCTAAAAACGTCTGATGTGTGGCAACAGTTCGAATTTTTTGAAGAAGAAAAAACAGTTGAATGTAAGCTGAAAACTAAAGTATAACAACTCAACATCAAGTATTACGGAACTTATTTTATTTAAACACACATCAGTGACACCGTCAGTCCATCACACACAGAAAGGTGAGTGCGCCGACTTCCTGTCAATTTGTTTTTTACTTTCCTATTTTAAGTATTTTACTAAAGTGTTCTGGATAGTGGATAATATGATACGCCTAGAATCATGAGAAGTAATTGTGAAATTACTAGAATAAATATTTTAAAAAGGGAAAGTTTTTCACTTATTTTTTTTAGTTTTCCCGATTTTTATTGACGTTCATCGATAAATAACTTTGGTTTATAAACTTGTGTAGAATCCCACTGATTTGAGGTCGGAAAAATGCGAGATACAGGTCCGTATTACTCCGTAAATTGAGACGCAAATTTCCAACAGTGTTACGACAGGGGTTTTCGACTAATCGACTAGTTGTCGACTATCACTAGCCACTAATCGACTAGCAAAAATCACTAATCGTCCAAACACTAGAGTGGGGTTGGAGAGAGGGGGGAGGTGGGTATAGGAGTCAATTTTTTTCCACATGTAGTCACTCTAAATCCTTCAAAATGCATTTTGGACCCAAGAAAAAAAGGTGGGGGTAGGGGTAAAAAAAAATTCTCTGCATCTAGTCACTCTAAATACTTCAAAATGCATTTTGGAGCAAAGAAAAAAAATGCCTAATTGGCGGGGGTGGGGGAGGGGGGAGGAGCAGGGCAATAACTTCAACATTGGATAATGGCGGTCACCGAACTTGACAAAGACATTGCTGCTGTAGAGACATATACTGAAAAGAATTGAAATCTGTGAACTATTGTTCGAGTTATACCATAAAGAAAGTTTGGACAGACAGATGGACGGAGCTCTGTGCTATATCCCTCCCTTGTGGGGGGATAAAGAGTAACAAAGTATGTGGTAGAAGCCTAATTTGAAATTTAGGGAAACTAAGTTCGAAAACAGTTTTGAAAAGGGTTAAATTAATGCCAATAATATTTGAAACCACTTTTATATATAGGTTCAGTAGACCTTACCCCAAATGAAAAACAATAACACAGTGTTTGAAGAATGAAAGGTACAACCTTGAAAAGCAAAACTTTAATCCAAAACTTTAAGATAGGAATACTATGTAAAATTGACTGCCAAAAATGGTTAAATATTTCCTAAAACTGATAAAAGAAATCATTGATGTAAATGCAATCATTAAGTTGTATTGACCATGTAAGAATTAAAATAAGAAAGTATGTGGCAAAGCCTAATTTCCAATACAAGGAAACTAAGTCTGAAAACATGTTTAAAAGGGGTTAAAATCATGCCAATATTAATGAAAATCACTGCAGAAAGGTTCAGTAGACATTAGACATTGTCCCAAATGAGAAACAGTGACATTGCACTAAACTGTTTGAAGAATTAAAGGTGTAACTTTGTAAACAAAAAAAACCTTTAACCAAAAACTTTAACCTGGAAGTTGTAAGTTAAATTGCCATACAAAAAAGGGTTAAATATTTCCCAAAATAACATGAAACATAATGAGAATGACACAATCAATAGTAATTAGGCTTTTCCCTCTGGAAAAGACTATTGTTCTTCTACGGATTATTATTTTTGGGTTTTTTTTTTTTTTGGGGGGGGGGGGGGGGGGGGTTCCACACATTTTTGTCTGTACGATTCAGAAGCCATTTTCGAAGCAATTTTCACACAATTTTGGCATATGCATAGAGGGGCAAAAAATCTAAAAATGTACCAAAGCGGAATTTTCGATTTAACCCTTATTTCGCCAGAATTGGCGAAAAACTATCAAAATTGGGGCTTATCGGCACTTTCTCAAAACACGTCTTATAGATTTTTTTCAAACATTCATCATTGCTAGACCTACCCATGACACGACCTTTGATCCACACGACATACTAGGCGATGCATATGGTAACCCTCCACAGGCTGCCAAACATCGAAATTTTGATGAAATGGGCCGGTTTCAGACCCCCACAGCACCCAAACGATACCCGAGAGGTAAACATAACTTCCTTTATTGGAAGTGGAATTCACCGAGGATCATTTTTGTAAGTAATAAGGGTGTTCAAAAAACCAAGCGTTAACCCGTTTTGGGCTGGTTAAACAGCAATACCCCCATAAAGCTAAAAAATTCATGTTTTTCGTGGATTTCTCTAAACGAGTGTTATAGATTTTCAAGAAAAATTTGTCACTCCCAGGCCTTGGGGTGACAATAGAAGTTGCATGGACAAAATACTGCGGTGAGCATTTGTTAACCCTCCACGGGCTGCTAAAAGTCAAAATTGTGATAAAAAGGGCTGTTTTTGGATGCCAACAGCACCCAATGGGTACGCCACAAAGAAAAGTGCCTTCCTTTATCGAGCCCACAATCTATACGCAAACATTTTTGTAAGTAGTAAGGGTATTCAAAAGTCAAAGTCTTAACCCATTCTGACAGGCTAAAGAGAGAGTCCCCTTAAAATCTTAAAATTCCCATTTTCTGTGGATTTCTCTAAAAACATTCTGTAGGTTTTCAAGAAAAATTAACTACTCGCAGGTGTTTGTGTGATATTACAAGTTGCATGGACAAAATATTCCGGTGAGCGTTTATTAACCCTCTAGAGGCTGTCAAGCATCGTAATTTTGTTGAAATGGGTTGTTTTCGGATGCGCACAGCACCCAATGTGTATCTGAGAAATAAACACCTGACATGGTAGCCTAAATATCAACCCAGAGAATTGATTTCAACAAGTTGCATCTGCTCCTCCTAAGAAAAGCTTATACCAAATATCCAAAGATTCTGACCAGTGGATATAAAAAAAAAAGATTTTTAAAGAATATTCCTCATATTGAACTAAGTTATAATTCAGGCTCCCACAGGAAACCCATATATGAACCCAGGGACTTGGCTTTAACAAACTTGAATCTCACCCCCCCCTAAGGATGCTGCACACCAAATATCAAAACATTCCAACTGCTGGATCTGAAGAAGAAGATTTTTAAAGAAAAGTCCTCATTTTGAACTAAGTTGCAATTCGAGCTCCCACAGTGAGTCCAAATATGGACCTAGGGACATGGCTGAAGAAGAAGATTTTTAAAGAAAAGTCCTCATTTTGAACTAAGTTACAATTCGAGCTCCCACAGTGAGTCCAAATATGGACCTAGGGACATGGCTTGAACAAACTTGAATCTCACCCCCTAAGGATGCTGCATACCAAATATCAAAACATTCCGACTGCTGGATCTGAAGAAGATTTTTAAAGAAAATTCCTCATTTTGAACTAAGTTATAATTCGGGCTACCACAGTGAGCCCAAATATGAACCCAGGGACTTGGCTTGAACAAACTTGAATCTCACCCCCCTAAGCATGGTGCATACCCAATATCAGAAGATTCTGCCCGCTGGATCTTGAGAAGAAGATTTTCAAAGAAATTTGCCTGAAATGCACTAAGTTCAAATTTGGGCTCCTATACTGAGCCCAAATATAAACCCAGGGGGCCGATTTGAACAAACTTGAATCAGATCCACCCCACAATGTTGCATACCAAATATCAAAAGATTCTGCCTGCTGGATCTGGAGAAGAAGATTTTTTAAGAAATATGCCTGAAATGCACTAAGTTAAAATTTGGGCTCCTATATGGAGCCCAAATATAAACCCAGGGGGCCGATTTGAACAAACTTGAATCAGATCCACCACACAATGTTGCTTACCAAATATGAAAAGATTCTGAAGCTGGATCTGGAGAAGAAGATTTTTTAAGAAATTTGCCTGAAATGCACTAAGTTCGAATTCGAGCTTCTATAGTGAGCCCAAATATGAAACTAGGAAGCCGATTTGAACAAACTTGAATCAGATCCACCCCACAATGTTGCATACCAAATATCAAAAGATTCTGCCTGCTGGATCTGGAGAAGAAGATTTTTTAATAAATTTACCCGAAATGCACTAAGTGCGAATTCAGGCTTCTATATTAAGCCCAAATATGAATCCAGGGGGCCGATTTGAACAAACTTGAATCAGATCCACCCCGCAATGTTGCATACCAAATATCAAAAGATTCTGCCTGCTGGATCTGGAGAAGATGATTTTTTAAGAAATTTGCCTGAAATGCACTAAGTTCGAATTCAAGCTTCTATAGTAAGCCCAAATATGAATCTAGGGAGCCGATTTGAACAAATTTGCATCAGATCCATCCCACAATGTTGCATACCAAATATCAAAAGATTCTGCCTGCTGGATCTGGAGAAGAAATTTTTTTAAGAAATTTGCCTGAAATGCACTAAGTTCGAATTCAAGCTTCTATAGTGAGCCCAAATATGAATCTAGGAAGCCGATTTGAACAAACTTGAATCAGATCCATCCCACAATGTTGCATACCAAATATCAAAAGATTCTGCCTGCTGGATCTGGAGAAGAAGATTTTTTAATAAATTTGCTTGAAATGCACTAAGTTCAAATTTGGGCTCCTATACTGAGCCCAAATATAAACCCAGGGGGCCGATTTGAACAAACTTGAATCAGATCCACCCCACAATGTTGCTTACCAAATATGAAAAGATTCTGCCTGCTGGATCTGGAGAAGAAGATTTCTTAAGAAATTTGCATGAAATGCACTAAGTTCAAATTCGAGCTTCTATAGTGAGCCCAAATATGAATCTAGGAAGCCGATTTGAACAAACTTGAATCAGATCCACCCCACAATGTTGCATACCAAATATCAAAAGATTCTGCCTGCTGGATCTGGAGAAGAAGATTTTTTAATAAATTTACCCGAAATGCACTAAGTGCGAATTCGGGCTTCTATATTAAGCCCAAATATAAATCCAGGGGGCCGATTTGAACAAACTTGAATCAGATCCACCCCGCAATGTTGCATACCAAATATCAAAAGATTCTGCCTGCTGGATCTGGAGAAGATGATTTTTTAAGAAATTTGCCTGAAATGCACTAAGTTCGAATTCAAGCTTCTATAGTAAGCCCAAATATGAATCTAGGGAGCCGATTTGAACAAATTTGCATCAGATCCATCCCACAATGTTGCATACCAAATATCAAAAGATTCTGCCTGCTGGATCTGGAGAAGAAAATTTTTTAAGAAATTTGCCTGAAATGCACTAAGTTCGAATTCAAGCTTCTATAGTGAGCCCAAATATGAATCTAGGGAGCCGATTTGAACAAACTTGAATCAGATCCATCCCACAATGTTGCATACCAAATATCAAAAGATTCTGCCTGCTGGATCTGGAGAAGAAGATTTTTTAATAAATTTGCTTGAAATGCACTAAGTTCAAATTTGGGCTCCTATACTGAGCCCAAATATAAACCCAGGGGGCCGATTTGAACAAACTTGAATCAGATCCAACCCACAATGTTGCTTACCAAATATGAAAAGATTCTGCCTGCTGGATCTGGAGAAGAAGATTTCTTAAGAAATTTGCATGAAATGCACTAAGTTCAAATTCGAGCTTCTATAGTGAGCCCAAATATGAATCTAGGAAGCCGATTTGAACAAACTTGAATCAGATCCACCCCACAATGTTGCATACCAAATATCAAAAGATTCTGCCTGCTGGATCTGGAGAAGATTTTTTAAGAAATTTGCCTAAATGCACTAAGTTCGAAATCGGGCTCCTATACTGAGCCCAAATATGAACCCAGGGGGCCGATTTGAACAAACTTGAATCAGATCCACCCTACAATGTTGCATACCAAATATCAAAAGATTCTGCCTGCTGGATCTGGAGAAGAAGATTTTTTAAGAAATTTGCCTGAAATGCACTAAGTTCGAAATCGGGCTCCTATACTGAGCCCAAATATTAACCCAGGGAGCCGATTTGAACAAACTTGAATCAGATCCACCCCACAATGTTGCTTACCAAATATGAAAAGATTCTGCCTGCTGGATCTGGAGAAGAAGATTTTTTAAGAAATTTGCCTGAAATGCACTAAGTTCAAATTCAGGCTTCTATAGTAAGCCCAAATATGAATCCAGGGGGCCGATTTGAACAAACTTGAATCAGATCTACCCCGCAACGTTGCATACCAAATATCAAAAGATTCTGCCTGCTGGATCTGGAGAAGAAGATTTTTGAAGAAATTTGCCTGAAATGCACTAAGTTCGAATTCGAGCTCCTATAGTGAGCCCAAATATGAATCTAGGGAGCCGATTTGAACAAACTTGAATCAGATCCACCCTACAATGTTGCATGTCAAATATCAAAAGATTCTGCCTGCTGGATCTGGAGAAGAAGATTTTCAAAGAAATTTGCCTGAAATGCACTAAGTTCGAATTCAAGCTTCTATAGTGAGCCCAAATATGAATCTAGGAAGCCGATTTGAACAAACTTGAATCAGATCCATCCCACAATGTTGCATACCAAATATCAAAAGATTCTGCCTGCTGGATCTGGAGAAGAAGATTTTTTAATAAATTTGCTTGAAATGCACTAAGTTCAAATTTGGGCTCCTATACTGAGCCCAAATATAAACCCAGGGGGCCGATTTGAACAAACTTGAATCAGATCCAACCCACAATGTTGCTTACCAAATATGAAAAGATTCTGCCTGCTGGATCTGGAGAAGAAGATTTTTTAATGTTTTTCCCATTGCCTACAGTGTTAAAAAGTGCTGACTCAGCACTTTTTCAAAGTCCCGAAACTGTACCCTATGATAAAACCAATCGCAATTTTTTTTTACCAATCCTTTCTGTTGGTCCTAAGGAAGCTGCACACCAAACAAAAATTCTCAATGCCGTGCAGTTTTGGAGATATGGGCGTTTTAAAAATTTTGCCCCTCCCATAACGACGCCAAGTATAGCCCCACAAACTTCTCTTGAACAAATCTGAGTCTACATCTCAAAAGGAAGCTGCACACCATATATCAAGTCTCTGCTACTGCTGGTTCATGCGAAGAAGATTTACAAAGATTTTGGTGCCCCTTGGGGGCGTGGCACCACCCAGGAGGAGGGGCAACTTCATTTGAACAAATCTGAATTGGCATTAGGTAATAAACATTTAGCCAACATTTGAATAAAATTGGGCTAGTGGTTTAGGAGGAGAAGTCGATAATGTAAAGTTAACGCCGGACGGACGACGACAGACAGAAAGTGATTAGTAAAGCTCCCCTTGAGCTTCGCTCAGGTGAGCTAAAAACCAAGCGTTAACCCCTTTTGTGGTTGTCAATTGTGATACCCATCAAAAGCTTAAAAATTTATGTTTTCCCTGGATTTCTTTACAAACATCTGGTCCAGTTTTCAAGAGAAAATGGCCACTGATAGGTCTTGGTGTCACATTACCAATTGATAGGATAAATTATTCCGGGAAGCATTTATTAACCCTCCATGGGCGGCTAAATGTGAAAATTTTGAAAAAAAGTTTTTGGACACCATCAACATCAAATGGGAATGCAACAGAGATGCATAACTTCTTTTACCGGACGCAAAACTGACAGGGAAACATTTTTGTAAGTAGTAAATGTATTCAAAAATCGAGGTCTTAACCCATTTTGGACTGGTTAAGGAGATATACCCCTTAAAAGCTTAAAATTCCAGTTTTCTGTGGATTTCTCAAAACAAAATTTCAAGAGCAATTGACCATTCACAGGTCTTCGAGTGACATTACAAGTTGCACGAACAAAATGTTGCGGTAAGCATTTGTTAAACCTCCAGAGGCTGCCAAGCATAGACATTTGGAGAAAATGGGCTGTTCTTGGGCAACCATAACACCAAATACCTACGAGATAAACATAACCTCCTTCATTGGAAATGGAATTCACCATTGATCATTTCTGTAAGTTTGAAGATATTCACAAAACCAAGCATTAACCCTTTAGAGCTGGTTACAGAGAGATACCCCTCAAAAGGTTAAAAATTCGTGTTATCTGAGGATTTCTTTAAAAACATCCCATAGATTTTCAAGAAAAAATCTAAATTTTATAGTAAATTTCCTTTCTTATTATACCTACCACAATTGTTTACTACAGGCTTGCACTACAGTGGAAGTCCCTAACTCGGATAAAATACTCTCTATTTTTGTCTTTCCCAAGCAAGTTGGGAAAGAAAAGTGGTGCAAAAGCACCAATAAAAATAAGCCAAAACTGGGTCGAGTGCAACCGGCGCAGACCCAGTATGGGACGCTCTCTCCCAAGTACAACTCCACGACTTCCGTTGCCAGTGCGCATATACCGTCTCTAAAGACTCATTCTTTTTGAATCCGTAAACGTTAGAGTTATGTGATCAGCGGGGAGGAAAGATTCTTTACTCGTAAAGAAGACGGGAGGGCCTCCATGTAAACAATTGTGGTAGGTATAATAAGAAAGGAAATTTACTATAAAATTTAGATTTCTTATCAACCTACTCACAATTGTTTACTACAGGCTGAATAGACAAAAGGCTGGAGGGAATCGCATAACCAACCCCCACATAACCCTAGTGCACTGGAACCGTGAAGCAGAAGGAAGAGGTCCCGAGGCTTATCAACCATAATGTCGCAATCATTGGTAAAGGACAATGAAAAGAGACATATGAGCCTGTGTGACACACAGACAGAAAAAGGGCAGTAACAGCACAAGGCTGAAACTGACCTTCAAGAAGCCTAATGGCTATGGCAGACAACAGCCTGAGCAGAAGAAAGAGGCCCCAAGGCAAAAAGGTCCTCCGACTGCTCCTGCAACTGGCGTAAATAAAAGGTGGAGAAAGTAGAAGCATTTCTCCAGTAGGCTGCCTGCATAACATCCGACAACTTGACGGAGTTAGAATAAGCCCAAGAGGTAGACAGTGCCCGCACCTCGTGGGCAGAAATATGATTGGTAATACAATCGCCAGTTGCTAAATGACTATAAGCCGTACGAATAGCAAGACAAATCCATCGAGAAATGGATTGAGGAGAGATCTTCTGTCGACCCGGAATGAGAGACAGAAAAAAACGTTTTCTGCCCTTCCGAATGAAGCGTGTCCGATCAAGATAAATGCGAATAGCACGGACCGGACAGAGCAAAGGGCGAGTACCCTCAACAGAGGGAAGAGCCCTGATACAGATAGGAGGAGGAGTAGTATCTGGTAACTGATTCTTAGCCAAAAAGGAGCAATCAGTGGTAAAAGTAACACTGTTGGGAGAACTCCTAAAAAAGGCCGGGTCAACCGAGAGGGCGTGAAGCTCACTAACCCGTCTGGCCGAAGCAAATGCCATCAGAAAAGCCGTCTTGTATGTGAGAAAATGCATATCCACCTGGGATAAAGGTTCGAACGGCGCCCCCCCCCCCCCCCCCCGCCCCCAAGCAAAGCAGCACCCACGAAAGATTCCATCGTGGAGTAAGCTGCAAAGTCCGAGGCCTTTTCAAAGAAAAGTGCCGAACAAGCTTGGAGAGGTAAGGATTAGTGCCGATACGACGCTTCCCCACATAAGAAAAAGTCTCTGAAAGCATAGACCTGTAACTCTTGATGGTAACAGGCTGGAGACCCCGAGAATCAAACAGATATACCAGAAACTCCGCAATCTGTGAAATCGAAGGATTGGCATAATCAACAGAGTGATCAGCACACCATCGACAGAAGACCTTCCATTTAGCTGCATAAGCTAAACCAGTGGAGTGCCTCCTTGAAGAAGAAATGCACTCCACTGCTCGTCTCGAAAAACCTCTACGGAGGAGACAGGACCTGACAAAAGATATGCGTGAAGGCACAATGAAGTCGGGTCGACGTGAAACCTCCTCGGGCGACCTTCACAAAGAAGGTCGCGACGTAGCGGGAGACGTGCCGGAACCGCCGCCATCAGCGAGCGGAGCTGATTGATCCACACCCGCTGAGGCGACAGGGGAGCGATCAGAATGATTCGACAACTGCAGGTTCGAATTTTGGCGAGAACCTGAGGAAGAATCGGAACCGGCGGGAAGGCGTAGCCGACTAGACCGTTCCAATCGAGTGACAGAGCGTCCACGGCAAAAGCCAGAGGATCTGGACACGGGGACACGAAAGTGTCCACCTGATGGTTCCAACGAGTCGCAAAGAGATCGATGTGGGGACGGCCCCAGAGATCGCAAAGCGACTGGAACACTGCCCTGTGAAGCATCCACTCGGTGGAAATAACCCTGCCCTGTCGGGACAGCGAGTCGGCTAGGATGTTCAGACGACCGGGAATGTGACGAACAACCACTCCGGCGTGAACCTCCTGAGCGAGCAGTAAAAGATCCCGAGCTAACTCGTACATCGGAAGCGAGTGCGTGCCGCCCTGGTTCCGAATGTAAGCAACCACTGTCGAATTGTCGGATAGTAGAAGGACCTGGCGATTCGACAGGTGAGGGATCCACTGCCTGAAACTCAGAAGAAGAGCAAGAAGCTCCTTCTGGTTGATGTGTAGAGCTGCTTGATCCTGGTCCTACATCCCGTGTAGGGAAAGACCGAGAGGATCCAACGTCGCACCCCATCCGAGATCGCTGGCATCTGCCGTCAGAACGCGATCGGACGTGGGTAAGTCCAGCGGAACACCCTGCGTAATCCACTGAACATCTGTCCAGGGAAGAAGGTGAGGATACAGAGAGTCCGGAAACGGAAGCACCTGATCCAGAGAATCTACATTCGGTCTCCAACGACTGAGCAGAAAGTGTTGGAGAGGTCTGACATGCAGCCGACCTAGAGAAATGAGATCCGTAACCGAACCGCAGAGACCGATCAGCCGGAGAAAACTCCGAGCGGTCGCGGACCTGGACTGGGACAGAGTCAGAGCAAAAGCTGAGAGAATTACAGCCTTGGCCTGGGGAACAGCCACCAAATTGAATTTGGTTTGGAAAGACATCCCCAGATGACAAAACGACTGAGAAGGGACCAGGTCCGACTTCTCCTTGTTGACTCTGAATCCTAGCGACGTGAGCAAGCTCAACAGAGTGGCGACATCCGATTCCAGTAAGGCAGCATTGGAATGCCTCTGGAGGATATCGTCCAGATATGCCGAAGTAGTCACCCTGGACTGTGTGCGATGGAACGCTATCACATGCGACATCAGTCTGGTGAACGCCCAAGGAGCCAGGTTGAGGCCGAAAGGCATGGCCTTGAACTGGTAAACTCGCCCCAGAAAAGCGAACCTGAGATACTTCCGTGACGCCCGTATCGGAACGTGGAAGTAAGCGTCTCGCAGGTCGATGCTGGCTGCGAAATCTCCCTGGTGAATTGATTGGCGGACCGACCTGAAAGTCTCCATGCTGAACTTGGGAGCAATGATAGACTGGTTCAGGATGCTCAGATCGATAACCGGTCGGAGTCGGCCGTCCTTCTTCGGCACCAAGAACAGGCGGGAATAGAAACCCACTGACTGAACGTTCTTGACGACCTCGATCGCCCCCTTTGCCAGGAGATTGGCAATCTCCATGGACAAAAGTTCCCGACGTAAAACGTCTGAAGGAACTGTGGTTGGAAGAGGCACCCTTGACAGAGTGGGGTGCCGTCGGAAGGATATGCGCAGCCCGGACCGAACAACATCTAACACCCATGGATCGGATGTGATGGTGGTCCAAAGGTCTGCGAACTCTGCTATCCTTCCTCCAACCTGGGACGAGTCGAGGTGAGGACCTTCATTTCGAGCCTCGACGAGGCCCGCGAGAGGAGAAACCACCTCCTCTGCTAAATGAAGAATCCTGAGACTTCCCTCGATTCTGCCGACCCCTACCTTTACCCCGTGAGTAAGAAGTAGAGGAGGCGGCAGAAGGACCAGCCTTTTGCTTCACAGAGGAAGCAGAAGGGTACTTGTTAGGCTTGGAACGGCCCTTGCCTCCCCGAGAAGGCTGATCAAGCTGACGAAACAGCAGCTGATCTTTGGAATGACGTAGGACGTCATCCCGGACCGTCGACACGGAACCATGGAAAAGTTGCGGACCTGCCAAAGAAGCAGATCGAAGAGTAGCACGCTGCTCCTCGGGAAGGGATCGTCCTGTGTCCAGCACAGCGTCCCTTCGAACTAATTCCAAATTGGCCGTGTTACAGGCATGGGTGTGAGTAAGGTGCATAAGCGCCTTGGACAGCACACGCAAAGGAGCCTGTACCTCGTCAAACTTATCTGGAGGCAGATAAGCAGCCAAAGCTCAGACGACGTGATCTGAGAGAGAAAGCATGCCAAGCATCTCTCTAGATAAGCCCAACGTGGACTCCAGAGTCGTCATTGGAATGACGGCAGACTTGGGCTTGGAAAGCCCAAGGGAAGTGGAGTCCTGATCCAGAACCGTCAAAGTCTGGCAGACTGACGGATTGGCGGAATCGTAGGAACGATAACGCACAGGAGGCAAAAAGGTGTCAACCCTGGTGAAGAACGAAGTCTTCAAAGCCTTGGAATTCAGCTTGGCATCCAAAGCTGAAAAAGCCTCAACCACCTGTACCGACTGGCATGGTCGAAGGCGCCCAGAAGCAGGTTGCTCCATAGGCTGTTGGCGCGCGACCGATGATCGCGGCCAGGCTGACACTGTCGGCTGGTTAGCAGGTTTGAGCTCAGGCAGAAACCCAAACACAAAGTCAAGAGCCGCCCCCAAGTCCGAAGACTGCTGGCCCTCGACCTCAAGCATGTCGGACTCCTCCCCAGAGTCGGAAGACACATAGCCCATCGTGGGCAAACCAGCCGACGCCTCCCATGGTGTCGGGACACCAGAGGAATCGGAAACCGGCCTGTTTCCAATCCCGGGAGGCGGCGCCATAGGAGGCGCCTGGAAACCACCCATAGCCTCGCTGGAAGCAACAGGAAGGCTCTTAGAGAGAACCTGAGTGAGTAAGGAGAGGGCCTCCCTAAGCTCACTGCCTGTACCGACCGGTTCGACAGGGGAGCGAATCGGCAAAGTGGCTTCAGCTCTGACCCTCTTAACCAGCGAAGGGTCACGATCCTCCAAAACACCCGACGCGGGACGACGGGCGGCAGCCAAAACATCTGAAGGCAGACGTGTATAGGGGTACGATGCACCCCGAGGATCAATATTGCGAGAACTCATGAGAGTCACCGCGGACCTCGGCGGGGCAGAAGGTCCAGGCTGCACAAAAAGCGTTGGTCCCCCAAAACTGGTCGTGTGACCAGAGTGAGTGGACGGAAACGCCACAGAGTTCATAGTGTTTCCACTACGAACATCCGAATCCAAAGACACAACTGTGGTACTCGACGGCGACGAGACCACAGCGATGGGCTCTGCCGGCAGCCCCTTCCGACTTCGCCGAGTTGAAGCCAGGGAAGGCTGGGGCCGATATCCCACGTCTACAGTATCGGACAGTTCTGCAGTCCCCTGCAGCGAAAAGCCGAGGCCGGCTGAAACAGACAACGAAGCAGACGGACCAGCAGCAGTAGTAGATACGTCGAGAGTCGTTGAGGCTGGTGAAATAGTGGAGAGAGCACACCGGCTCGGCTCCGAAGGAGGAGTCACAACCCTAGTGACAGCCTCAGATGTCGACTGGAGGGGGACCGTAGTCCCGGAACCAGGCATCTCTACACCAGAACACTCAACGGCTCCCGCAGTATCCACCACAGGAAAAGACTGCACATCCCCCACGGAGGAGGAATAACTCTCACCAGACAAAGTCGGCTCGGGAGGCCCCGAACGACCACGTTCTCCTTTCCCGCGGGAGCGGGAGGCACGGCCACGAGAACGAACGACACGATTTACAGACGCCCAAAAGGTGGAAGACCATGTTCCACAGACACCACACGGCCGCTCAGCCGAAAACCCATTACAGGAGGAACACGACGAATGTACATCGTCCACATGCTTAGGCAGCAGACACTGCCCACAAGGAATTGTCCTAGGCATGAAAGAGGTGAGAGGAGCAGAGAAGGTGAGATCAGAAAACAGAACACCCCCAAAGAGAGAAAGGTGACAGAAACAAAGACCCCAGACGGTCGACCGGGAACCACCCAACAGGAAGACTACTCTCAACAGAAAGAAGAAACACTGTAGGAGTGGTACCCCGCTGACACCTAACTCTAACACAATTAGAAAATTTTGCAAAAAAAGCATTAACAATAATTGTGAAATAATCTAAGTCCGAACCGCGTGTCCCGCGAAATTCGCGCGCGACTCGAGAGAGAGCAAATAAATATACATTATGGACATATAATAGAAAAAAGAGAATATAAAACACTGTTCCTGAGAATACAAAGGATACACTGTGGTATAATGAATCAGGAATCATCAAACATCGAGCTGGTGGAACACTGATAAGCGTGCAAAAACATCTCGACACGAAGCGAATTTGAAAAAGAATGAGTCTTTAGAGACGGTATATGCGCACTGGCAACGGAAGTCGTGGAGTTGTACTTGGGAGAGAGCGTCCCATACTGGGTCTGCGCCGGTTGCACTCGACCCAGTTTTGGCTTATTTTTATTGGTGCTTTTGCACCACTTTTCTTTCCCAACTTGCTTGGGAAAGACAAAAATAGAGAGTATTTTATCCGAGTTAGGGACTTCCACTGTAGTGCAAGCCTGTAGTAAACAATTGTGAGTAGGTTGATAAGAAATGGCCCATTCTCAGATCTTAGTGTGACATTACAGCTTGCATGTACAAAATATTCCTGGAAGCATTTGTTAATCCTATGCAGGTTCTCAAACATCAAAATGTTGATAAAATGGGCTGTGTTTGCATACCCACAGTACCTGAATTTGAGACGAGAGATCAAAATAAGTGGAAGTAGAATTCACTGAGAATTATTTTTGGAAGTAATAAGAGTATTCAAAAAACAACACTTAACCAGTTTTGGGCTGGATAAACAATGATACCCATCAATAGCTTAAAAATCATGTTCTCCCGGGATTTCTCTGAAAACATCTTGTAGATTTTAAAGAAAAAATGGCCATTCGCAGTTCTTGGTGTGACATTACAAGTTGCATGAATGAAAATTCCTGTTAGCACTTGTTAACCCTCTACAAGCTGCCAGACATCAATATTTTGGATGCATTTGAGATAAAATGGACCATTTTCAAATAGCCACAGCTCTACCTGGGTATGTGTCAAACAAACATAACTCCTTCTGTCGGTCATTAACTTGTTGGACGACGATATTGACATTAACCCACTCCACCGTTAATGATGGTTTTTACCTAAACAATTTTTTTTATCAAACTGAGTCGGTTGAGACTACTATACTCACCTTTCTCATAACATCAATGAAGGAACTTCAGTGAGACAGTTAAAAACAATTCATCAGTCACTGTGGGGGTCATGAAAAATCATGGAATCTCATCGGGAAAAGCCATGATTCTCCAGAATCATAAAGTCTAGTTTTTTTGTTTTTTTTTGTTGTTTTTTTTCCACACATTTTTGTCCGTACGATTCAGAAGCCATTTTCAAACCGATTTTCACACAATTTGGCACACTCATAGAGGGGCAAAAAATCTAAAAATGTACCGAAGCGGAATTTTCGATTTAACCCTTATTTCGCCAGAATTGGCAAAAAACTGCCAAAATTGGGATTTATCGGCACTTTCTCGAAACACGTCTTGTAGATTTTTTTAAACATTCATCATTGCTAGACCTGCCTATGACACGGCCTTTGATACACACGACATGTTCGGCGATGCATATGGTAACCCTCCACAGGCTGCCAAACATCAAAATTTTGATGAAATGGGCCGGTTTCAGACCCACATAGCACCCAAACGATACCAGAGAGGTAAACATAACTTCCTTTATTGGAAGTGGAATTCACCGAGGATCATTTTTGTAAGTAATAAGGGTGTTCAAAAAACCAAGCGTTAACCTATTTTGGGCTGGTTAAACAGCAATACCCTCATAAAGCTAAAAAATTCATGTTTCTTGTGGATTTCTCTAAACAAGTCTTGTAGATTTTCAAGAAAAATTTGTCACTCCCAGGCCTTAGTGTGACAATAGAAGCTGCATGGACAAAATACTGCGGTGAGCATTTGTTAACCCTCCACGGGCTGCTAAAAGTCAAAATTGTAATAAAATGGGCTGTTTTTGGACGCCAACAGCACCCAATGGGTACGCCACAAAGAAAAGTGCCTTCTTTTATCGAGCGCACAATCTATACGCAAACATTTTTGTAAGTAGTAAGGGTATTCTAAAGTCGAAGTTTTAACCCATTTTGGACAGGCTAAAGAGAGAGACCCCTTAAAATCTTAAAATTCCCATTTTCTGTGGATTTCTCTAAAAACATCTTGTAGGTTTTCAAGAAAAATTGACTACTCGCAGGTCTTTGTGTGATAATACAAGTTGCATGGACAAAATATTCCGGTGAGTGTTTATTAACCCTCTATAGGCTGCCAAGCATCGTAATTGTGTTGAAATGGGCTGTTTTCGGACACGCACAGCACCCAATGAATACTTGAGAAATAAACATAATCTTCTTTGTTGGAAGTGGAATTCACCAAGGGCCATTTTTGTAAGTAATAAGAGTATTCAAAAAACCAAGCGTTAACCCCTTTTGTGGTTGTCCGTAGTGATACCCGTCAAAAGCTTAAAAATTTATGTTTTCCCTGGATTTCTTTACAAACGTCTGGTAGAGTTTTCAAGAGAAAATGGCCACTGATAGGTCTTGGTGTCACATTACCAGTTGATAGGATACATTATTCCGGGAAGCATTTGTTAACCCTCCATGGGCTGCTATATGTGAAAATTTTGAAAAAATAGTCTGTTTTTGGACACCAACAACATCAAATGGGAATGCAACAGAGATGCATAACTTCTTTTACCGGACGCAAAACTGACAGGGAAACATTTTTGTAAGTAGTAAGTGTATTCAAAAATCGAGGTCTTAACCCATTTTTGACTAGTTAAAGAGATATACCCCTTAAAAGCTTAAAATTCCATTTTTCTGTGGATTTCTCAAAACAAAATTTCAAGAAAAATTGACCTTTCGCAGGTCCTGGAGTGACAGTTCAAGCTGCATGGACAAAATATTTCGGTAAGCATTTGTTAACCCTCCAGAGGCTGCCAAGCATAGACATGTCGAGAAAATGGGCTGTTCTTGGGCAACCATAACACCAAATGTGTACCTGCGAGATAAACATAACTCCCTTCACTGGAAGTGGAATTCACCGATGATCATTTTTGTATCTAATGAAGGTATTCACAAAACCAAGCATTAACCTGTTTAGGGCTGATTGCAGAGAGATACCCCTCAACAGGTTAAAAATTCATGTTATCCGAGGATTTCTCTAAAAACATCTCATAGATTTTCAAGAAAAAATGGCCATTCTCAGATCTTAGTGTGACATTACAAATTGAATGTACAAAATATTCCTGGAAGCATTTGTTAACCCTATGCAGGTTCTCAAACATCAAAATGTTGATAAAATGGGCTGTGTTTGCATACCCGCAGCACCCAAATTTGAGAGGAGAGATCAAAATAAGTGGAAGTAGAATTCACTGAGAATTATTTTTGGAAGTAATAAGAGTATTCAAAAAACAACACTTTACCCGTTTTGGGCTGGATAAACAATGATACCCATCAAAAGCTTAAAATTCATGTTCTCCCTGGATATCTCTGAAAACATCTTGTAAATTTTAAAGAAAAAAATGGCCATTCGCAGTTCTTGGTGTGACATTACAAGATGCATGAATGAATATTCCTGTTAGCACTTGTTAACCCCCTACAAGCTGCCAGACATCAATATTTCGGATACATTTGAGATAAAATGGACCATTTTCAAATAGCCACAGCACTACGTGGGTATGTGTTTGTTGTTTGTTGGTGGTTAACGTCACATATTTATGCACCATGGCTAATCGTGACACAACATGGAGATGAAGTCAAGTTTAGTCAATCGTTGATCAACATGTTGCCCATTTTAGAGGACTTTCACCCCAAGCATTGGTGACTGGGTCCTATTTTACTAGTAAAGCGGAACTGGTTTACCACAGTAAACAAGTGCTGCTTACTTCCCGGGGTTCCCACGGGGATGGGTATGTGTCAAACAAACATAACTCCTTTTGTCGGTCATTAACTTGTTGGACGACGATATTGACATTAATCCACTCCATCGTTAATGATGGTTTTTACCTAAACAATTGTTTATCAAACTGAGTCATTTGAGACTACTATACTCACCTTTCTCAGAACATCAATGAAGGAACTTCAGTGAGACAGTTAAAAACAATTCATCAGACACTGTGGGGTCATGAAAAATCATGGAATCTCATCGGGAAAAGCCATGATTCTCCAGAATCATAGAGTCTAGTTAATATTAATTTAAAAGAAAAAAAACTTTAACCTTCACTAAAAAACTTTAACCACAAACTTTAACCAAAACTCTGAATGTTAACAGATGGACAGACAGACAAATAATATTGTAGTTTTATTACACACAAATTTATATATTTATTAGGCTTTTCCCTCTGGAAAAGACTATTGTTTTTCTACGGATTATTATTAGGCTTTTCCCTCTGGAAAAGACTATTGTTTTTCTACGGATTATTACTTTTTTTTTTTTTTTTTCCACACATTTTTGTCCGTATGATTCAGAAGCCATTTTCGAACCGATTTTCACACAATTTGGCACACGCATAGAGGGGCTAAAAATGTACCAAAGCGGAATTTTCGATTTAACCCTTACTTCGCCAGAATTGGAAAAAAACTGCCAAAATTGGGATTTATCGGCACTTTCTCGAAACACGTCTTGTAGATTTTTTTTAAACATTCATCATTGCTAGACCTGCCTATGACACGACCTTTGATACACATGACATATAAGGCGATGCATATGGTAACCCTCCACAGGCTGCCAAACATCGAAATTTTGATGAAATGGGCCGGTTTCAGACCCCCACAGCACCCAAATGATACCCGAGAGGTAAACATAACTTCCTTTATTGGAAGTGGAATTCACCGAGGATCATTTTTGTAAGTAATAAGGGTGTTCAAAAAACCAAGCCTTAACCCGCTTTGGGCTGGTTAAACAGCAATACCCCCCATAAAGCTAAAAAATTCATGTTTTTCGTGGATTTCTCTAAACGAGTCTTGTAGATTTTCAAAAAAAAATTGTCACTCCCAGGCCTTGGTATGACAATAGAAGTTGCATGGGCAAAATACTGCGGTGAGCATTTGTTAACCCTCCATGGGCTGCTAAAAGTCACAATTGTGATAAAATGGGCTGTTTTTGGGCGCCAACAGCACCCAATGGGTACGCCACAAAGAAAAGTGCCTTCTTTTATCGAGCGCACAATCTATACGCAAACATTCTTGTAAGTAGTAAGGGTATTCAAAAGTCGAAGTCTTAACCCATTTTGGACAGGCTAAAGAGAGAGACCCCTTAAAATCTTAAAATTCCCATTTTCTGTGGATTTCTCTAACAACATCCTGTAGGTTTTCAAGAAAAATTGACTACTCGCAGGTCTTTGTGTGATATTACAAGTTGCATGGACAAAATATTCCAGTGAGCATTTATTAACCTTCTAGAGGCTGCCAAGCATCGTAATTTTGATGAAATGGGCTGTTTTCGGACACGCACAGCACCCAATGTGTACTGAGAAATAAACATAATCTCCTTTGTTCACCGAGGGCCATTTTTGAAAGTAATAAGAGTATTCCAAAAACCAAGCGTTAACCCCTTTTGTGGTTGTCAATAGTGACACCCATCAAAAGCTTAAAAATTTATGTTTTCCCTGGATTTCTTTACAAACATCTGGTAGAGTTTTCAAGAGAAAATGGCCACTGATAGGTCTTGGTGTCACATTACCAGTTGATAGGATAAATTATTCCGGGAAGCATTTGTTAACCCTCCATGGACTGCTAAATGTGAAAATTTTGAAAAAATAGTCTGTTTTTGGACACCAACAACATCAAATGCGAATGCAACAGAGATGCATAACTTCTTTTACCGGACGCAAAACTGACAGGGAAACATTTTTGTAAGTAGTAAGTGTATTCAAAAATCGAGGTCTTAAATAATTTTTGACTAGTTAAAGAGATATACCCCTTAAAAGCTTAAAATTCCAGTTTTCTGTGGATTTCTCAAAACAAAATTTCAAGAAAAATTGACCTTCCGCAGGTCTTGGAGTGACAGTTCAAGTTGCATGGACAAAATATTTCGGTAAGCATTTGTTAACCCTCCAGAGACTGCCAAGCATAGACATTTGGAGAAAATGGGCTATTCTTGGGCAACCATAACACCAAATGTGTACCTGCGAGATAAACATAACCCCCTTCATTGGAAGTGGAATTCACCGATGATCATTTTTGTATGTAATGAAGGTATTCACAAAACCAAGCATTAACCCGTTTATAGGACTGATTACAGAAAGATACCCCTCAAAAGGTTAAAAATTCATGTTATCCGAGGATTTCTCTAAAAACATCTTGTAGATTTTCAAGAAAAAATGGCCATTCTCAGATCTTAGTGTGACATTAGAAATTGCACGTACAAAATATTCCTGGAAGCATTTGTTAACCCTATGCAGGTTCTCAAACATCAAAATGTTGATAAAATGGGCTGTGTTTGCATACCCACAGCACCCGAATTTGAGAGGAGAGATCAAAATAAGTGGAAGTAGAATTCATTGAGAATTATTTTTGGAAGTAATAAGAGTATTCAAAAAACAACACTTAACCCGTTTTGGGCTGGATAAACAATGATACCCATCAAAAGCTTAAAATTCATGTTCTCCCTGGATTTCTCTGAAAACATCTTGTAGATTTTAAAGAAAAAATGGCCATTCGCAGTTCTTGGTGTGACATTACAAGTTGCATGAATGAATATTCCTGTTAGCACTTGTTAACCCTCTACAAGCTGCTAGACATCAATAATTTGTGTACATTTGAGATAAAATGGACCATTTTCAAACAGCCACAGCACTACGTGGGTATGTGTCAAACAAACATAACTCCTTTTGTCGGTCATTAACTTGTTGGATGACGATATTGACATTAACCCACTCCACCGTTAATGATGGTTTTTACCTAAACAATTTTGTTATCAAACTGAGTCATTTGAGACTACTATACTTATTTATTTATTTATTGGTGTTTAAGGTCACATACTTATGCACAATGGCTAATCGTGACCGGGACAGTTTTACGGGTGGAGGAAGCCGGAGTACCCGGAGAGAACCACCGAGCAACGACGAGCAGCTGTCAGCTCTCCAACATCGTAACTCTGAACTCTGCACCGCAGCACAGGCAGGGTTAGATTGGTTGAAGACATGCGCACCATCGACGTGCAGTACGCCTCAGTACACAGCGTCATCGTGCCCCCATGTAGGCAATCGGGGTGAAGTGTCTTGCCCAAGGACACAACGCAGTTGCCGCAGGTGGGATTCGAACCGAGGACCTCTCGACTTGCAGCCTGCACCTCTACCAACTGAGCCACCGCGCCCCCGACTACTATACTCACCTTTCTTATAACATCAATGAAGGAACTTCAGTGAGACAGTTAAAAACAATTCATCAGACACTGTGGGGTCATGAAAAATCATGGAATCTCATTGGGAAAAGCCATGATTCTCCAGAATCATAAAGTCTAGTTTTGGGTTTTTTTTTTTTGGGGGGGGGGGGGGGGGGGGGGGGGGGGGGGCTTTTGGGTTTTTTTTTTTTTTTTTTTTTTTTCACACATTTTGTCCGTACGATTCAGAAGCCATTTTCGAACCGATTTTCACGAAATTTTGCACACGCATTCTAGGGCACAAAATCTAATGAAAGAGTCAATGACACTGTAGCTCAACTTGTCAAGACAAAGACATGTACATGTATAGTATGTGACACAGCAATGACAAACATCTAGGAAATGACCTGATAACAAAGGTACATATAAAGTATTGTAACGGTCTGTACATAAATACTGACTGTTGCCTGTAACAAATGTGTAGGTAAAGTATTGTAAAGGTGGGTGACAGTCAGATGCTAAACTAGAAAAAAATCTTTGAGTCCCAGAGTAGGTCTGACTGAACCCCAAAATATTTGTTCTCATAGCACAGTGATAACAAAGGCACCCCAAAACACACTCCTTCCTGTCCCAAGGTGAAAACAAAGGTACCCAAGAAGTTTTGTGAAGATCAGTTCATAAATACGAGCTGTATAGAACTTGTGACAAAAAACTGATTGGACCTAATTTCGGTACAAAATGGCCACTGGCAGCCATCTTGAATTTTGGACCATACCCAGAAACACTCATTCTCGTCCCAAGGTGATAACAAAGGTACCCAAGAAGTTTTGTGAAGATCGGTTCATAAATACAGCCTCTACCCTGAGCCATATTGACATGTGTGCTTACATTGTGTAAGTAGCACTGAATAAATCAAAGTTCATCTAATTTGCATAATTTCTGCACGAAAAAAACCCCCTTACAATATGTGATGTATTCCATGTTACTAAACATTCATACAAAAATTTATTCAAATCAGAACTTTCATACAGAAGTTCTGTACAAAAGACTGATTGCACTAATTTTGGTACAAAATGGCTGCTGGTGGCCATCATGAATTTCGGACCACACCCAAAAACCCTTGCTCTCATCCCATGGTGATAACAAAGGTACCCAAGAAGTTTCGTAAAGATTGGTTCATAAATATGGCCTCTAGTCTGAGCCATATAGAAGTTGTGTACAAACAAGAGGCCCCAAAGAGCCTTAATCGCTCACCGGCCAAAGTGGTTCAAAGAAGTATTTGGGGTCACATTCAGTTAGACATGGTTCATCAACACTACAAAGGAATGAAATCATGAGAGACAAATTTTATGGAACTAGGGACATAGCTTGAACAAACTTGAATCTTACACCCCTAAGGATGCTGCATACCAAATATCAAAAACATTCATCTGCTGGATCTGAAGAAGAAGATTTTTAAAGAAAATTCCTCATTTTGAATTAAGTTATCATTCGGGCTTCCACAGTGAGCCCAAATATGAACCCAGGGACTTGGCTTGAACAAACTTGAATCTCACTCCCTAAGGATGCTGCATGCCAAATATCAAAACATTTCGACTGCTGAATCTGAAGAAGATTTTTAAAGAAAAATTCCTCATATTGTCTAAGTTATAATTCGGGCTCCCACAGGGAGCCCAAATATGGACTCAGGGACTTGGCTTTAACAAATTTGAATCTCACCCCCCTAAGGATGCTACACACCACATATCAAAACATTCCGACTGCTGGATCTGAAGAAGAAGATTTTTTAAGAAAATTCCTCATTTCGAACTAAGTTACAATTCAAGCTCCCACAGTGAGCACAAATATGGACCTAGGGACATGGCTTGAACAAACTTGAATCTCACTCCCCTAAGGATGCTGCATACCAAATATCAAAACATTCTGACTGCTAGATCTGAAGAAGAAGATTTTTAAAGAAAATTCCTCATTTTGAACTAAGTTATCATTCGGGCTCCCACAGTGAGCCCAAATAAGGACCTAGGGACATGGCTTGAACAACTTGAATCTCACCCCCCCTAAGGATGCTGCATACCAAATATCAAAACATTCTGACTGCTAGATCTGAAGAAGAAGATTTTTAAAGAAAATTCCTCATTTTGAACTAAGTTATCATTCGGGCTCCCATAGTGAGCCCAACTATGGACCTAGGGACATGGCTTGAACAAATTTGAATCTCACCCCACTAAGGATGCTGCATACCAAATATCAAAACATTCCAACTGCTGGATCTGAAGAAGAAGATTTTTAAAGAAACTTGCCTGAAATGCACCAAGTTCAAATTTGAGCTCCTATACTGAGCCCAAATATGAACCCAGCGGGCCGATTTGAACAAACTTGAATCCGATATACCGCACAATGTTGCATACCAAATATCAAAAGATTCTGCCTGCTGGATCTGGAGAAGAAGATTTTTTAAGAAATTTGCCTGAAATGCACGAAGTTCGAATTCGAGCTTCTATAGTGATCCCAAATATGAATCCAGGGGGCCGATTTGAACAAACTTGAATCAGATCCACCCCACAATGTTGCATACCAAATATCAAAAGATTCTGCCTGCTGGATGTGTTGAAGAAGATTTTTTAAGAAATTTGCCTGAAATGCACGAAGTTCAAATTCCGGCTTCTAAACTGAGCCCAAATGTGAATCCAGGGGGCCAATTTGAACAAACTTGAATCAGATCCACCCCACAATGTTGCATACCAAATATCAAAAGATTCTGCCTGCTACATCTTGAGAAGAAGATTTTTAAAGCAATTTGCCTGAAATGCACTAAGTTTGAATTCAGGCTCCTATACTGAGTCCAAATATGAACCCAGAGGGCCGATTTGTACAAACTTGAATCACATCTACCCCATAATGTTGCACACCAAATATCAAAAGATTCTGCCTGCTGGATGTGTTGAAGAAGATTTTTTAAGAAATTTGCCTGAAATGCACTAAGTTCAAATTTGGGCTTCTATAGTGAGCCCGAATATTAACCCAGGGGGCTGATTTGAACAAACTTGAATCTGCCCCCCCTAGAGATGATGTATACCAAATAGGAAAGAATTCTGCCTGGTGGATCTGAAGAAGAAGATTTTTTTTTAATTTTGGAAAGAAATTCATGGGTGCTATCAGAGTTATGCCCCTTGTGGTGCCCCCTGTGGGTGCAGCAAGTTTATTTGTACAAGTTTGAATTGACATATGATGGGGAACATGCACACCAAATTTGGTTCAATTTGATCCAGTTATTTGGGAGGAGTAGTCGTTAATGTAAAGTTCACGACGGACGACGACGGACGGTAAGTGATAAGTTAAGCTCCCTTTGGTGAGCTAAAAACTGATTAGACCTAATTTCGGTACAAAATGGCCACTGGCAGCCATCTTGAATTTTAGACCGCACCAGAAACACTCATTCTCGTCCCAAGGTGATTACAAAGGTACCCAAGACATTTCGTGAAGATCAGTTCATAAATACAGACTCTAGCCCGAGCCGTATTGACATGTGTATTTACTGTGTGTAAGTCGCACTGAAAAAATCAAAGTTCATCTAATTTGCATAATTTCTGCACGAGAAAAAAAACCATATTATATGTGATGTATCCCATGGTACTAAACATTCACACAAAACATTATTCAAATCAGCATTTTCATATGGAAGTTCTGTGCAAAAATCTGATTGCACCTAATTTTGTACAAAATGACTGCCATCGGCCATCTTAAATTTCGGACCGGACCCAAAAACACTCGTTCTTGTCCCACGGTAATACCAAAGGTACCCAAGAAATTTCGTAAAGATCGGTTCATAAATACGGCCTCTAGCCCGAGCCATATTGGCATTTGCACTTACAGTGCTGAAAGTAACACCAAAAAACATCAAAATTAGTCTAATTTACACAATTTACGCACGAGAAAAAACCTGTATTATATGTGATGTATCCCATGGTACTAAACATTCATACAAAAAAATTATTCAAATCAGAGCTTTCATATGGAAGTTCTGTACAAAAAACAGATTTCTGCATTGTCGGTACAAAATGGCGGCTGGCAGCCATCTTGAATTTCGGACCGCACCCAAAAACACTCGTTCTCGTCCTACGGTCATAACAAAGGTACCCAAGAAGTTTCGTAAATTTTTAGATCGGTTCATAAATACGGCCTGTAGCCCGAGCTGTATCCAATTGTTGACATGCGGACAGACGGCCAGACGGACGACGGGCCATGACAAAAGCTCAAATTTGGCTTCGCCAAAGTTGAGCTAACTAGTAAGTATTCAAGAGAAATTGACCATTTGCAGGTCTTGGAGTGACATTACAAGTTGCATGAACAAAAGATTCCGGTAAGCGTTTGTTAACCCTCCAGAGGCAGCAAATTTTGAGAAAATGGGCTGTACTTGGCCACCCATTACACCCAATGTGTACCTGCGAGGTGAACATAACTACCTTCATTGGAAGTGGGATTCACCAAGGATCATTTTTGTAAGTAATGAAGGTATTCATAAAACCAAGCATTAACCCGTTTAGAGCTGGTTACAGGGTGATACCCCTCAAACGGTTAAAAATTCATGTTATCCGAGGATTTCTCTAAAAACATCACGTAGATTTTCAAGAAAAATTGACCATTCTCAGATCTTAGTGTGAATTACAAGTTGCGTGTACGAAATATTCCAGTAAGCATTTGTTAACCCTATGCTGGTTCTCAAACATCAAAATGTTGAAAAAGTGGGCTGTGTTTGCATACCCGCAGCACCCAAAGTTAAGAGGAGAAATCAACATAAGTGAAAGTAGAATTCACTGAGAATTATTTTTATAAGTAATAAGCATATTAAAAAAACAACCCTTAACCCATTTTGGGCTGAATAAACAATTATACCCATCAACAGCTTAAAATTCATGTTCTCCCTGGATTTCTCTGAAAACATCTCGTAGACTTTTAAGTAAAAACGGCCATTCACAGTTTTTGGTGTGAAATTACAAGTTGCATGAATGAATATTCCTGTTAGCACTTGTTAACCCTTAACAAGTTGCCAGACATCAATATTTTGGATACATTTGAGATAAAACGGACCATTTTCAAAAGGATACAGCACTCAGTGGGTATGTGTCAAACAAAGATAACTCCTTTTGTCGGTCATTAACTTGTTGGACGACGATATTGATATTAACCCTCTCCACCGTTAATGATGGTTTTTACCTAAACAATTTTTTTTATCAAACTGAGTCATTTGAGACTTCTATACTCACCTTTTTCATGGCATCAATGAAGGAACGTCAGTGAGACAGTCAAAAGCAATTCATCATACACTGTGGGGTCATGACAAATCATGGAATCTCATTGGGAAAAGCCATGATTCTCCAGAATCATAAAGTCTAGTTTTTTTATGTTATTTTTGGTCACATATTTCTGTACAATGGTTAGCTGTAACCACAACACTGATATAAGAAAAGTCTAGCCTATCGTTTATACCCATGTTGCCCATCTTAGAAGGGTTCCGGACATTTTCCCCTAGGACATTTTCCCCTAAAAAATGTGTCACCTAGGTCATTTTCCCCTAATTTCAAATGAGAGGGTGGGCATTTTCCCCTAGTTAGGAAGAAAAGAGTGGACATTTTCCCCAAACTAAAAAAAAATTGAATTTCAAGATTTTATTACAAGAAAAAGGAAGAATTTGTTCCATTTGATGTCACACTATTTTCAAAGAGCACCCTCGGGAAGAGGTAGTACCTTTGTGAGAGGACCCAGTCTCTCACACTGGTCCTCAACCGAGGGGTCAAAGAAATCAACCCTACACAGCTGAAACTCCTGCCAGGGACAACTACTGAACCACTTCCTCCTTCAGCATGCCTTGACATGAACCTACCTAATCACAAACACTCAGAGTGGGTCGAAAGGGGCTTGCCCCAAAGCGTCCCTGCACGCCTTTGGCGCGCCAAACCATTCTGACCGGGCGATTTATAATTTAAAGCCCTGGGCTTTACTCTAAAACAAACCACAATGCATGGAGGCTGTACAAATCCATAAAATTATTCTACAGACTTGCACCAAGGGTGTTCTCATCTAAGTCGTCTTGTTAATTTATTCTCAACTGTATTATCGTTGAACTCCTGCATAGCGACGAGGGGGTTGCAGTTGGTGACTTGAAGATCCCAGGGCTATTTTTTGCAGACGATATGGTGCTAGTGTCAGAAAGCGAAGGGGGGCTAACGAAGATGCTGGGAATTGTTGGGAAATATGAGAGCAAATGGAGATTCGAACTTAATGAAAGCAAGAGCAAAGTAACACCTGTGGGCCGCAAAGTGGACCCCACTCGAAGGTGGAGAGTGGGTGAGTTCTGCATTCCAGAAGGTAGCAGCAAACTTCTTAGTGTAGGAGAGACTAGTTACTATGAGTACTACCACAGTAAACAAGCACTGCTTCACTTCCCGGGGTTCCCACGGGGGACACTTGCATATACAGAAGTTTAACTGGTTGAGTGCTAGAAGCCAGTATCGGTGCTTTCAAAGAAATGAGGGTACCAGAGCAAAAGCAAACATTTTCCTTGCCTAAAGTTTCATATTCATTCAAATAATATTTTGTTGATATACATTTGTTTTATTACAAATTAATGGAGAGTGCCAGTGGGCACTCTCCAATAATTTGTGATGAAACAAATTTTGAATAACAAATTCAGATCAGCAAAAGTAATCCAGCACTCAACCAGTTAAATGGTTGAGTGCTAGAAGCCAGTGTCAGGGCTTTCAAAGAAATGAGGGTACCAGAGCAAAAGCCAACATTTTCCTTGCTCATATTTCATATTCAGTCAAACTAAAATACAGTAGAACCTGTCTTGAGAGACCACCCTTTGGGCCACACAAAAGTGGTCTCTCAAGACAGGTGGTCTCTCATAACAGGTTTCAGGTTTTCTCAAGTCAGTGAATAACCAACCACAAAATTCAGAAATGGAGAAGAATGGATTTTTGTAATTACTTTGTAGTTGTTCTTTTTTATGAAGTTTTTGTAACAAATTGAAATGGACTGTTATCAAAATTATAAAAATAAATTAGTGTTGAAAATCTTCATTGAAGATTTTCAACACTAATTTATTTTATAATTTTTAAAAGTCCATTTCAATTTGTTACAAAAAGATTTTCAACACAAATTTATTTTTATTCCTATCTGCCACATTTCAGGTATGTATGAAATTGTTTATTCAGCAATAATCCTAATCTTTTCACAGGGGTCTTAAAAAAACATCTCAATCTTTAAGGAGTTAGCAATTGAAACCCAATTTAGAGCTTTTAATACTTTTAATTATGTTAGTATAACCACAATGGATTTTCCAATTCCAGAACAGGTATAAAACTTTTGTCATGGTTTCAGTCTTCAAAGGGGCGGTCTCTCAAGACAGGTCCATTATGGCATAAAAATACAAGTTGGTACCAGGTCACAGTGGTCTCTCAAGACAGGTGGTCTCCCATAGCAGGTCCATTATAGAGTAAAACCAATCGGTGCCTGACAGATGTGGTCTCTCAAGACAGGTGGTCTCTCAAGACAGTGGTCTCTCAAGACAGGTTTTACTGTAGTATTTTGTTTAAATAAATTTCTTCTTTTACAAATGACCAATTACTACTCTTGCGTTCCTAATAAACATACATGTATTTGGGCCTGTATGTTTTTTAAAAATTGCCCTTCCAACAGGGAGATCTTCAAATTAGTAAATCTTCACTAGATTGTGTGATAGTCTTTTGTTTAGCACTGTGTATTCATTGCTGTAATCATGATGCCTAAACGCATATTAGTTTTCTTTAATAATACTAACTGGCACTGCAATACTGGAAAATAAGTTTGCTTTTAGATAAAATTAATTGGCATTACTCCCCCCATCCCCTCAATGGATATCCACCCTATACTATTATTTGGATCTGCACTTATAATTAATTTTGATAAAAGTTCGACCCTCTACTTTTATTCCCACCTATACTTTTATTTAGAACACAAAAGTAGAGGGCGTCTGTGGACACTCTCTAATAAGCAGGAGATAAACGTCTCTTGTTGAGTTAGACATTCGTCAATTGACTATGGAAAGCCATTTGTTGACTAGCCCCGAACTCCATTGTAATTCCTGTCTCATTTGAACTGAAAAAAATTCTCCAAACCCATTTTATTTGAAGAAAATTTTTTTTAAAATGTCATTTTTGATCTCGGTCTATTTGCCATGATCAAATTTACAAGGTGTGTTCGATCTGTGATAGAAGCAGTTTAGCGCAGGACACAGACATGTTATAATCGACCTGCTTCTTGCAATTAGAGTACGGTAAGAGTGAATTTACCTGAGATTAGGGCACAGAGCCAACCGGCTCTCAGCCAATCAAATTATGGATTCAGGAAGAACAACAAGGTCAAATTTAACTGATGAATTACAATTTGTATTAGAACAAACTTTTAGACCTAGGAGGTTGTGGGATTTACACTGTGGTTGTGGTTTCATTTTTTTTTAAAGCAAAAAACCTCAGTTGTGGTTGCCCATGAGTACATAGAAACCATCTATATTTTCATTTTCCTATCAGATCAGCCCTATATTGCAACATCTTCTATTAACCCTTTACCGAACATAACGGCCAAAACCGGCCAGCGCTATTCTCAAAAATCCCCAATCAATTTTCATTATTTTTTCAGTTTTTGTCTCAAAAACATAGGTAATGACCCCTTGTTGGAACGAGCTCATTCCAACGTGGGGTCATAACTCATAACCTATGTTTTTGAGACAAAAAATGAAAAAAATTAGTTATTCAAGAATTTTTTTTGCAAGTGTTGTCTGCTTTTCATGTTAGGTAAAGGGTTAACCCTTTACCCAACGAATCGTCCCGCATCCGCCCGCGTAATATGGAAATTCAGCATTTGAAAAAAATATCATTTTTCAAAAAATTTCAACAAAACCATATCATGTGACCCCTCGTTGGAATGAGCTCGTTCCAACGAGGGGTCACATGATATGGTTGTGTTGAAATTTTTTGAAAAATTTAAAAAATGATATTTAAAATAATAAACTTTGATATCGTCTGCATTGGGTAAAGGTTAACAACTAACAAGGCATCTTCTGTTGATTGTATCAGTAGACTAATAATCATAATATATCCATAGTTCATTTGTGTTGTCCTTATGCCCCCTTGGGTCAGTAATTGCTACTTTTTAATTGTTTTTTTTAACTGATTTCAAGCCATAAACTGCAGAGCCGTAACTGAATATTAGTGTACAGTCACGGACATTGGCTGTCGTTAATCTGCATTTGCCCGGAGTGCCGAGGAAAATCAACCCTAAAAATGATGCTGACCCTAAAAATTTTATCAAGTAAAATTGCTTATTTAGATCATTGTAACCCTAAATTTCCATTCGACTACAACTGTGAATTTGAAACTGATTTTTCGGAGTTCAAGCTTTCAAAATTACGTGTACAAATAAATATATCAGACAGTATAAATGAAAAGTGGCAAGTTCTAGTTCAGCAAAGGAAACCACATTTGACAAACTAATGAACAATGCGTCACCATTGGTGTTGACAGGTCATGAATATTAATGAAGATCGTGTTCATTTAAACAAATAGTAAATTCTCCATTGGGTTCTGTATTATATTTCAAAACCCTCCTCTGCCCACCAAAATCAGTCAAGCACAACACTTTGAACAAACTTTAATCTTGGAGTTGTAATAATGATATATATCTTTAAATCAAAAGATTCTGCTGGTGGATCAAAAGAAGATCTTTGAAGAATAATACCCATACAGCACCAAGTTAAAATTCAGGCTCCCTCAATATGAGCCCACCATCATGGATGTGGAGAAGATTTTTTAAAGAATAGTCCTTATATTGCACTTGGTAAAAATTTGGGATCCCATAGGGAACTTGATTTGAACCAAATTTAATCTGAACCACCTAAGATTGCTGCATCTCAAATATCAAAATATTCTGACACTTGGATTTGAAGAAGAGATTTAAAGGAATTTCATCTCCCTGCACAGCATTGAAAGTATTTGATCACGGCATCAATAAAATCTTTGGAACCCACATTGCAGTCTTGAGAGGGTTAAATTAAAGATATGCATACAAGAATCAGATAAATGCTTCCAAACCAGAAAAAACATATGTGTACAAAAGTGAAAGGGTTCTACATGAAATAAAATCTTTGGAAAACACACAGAAGTCATGAGAGGGTTAAATTAAAGATATTCATACAGAAATCAGATCAATTTTTTTTCCCAAGTAACCAGAGACAACATATGTGCACAGCATTGAAAGGGTTTTGATAAAATATTCTGAACAGATTCATATCCAGATTACAATAACAGATTAGAATGTATCTGGAAGCAATTTGTTGTTTTAAGAACAACATGTTATTCTTGATGTCAATCAAGGTTCTCAGAGCATCACATTTTTCTCCAGGATAAACTACTGCAAAAATGCTGACTCATCATTTTTTCAATACCCTCTACCTGGCATCCTGATTGAACTGGTGACAATTTTTTTTTATTTTAACCAAACCCTTCAACTGGTCCTAAGGATGCTTCATACCAAATAACAGTTCTCTGCTCCTTGTGGTTTGGGATATAGGGGCTTTTGAATTTTTTTCTGTTTTTAGCCTTGGGGTTGCCACAGGGCTGTGAAAATTTTTTTTTTTTTTTGAGGGGTGGGGGGGGGCATCAATCAATTACTGAGGACCCACTTATACTACATGCCAAATTTGGTTGAAATTGGCCCACCGGTTCTTGAAAAAAAAATGGGGGCAGAGCCCAAAATGGATATGCGCCCACAGAGAGCCCTAATATCGATCTATCAACTTCCCTTGAACAAACTTTAATCTTCTACACCAAAGGATGTTTCATACCAAATATCATGGCATTCCCTCTGGTTGTTCATGAGAAGATGATTTTTAAAGGTTTTTAAGCTTTTGGGGCATAAACCAGAGCCCGAATATGGCTGCTGCTTCATTTGAACAAAATAGAAAGGGTATACTCCATAGATGGTCCGTGCAATATATGTTTGAATTTGTGGTTTTAGTGGTTGTGAAGAAGAAGCCAAGTTTGCAAAAAGTTAACGTACGCCGGACAAAAGTGATGGCAATAGCTCCCACTGACGTGCAGTCAAGTGAGCTAAAAATATTCCTCATATCACACAAGTTAAATTTGGGCTCCAACAGGTACCCCAAATATCAACCTAGGGACTTGATTTGCATTTGTGTAAATCTGACCCTTCTAAGGATTCTGTATACCAATCATCAAAAGATTATGACTGGTGGATCTGATGATGAAGATCTTTAAATTTCCTCATATTGCGCCAAGTTAAAATTTTGGATTTCCATAGGGAGCTCAAATATAAACTTTGGTTCTTATTTCAAACAAGTATGAATCTGACCCCTCTAAAGATGTTCTATACCAACTATCAAAGAATTTTGATTGGCAGTTCTGGAGAAGAAGATTTTTAAAGAATATTCCTCATATTACATTAAGTTAAAATTTGGGCTCCCAATATGACTCCAATGACTTTATTTGAACAAACTTGAGTCTGAAACTTCCAAGCATGCTGCATATTAAACACCAAACAATTCTGCCTGGTACAAATGAAGAGGATTATTAAAGAATATGGAGCCCAATTATATAACAAACTTAAATCTCACCTCATCCAGAATGCTGGGCTGAATACCAAATATTAAAAGATTTTGACTGATGGATCTGAAGAGGATTTTTAAAGAATAATCTTCAAATTACACAAAGTTAAAATTCAGGCTCCTACAGGAAGCCCAAGTACGAGTCTAGGGATTTGATTTGAACAAACTGACCCATAAAGATGCAGTATACCATATATCAAGAGATTTTGACTGGCAGATTTGAAGAAGATTTTTAAATAAATTTCTTCATATTGTCCGAGTTAAAATTTGGGTCCCATAGATTTTTAAAATTAAAAAAAAATATGTGAGTCCTAACAGAGGAATGCCTCTTGTGGTGCCCCTGTGGGTGTGGCAACTTTCTTTGAACATGTGATAAGGAACATTCATATCAAATTTGGTTCAATTCAGGTCAGTAGTTTATGAGATGTCGATAATGTAAAGTTCACACCAGATGGATGGTTGACAGATGATGAACAGAAAGTGATCACTTAGGCTCCCACTGAGCTTCACTCAGATGAGCTAAAAATATCGCCTTCGGTAGTGTTATAGCTTTCTTGCTTGACAGTGCCAAAGCATTTCATTCGCGACATAATGTCATTCCGATGCATAACGTCCAATCAGATGCATTCTCACAGAAAGTTCTTGAGAACTAGCTTGATTGCACGTGTTTGTGGTTCTTCTTCTTCATCATCAACGTAAACTTTTTTATACCCCCAGTTCAGAGAGGGGGGTGGGGGGGGGGGGGGGCTATATTCTCGAACTTGAGTGTGCAACTCCTCCTACATTATTGAACCGAAACTTCTCAAACATTATGACTAGCAAGTCAACATATGCATATTCCAAAATTATTCATCTGCAATAATATTAACCAGGTTAACTCCCCTGAACTTAGATTTATAAGGGATTTCAAAAGAGATTCTTGCATGTGCAACTCCTTCATTTTTGAACCGATTTTGATGAAACTTCTAAAAAATTATGACTAGCAAGTGAACATGCGCATATTCCAAAAAGTTTCAGCTGCGACAATTTCAACCAAGTTAACCCCCATGAACTTGGGATTTATTATTGGTTTTTCAAACTCAACATTGAGAGGTGCATTCTAGTAAGCTGCAAGTGGGAGGAGTAATCACCTTCAGTGATTGTTAAACTGGTTGAGGGCTAGATTATTTTTGGTGGTCTGAATCTGCTATTCAAAATTTCTTTTGTAACAAATTATTGAGAGTGCCAATAACAAACATGTACACCTGGATTTTAATTCATTACACACCTTCATGTCTATAAAAATAATTATAAGAAGAAAACTTAGCAAATCATTTGACAACTATCAACTATCAACAAAACCAACACATTTTATCGCCAACCAAATTTGTGAGGGGAACCCATGTTACTATTTTGCCCATGAGTTCCAATGTGTTCTATGTGCCTACTGGCACACAGAACACATTGGAAATCAGCGGGCGTTTTTTTAACTATCGTGATCCAAATTTTAATTGCAGTGCACGATTTGTAGCAACTTCCAGTGAAATTTCGCTTACTTATAAAAATAGTCTGTCAACGATTTCTGTTCTGCACATATGTGCGGAACAGATTTTCATTTTAGTGTGGCTGTAGATGGGGATTCCATAGAACAGGCATGTAATAAAACACAATTCCGTATGTGCTGTAGTTTTCCTAGGTTAGCGTTTGTTGAACCAAAGAACAAATAATTACAGTAGTCGAGCCGAGTTAAGGTGTGTACAAGTTGTTCTGCTGTTCTTTTTTCCATACACCTGGAACTTAATTAAGCACCCCTTGAAATGTTTTATGACAGTGAAGTTGCTGATTATTATGTTTTAATGATTGCCATGTCTTGCAGTACATTTCATCTAGTGAAACATGATGTTTCTGGTTGATAGCATACCCCAAACACATCCCCTCGTCCACATGAAGCATACTTCCCTCGAATGTCACAAAAAACACTATCATCCACATGTAATATCTGGGTATAAAACAAGAAAATTTGTCACTTTTTTATCAATAAATGTTGACATGGCAACGAGGAGACTGTCACATGTACTAAGATGGCAAAACGTTGGAATGTATGTCATTCAAAGCTATTGGAAGGCAACTTGGCTCTAGTCATTCTGTCATCGAAGGCAACTTGGCTCTAGTCATTCTGTCATCAGCAGACTTGTCCAAAAACATCAAGAAACCAATGATGTTAAGGATCGACAAAGGCCTGGACAATTTCGAAAGACCTCTCCTCAGGAAGATCGTAGTCTGGCATGCCTTGTCAGGCGTGAACCCTTTGTTTCAAGTGGGGTTTTGAAATGCTTTTGGCTCTCCAACAGGCGTTTGTGCAACAGAACTGTCCAACACCATCTCAAAGAACTGGGTATGAGGTCCAGAAGGTTCATCAAACATCCAGCTCTGTCCGATCAGCATCAAAGACAAAGTTTGGAGTGGTGTATGGCACGACAACACTTTAATCTCAGGACATGGAGGAGAGTCCATTGGTCATACGAGAGTAGTTTCCTGCTTCATGTCACAGATGGTTGCATGAGAGTGTGGAGGCATAGAAATACTGCTTACGTGCCCAGGAACATCAGACCTACTCTTTCTTTTGGTGGAGTATCAGAAATGATCTGGGGATGCCTCTCTCATGATTGTAAACTTGATATGGTGACTGTACGTGGGAATCCCAATGGTCATCAGCACATCCTGGACATCAGCACAATCTGGACATTCTCAATCTGGTTGTCGTGCATTTTGACAACCATCCGTTGGCTACACACCCTGTATTCATGGATGACCATGCAAGGCGACATCATTTCCATGCTGTGAGAGCATTCCTTCAGAACAATGCTACTACAACACTATCTTGGCCTGCAATGAGCCCCGATTTGAATCCCTTAGAACATCATCTGGGACTTTCTTGGATGTCGTGTGCAAGCAAGGGATCCGTCTGTACAGAATTTGGCTGATTTGGAAGCTTTGGAAGCTGCATTGCATGAGGAGTGGCTGCAGTTGCCTCTGTACCATATCAGGAGGCTCACTGGTAGCATTAGGAGGAGGGTTCAGGCTGTCATCTGGGCACGTGGTGGATACACTCGCTACTGACGTCAGATACTGCTATTGTGATCAAGTTCAGGAGATCACAAATTACATTTTTGGTCAGTAATTATCGGCATTGTTTCATCATGGACCATTCCAGCACCATACTTATCGAGAGAACAATTTTCCATCAAAAACATTAGTGACAGATATGTGTAATTAGCACCATTAAAATACTGCATATTTTCATCGTGTTGTCTTTCATTTGTCAATAGACCATTCTTTCGGCAAACAATCACTTTTGGCCATCTGAAAGATGGCTTGAAAGTAATGACAGTTTCTATAAAACTACTGCATAAAAAAACGAGGTGCTTATTTTATGAAATATTATTTGCTTTTGACAGAATAGAAAACATGAATGAGTAAGGAAAATGTTCGCTTTTCCACTGATACCCTCCTTTTCTTGAAAGCCCTGATAGTGGCTTCTAGCACTCAACCAGTGTACAGGCCTAATTCCAATTTTTATAAATTTTTACTTCAACACAACAGGTGCCCCAAGATGCAGTTTTAAGGAAAACTTTAAAGCTAAATTTTAATCACCTTGGCAAAACACAATGCTAACCCTCCAGGAATGCCTGGAGTTTTGGGGCTAAAAAATCATGTTAAATATCAGTAAAAAATTTGGCAGCTTTGGAATTGTTCGAGGGCTGATTTGTGAACAGTTTCAATACATTTAAAGTCAGAGCATTTCTCTGTTGGAAATCATGATTGTAAAATGCACTATTAAAAGCAAAAATATGTTTACACATTTTTTAAGTGTTACAACATAATAATTTTGTTACATACGCCTTGATCAGCTGTTTTCTGTTTTCATTGTGAATTTGTGTGGACCCAATTTCGAGCCCCAACTCACCAATCTCCTGAGATGTTCGGTCTATAAAAATAAAGTGTTTTTCAACAGAGAGTAGTTCCTCCTTAACTCTTAATCCACTGAGTATTTTCAAGATATTTTTCATCAGATCTGGTCATGGCTGCTATTTAGCAGCCATGACTAGATTTGATGAAAAATCCATATCCATTAACTCAAGAAATCCTTAATGAAAAAAGTCCATTCAATTTACAGAAGGAAAATTTTTATTAAACATTCCTAAATTATACCTATTCTAATGACAAGAGGAATTCTGTCTAGGCTGGAATATCTTTCAGAAGCATGCAAGGGGGTTAATAGTGTTCATTTATAATTTATCCAGTGTTTGACTAAGGGTGCCCAAGTTTTGATTTACCAACAGCAACATTGTGCATAGCAGGCCTGGCATTATGAAAAATACAGGAGGGCTAAAGATTGCCCTCCTAAATCCTCACAGGGGGGCAAATGCTCTCACCAGAATACACGTCATCACTCGAGTTCCATTCTGTTCTATCTCCTAGTAGGGAGATAGAACAGAATGGAACAAGAATGATTTACCAACAGCAACATTGTGCGTAACAGGCCTGGCATTATGAAAAATACAGGAGGGCTAAAGATTGCCCTCCTAAATCCTCACAGGGGGCAAATGCTCTCACCAGAATACACGTCATCACTTGAGTTCCATTCTGTTCTATCTCCTAGTAGGGAGATAGAACAGAATGGAACTCAGGTGACAACATGTTTAAGGAAGTCTTCTTGATTCATACAGTAAATGTTAGAATAACAAGATAGACCACATCTATCCCTGGCAGTATTTCTACGGAGATGTGAACAGCATCTTAAGGTAGAATTGTACTTTCGCAACAATATTCAAAATATTATTCTACATCTAACTGGCAGCATTACCAGAGAGTCACATACCACCAGTACCACCATGAATGTGACAAAATATTTGAACATGAAGCCCAGTGGTGTTGTTGAGTCTTATTTTTGAGCAAATTATATATTCCTTTTTGTAATATGGATAAAGCCGAAGAAATTGTGCTCATAAAATAGAAGTAGTACTGCAAAACAATTTGTGGTGTGTTCAATTGGCTAGTTGCAGAAGAGCTATAAATGGCCATCTCCCCCAAAAATTTGATCTCAACATGGGTGGATGGAAGACAAAGATAGGCTCGAGTGAAATATGATTATGCCATTCGGATCTAAAAACCTCATGAAACTCTTCATCAAATTCACCAGTAATCAAATCTGGGTTATAAATAGACAGAACGTGATGTGTGTTTGAATCGGTGGGTGTTTTGCCTAATGATTTGGAATGATGCAGTCATATTTCGCCAGAGCCGTCCTAATTCAAACACAAATCACGTTCTATGTTTATTACACAACCCATGCATTAAGATTAATTTAAATAAACAAATTTTAATTCCGATGTTTGCACCCAAAGGTGAAGAGTCCGTTTGTTTTGACTGAAGCTGTACTGAGCAAATGGATCGATAAAAAATCAAAACAACTATTTTGGAACCAGTGTTTGTTGAAATTTGTATCGCTGTTTCTCTTCGACTGGCTCCCATTCATGCCTAACCATTTGGTGGCTATTACTGATAGTAAAAATATAAGTACAAATTTGTGCAGATTTGCAAAACAGCTGGGAGAAACATTTTTAAAAGAAGTTTGAAGCATTCAAGATGTACGAAGATTTACCGAAACAAAGTTGACCAATTTAGATATAACAGGATCCACAAAACGAGATGGCCATGGGACTGGGTTAATGCTCTGGTTGGAAATGACTGGGTTTTTTAAAAATATTATCTCATTTTTGGCTAACTAAGTTTTTGTGAACCGACTTTATTTTGCTTTGGACGTTTTCATTTTCGCACTGTGCAACAGACGGTTGATAATTGTACAACAAAATTTGGAAACTTTTCGAAGTGAATCTAATGACTCAGTCGGAAAGGAACTAGTAGAACGGTGCTGGGAAAAAAGTTCCGGCTTGTACATCACCCACTGAATACAGAATCATTTATGTCATAACAGCCATTGAATTAAATACAAGGGTTTAAAGTTGAATGGATGTGTATTAATAACCAGTATAGCTCATGCAGACCTTTGGATAAGTAAGATTTGTTTACATGTTCTTGCCTATTAGCACTTATGAAGAAGAAGATTTTAAAAGAAATTCCCTCATATTGCACTAAGTTAAAATTCAGTAGTGCTGGGCAGTTTATCACGCTAAATCTTTCAAAATATATTTTGCAGCCTAACATTTTGTTACATCAAACTGCCCCCCCCCCCCCCCCCCCCCCCCAAACAACGAAGGGAGGGGAGGACATTTTTGCATAAAACCACTCAAATTCATCTAGGAACACAATTTTGAAAAGAATCGATAAAAAAAAATTCCAAATTTTGGTCCAAAATTTCCATGTCGGAACTGCACGCAAACTTTTCAGGGTATAAAAACATTTTTTTCTGTCTCACTGTTGTTGAACAAAAGGCATAATAAGAGGATAAATTGGCACACTATGGGATAGCATCAGCAAATTCACTCTCTGGGGACTTCATTCTGCAAATGACAGATTGCTTATTTTCAGGCCTGCTGATGGATACATTGACAGGTCATTCAGTACAAATAAGTGATAACACAAGCAAGAGTCTGCTTATTCTAAACAAAAATAAACAGCTGTGCCATGAGTGCATGATACGCCCATTATTAATTACAAGAGGGAAGCACACAATATGAGTATACATGTGTACTTGTCAGGTTTTTTTTATATTCTTGTACAGTAATCATAACCAACAACATACTGTGTTCATTAATTTGGAAATAAATTATTTGAATTTCGACACAAATCAAAAGGGAGATTCCTTCTATCAATATATACTTGCAACCCAAAAATCATGAAAATTGCTCTAAGCATTCTCAAATTATTGTTTATATTTTGATGGATAAAGTCCCATAACTCTGGAATGACATATTGGACAGCGACACAAATAGAAAGGGAGAGTCCTTCCATCAACATATACTTGCCACCAAAAAATCATGAAAATTGCTCAAAGTCTGACATGTGGAAAATTGCATATATTTTGAGGAATAAAGTCCCATAACTCTAGAATGACAAATCGGACAGTGACACAAATCGAAAGGGAGATTCCTTCTATAAACATATACTTGCAACCAAAAAGTCATGAAAATTGCTCTAAGCATTTTCAAGTTATTGTTCGACATGTGGAAAATTGCTTATATTTTGACGAATAAAGTCCCATAACTCTGGAATGACATATCGAACAGCGACACAAATAGAAAAGGATATTTCTTCCATCAACAAATACTTGCCACCAAATAATCATGAAGATTGCTCAAAGCATTTTCAAGTTATTGTCCGACATGTGGCAAATTTCCTATATTTTGACGAATTTTTTCAAAACGGGCGTACAAAAAAAACTTAGAAAATATTATCTGTGTATAAGTATTAACCGAAACATATCAATTCTAATATTATAATATGGGCCCATAACAACCGATAGCAATATTTTTGGTCCATCTGATTCCACTGACACAAAGGAAGCTTCACACTAAAACAATTTTCTCATCTATGCAGTTTTAATATACTGGGTATTTGATTTTTTTTCTATCTTTAGCTCTTGGGGTTGCCAGAGAGCTGTAAAAACATTTTTTGGGGACATGAATCAAGTACTAGATCTAAATATACTGTAGTAACATGACAAATTTGGGTTAACAGTGTCAACCCTAGTGGTATCTTCCATATCAGTTCAATGGCAGCAATGGGAAGGATGCATATTCTTTATTTGGGGGTAGACCAATTAATATTTTCAACATGCAGTCTGCGGGCTGCACGTTGAAAATATTGATTGGTCTGCACCACACCTTCACTCAAAATCAACCTACTTAATGAAATTATGAAGTATCATTTTACTCGGCCAAAAAAAGGCCTCTGGGGTTCAAATGGTTAAATGAACCAATGGGTTCTTGAAATAGGAATGGGCTCGCTACCACAAAGCTCAAAAATTGACCAAGTGACTTGCCTTGAACAAACTTTATTCTCCAACACCAAAGGAAGTTCCGTACCAAATATCAAAGCATTCTCTCTGATAGTTTCTTGAGAACATTATTTTAAAGAGTTTTTTTTTTCTTGCATTTCCCACCGCCCAAAGATGGCAGAAGCTTCATTTGAACGAAGCAGAAAGTGTATTCTCTGTGCCATATTTGTTTAGTCCAGTGGATTTGAAAAAGACAATTTAAGTTTCAAAAGTTAACGGACACCAGACGGGAAGTAATAACAAGTGTTTGACCACTGAGGTGGTATTAGTCCCCTACGGCGCTTTTGTGACATAAGGTGTTTTTGTCACAGAAGACACTAGAGTATATAAGCATCTTGGATTTTGAAAAAAAAATATTGAGCATGCATAATCCCCTCACAACCCTTTATCCAAGTACCATATATGAAAGGCATAGCTTGAACCACGTTGGAGGGAGGGGTGGTAACATAAAATAGAGAAAAAAGCTTAAAAAACACAACAAAAATGGCCGCCATTCTGCCATCTTGGATTTTGAAAAATAAATATTGACTGTGCATCATCCCCTCAGAACCATTTATCCATGTACCAAATATGAAAGGTGTAGCTTGAAGCATGTTGGTGGGAGAGGTGGTAACATAAAAACAGACAGACAGACGGACAGACCAGACATGTTAACTCTCCCGGAATGCCCGGGAAAATCCCGGAATTTCAGTGTAGTTCCCGGCCTCCCGGACGGGAATCAGTTTTGGATCAAAAGTCCCGGAAAACAACAGTCAAATATTTCGTTCCCGTTGTAACTTATGAAAAACGTTCGGAGTCAAATCTCATGCATTTCAAACTCTGGTAAAACTCACAAAGTAGTAAAATATGGATTTAAGTTAAATTTATTTAAGAAAATGCTATTTTATGATATATATTTCAACTGTGTTCATGTTTATTTCTGGGTTTTTTTTTCAGAGAATCGTGATAAATGTGCGAGTGTCGAAGTGAAAATAGGTGACTTACTTTCAAACAATTGAAAACTCCACCTTCATTTAAATGCAGTTTTTTGGAAATTAAAATATATGAAAAGGAATTAAATAATATATATTTATTTATTTATTCCTTCATAGAATAGCTTTAATTCTCATCCCTTTTCCAAAATCAAAACGTAAACAACAACTATTTAGCACAGCTTAAAAGTAGGTTAAAGTTGCTTAGGATGCCGACAAATTATGACAGCATATTAAAACACAATGGACTTTTTTTCTAACACGACATTTATTCTGTTGTGCTGACTACAGAACTGTTAACTGTTGGCCATCTGTAACCATAAAATTTCGAATGGAATTAAACAAAAATGCTTCAATGATGAAAAGAAAAATTTTGTGTAGGGCACAAGCGTCCCACATGCATGAAGTTTGATAAAGATACTTTCTGAGTACTAATGTTCTTGAAGTAACTGAACATCAGGACATCTTTTCCTGTTAACATTTCCAGACTTGGGAAATTATTAGCTAAGTAGACTTTGATAACAGCAAACCACAGGTGGATGTGCTCTGTGGGACAGTGTGGGTGGGTGGTGGTGGTTTTGGGGGGGGCTCATGAAGAAGAGGATCCCGGGGGGGGGGGGGGGGGTCAAATCAACAGTTACTTTATGATTTTTTAACATAGCATAAATGCATCAGCATAGTTGACAACTAGTTCTGGATATAACCTGGTGTTAATAGTGGTCCGTGAGCTGAAAATTCACAAGTTTTTTTCTTTTATTTTGCCCCGCGCGAACTTTTCCCTGAAATCCATCCCATTTCCCTGAAAATCACCCTCAGGTTCCCTGAAAAATTATTTTGGAGGTTAACATGTCTGGGACAGACAGATGTTAGATTTTGAAAAAAAAATATTGAGCGTGCATAATCCCCTCACAACCCCTTTATCCATGTACCATATATGAAAAGTGTAGCTTGAACCATGTTGGAGGGAGCAGTGGTAACATAAAATAGAGAAAAAGGCTTAAAAAACACAACAGAAATGGTTGCCATGGCACCATCTTGAATTTTGAAAAAAAAAAATTGAACGTGCAACATCCCATTACAACCCTCTATCCATGTGCCAGATATAAAAAGTGTAGCTTGAACCATGTTGGAGTGAGGGGTGGTAACATAAAATAGAGAAAAAAGCTTAAAAAAAAAACACAACAAAAATGGCCGCCATGCCGCCATCTTGGATTTTGAAAAAAAAAAATTGAACGTGCATCATCCCCTCCCAACCCTCTATCCATGTGCCAAATATGCAAAGTGTAACTTGAACCATGTTGGTGAGAGGGGTGGTAACATGAAAATAGAGAAAAAAAGCCTAAAAAACACAACAAAAATGGCCGTCATTCCGCCATCTTGGATTTTGAAAAAAAAATTTTGAACGTGCATCATCCCCTCAGATCCATTTATCCATGTACCAAATATGAAAGGTGTAGCTTAAAGCATGTTGGAGGGAGAGGTGGTAACATAAAAAACAGACACACAGACAGATAGACGGATGGACGGAGTGCAATCCAATAGTCCCCTTACGGTTCCCGTAGGGGACTAATAATAGTTCCCACTGACTTTTGGTAAGGTGAGTTAAAAAGAAAATCTGTCACATCTTTCAAGAAAATGAACTCTTCAACTGCTCCAAAGCCTCAACAAAGCCTTATGAGTAGTGAATGCAAGAAAATATGAAAATTCATGCAGGTTTGATATTTAATAATGTGTTTGTTTTGGCTTTTCAGTATCCCATGATCTCAGTACCTATTTGGTTTTTCAGTATATTTCCCATCTCTACTGCTCAGTATTGTTAACAAGAGGCCCAATGGGGCCTAATGTATTCACCTGACTAAAGTTGTTTAACACTTTACCCAACGTAACGGCCAAATCCGGCCAGCGCTATTCTCACAAATCGCCAATTACTTTTCATTATTTTTTCATTTTTTGTCTCAAAAACATAGGTTATGACCCCTCATTGGAACGAGCTCGTTCCAATGAGGGGTCATAACCTATGTTTTTGAGGCAAAAAATGAAAAAAATTAGTTATTCAAGAATTTTGTTTGCAAGTGTCGTCTGCTTTTCATGTTAGGTAAAGGGTTAAAGGAGAATTTAATTAGCATCTATGGCTAGTCAACACTACAGAGGAATGAAGTTATTTATATATTTATAACTCTCTTGTCCATGCCAGATGATTTTTTCTAGTATTGGGATGCTATCACAGAAATAATCCAAATGTCATTATACTAAGTTCAAATTTGGCCCCCCACAGGAAGCCCAAATATGAAGCCAGGGACTTAATTTGAACAAACTTGAATCTGAACCCAGCTTGAGTGTTGCATACCAGGTATCAAAACATTCTGAATGGTGGTGGTCTTCAAGAAGATTTTAAAGAATATTCCTCTTTTGTACCATGTTAAAATTGACTGGTGGAAATGAAAATTAGATTTTGAGAATATTACCAATTTAGCACTATGTTAAAATTTGCCCCACCCCCCACCATCCCACCAGGGATCACAAGTATCAACCCATGGACTTTATTTGAACAAACTGAATCTGAACCCTTGAAGGATGATGTATATCAAATATCAAAAGATTCTAATTGTGTCTCTAAAAGCAGATTTTTAAAGATTATTCCTCATATTGGACTAACTTAAAATTCGAGCTCCAATAGGACACCCAAATATTAACCAAGGGACTTGATTTTAACAAACTTGAATCTGACAGCCCCAAGAGTGGTGTATACCATGTATCGAAAGATTCTAACCTTGGGTTCGTGTAAACAAGATTGTTAAAGAATACTCACCATATTGCACCAAGTAAACTTCCGGACTCCAATAGGGAACTCAAATATTATTAAAAGGACTTGACACATTTTAATCTGGCCCCCATAAGGGTGCTGTGTACCACATAAGATTCTGACTAGTGATTTTGGAGAAGAAGATTTTTTAAGATTATTTCTCATATTGTACGAAGTTAACATTTGGGCTCCAATAGGGAGCCCAAATATTAACTCAGGGACTTTATTTTTCCAAACCTGAATCTGACTACCCCAAGAAAGGTGTATATCATATAACAAGATTCTGACTAGGGGTTTGTGAGAAGAAAATTTGTAAAGAATATTCCTCATATTGCAGCAAGTAAAAATGCGGGCTCCAAAAGGGAGCCCAAATGTTATTCAAAGGACTTGATTTGATCTACCCCAAGCATTGGTGACTGGGTCCTATTTTACTAGTAAAACAGAGCTTGTTTACCATAGTAAAAAGGCACAGCTTCACTTCCGGTGTTGCCACAGGGATCAATACTCCAATGTGCTTAGTTCCAGAAGTTGTAGGGAAAGCTGTTTCCACTTGAGACTTTCCGAAACCGGAACACAGCATCTTGAATCAACTAATCAGATCTTGTCTTCAAAATGAATTCCCTAAAATACGACAACATTCAGAAATAAGCACATCATAACGGGTCATCATTTAAAAAAAAATTCATTCTCATTTGATCTGATCTAGTCTTTAATACAGGGTACTGACTTTCAGACCAGAAGCCGAGGCAGGGAAGGGGCTGTTGTATTCACAGTGACTGCCGGGAAGAGAATGCAGGTGAGTGACCAATCACTCTCCTCATTTTGATTTTGCGATATTGAAAATTCAGGAGAGTGATTTTAACCCCTTGATAACATGGCACCCCAAACTGGCCAGCACTATACACGAAAAATGACCAAACAAAATTTGCTCTAAAAACATAGCTTATGACCCCTCATTGGGAAGAACGCTTTGAGCTCGTTCCTTTGATGTGTCATAAGCTATGTTTTAAGCAAAAAATGAAGGATCTGAGCTATGCGAGATGTTTTGCAAGTATCGTTTCCTAGTTGGGTCAGATCAGCCAGTAATGGATGATTGAAATGCAATATATAACTTTATGCTTAGACATAATTTCCACACACCTCATGAAGGGGAGTGAGAGTGATCACTCTTTTCCCAGCAGTCCCTGTATTCACCCCCATATGACTCTGTGTATCAGCTACTTTTGTTGTCCCATGGAAAAATTGTTGGTTGCTTGTATGCCTACATTTTCTCTGAATTAAAAAAAAATATGACAAATTGGTGAAACCACCAATTTCAATTTTATAAAAATATGCTTATGTTTCATATGTCAGAATGTGTAAAGTAATTCTTTAAAATAATAACAGTAAACTTTTCCAACGTATTACGTTTATTATTGTTTGAAATATGTATGCAGAGTTAGGGTTCATATTGGCTGCCAATAGCCCAGGAACGCTGTCAGTAAATTTTAACTCCCACACCACCATGTTGGAAACTTATGAGATCCTAGCATCAGGACTGTTAACTCTTGTCAAATGGATAGGTAGCAAATTTAATAGCAGGGTATGTGTGAAATTATAACATACTTGTCATGAATCAACTGAAATTTTTAGCCTGCTACTAGTAAGACGCTCATTAACACAAATGTTGTTGTTTTTAAATTGAGCAGATAATGAGTTCAACATTATGGAAGTCATCAAGCCTGGAAATAAGCAAGCTGTCATTTGCAGAATGAGGTTCCCAGAGGGTAAATTTGATGATGCTATCCCATACAGTGGGCCAATATATCCTCTGGGTGCTTCTTTCTATTTAGGCTTGCGACCTCGATTCAGAGGGAAAATTTAGTGATGCTACCTGCTGTGCAGGGTAGCATCCTCAAATCCCCCTCTGGGGACCTTATTTTGCAGATGACCAGGCCTGGCATTCTAAAAAATGCAGGAGGGCAAAAAATCGCTCTCCTCAATCAGCTTAGGAAAGCAATTAGGTTTACACAGCATTTTAAGTATCCAGTTGAACAAACTCATTGAAACTGAAACCAACAGACTACATCAGTGATTTTATTAACTTTACTAAGGTAAAGCGAAATCTCTTAGACATCTAGATGTCTCACTCAACAACCGAACACACACTTGACAAGACCTGTGTGTGTACCCAGACCCATTGGGGGGTTGAAGGTGGTAGTGGTAGGCATATGACTTTCTTGGACAACAGGTCTGCTTGAATCTACAGTCACATCCTGGTGCAAGTGCTTCAAGTGACAGGATAGTAGTAATGGTAGTATATTATAGTGTCAATATTCCTTGAATAATTACCCCTCAAACTGTGATGTCAATTGTTGAACTTGAAACTGACAGAAAAAAAAATATTGCTGTGACCCATTTTGGTTCAAATGACTGCAACTGTGTTTGGGTATGGTTGCAGCCATTACCTTTTATCACTAAACCACTTTCAAAATGAAATTACGTGATGTTATGTGACTTCGAAGTTAAATTACAATTTTGCTTTACAACAAAAATTTATATGAGCATAATACATGTAATCTCAATCATCCCAGACCAAAATATTTAGGAGGGCAATTTTTCGCTTTCCTTAATTCTTTCAGGAGGGCAGTAAGGAGAGCTAAAAAATCGCTCTCCTAAAATTGCCAAGCCTGGATGACAGTCTGCTTATTTCCAGGCTTGATGAGGAGTTTAATGTTCTAGATGTCATATACATCTATTAAATTATGTATTAAACTGCAAATTGGAATAACTTTGCTCTAACAAGAAAGTCAACTATCCTAGAATCATCAAGCCTGGAAATAAGCAAGCTGTCATTTGCAGAATAAGGTTTCCAGAGGGTAAATTTGATGATGCTATTCCATACAGTGGGCCAATATATCCTGCCTGAACCTCTTTCTGTTTAGGCATGTGAACTTGATTCAGATTCAGCTTCACAGAGGGTAAATGTAGTGATGCTACCCTGCTTTGGGGACCTCATTTTGCAGATGACAGTCTGCTTATTTCCAGACTTGAAGAGGGGTCAGGGGGTTCTGAATTAACTTTTGATGTCTTTTATTTAACTTATTTAAGTGAGTACAGTAGAATCCTCTTAAATGAATATCCATTTTGCCAGTGAAAATTATTCAATTAACAGGAGTATACAATTAACAGGGATTTGGTCAGTTTCCTGTACTGTGTTCTGGAGGTAAACTGAGCATTTATTCTATTATATCTTGTTTGACAGAGCTCTTAGAGCTCTGTTAAAAACAAGATATAATAGAATAAATGTCTATATTGGATGTATGAGGCCAAAAAGGTTGATAAATAAGGGGAATTTGGTGCGTGTCACAGCAATTTTTTCGACATATTACAAAAATTTATATACAATTAACAGGAGTTTACTCTACAACCCATATGCAATTAACAGATCAAATTTGTACTGAAGGTATGGTAAATGGTTTTGTGTTTGAAAATTATATACAATTAACAGGGATATACAATTAAGAGATACCAATTAAGTGGGCTCCACTGTATTAAAAGTGTGTTATCTTCCGGGTTGATGGGGATTAATGGCACGTAAATTAAATTCTGATTACTGTAAATCAGCCGGCTTCTGCAGTAAGCTTGAATAATAAAGAAACCATCTAACATCGGCATTCAGTGTTGGCCAATTGTTGTCTAAAATAATCGGTATTCCCTTTGATGGGGACATTTTACTAATCGGCTCATCTCTATACACTGTTGATAAATTATTTACCTCTAACTGTAGGATGAACAAGGTGCTGGGAAGCTCTCTGATCCTGTTCATTTTGAACATCTTCTTCACCAGATCCTTTTGTTTTACAGCAGCAGTAAAACATAACTCCAAGAAGAACAATAACCACAATCGAAATAGCTACGATAGCAAGATCTGAGATTGTTCCCGTTTTCGACCCATCTATTCTATCATCATCATCTGCAAAAAAAGAAGGTATACATTAGTGCTCAAACGACTAGTGAATTCCAAAGTCGACTAGTCAATACCCAAAAGTCAAGTCGACTTCGACTAGTCATTGGTGATAACTTGTCTCCTTATAACAGTGTTGGTGTTCCGGTAGAGTGCTGAAGGTCCAAATTTGGCTTCACTTGGGCATTCATATACAGCAACTTACTGGAACATTATTCTGTTAATGTGCTTCTAATTATGCTAAGAGTGAAATTATATAGTCTTATTTAATTTGCCTTGTTGCGATTTATGGGAGAGTGCCTATAGGCACTCTCCCATAAATTTCAACAAGGCAAATGAATAACATATCCTGATAGCCCAAAATAATTCAGCACTCTACTAGTACCAGTTAAAACAAACTACTGTCACTACTATTAGATGGCAATAGATGTATACACTGATTGCCCAATATTGCTGTTCAAATTGTCTGACAGTGGCACAGAAGGGATACTATTTACCTAAAAGCTTGAACTCCTCCGACTAGTCAACTGCACAATTGAGAGTCGACTACTGGTTTGCCCAGAGTCGACATCAACTAGTCGACTAATCGTTTGAGTACTAGTATACATCCAAAAGGTACTTCTTGTTAGTAAATGGATGATTTATTTATTCATTTATTGGGGTTCAATGACACTTTTGGCAGCCAGGGTCACCTTGTGTCAGACAGTTTTATGGGTGGAGGAAGTCAGAGTATCCAAAGAGAGCCGCTGAGCAGCAGCATGAAACTGTCAGACTTCCCAATGTACTAACTCCACACAGGCAGGGTCAGCTTTGGTTGAAGACAAGTGCATCATTGACATGCAGTACCCCTTAGTACAAAGTGCAACCAAGCCCGCACGTGGGCAACCGGATTAAGTGGCTTGCCCAAGGACACAAGGCAGTTACCTCTGGTGGGGAACGAACAGAGCACCTTTCAGTTTGAAGTCCAATGCCGTAACTACTGAGCCACCATGCCCCAGACTGGACGATTACTGGTAAATGTTATTGGTATTGGCCAGGGTACGTGGTGGCATTGCGGTAACCGGTTCTTGTCAGATCACCGAAGTTAAGCAACATCGAGCCCGGTTAGTCCTCGGATGGGTGACCGTCTGAGCGATCGATTCGGACTCCCGGGTTGTGTCCTTGGGCAAGGCACTTAACCCCAATTGTCCACATGGGGGCACACTGACACTGTGTACTAAGGCATACTGCACGTCGATGGTGCACATGTCTTCAACTAAGTTAACCCTGCCTGTAATGCAGTGCAGAGTTACGATGTTGGGGAGCTGGCAGCTGCTCGTCATTGCTTGGTGCTTCTCTCCGCTTCCTCCACCTGTAAAACTGTCATGGTCATGATTAGCCATTGTGCATAAGTATGTGACCTTAAACACCAATAAATAAATAAATTGGTATCGGCCAAAAGGTCTGATATCAGCATCATATCCATATCAGCAGAATTATAGCCAATTACAACTAATTATGTTACAACAGCTGATACTGTTATAAAAATGTTGTAATCTTCTGGTAATAAAATGAAAGTGTCAATGACATTGCAGCTCAACTTGATAAACTTGAACTTGGTAAGTTATAAGTGAAATAGCAAAACTGAAGATCTTTGGTACCAATGTTATTTGGTAAAATTTCAACATAACAGCATTGTGTGCACAACGTCAGAGTAATCCATGCATAAAGATATCAACTCACACAAGCACACAAAGTTTCCATGCAATCTAATCATAAATGTGGCCTGCATGGTGTGTCAAAGGGAAATATTGATGCATAACTGCACTAAGTTTTTACTAAGTTCATCAGAGGTCATTGCCAATGGCAACCATTTTTGACAGAAATGGAAGAAAATTGATCGCTCCCATCGAGAGGTCACCCCAAACAAGCACAACAAGCTTCAAAGTAATCTGGTCAAAAATATACACTGCAGGCTGAGCCAAAGGGAAATATTGATGCATAACTGCACAAAGTTCATCAAAGGTCGTTGCCAGCAGCAACATTTTCTGATAGAAATCGGAGAAAATCGATAGCTCCCATCTAGAAGTAACACCAAACAAGCATACAAAGTTTCAAACCAATCTGATCAGAAATGTGCCCTGTAGGGCATGCCAAAGGAATATATTGATGCCTGACTAAACTAAGTTCAAAGGTCGTTGCCAGCGGCAACATTTTTTGATGGAAATGGAAGAAAATCAATAGCTCCCATCTAGAGGTCCGTTCAAACAAGCATGCCAGATTTCACAGCAATCCGATCATAAATGTGCCCTGTAGGGTGTGCCAAAGGGAAATACTGAGGTCTGACTAAACCATGTTCTAAGAATGTAGCCAGCAGCAACATTTTTTGATGGAAATGGAAGAAAATCGACAGCTCCCATCTAGAGGTCACCCCAAACAAGCATACCAAGTTTCAAAGCAATCTAATCATAAATGCGACCTGTGAGGTGTGCCAAAGGAAATTGTGGACATACGTATGTATGTTTGTACGCCCAGACGTACGTACGTATGTACGTACACCAACGGACAAGAAGTGATGGCAATAGCTCAGCTTGACTTTGTCAAGCTAAGCTAAAAACCAACCGATATTGTTACATTTTTTCTAACTGATAGTTACTCAGGCCTGGCATTCTTTATAGGAGTGCAGGAGTGCTGCACGTTTACAGCACGCCTAGAAAACACCTGAGGAGGGCAATTTTTTGCACCCCTTGATTTTCTGGAATACCAGACCTGTTTGGGACTGCCTTTAAAATCTATTATCATTTCGTGCCCTGAGTTCCAATGTGTTCTGTGTGCCTACTGACACATAGAACACATTGGAACTCAGGGCACAATTTGTCAATGTTGCATTGAATCAGAGTAATTCATGACCCATCACATTTCGATATATTTTGAGTGTAGAAGACAGTCACATAAGAATTGAATGCAACATTTTGAATAATGAGAAGATGTGTACACCAATTTTTCCACTGTGTAGCTGAATGTAGTACAATTTTTCAGTCACAATATTAATACCTTGAAGCAGGGACCAGCCTAGGGAGGAATTTTAGGGAGACTTCATGTCTCCCTCCAGAAAAAATAGGGAGCCTGCAGAGTCAAGTAGGGAGACTTCATAGGCAAGTAAGGAAAATTAAGAATATTTATGTACCACCCCCTGCCGCCCCTTAATATTTTCAGCTTGTGGTCCTCCATTAACGTCTGATTAATCCAGGCCCAGTTGCCTATGATGCATCTATGCCAGGTTAAACAAGAGCTGGACTTTCGTCCGGTGCGTACCCCCACATGGTGTACCGCCTAGTGTGGGCATACCTATGACCAACAAATATTATTTATGAATATTCTCATACGGACTGATGCACAAATTGATGGAAGCAATCCAGTATACCCCCCCCCCCCCCCCCCATTTTCTTCGAAAGTTTTCAACAATTTCTAAGTCAAAAGGTATGGTAAATTGTTTGGTGTTTGGAAGTTTTATGCAATGAGGCAGAAGCCTTTGTCATAGGCAAACTGCATGCCATATTTCACTGAAATCTGATAACCCATACCTGAAATACAGGCTGAACAGACAAATAATGTCTATTTCCTACAATTGCTAAGTCAAAAAAGGGGGATAACTTTAAAAAAGAGAATGTGAGAAATATCGTTGAATCCTTTTTTTAAAGCCTATACCATAAGCAATGTTCATGACAAATTTCATTGCAATAGAACATTCGATACCCGAGATACAGGCTGAACAGACAAAATTTGGCTCGGACGGACACAATTTCTAGGTGAACAAGTTATAAAAAAAAAAATAACTAGTGTGGGCATTCCTATGACCAACAAATATTATAAAAAATAATAATTTACTTAAGTTATGAATATTCTTGGACGGACTCACACACGGATGCACTAGACGGACGGATGGATGGATGGATGCACAGACAGACAGACGGACGCATGTAATCCAGTATACCCCCATTTTCGTATAAAAATCACAAAGTAATTATTGACTGAAAATGATAAATTTATACCAATTTGTATATTTTTATACTTATCAATGACCCAGACATAGCTGGTGCTAACTCTAAAATATCTAGGGCCAAACACAAATTTTGCCCCCCCAATCCCCCAAATTTGCATGCAAAACCGAAAATTAGAAGTCCTAACTGGTCCTCCATACATTTACCCTCTGCGCATGCGCTGACGTCAGGAAGTGACCGGAATTGGCACCAACACCATTCTTTGTAAAAGAGAGTATTACATAATAATTCAGCGGGGAGGTATGAGTGCCCACTCATGAGAGGGCCTTCCTGTCTGGGCCATTGGTAAGTATAAAAATATACAAATTGGTATAAATTTATCATATTTTTACACAGTATACCAATGGCCCAGACATAGCTGAATCGTAAATAGGTGGAGGGCTTAAGACTTCTGAAATAATTCCAATCCTGCAATCCATAATGAAGGAACTTACATGTAGAACAGTTAGGAATTACATGTATGTCTCTCTATACAGTAATAGAGGAGACATATTCTAAACAAGGAGCCCAATGAAGTAATTCCTTAATGTAAGTATGATGACAAGTTCCTAATTTTCCAAGGCTAGTCCAGACTAAGCCCCAAAAATTAGGATGGCATATCTGAGAATAAGAGAGAATCTCCACAAACATACACCTTACAATAACATTTCAGCTGTATGCAGGATATAAATATGGATAAAAACAGCATCCTTCAAAGATACATACATTTTAAGCCAGATTATGGGTAAACCACCCCCCCCCCCTTTTTTTGAAGAAACCTTCAAAATAAAAAAGGGGGAGAGCTCTGGAAACAATAAGAGCGGTACCCAACAACAATATAATTAATCGTCGAACACGCACTCAGGTATTAATTTAAGATTAATAAATGGTGCTTAATGTTACTTCAGAAGTTACGGCTATAGCAACGATCCTGGAAATTAATATTGCACAGTAAATAGCATACACCGCAGACAATGTTCACAGATACGTTGAAAACCGGTGATATAAAATATAACATACACATATCTAATCAAGCCACACTGAACAATTCCTGAAGAGAAAGTACACTTCCTACATGATCCATAGGCGCCCACTGTACAATAAATTCCAATAACAACACTCTCCAACGTGAATAATCCGATATCTATGATCGTAAAAGCATGTGTAATATAAGTACCAAACAAAATAGAAACTTGGATCTAGAGATGTACAAAGGTATGATTAACAGGCTCCTACATGGACCGTCCCCAAAATAAATTATTATTTCAAGGTCCACAGAAAACAATAAAACGTTAGCCTAATAATAATAATGTGCAATGGCATATATATTAGCATGTAATCATCTGAATACCAGTTAACTGGTTATGCAGCCTGCGAGGTACTCAAGAGTAGCAATTTAATTGTGATGATTTATAAATAAACGCTAGTATATAACAAATCAACAAAAATAATATGGTATTAATTCAGCTAAAACACGGATGAGCCCATGACATGAGATCGCCACAGAACACTACATAAATGCATAAAATGCATGTATTACAATAATAAAGCTTGTGGGAAGAGTACTACGTCTTGCCCAATAATTGCTTATAACACATGAGGAAGTGTCTGAGTGTGTGGGAGGGGGGGGGGGGGGGGGGGGAAATTCGAAGTCATAACGAAATCTCCTCACCCGCATTATTCAATCGTACTTGTGTCAGTTAATAGAATAATATAGGAACCGCAATGGTTCTCTCACGGTGGGGTGGAATTTGAAGTCATAACGAAATCCCCTCACCCGTATTATTTAATCAGACCTGTGTCAGTTAAGATAAAAAATATAGGAACCGAAATGGTTCCCTCACGTCTAACCGACTCCATATGCCACTATGGATGGACAGGAACATGAAGAATAAAACATCCCCTGAAAGAAGACCCTCTGTGGGAGAAAGCTTCTGGGGTGCGTCACATAACCGACACTTGAGAATATTGATCCAAGATTTTTGTGACAACAGAGGCGCTACCAGGAGGATTCACTGTTTAAACTTAAACATAAGCTATTGAATCAAATGAATAGGAGGATACGCATATCCTATTATTCCTCCCCCTGAATTTGCAGAGCGTCTACTGTCTGCGCTCAATAATCTGGGCATGGCGACACAAATGACGGTAACAATTGTTCCAGTGCGTCGCAAACTAAAGAATCATGGGGTGATCCCACTGGTAGCAAAACTGTACAAATAAATGCATGTCGAGCGTCCATACATATGAAACAGGCCACCTTTCCGAGGAGCGAGTCTGCTAGTACGTTCAGATGACCCGGTATATGATGGATAGAGAGACATGAAAATGATTCTCCGTTAGGTATTATAACAAAAGTGAATGGGTGCCGCCCTGGTTCCTGATGTATGCTACCACTATTGAGTTGTTCAACAAACTCTGAACAAGCATGAACGCATTGATATAGCGCTAACAATATTGACATCATTCTTGATGATTATGTGTTTCTACAGGAACCGAGGGTCTCAGACCCCTGAAATTATAGTCTGTAGGACTCAGGGCCGCGCCCCAAACTATTGACTCATACCCGTCATAATCGTGAAAGCCGGATCTGGCAGTTGCAGCGGAATTAATGAGTTAACCACTGAAAATCTGCCTCAATATGGACCTTTTCGTTTACTGTATCCGTTAAAACAATACTGGTCCTGAGCGAATGCATCGTCACACTCCAGTTCTGTGTAAGAATAACTGGAGGGGGCGTGTGCATAAGTGACCCATCTAAACAAGATGCGTAGCCGCTCAGCACATCTCCATCAGTCGCATAAAACTAATTCATTCTGGATAATGGCAGACAAACCAGATTGTTATGAGACATTACCAAGTTAATATTCGAGTGACAGCTATCTCCAGACAAAAGCTATCCTTAGATCTATGCTTATAGCATAGTCAATCACTTGAACATTCATTTTAACCGACTATATGATAACCATAAATAAACTTTTAGAGCTTAGATCAACTTGTTAACAAGCTCCAGTCTATTATCTGTCGGAACGAGCTCTTAGGCTTCGGTACGAGTAACAGGTGGCTACAGAATTCCAGAGAATCTTGATTCTCGATGACCTCTAATAACATCATTGTCAAGAGAACCTTTACCTCCGATTGGAGAGACTCTTATGCAAGGATTAGACGGAAGCATTGTCCATCAGACATTAATTTAGCTGTGGTTCTCTCGGAAAGATAGCCGCAGGCCTTTCGAAACCACACTTCTGAACTACTAGTCTCCGTAACAGTTATCCAGATTGATGCTCATCTTGATAACCATCTGTCAACTGCAAAACAACAGAGGTCCTAACTCACACTTGTAGCACCTGAGAGGCCTACGGAAGGAGGAACTGCGTCTCATTCACGAAGAGCCTAGACCCAGCAGTTTAGGGGCGTCTGACCGGAAGTCTCGATCAGACGTAAGCCCCGTATTCGAGTCGCTATATGACGATCCCTAGATTAATTATAGGAGAGTAAACTATACCCTCAAGAGGAGTCCTTATAGGCGACCTTCGGCCTAGGACGTCCTCCCTTACTCCTTTCTGCTAATGCGTGTCGAATATACATCGATATAAGAAGCAGAGTATTGATGCTTTCTTTGTAGCTTGTTCATAAATCAATGAAAGCTTATCGTCAAAAACTTAGTGTCTGGAAACCGGAGCGACTTCAAGAGAGTTTTTCACCTTGTCATCTATTAAGGATGACGACGCAGGGGCTCTGTCACGTCTATTTAACAGAGTTATACGTGATAAATATATTGCCTGGAAAGGACTCTAACTGAGGTACAAACATCCTCCAATTCCTTTCCGTAGAGACGTAGCATCACAGTTCTTAAAGGTGATCTGCGTAATAGAGTGAGTCTAAATTCGCTCTGAATAAATAAAAATTGTCTCAATTGTGACCAAGCGAATAATGAATGACGAAGGTCCTTAGCCTACTCATTCAAACACAGAGGAACTCTCAATACATCTTCACTGTTTTCCGACCAGCGGAACCACAGAAGAAGATGACAAGAAACCACCTTACTTCTTTCCACTGGAAAGTTGAATGTGGGGTCATCTAAAAGGCCAAAAGCTTGCGACACCTGTCTATACTTAACCGGAAAAGACATTCCTTCTCTTTTTCCGGACAATTTATCGTGCAACAACGCTAGCGGTTTCTTGTAAATAGATGCAGCATTCTGATTCATTGGAACACATTCAGGGTAGTGCTGATGGAATAAATCCTCTCAACCCTGTATTGTTCCAAATGTGGAGGGTAAATCCCCTCCATATCCCTTCATCATTCGTCTGAATCAGTTGAAATCACGGTCAACGGTATCTGAACATGCAGATAACTGGACCGACCCAGCACCATGCGACAGCTCAGATTTTGAGACTGCCGTCGATTGCTACTGCACTTGCTGGGATGCTGCGAGGAGCTGCGCATCTGCGTCAGCAAAACCGTAATGGAGGCCTAAGGAGCAGCGGTCTTCTGGCTGCCGGCTACTCCCGGGACAGTATGTCTGAGACGGCATTTTCTCTGGACGTCCCGAAATATGAGGCCTCGTCTAAGCTATTGAAGAGTGCTACTTTCGAGCTGTCACGGCATTCTGATTCTCAGGAACAAACTCATAGATGGATAAGCGCTATCGTTACCCTGTTGTTCGAAAGGGAAGGGTAATTCTCCTCCAAATCCCTTTCATCCTCCAACTGAATCAGATTATATTCACGTTCATCGGCATCTGAACACACAGATGACTGGACTGACCCACCACCTTCCCACAGCTCAAGTTCTGAGACTGCTGTCGTCTGCATCTGCATTTGCTGGGATGCTGCGATGAGCTGCGCAATCTGCGACAGCAAGTTCGTTACAGAGGCCTAAGGAGCAGCGGTCTTCTGTTGCATAGCCACCGGCTGCTCCTGGGACAGTGTGTCCGAGATGGCTCTTTTCTGCGGAGGTTCCTATAAATGAGGCCTCGTCTCCTTGGCTACTGTATGGTGTGACTTCAGTGACGAAGAGTGACTTTCTCGGCGATGCAGGCTGGATATCAGAAGTCACGCAGTCAAGGTGTGTGTGCTTGGTAGACGTTGAAGAAGCCGTAATTATAGCCAACCCCGGCTTTAAAATGAACGGAGCGTCCCGGACGGGAGGCGTGGATGTATGCTCCGACTGATGCAAGTTCCGATCCATAACATCTGGCCCCAGATGTTATAATAAAAGAGAGGGGAGGGGGGGGGGGGGGGTCCCTCTCTCGCTCGCGGTCCTTCAGACCTTGCCGAGCTTCTTGCTGAACTTGCCGGCTTCTTCCTTTCCGTCATCACAGGGTGAGTCTTATATTGATTTTATATTATAGTGCTCGCTCTACCCTTTCTATTCCCTTGACTGCAACGGACACACCCGGCTGGCGACAGGGATTTGAAACCACACTGTGGTTTATTGCCCTGTCTAATATTCATGAGCACTTTTGCTGCTAGCTCTGATTGACTAATTAATGCGACGACTGAAGCACACTATCTGACGGCATCACATAAACATCACCAAGTTCTTGTTCCTCTGTAAATATAAACTAATAAACTAGAGCGACCTAGGATGGGAGGACCGGTGGCAGCCTCTCATAACGAGAGGACCGCCAGTGGTCCCTCGCTAACAACGTACCGTGACACCTGTCAGCAACGTTTGTCATCCCATGCAACACATATGAGCAAGAATTAGTAGAAGTACATCGACTACAAGCAAGGCAACCTACCAGAAAATAAGATGAACGACTTCCTCGTCTTGCTTAAAGAGCAATATGCTTACATAATGAAGCAGACTAAGTCGATTGTACTCCCACCAATTCCACATTAAATACAAATAAAAAGATACATAACAAAAACATTCAAAATATAAATCGAGAAATAGTTTACACCAAAACTTTTTTCGAAAACTTTTGACAAGAGCCCAAGTTCCCAAAGGAAACGAAGTGCCCAAATGTATCCCAAAAGAGCCCAAGTGTGGACAAAATTAATTTTTTCCTCCCAAAAATTAACTGCCACATTACGGGAGTGTATAATGTATGTTACAACAGACCTACCATATCAGAAATAGGAACCTACACATAAATAACAAACGTTGCTAATGTAAAACAACGTCAAACTGAAAACCGGAAACCAGACCCCAGGCAACACGGCCCGAAGTCAGTAACAGATTTTTGAACTATCCGATGTAAGGCAAGATCTTCATCAGAAGAAAAAATGAAAGTGTCAATGACACTGTAGCTTAACTTGTGTGTTGTGTTTGATGAAAAGGATAATGTTCAATGTTTATGAAAGGATTATGAAATAAGACAAGAATTGTGATAATTGGGAATATGTTCATTTCTGTTCCCTGTATGCTATGTTTATGATAAAAATAATATAAGGTGTACACTGTACTAAAGATCTGAGGGGTGGGTTAATATGACCTCACAGTTAATATATGTGGCCCTCACAGTTACACATATATCAACAAAATTACAATGAAATTATTCCAAAATGAGTCATCCTATCAAGTTACATTAAAATCCCTTCATAAATATGGCCTGTAGACAGTGCTAAAGGTTTTTGGGCTTCGGGAACCTTTAGCCGTCAAAGTTGCCCAATTGCGTCCAAAGGGGACGTTCTCATCTAGACATTATATGAAGTCAACCTACCAAGTTACAATGAAATCCCTCCATAAATACGACCTGTAGACTGTGCTAAAGGTTTTCGGGCTTCAGGCACCTGTAGACATCACAGTTGACCAACCACGACCAAAAGGGGATGTCATCATCTAGGCATTATATGGAGTCAACCTAACAAGTTACAATGAAATCCTTCCATAAATACGACCTACAGACATGCTAAAGGTTTTTGGGCTCGGGCAGCCATCAAGGCCGAATGATCGTGACCAAAAGGGGACGTTCTCATCTGGACATTATTTGGAGTCATCCTACCAAGCTACAATAAAATCCCTTCATAATTATGACCTGTAGACTGTTCTAAAGGTTTTCGGGCTTTGGGCCCCTGAAGCCGTCACAGTTGCCCACTCGTGTCCAAAAGGGGACGTTCTCATCTAGACATTATATGAAGTCAACCTACCAAGTTACAATGAAATCCCTTCATAAATATGACCTTAGACTGTGCTAAAGGTTTTTGGGCTTCGGGCTCGGGCAGCCATCATGGTTGAATGATCGCAACCAAAGGGGACAATCTCATCTGGGCATCATCTGGGGTGATCCTGCGAAGTTACAATCAAATCCCTTCATAAATATGACCTGTAGACTGTGTTCAAGGTTTTCGGGCTTCGGGCACCTGTAGCCATCACAGTTGACCAATCATGACCAAAAGGGGATGTCATCATCTAGTAGGGCCCTGCGAATCGGGAAATTTATGTTCGAATCGAATCTCGAATCGAATCGGGACTGATGTCGACATCGAATCGAATCTCGAATCGAATCGGGATAAACTCGAGAAATAACTATAACTGGCATTATCTTGTGCAGAAATGTCCGGAAAGCACTGCGAGAAGAGAGAGATCGTTGACATAACTTGACAACTTGGCATTGTTTTAATTTTCTTTCTCATTGAATGGCCATTCAGATGTTCACTTGGCCCGACAATAAATTCAAGACATAAATATGGACAGAAATTAAGGTGTTACTGCGCAGAGACAATTGAGACAAACCACTAAAATGACTAAATTGAAACATGAGAATTAAAAGCACAAATGTAATACAAGTGGCACATTAATTCCCATGGGTTGAAGTCGGCTACAGCCGCTAACTTCACATACATTAGAGTGGCTAAATACATGTACATCTTATAGGAACCTCATTATTGTAATGTTTGGTTGTTTTTGTATTATCAGGATTCGGGTCTTGTAGATTTCGGTCCGTTCTCAAATCAATAACTCAGTATACATCAAAAGCAGCGAAGGCGTTAAACTGTGTTAGTTTCTGCATTAGTTAACTCGAATATTGAAGCAGTGCTCATTCACACAAATTGCTTTTACTTCATTCCAACTTCCAAGTACCAACGCCAAACAATGCAAATAAACTAAAGAGGTTTTCCCCACACAGTTTTCTAACATAATAATGGGATTGCTCCAGGCGACATGCTCCCATTATTGTGTTAGAAGATTCTGGGACTGGGAGCGGGCCTTAGGCCCATAGCTGGATATTTCAGTTGTGTAGATGGGGCGTGAACAGGTTACAAGTTAAAACAGCTCCAATTTGCAAAAGTCACAAAACGAATGTTTAATTTCCCGTTCTGAAAACTCAAAATGTACACGTATGACAGGTACAGATAAGAAATTGAAAACTAAAAGGAACAAGTTCACAAATCACAACCTGGGTTCAATTAAATATTATAAAACTTTTACAATTGTAATTTCCGAAATTGTAACTCTTATGTGCCACAGTAAATGGTAGAAATTGTTTGCTGGTACCCTAAGCGACGTGGAAGTTTACCTTTGGGTGAACTGCCTCGTCGCTTGATGTACTATCAATTTATCAAACAATTTTGACCATTTACTGCAGAGTATAAAATTTTCAATTTCGATCATTACAAATGTAGAAGGTTTATATTATATTGTTGGTCCCTGCTGAACATTGGGACACAGTACAGACCAAAACAATTAGAATCTCAGAACAACAACTCTACGTTCTTCTTTGTCCAGATCAACAAAGATGCGTTCTGATTCGACAAACTTAGTCTTTTGTCAGTGAGAACGTTACCAGCAGCGGAGTTAACACGTTCAGATGAGGTATTAGTGGCTTGAATTGACAGAATAGAGCCTGCAGCTCTTAACAATAATGGGAACTCCGAAGAGGAACTTGACCAAAAATTCAAAGGATCACCATCCTGTGAAAGAAGAGGCCTTGCTGTGTAAGTTCCAATTTCCACATTCAGCTGTTCACGTAGACTCGGGTGCCCTCTACGGCTAGTAATCTGCTGTTCAGCTTGTCTCGCACGAGAAAACATCAACTGCTTCAGACTTGTATTAGAGACTGATTTTGATATTTTAGGTGGTGTCTCATCTAACTCGGTGGAACTACCACCCGTGCTCCGCGCTTCGGAGATATCACGCTGACTGATGGTTGGGCCTTCAAGGGTAAGAATTCCTTCAATGAAGAACTTTGCATTCTCGAAACACTCAACCGAACTCATAGTATTTTTGAATCGTGGATCTAGCAGAGTTGCAGCATGGAGTTCTGGGAGGCTTGGATCAAACCTACTCGAGATCTGTTTGACAAGCTCTTGTTGGAATTCCTTCACACCTTTGGCCTCAGTCTTCTGAAGCTGATCCTTTAAAATTCAAATACAAGGAACAATCAATGACAGACTCACACTGCTATCAGTGCTTAAGATTCCAGTGGCTTCTGCTGGTGGTCTGAGTATGGGAATAGCAAACTTGAGGGTGTCAGCCATTGCTGGAGTTAAACACTGAGGTGGATCCGTTGCACATCGGCGTCGTGCTTGACACTCAACCAAGGCGAGAGATATGGGTGTTGTGTTAGCTTCAATCCACTCCAATAGTTTGAAGGTGCTATTGAATCTGGTGACAACGTCTAGTGGGGGGTTACTCTCTGCTAGGCCTTGTTCCTTTTGGTGTTTGTGCAAACACTGTAGTCCAACACTAGACGAGTTAAAGAAGTTGGCCATTCTGTGCACCAAGGAAATTAGTTTCTTGATCATTGCCTGCACATCAAGGGCTGCATTAATTGCCAATTGTAACTTATGGGCAGCACACCCGAGCCATCTGAGATCGAGCATTCTAACTGTAGCTGGCATAACATTCGTTGTGTCAGTTGTGGCAAAAAATATTTTGCTGTTGACATCTAAATCTCGTTCCAGCAGCTGTTCACGTATTATATCAGCTGTACATTTGGCAGTATGGTCAGCATCTCTATCCTCAAGGTTTATGACTGACAGACAAATACTGTGTAATTTCCAGTCAATGGATACATAATGGATAGTTATGACGAGGTAGTTGGTTTTATTATCAGCTTTCCAATGATCAAATGTTATATTTATTTGATTATTCCCACTTTCTGACTTTATTTTGGCTGTCAACTTTTCCTCCAACTCGGTTTTAAGGTCTCCTAATTTCCGGGTCAGTGTCGTTGGGTGGGGTGGGGGTGTAGATACCATCGGTAAGAACCATACATAGGTGTCTGAATCCCAAACCAGCTGACAGTTCGAATGGTCGGCTGTCGGAGACGATGAAGCGAAGTACGGCATTTTCATATTTCTTTCTAACGTTGCTGTTTATTTCGCGACGGGCAGAGGCAAAGGACCCGAGACTTGTTTGAATGGTTCCTTTTGCAGAGGAAGTGGAACCACTAGCCGAAACACTGTGTGTCTGTGTCACTCCCTTTGATGCCTTCGATTCATTAAACTTTTGTCGCGCTTGCTGATGGAGAGACAAATGTTTTCGTTCTAGGTGTACCCAAAGATGTGATGTCGTACCACTTGCCTGTTTTGTTAAACTTGAGCAGCAGGCATTACAAACAAAGCAGTTTTTTTTAGCCTTTTCATCAAACTTCACTGTGAAGTATTCTCGTATAACAGAAGAATGAGAAGATGGTTGCTTAACTTGCTTTCTACTGCTAGTAGCCATGATGATCACTATTACCACTCTTCTAATAAAGTACGAGACAAAAGTAACGACAGAGCCGCTGAGCAAACAGGATTCCGCGAATAATACTCACACAAATTCCTGGAAATCTATAAATAGCGAATTAGCGGTGTGTGGTTTTCTGGGAATCCGAAACTGAAAGTGAAACGACAGAATTTTGCAATGAATTTGACTATTTTCCTGATAGAAACATTAAAACTAGAAGAGTTCGTTCCTTATTTCAACCGATGTCGACATTGTCGAACACTGATTCGTTTTCCTCGAAGCTTCGTTTGACTAACGAATCGGCAAATTATTCGAGATCGATATACGAATACCAAAGCGACGTCGACATCGAATCGAATACTCGAAGCTTCGCAGGGCCCTATCATCTAGGCATTATATGGAGTCAACCTAACAATGTTACAATGAAATCCTTCTATAAATATAAACTTTTGCCTATGCTAAAGGTTTTTGGGCTCGGGCACCCATCAAGGCTGAATGATCACGGCCAAAATGGGATGTTCTCATCTTGACCTTATTTGGAGTCAACCTACCAAGTTACAATGAAATCCCTTCATAAATATGACCTGTAGACAGTGCTAAAGGTTTTTGGGCTTCGGGCACCTTTAGCCGTCAAAGTTGCCCAAACATGTCCAAAAGGGGACGTTCTCATCTAGGCATTATATGAAGTCAACCTACCAAGTTACAATGAAATCCCTTCACAAATATGACTTGTAGACTGTGCTTAAGGTTTTTGGGCTTCGGGTTCGGGCAGCCATCATGGTTGAATAATCGCAACCAAAGGGGACAATCTCATCTGGGCATCATCTGGAATGATCCTATGAAGTTACAATGAAATCCCTTCATAAATATGGCCTGTAGACTGTGCTCAAGGTTTTTGGGCTTCGGGCACTTGTAGCCAACACAGCTGACCAATTACGACCAAAAGGGGATGTCATCATCTAGGCATTATATGGAGTCAACCTAATAGGTTACAATGAAATCCTTCCATAAATATGACCTTTTACCTATGCTAAAGGTTTTTGAACTCGGGCACCCATCAAGGCTGAATGATCGCGATCAAAAGGGGACGTTCTCATCTAGACATTATTTGGAGTCATTCTACCAAGTTACAATGAAATCCCCTCATAAATATGACCTGTAGACTGTGCTAAAGGTTTTCGGGCTTCGGGCACCTTTAGCCGTCACAGTTGCCCAATCATGTCCAAAAGGGGACGTTCTCATCTAGACATTATATGAAGTTAACCTACCAAGTTACAATGAAATCCCTTCATAAATATGACCTGTAGACTGTGCTAAAGGTTTTCGGGCTTCGGGCAGCCATCATGGGTGAATGATCGCACGTTCTCATCTAGACATTATATGAAGTTAACCTACCAAGTTACAATGAAATCCCTTCATAAATATGACCTGTAGACTGTGCTAAAGGTTTTCGGGCTTTGGGCTTGGGCAGCCATCATGGGTGAATGATCGCAACCATAGGGGACAATCTCATCTGAGCATCATCTGGAGTGATCCTAAGAAGTTACAATGAAATCCCTTCATAAATATGACCTGTAGACTGTGCTCAAGGTTTTCGGGCTTCGGGCACTTGTAGCCATCACAACTGACCAATCACGACCGAAAGGGGATGTCATCATCTAGGCATTATATGGCGTCAACCTAACAGGTTACAATGAAATCCTTCCATAAATATGAGATTTTGCCTCTGCTAAAGGTTTTTGGGCTCGAGCACCCATCAAGGCTGCATGATCACGATCAAAAGGGGACGTTCTCATCTAGACATTATTTGGAGTCATCCTGCCAAGTTACAATGAAATCATTTCATAAATATGACCTCTAGACTGTGCTAAAGGTTTTCGGGCTTCGGGCTCCTGTAGCCGTCACAGTTGCCCAATCACGTCCAAAGGGGGACTTTCTCATCTAGACATTATATGAAGTCAACCCACCAAGTTACAATGAAATTCCTCAATAAATATAACCTGTAGACTGTGCTAAAGGTTTTCGGGTTTTGGGCTCGGGCAGTCGTCACGGTTGGCAGATCATGCCCAAATGGGGAAATTCGCATCTAGACATCATAAGGAGTCATCCTACCAAGTTACAATGAAATCCCTCCACATTAAACATGACCTGCAGACTGTGCTAAAAGTTTTTGGGTTTCGGGCTTGGGCAGCCATCACGGTTGATAGATCATGCCCAAAAGGGGACGTTCTCGTCTAGGCACTATACAGAGGCATCCTACCAAGTTACAATGAAATCCCTTCATAAATACGACCTGTAGACTGTGCTAATGGTTTTCGGGTTTTGGGCTCGGGCAGCCATACCGGTTCCCCGATCGCGACCAAAAGGGGACGTTCTCATCTAGACATGACCCCAAACCTGCATATGAAATTTCGTGACGATCAGACAAGAACTGCGTGGTGTAGAAATGTGAACAGACTCACAGACTCACAGACTAACAGACTTCCGCACGCGTGATGGCAATAGCTTATCTTGACTATGTCAAGTTAAGCTAATGATACATTGGAAGTATGATGCATGACTAAAAATGCCAAACACCCTAAGGGTGAGGACGTAACCCTGGGGAAATACAGAAAAAACTTTCTGTATAACACGTTAAACTCCCAAGAAATTTTATATAAAAAATTAAAAAAAAAAACCAAGCCAAAAAGCTTGGGAGTTTAACAAGGGGGATCAAGGGAGGTTAGGGAAGGAATACTTAACCAACAGTGGAAAAATCATTATCAACAATGATGACGTCAGGCTCATGTCCCGAAATTAGGGAACATGAACTAATTTTTATAAATATTATAAAATTACAGCCCTGAACGTTTTCAAACCACCTTTTCTTCCTTCCTTCATCCAATTGTGTCCTTGGATCCACCAATTTAACCATTGATTTATGTCTGGCATCATTATTGAGATTTCAAAAGCACAAAAGTCCGATTGTTGTTATCTGACAAAGGCCAAACAAAGAATGATGTTTGTGCCAATTCCGATCTCTTTCTGACGTCTGTGTATGCGCAGAGGGTAAATGTATGGAGGACCAGTTAGGACTTCTAATTTTCAGTTTTGCATGCAAATTTTGGGGATTGGGGGGCAAAATTTGTGTTTTGCCCTAGATATTTTTGAGTTAGCACCAGCTATGTCTGGGCTATTGGTATACTGTGTAAAAATATCCCCCACTGCTACCCTCTCCTTCATGACCCCTACCCTCTTCTTCGTGCCAACCCCCCTCCCCCACCCCACCCTAACACCCTCCTTTTGGCCTTTCACCAAAGTCTACTAAGCTAATAATTTCCTAAGTCTGAAAGTGTGAACGGGACCAGATGTAAGAAGGTTGCTTGGAGGGTACTTTGTTAGTTAATAAACAAAATACATGCTGTGGTCGAGTATTTTGTAAAATAAATGTCATTCCGCATCATTTTCATTGCATTCTGGTGTCATTCTGCATCATTCCAGTGTATAGGAGGACCCCTTTTTCAAGATCCTTCATATGCACACTTGTGCCCTGTACAAAGTTTTTCACGTCATTACTAAAGCTTTTTTCATGTGTTTCAATTCCATTCGTGTTTTTCTGGGAATAGACGGCCCAACAGTTAACAGACGTCAGCAAAACGAAATAAAAATACAGAGTTAGAAATACGTCCATTGTGTATACATTTTCGGCATCCTAAGTGAGGTAACCTACTTTCAAACTGGGTTATTTTGTTGAGTCGCATAAGTCACCTATTTTCGTTTCAACACTTGAAGCTCCGACTGAAACGGAACAAAATAGAAATAAAAAAATCCGCAAAAAGCGACAATGGACAATTGATTGTCGAGTGATTTCAAATAAATGGTCGCTTATTTGATGAATGAAGAAAATGCCCATTTATCACACTCAAGCACATTCGATTCTGAAAAAAAATTGTTTTTATGTAAACCTCGGATCACTCATTTCAGCCTCTTCTCATTTTTGCCACACAATACACAGGATTTTCCTTCTATTTTCAGTTCCTGCACTTTTACGTAAAATTTATATGATAGGTGCTGCCATTCCAAAGAAATGATTTCTTGAAATTAAAAGAAATGATGCTAATTGAAGAATTTAAAAGAAAGATACTTTCAGATATAAAGGCCCACCTGGATGAACAAGAGGCCCCAGGGGGCCTGAGGGTGCTCACCTGACATGGTAGTACAAATATCAAATCAGGGACTTGACTTGAATAAGCTGCATAAGAAAAGCATATACCGACTAGATGAAGCGATTGTGCCCACACAATACACAGGATTTTCCTTCTATTTTCAGTTCCTGCACTTTTATGTCCCAAAATTGAGATAAACACATAAAAAACAGATTTTTTATTTATTTTTGTTTGGAAAATTTTGAAGTCCCAAACAAAATAATTTCAGACTAAAAAATAAAAAATTTTGTCTTAAAATTGACCGAAACACATAAAACAAAAAACTCATTTCTGAATTTTGGTCCAAAATTTCTAAGTCCGGACCGAGACCCCAAATTTTCAGCCTAAATATGAACCCAGGGACTTGGCTTGAACAAACTAAAATCTCCCCCCCCCCCCCCACCCACCTAAGCATGCTGCATACCAAATATCAAAAGATTCTTATTGGTAGATCTGAAGAAGAAGATTTTTAAAGAATATTGCTCATACTGCACTAATTTGAACATTAGGGAACCAAAATATGGACAGAGGGATTTGATTTCAACAAATATGTGAATCAATGTTCCAAAGATGTTATATGTAAAATATGAAAGCTTTTGGAGCAGTAGTTTGGAAGCAAACGATTCTTTAATTTTTCCCATTGCCCACAGTGTTAAAAAATGCTGACTCCGCATTTTTTCAAAGTCCCGAAAAAGTACCTTATGACAAAACCGATGGCAATTTTTTTTTACCATTCCTTTCTGTTGGTCCCAAGGAAGCCTCACACCAAATAAAAATTCTCAGTGCCTTGCAGTTTTGGAGATACATGTATGGACGTTTTCGTTTTTTTTCCATTTTTGGCTCCTGAGGTTCCCATGGGGCTGCAGGAAAATTTTTTTTGGTATAAATCAAGTACTTATAACCCAATAATACCTCATATTAAATTTGGTTCAAATTGGCCTCTCGGTTCATTAAATAGAAATTCTGGGCGGGGCAAAAATTCTTGCCTCTCTCAGAACAAAGGCAAATATTGCCCGTCAAACTTCTCTTGAACAAACTTGAGTCTACACCTCAAATGGAAGCTGCATACCAAATATCAAGTCTCTGCTACAGCTGGTTCATGAGAAGATTTTTTTAAATTTTGTGCATTTTGGCTCCACAATATGAGCAGAAACTCAATTTGAAGAAAAACCCAAATGCCCCTATATAACTGCTACTCATGTGAATTTTCATTGAACTGCAGCCAGTGGCTTGGGAGAAAATGACCCAAACACCACTTTCACGACGTACAACGGATGACAGATGACGGATATAGGACAAAAAGTGATCAGAATAGCTCAGCCTGACTTTCAGTCAGGTGAGCTAAAAATCACTGAAGTTGATTAATTGGTTGAGTGCTAGAAGCCACTATGAGCGCTTTTACAAAAATGAGGCAACTAGATCAGAAGTAAGCATTTTCCTTGTTCCTGTTTCATAATTAGTGAAACAAAAAAAAATGAAAGTGTCAATGACACTGTAGCTCAACTTGTGTAAGACATGTACATGCATAGCGTATGACACAGCAATGACACATATCTAGGTAAAGACCTGATAACAAGGTACATGAAAAGTACTGTAAAGGTCTGTACATAAATTCTGACCGTAGCCTGTAACAAATGTACAGGTAAAGTATTGTAAAGGTGGGTGACAGTTAGATACCACTAGCAAGAGCGGTATTGAAATGTGCACTTACTGTGTATAAGTAGCACTGAATAAATCAAAGTTTGTCTAATTGGCCACTGGAGGCCATCTTGAAATTGTGGACTGCACCCAAAAACACTTGTTCTCGTCCCAAGGTGATAACAAATGTACCCAAGAAGTTTCGTGAAGATCGGTTCATAAATACATCCCCTAGCCTGAGGCATATTGACATGTGTACTTACTGTGTATAAGTAGCACTGAATAAATCAAAGTTCATCTAATTTGCATAAGTTTTGCACGAGAAAAAAACCTGTATTATATGTGATGTATTCCATGTTACTGAACATTCATTCAAAAATTTATTCAAATCAGAACCTTCATATATAAGTTCTGAACAAAAAACTGGCTGTACCTAATTTCGGTACAAAATGGCCACCGGCAGCCATCTTGAATTTGGGACTGCACCCCAAAACACTCGTTCTCGTCCCAATGTGATAACAAAGGTACTCAAGAAGTTTCATGAAGATCAGTTCATAAATACAGTCCCTAGCCCGAGCCGTATTGACATGTGCACTTTCTGTGTATAAGTAGCACTGAATAAATCAAAGTTCATCTAATTTGCATAATTTCAGCACGAGAGAAAAACCCGTATCATATGTGATGTATTCCATGTTACTAAACATTCACACAAAAATTTGTTCAAATTAGAACTTTCATACAGAAGTTCTGTACAAAAAACTGATTGCACTATTATTTATTTATTTATTTATTTATTGGTGTTTAAGGTCACATATTTCTGCACAATGGCTAACCATGACCGCGACAGTTTTACGGGTGGAGGAAGCTGGAGTACCCGAGAGAACCACCGAGCAACTGTCAGCTCCCCAACATACCAACTCCACACAAGCAGGGTTAGCATTGGTTGAAGACAGGTGCACCATCGACGTGCAGTACGCCTTAGTACACAATATCACCGGGCCCCAACATGGGCAATGGGGGTGAAGTGTCTTGCCCAAGGACACAACGTGGTTGCCGCAGGTGGGATTCGAACCGAGGACCTCTCGGCTTGCAGCCTGCACCTCTACCAACTGAGCCACCGCGCCCCACTGATTGCACTAATTTCGGTACAAAATGGCGGCTGGTGGCCATCTTAAATTTTGGGCCGCACCCAAAAACACTTGTTCTCGTCCCACGATAACAAAGGTATCCAAGAAGTTTCATAAAGATCGGTTCATAAATACGGCTTCTAGCCCGAGCTGTATTGGCATTTGCAGTCACAATGCTGAAAGTAACACTAAATAGATTAAAGTTAGTCTAATTGGCATAATTTATGCACGAGAAAAAAACCTGTATTACATGTGATGTATCCCATGGTACTAAACATTCACACAAAAAATTATTCAAATCAGCACTTTCATATGGAAGTTCTGCGCAAAAATCTGATTGCACCTCATTTTGTATAAAATGACTGCCAGCGGCCATCTTGAATTTCAGACCGGACCCAAAAACACTCATTCTCATCCCACGGTGATAACAAAGGTACCCAAGAAGTTTTGTAAAGATCGGTTCATAAATACGGCCTCTAGCCCAAGCCACATTGGCATTTGCACATACAGTGCTGAAAGTAACACTAAATAAATCAAAGTTAGTCTAATTTGCACAATTTACGCACGGGAAAAAACCCTGTATTATATGTGATGTATCCCATGGTACTAAACATTCACACATAAAATTATTCAAATCAGAACTTTCATATGGAAGTTCTGCACAAAAATCTGATTGCACCTAATTTTGTACAAAATAGCTGCCAGTGGCCATCTTGAATTTCGGACCGGACCCCAAAACACTCGTTCTCATCCCAGGGTGATAACAAAGGTACCCAAGAAGATTCGTAAAAATCGGTTCATAAATACGGTCTCTAGCCTGAGCCGTGTTGACGGCACGACAGGCAGACAGATGGACGACAGGCCATGACAATACCTCAAATTTGACTTCACCAAAGTTGAGCTAAAAATTGTTTATATAAAGTTGTTCTATTACAAATTACTGGAGAGTGCCCTCAGGCAGTTTCCTATAATTTGTAATAAAACAAATTATGAATAACATATTCCGACCACCCAAAATAATCTAGCCCTCAACCAATGCGCATCTGAATGTGGTGTGACAAAATCATAGATCTATTTCTCAGGCCATTTTTTTTAAAACTGTATGTGGGCGGGCGGTTTCTAATTTTAATTCTTATTTTGTAAGTATTTCTTTGCCATCAAAAGTTCATGTTCTTGGTTTGTTTTATGTTTTAGGCTGCATAATCTACAGAATAACATGGATGGTGGTGTATTTCGTCCTTTGTGTGCAAGAAGGCTTTGCAATGCTAAAACATTGCTAAGCCTTCTTGCACTCAAGAAGGCTTTTTGAGTATCAATTTTATCAACTTGGGAAAATATCAGACATGAATCATTTAATTTTTATTTTTTCAAGTTTGTATTGGATGTAAAAAGAGAGCACGTGGCAGCCAAAAGGACCAAAAGGAGGAGTTGTGTACACACATGGTTCCTGCAGGCAAGGACTGATAACATTAAGGCTATTCATTCTCGTTTTAAGACATATTTCAGCATTTTTCAAGGCCATACAATTGTCAGATTCAAGGATTTTCAAGGCCTGCCTTCACTGGTCCTAATTAGGACTCTCTGGTCATTACCTCCTCCTCCCACTCCCCTTTAGGGAAGTGGGAGGAGATGGTAATGACCTGAGAGTCCAAGATAGGACTCTGGCATATAAAACTAGAAAGTTACAATTAGGCCTAAAAAAATAAAAAATCTGCTTCTCAGGCCCTCCCGCATGGTCCTTTTGGCCGCCGCATGCTCTCTTTTTATATCCAATTTAAACTTTAAAAAAATTAAAATTAAAAGGTTTATGTCAGATATTTTACTCAAGTTAAAAAATTTGATGAAGTTGTCCCTTGAGTGCAAGAAGGCTTTGCAATGTTTTAGCATTGCAAAGCCTTCTTGCACTCAAGGGATGAAATACACCACCACCCGTGCTATTCTGTAGATTATGAGGCCTAAAACTTGAACCAAGAACATGAACTTTTGATGGCAAAGAAGTAATTACTGAAATAAAAAATAAAATAAAAAACCGCTCGCCCGCATGCAATTTTACAAATAATGGCCTGAGAAACAGAAGATCTACTTTGTGTGGCCTTACGTACTTTGTTAGCATTTTTATTTCATGGCTTTCAAGGTTTCCAGGCACATTTTCCAGGATTTCAAGGAATTGAAGAACCTTAAGTGAAATTCAAGGCCATTCCTTAAATCCAAGGCCCTGTGGGAACCCTGACACAAGAATCTCATATAAAAATCTATGCTAAATCTTCAAAGTTGAAAAGGAGATCACCTGTTTAAAACCGTCGAGGATGGAAAATTTTTGAATATGCACATGTGAACTTGTTATTCATAATGTTTGAGAAGTTTCAGGAAAGTTTTCCATTTTGGAGGAGAGATAACCTAGATAAAAATGTTTCAGATTGAAAATTTGAAAATATGTGCTTGCAGGCCTGGTATTCTTAACAAGAGGCTCCAGGGGCCTGAGGGCGCTCACCTGACATGTTAGCCTAAATATCAACCCAGAGAATTGATTTCAACAAGTTGCATCTGCTCCTCCTAAGAAAAGCTTATACCAAATATCCAAAGATTCTGACCAGTGGATCTAAAAAAAGATTTTTAAAGAATATTCCTCATATTGAACTAAGTCATAATTCGGGCTCCCACAGGGAGCCCATATATGAACCCAGGGACTTGGCTTTAACAAATCTGAATCTCACACCCCTAAGGATGCCGCACACCAAATATCAAAACATTCCGACTGCTGGATCTGAAGAAGAAGATTTTTAAAGAAAATTCCTCATTTTGAACCAAGTTACAATTCGAGCTCCCACAATCAGCCAAAATATGGACCTAGGGACATGGCTTGAACAAACTTGAATCTTACCCCCCTAAGGATGCTGCATAAAAAATATCAAAAGCATTCATCTGCTGGATCTGAAGAAGAGTTTTAAAGAAAATTCCTCTTTTTGAACTAAGTTGTCATTCGGGCTCCCATAGTGAGCCCAAATTTGAACCAAGGGACTTGGCTTGAACAAACTTGAATCTCAGCCCCCTAAGGTTGCTCCATGCCAAATATCAAAACATTCCAACTGCTGAATCTTAAGAAGAAGATTTTTAAAGAAAAATTCCTCATATTGACTAAGTTATAATTTGGGCTCCCACAGGGAGCCCAAATATGGACTCTTGGACTTGGCTTTAATACACTTGAATCCCCCCCCCTCCCCCCAAGGATGCTACTCACCACATATCAAACCATTCCGACTGCTGGATCTAAAGAAGAAGATTTTTTAAGAAAATTCCTCATTTCGAACTAAGTTACAATTCAAGCTCCCACAGTGAGCCCAAATATGGACCTACGGACATGGCTTGAACAAACTTGAATCTCACCCCCCTAAGGATGCTGAATACCAAATATCAAAACATTCCGACTGCTGGATCTAAAGAAGATTTTTAAAGAAAGTTCCTCATTTTGAACTAAGTTATAATTTAGACTTCCACAGTGAGCCCAAATATGAACCCTGGGACTTGGCTTGAACAAAATTGAATCTCCCCCCCCCCCTCCCCCTAAGCATGGTGCATACCCAATATCAAAAGATTCTGCCAGCTGGATCTTGAGAAGAAGATTTTCAAAGAAATTTGCCTGAAATGCACTAAGTTCAAATTTGGGCTCCTATACTGAGCCCAAATATAAACCCAAGGGGCCGATTTGAACAAACTTGAATCAGATCCACCCCACAATGTTGCATACCAAATATCAAAAGATCCTGCCTACTGGATCTGGAGAAGATTTTTTAAGAAATTTGCCTGAAATGCACTAAGTTCGAATTTGGGCTTCTATAGTGAGCCCAAATATGAATCCAGGTGGCCGATTTGAACAAACTTGAATCAGATCCACCCCACAATGTTGCATACCAAATATGAAAAGATTCTGCCTGCAGGATCTGGAGAAGAAGATTTTTGAAGAAATTTGCCTGAAATGCACTAAGTTCGAATTCGAGCTTCTATAGTGAGCCCAAATATGAATCTAGGGAGCCGATTTGAACACAATTGAATCAGATCCACCCCACAATGTTGCATACCAAATATCAAAAGATTCTGCCTGCTGGATCTGGAGAAGAAGATTTTCAAAGAAATTTGCCTGAAATGCACTAAGTTCAAATTTGGGCTCCTATACTGAGCCCAAATATACACCTAGGGGGCCGATTTGAACAAACTTGAATCAGATCCACCCCACAATGTTGCATACCAAATATCAAAAGATTCTGCCTGCTGGATCTGGAGAAGATTTTTAAAGAAATTTGCCTGAAATGCACTAAGTTCGAATTTGGGCTTCTATAGTGAGCCCAAATATGAATCCAGGTGGCCGATTTGAACAAACTTGAATCAGATCCACCCCACAATGTTGCATACCAAATATGAAAAGATTCTGCCTGCAGGATCTGGAGAAGAAGATTTTTGAAGAAATTTGCCTGAAATGCACTAAGTTCGAATTCGAGCTTCTATAGTGAGCCCAAATATGAATCTAGGGAGCCGATTTGAACAAATTTAATCAGATCCACCCCAAAATGTTGCATACCAAATATCAAAAGATTCTGCCTGAATGATCTGGAGAAGAAGATTTTCAAAGAAATTTGCCTGAAATGCACTAAGTTCAAATGTGGGCTCCTATACTGAGCCCAAATATAAACCCAGGGGGCCAATTTGAACAAACTTGAATCAGATCCACCCCACAATGTTGCATACCAAATATCAAAAGATTCTGCCTGCTGGATCTGGAGAAGATTTGTTAAGAAATTTGCCTGAAATGCACAAAGTTCGAAATCGGGCTTCTATACTGAGCCCAAATATGAACCCAGGGGGCCAATTTGAACAAACTTGAATCAGATCCACCCTACAATGTTGCATACCAAATATCAAAAGATTCTGCCTGCTGGATCTGGAGAAGAAGATTTTTTAATGTTTTTCCCATTGCCTACGGTGTTAAAAAGTGCTGACTCAGCACTTTTTCAAAGTCACGAAACTGTACCCTATGATATAACCGATGGCAATTTTTTTTTACCAATTCTTTCTGTTGGTTCTAAGGAAGCTTCACACCAAATAAAAATTCTCGGTGTTGTGCAGTTTTGGAGATATGGGCGTTTTTAATTTTTTTCTATTTTTAGCTCCTGCAGTTCCCATGGGGCTACGGGGGAAAAAAAAATCGGCATAAATTAGGTACTTATGACCAAATAAGCCCTCACATAAAATTTGGTTCAAATCAGCCTCTTGGTTCGGAAAATAGAAATTTTGGGCGGGCCAAAAATTTTGCCCCTCCCATAACGACGACAAGTATAGCCCCACAAACTTCTCTTGAACAATCTGAGTCTACACCTCAAAAGGAAGCTGCACACCAAATATCAAGTCTCTGCTACTGCTGGTTCATGAGAAGAAGATTTTTTAAGATTTCAGCACACTTTTTCCCTCACGTGGCCTAGGAGAGCAATTAGCTCTCCTCAAGTTTACAAAAGCAAACAAACGTTCGCACTGCCAGAGTTGAGATTTCTGAGGTCAACGCAACAGTGGCTATGAACTGAAACTAGAGACTCTAAAGAGCCTGTACTCGCTCAACTGGCAGAACTGCATATAAAAATGTGATTTCCCATAGAGTTTCCATGGTAACTATGAGCCGCAACTGCAGCAATGTTTGCAACACGATCAACATTACATGTGGATCATTGGTAGAGGGTGGTCTCAGAGGAGAAGATTTATAAAAATTCACCAATCAGAGCCAAAAAATGCCTCTGGCAGCCATGTGTTTCATCAGATGGGAACAAAAATGAGAATTGTTTATAGAGTACCTTCCATAGACCATTCCTGCCAAGTTTGGTTCACATCAGCACAGCAGTGGTTCACATCAGCACAGGAGTTCCAGAGAAGATTAAAATGTGATTTCCCATAGGGTTTCAATGATAACTACAGGTGGCAATTGCGGCTATGTTTGCAACCCGAACAACATTAAATGAGGATCTTTGGTAGAGAGTGTCCCAGTCGTCGAGCATGTGAAGTTTAAAAACATTTGGCCTTGTAGTTTCAGAGGAAAAGATTTTTGAAAATCCACCATTTTTTTGATTTCTAGATATCGAAAGATTCACCTATTTCACTTTTTTAACCCTTTACCCAACGTAACGGCCAAAACCGGCCAGCGCTATTCTCAAATATTGCCAATTAATTTTCATTATTTTTTTCATTTTTTGTCTCAAAAACATAGGTTATGACCCCTCGTTGGACCCTTTGGATCATAACCTATGTTTTTGAGACAAAAAATGAAAAAAATTAGTTATTAGTCTGTGTGAAACACACAGACTATTGTTTTTATAGACAGCCACAAGTTCTCGGCCACCTATGTTTTTCAGATTCCTGGGGTATCAGGGGTGTCTGTAGGTGTGTTTTGAAAGTGGGTCACGCCCATATCTCAGGTGTGGTATGACCTACAGACCTGGGACCGACACCAAATGAGTCGACCCTCGATGGAGGTTCAAATTATGGGTCAAGGTCACGGAGGTCATCTAGGGGTCATTGAGTGCATTTTTCATAATTGCTGGAAATCACATTTTTTGACCCCCAAAAGCATTCCTGATGTACACACATGCATTTTGACGTAAAAAAAGTGGGGGTGGCCAAAATTTTTAAAAGTGGGTCACACTCATATCTCAAGCATGGTATGACGTATGGACCTGGGACCAACACCAAATGAGTCGACACTCGATGGAGATTCAAAATATGGGTCAAGGTCAAGGAGGTCACCTAGGGGTCATTAAGTGCATTTTTCATAATTGCTAGAAATCACATTTTTTGACCTCCTGAAGCATTCCTGACATACACACATGCATTTTGACGTAAAAAAGTGGGTGTGGCCAAAATTTTTGAAAGTGGGTTACGCTCATATCTCAAGCATGGTATGACGTATGGACCTGGGATCAACACCAAATGAGTCGACACTCGATGGAGATTCAAAATATGGGTCAAGGTCACGGAGGTCACCTAGGAGTCATTGAGTGCATTTTTTATAATTGCTGGAAATCACATTTTTTGACCCCCCAAAGCATTCCTGACATACATACATGCATTTTGACGTAAAAAAGTGGGCATGGCCAAAATTTTGGAAAGTGGGTCATGCTCATATCTCAAGGATGGTATGAGACATAGACATGGGGACCAATACCAAATGAGTCAACACTCCATAGAGGTTCACAATATGGACAAGGTCACTGAGGTCGCCCAGGGATAACTGAGTGCATTTTTTAGTATTGCTGGGAATCACATTTTTGGACACCTAATGCATTCTCTTGACAAACCTTTTGAATGCTGTGCACATATATGCCTTTTCTGGATTCTTAGAAGAATTGTTCTGATTCTGTTATGAATATCTGTAAATACTGTTTACGAAAATCCATTCCTGATTTGTTTAAAAATACGTTACTCCCGAAAATAACCCTCCATAAATTCTCTTTCTATATAGTTTTTTCCCAATAGATATTTTAACTCTATTCTTACAAGCTTGAATTTACTGGATGCAGTAAATTCTATTTCTCTAGTATTAACATTATTTTCTATTTCAATGATTTTTGTCTGATGGATTCTTTACTATCCTACTGAAATTTGGCACATATAGAGCTTCATTAGAAGTTTCTCACCTGGATCATGGCATTTCTGAAGTTTTTCGTTTTCTGCCAAAACCGTGCAAAATGTTGTCACAATGTTACATTTTGCCACAATTCTCAAACAAGACCCAGGACGATTTGGCTGGAGCTTTCATTATATTTGTAGCATGACTTACTACACCTGACTACATAAGCTGTATTACCCACGTTGCTCCCTTTTGACCTCAAAATTCCGAGCAAAGTGCAATTTTGGAAAAACTGGTCAATTTTCACATGCAATTTCTCAGCTCTGCGGCCACATTTTTTCAAACCTTTTCCTATGAGAAGTTTGGGCATTCATCCAAGAATAATTTAGCTGTTATATATTCTATTCAAAGTTTTAACCTTCAACTCGTTTTCGAGCCTTGAATTCGAGTACCCTTAACTCGTTCATAAAAATGGCTCATTTTTAGTTCATTTTTCTTCCATTTACGAATGGTATATCGAAAAATGATTTACATGTTCATATTCACAATTACATATCGAGCATATTTTCTGTTGTACGTTTGGTTGTAAAGTTTAACCATGTGCCCATTCTGTTTGCATAAAGATAGATTCTGTCCAAAAAACTCACGCTTTTTCAGAATTTGGTACGATTAAGTGACAATTTACTCCATTCCTAATTGATTGAGTGCTGAATGTTTTCAAAAGCTGCATGCAGCAGTGATAGTATGAAAACTTTTGTTTTATATGTGAGTATTAAAAGTTTAACCCTTAGCAGATTTGAGACTCCCATATGGGTACTGTCTGAATAATTGTGATTTTGGTAATATCTGAAAATTTTGTTGACATTCAGATTTACAGTTCAAGTCCAAGGAGATTTTCCTTGATAAGGTAGCTGTAAAGTTTAACCCAATCCCTGTTTCGGTTGCATAAAGATAGGTGCCGTCGAAAATAACTCCATTTTTCGGAATTTGGTATGTTTAAGTCTCAATTTACTCCATTCCTAATTGAATGAGTGCTGAATGTTGTCTATGGGTGCATGCGGATAGCAAAGTATGACAACTTTTGTTTTACATGTTATTATTAAAAGTTTAATCCTTGGCAGATTTGAGAGTTCCCGAGTGGCTACTGTTGAAATAATTGTTATTTTCGTAAAATCAGTACCTGAATATTGGTAAGCATGCAGTGATCTTTCGGTCCTATATAAAGGTGCAGATAGTTAAAGTTGAACAGTTCATAAGACAGAAATAATGCCAAACTCTGCCGTTGACAGGTAAATAATGAATGGAAATTTCATTGCATTGAAAATAAAGTGGCAACGAACCGTCCCCATGGTTTCCACGTGAGGCGTGGTGTTTTTCACGCGGTCAGAACACTCGATTTTATGCCCAAATGTCGGACAGGCTTCGTAGAACAAGTTCTGAAAATTGCAAGTCGCTGCCTTCAGCGTTCTGGACACAGTGAGCGTATGGCCGATAGTGGTAGTATATTTAGTCTGTGTGAAACACACAGACTATTGTTTTTGCACAGTTTCTTTTTCTTTTTTAGTCTGTGTGAAACACACAGACTATTGTTTTTGCACAGTTTCTCTTTCTTTTTCTTTCTTCTTTTTTTTTCTTCTTCTTCTTCTTCTCCTGTCTTCTGTCTTCTCTTCACTTTTTTGTCCGCGAGATAACTCGAAAACGAATTGCCCTATCTCGTTGATTTTTGGCATGCTGATAGACAGTCACAAGTTCTCGGCCACCTATGTTTTTCAGATTCCAGGGGTGTTAGGGGTGTCTGTAGGGGTGTTTTGAAAGTGGGTCACGCCCATATCTCAGGCGTGGTATGATGTATAGACCTGGGACCAACACCAAATGAGTCGACACTCGATGGAGATTCAAAATATGGGTCAAGGTCACGGAGGTCACCTAGGGGTCATTAAGTGCATTTTTCATAATTGCTAGAAATCACATTTTTTGACCCCCTGAAGCATTCCTGGCATACACACATGCAGTTTGACGTAAAAAAAGTGGGCGTGGCCAAAATTTTTGAAAGTGGGTCATGCTCATATCTCAAGCATGGTATGACGTATGGACCTGGGACCAACACCAAATGAGTCGACACTCGATGGAGATTCAAAATATGGGTCAAGGTCACAGAGGTCACCCAGTGGTCATTAAGTGCATTTTTCATAATTGCTAGAAATCACATTTTTTGACCCCCTGAAGCATTCCTGACATACACACATGCATTTTAACGTAAAAAAAGTGGGCGTGGCCAACATTTTTGAAAGTGGGTCATGCTCATATCTCAAGCATGGTATGACGTATGGACCTGGGACCAACACCAAATGCATCGACACTCGATGGAGATTCAAAATATGGGTCAAGGTCACGGAGGTCACCTAGGGGTCATTAAGTGCATTTTTCATAATTGCTAGAAATCACATTTTTTGACCCCCTGAAGCATTCCTGGCATACACACATGCATTTTTACGTAAAAAAAGTGGGCGTGGCCAAAATTTTTGAAAGTGGGTCATGCTCATATCTCAAGCATGGTATGACGTATGGACCTGGGACCAACACCAAATGAGTCGACACTCGATGGAGATTCAAAATATGGGTCAAGGTCACGGAGGTCACCTAGGGGTCATTAAGTGCATTTTTCATAATTGCTAGAAATCACATTTTTTTTACCCCTGAAGCATTCCTGACATACACACATGCATTTTGACATAAAAAAAGTGTGCGTGGCCAACATTTTTGAAAGCGGGTCACGCTCATATCTCAAGCATGGTATGACGTATGGACCTGGGACCAATACCAAATGAGTCGACACTCGATGGAGATTCAAAATATGGGTCAAGCAATTATGAAAATCACATTTTTGGACCCCCTAAAGCATTCCTGACATACACACATGCATTTTGATGTAAAAAAAAAGTGGGCATGGCCAACATTTTTAAAAGTGGGTCACGGTCATATCTCCAGCATGGTGTGATAAATGGACCTGGAACTAACACCAAATGAGTCAAAAACTCGATAGAGGTTCAAAATATGGGTCAAGGTCGTGGAGGTCTCCTAGGGGTCAGTGAGTGCATTTTTTGGAATTGCTGGAAATCACATTTTTTGACTCCCTAAAGCATTCCCGAAGTCTATACATGAATTTTTACGTAAAAAAAAGTGGTCATGGCCAAAATTTTTGAAAAGTGGGTCATGCACATATCTCAAGCGCTGCTATGACAAATGGACCTGGAACTAACACCCAATGAATCGAAACTCGATAGAGGTTCAAAATATGGGTCAAGGTCATGGAGGTCACCTAGGGGTCATTGAGTGCATATTTTGGAATGACTGGAAAAACACATTTTTTACCCCCAAAGCATTCCCGAAGTTCATACATGAATTTTTATGTAAAAAAGTGGGCATGGCCCAAAGTTTTGAAGGTGAGTTATTCTCATATCTCAAGCATGGTATGACGAATGGACCTGAAACTAACACCAAATGAGTCAACGCTCAATAGAAGTTCAGAATATAGGTCAAGGTCACAGAGGTCACCTAGGGGTCATTGAGGGCATTTTTGAGAATTAATGGAAATCATATTTTCTGACCCTCCTAATGCATTCCCAAGTTCATTCATGCATTTTTACTTGGAAAAAAAAGTGGATGTGGGCAAAAATTCTTGAGAGTGGGTCACACTCATATCTCAAGGATGGTATGACACATAGACATGGGGACCAACACCAAATGAGTCAACACTCCATAGAGGTTCACAAATGGACAAGGTCACTGAGGTCGCCCAGGGATAACTGAGTGCACTTTTAGTATTGCTAGGAATCACATTTTTGGACACCTAATGCATTCTCTTGGCAAAACCTTTGAATGCTGTGCACATATGTGCCTTTTCTGGTTTCTTAGAAAAATTGTTCTGATTCCATTATGAATATCTGTAAATACTGTTTACGAAAATCCATTCCTGATTTGTTTAAAAATATGTTACTCCCGAAAATAACCCTCCATAAATTCTCTTTCTATATAGTTTTTTCCCAATAGATATTTTAACTCCTTTCTTACAAGCGTGAATTTACTGGATGCAGCAAATTCTATTTCTCTAGTATTAACATTATTTTCTATTTCAATGATTTTTGTCTGATGGATTCTTTACTATCCTACTGAAATTTGGCACATATGTAGAGCTTCGTTAGAAGGTTATCACCTGGATCATGGCATTTCTGAAGTTTTTCATTTTCTGCCAAAACCGTGCAAAATGTCACAATGTTTCGTTTTGCCACAATTCTCAAACAAGACCCTGAACGATTTGGCTGAAGCTTTCATTATATTTGTAGCATGACTTACTACATCTGACTACATAAGCTGTATTACCCACGTTGCTCCCTTTTGACCTCAAAATTCCGAGCAAAGTGCAATTTTGGAAAAACTGGTCAATTTTCACATGTAATTTCTCAGCTCTGCGGCCAAATGTTTTCAAAACGTTTCCTATGAGAAGTTTGGGCATTCATCCAAGAATAATTTGGCTGTTATATATTCTATTCAAAGTTTTAACCTTCAACTCGTTTTCGAGCCTTGAATTCGAGTACCCTTAACTTGTTCATAAAAATGGCTCATTTTTAGTTCATTTTTCTTCCATTTTCGAATGGTATATCGAAAAATGATTTACATGTTCATATTCACAATTACCTATCGAGCATATTTTCTGTTGTACGATTGGTTGTAAAGTTTAACCATATGCCCATTCTGTTTGCATAAAGATAGATGCGGTCCAAAAAACTCATGCTTTTTCAGAATTTGGTACGATTAAGTGACAATTTACTCCATTCCTTATTGACTGAGTGCTGAATGTTTTCAATAGCTGTATTCAGCAGTCATAGTATGAAAACTTTTGTTTTATATGTGGGTATTAAAAGTTTAACCCTTAGCTGATCTGAGACTCCCATATGGGTACTGTCTGAATAAGTGTGATTTTGGTAATATCTGAAAATTCTGTTGACATTCAGATTTGCAGTTGAAGTCCAAGGAGATTTTCCTTGATAGGGTAGCTGTAACGTTTAACCTAATCCCTGTTTCGGTTGCATAAAAATAGGTGCCGTCGAAAATAACTCCATTTTTCACAATTTGGTAAGTTTAAGTCTCAATTTACTCCATTCCTAATTGATTGAGTGCTGAATGTAGTCATACGGCTAGCAAAGTATGACAACTTTTGTTTTACATGTTATTATTAAAAGTTTAATCCTTGGCAGATTTGAGAGTTCCCAAGTGGGTACTGTTGAAATAATTGTTATTTTCGTAAAATCAGTACCTGAATATTGGAAAGCATGCAGTGATCTTTCGGTCCTATATAAAGGTGCAAATAGTTAAAGTTGAACAGTTCATCAGACAGAAATAATGCCAAACTCTGTCTTTGACAGGTAAATAATGAATGGAAATTTCATTGCATTGAAAATAAAGTGGTAACAAACCGTTCCCACAGTTTCCACGCAAGGCGTGGTGTTTTCCATGCGGTCAGAACACTCGATTTCATGCCCAAATGTCGGCCAGGCTTCGTAGAACAAGTTCTGAAAATTGCAAGTCACTGCCTTCAGCGGTCTTGACACAGTGAGCGTATGTCTGAAGTGCTATTTTAATGTCTTATATGCAAATTCTCATTAATCTTTTCCCGCCAAAAGCCTACTCACTGCCGTTTTTTCTCACTTTTAACTTCCGATGATTCTCAAATATTTCAAGATTGCGATGGGATCCCTGGGTGCTGTTCTTAAAGAAACTACTTCGATTTACAGCCATCTCTCCGTCAGTCACACTCTATTGTAACTTTTAAGTGGACCTACCCCTGAGAGGGGGCACCACGAGACATTGCGCCCATTCCCGCCCTCTTCTTTCGCTCCAACTTGAAAAAGACCAAATTCAGAAAATTACCTCCTCTCTTCAAAAACGGTATATGTCAGCGAATTCTCCGCGGATTTCCATGAAATTTTCACTCAGCATTTACGAATAGTTGCTCCATCGGATGCCTGGAAAGGCGACTCGAATTGCACATTTCCTCAAGTCCAATTCGAAAAGAGCGTATGCACATGCGCGTGAGGCTCCCATGGGCTACGTTCGGTTGTTGGATTTTTCAGGCACAGGTCGAGTTGGACAGAGCTTCTAGAACAAACGTTGAATACTTCGAGTCGCTACTCCAAAAACTCTCTCCACAATCTACTGTACATGTAACAGAGTGTATACTTTTTATGACCTGCCAGCAGTACCAACCACCCTTCTAGTTTTATATCATGTTATTAATAAACGTTTAACCCTTGGCAGATTTGGGACTTCTCTTATGGGTACATCCACGGTGTTTTCACCCGGTTGTAAGACTCAAGAAAGATACTACACTGTCGAGCGGGGATAGTAGAACACATTCTCAGAATTTCAAGTGGCTGCCTTGGACGGTCTGGTTACAATTGGCGTATGTCCTTGTTATGCCCACAACGAATAGTCAGGGGGCATATTGTTTTACCTCTGTCTTTCCCTCTATCTTTCTGCATATATGGTACATTGTTTGTCTGTCTAACCTCTCTTCTTAGCTCATCTTGACAAAGTCAAGCAGAGCTAATCTCATCGCTCTCCATCCGTCGTCCGTCGTCAGCTGTGCGTCAACACCATTTTTTGGTCTTCTCCTCCAAAGCCACTGGGCCAATTCAAGTGAAAGTTTGTATGAGTGATGATTCCAAAGGGGCATTACATTTTTGTTCAACTCAACATGCCCAGTCCCATAGGAAGGGAGTGGGGAAAATGCTCCAAAATATTTTTAAAATCTTCTTCTCAAGAACCAGTGTGTACAATGACTTGACATTTGCTATGGAACTTCCTTTTGAGGAGTAGAATCAACTTTTTCAAACTAAGTTTGTGAAGCAATATTTGGCTTTGTAATGGGAGGGGTAAGATTTTTTGACCCCGCCCAAAATTTCTATTTTCTGAACCGATGGTCCGGTATGAACCAAATTTGGTATACGTTATCATTGGGTCATAAGTACTTGACCCATGCAAAAAAAAAATTATTCCCACATCCCCATGGAGTGCTTCCACTTAGTTAGAATGCTTTCACTTTCATGTTTGGTATACAACATCTCGGGGGGGGGGGGGGGGGGGGGGGGGCAGGGGGAGGGGGGGGTTAGAATCAAGTTTGTTCAAATCGGATCCATGGGATAATATTTGGGCTCGCTATGGTAGCCCAAATTTTAACTTGATGCAATATGAAGAAATTTCTTTAAAATTTCTCTTCTTCAGATCCAACAGTCAGAATGCTTTCATATTTGGTACACGACATCTCTAGGGAAGTCAGATTCAACTGTGCTCACATCAAGAGCTTGGGTTAATATTTGGGTTCCCTATGGAGCCGGAATTGGCCATTTTGCTGAAGAATTAAACATTTTGTATTCAGTACTCTCTAGAGGTGTGTAACTAAGATTATTCCACAAAGGTTGTATCAAGGGGCTTCATTGGGGAGCTCAACATTTTACTTTATGATCAACTGAAGAAAGGGCATGATGCCCGTATTATTTTTGTCACTCCTGAGGGACTCAAGAATTGAGAGTGTAACCTATGGAGATGGCTTGCTTAATGTACTCATTCTTGGACTCTGTTTAAATTGTGTTCTGTTCAAGATGAGCGCTTCAGGCCCCGTGAGGCCTCTTGTAATTTTCAAGGTATTACTTTTTTATTTCACAGGATGTTTCTACATTTTCCAGATGTGTGCATATTGTCAGAATTTTGACTTGCCTCAATATTTTCCAAAACTACTGGTTGTTAAACTTAGTCCATTTTTAGCTCAACTTTGGCGAAGCCAAATTCGAGGTATTGTCATGGCCCGTCGTTTGTCTGTCCGTCTGTCGCGCCATACACATGTCTCGGGCTAGAGGCCGTATTTATAAAACAAAACTTTTTGGGTACCTTTGTTGTCACTGTGAGATGAAAACAAGTGTTTTTGGGCCCGGTCTGAAATTCAAGATGGCCACTGGCAGCCATTCTGTACAAAATAAGGTGCAAACAGATTTTTTGGCACAGAACTTCCATATGAAAGCTCTGATTTGATTAATTTTTTGTATGAATGTTTAGTACCATGGAATACATCACATATAACACGGGTTTTTTTTTTCTCGTGCGTAAATTATGCAAATTAGACTAACTTTTGAGATAATTAGTGTTACTTTCAGCACTGTAAGTGCCAATACCAATACGGCTCGGGCTAGAGGCCGTATTTATGAACCGATCTTAATGAAACTTCTTGGGTACCTTTGTTATCACCGTGGGACGAGAACGAGTGTTTTGGGGTCCGTTCTGAAATTCAAGATGGCCGCTTGCAGCCATTTTGTACAAAATTAGGTGCAATCAGATTTTTGCGCAGAACTTCCATATGAAAGCGCTGATTTGAATAATTTTTTGTGTGAATGTTTAGTACCTTGGGATACATCACATATAATACAGGTTTTTTTCTTCACATACATAAATTATGCCAGTTAGACTAACTTTGATCTATTTAATGTTACTTTCGGCACTGTAACTGCAAATGCCAATACGGCTCGTGCTAGAGGCTGTATTTATGAACTGATCTTTTCGAAACTTCTTGGGTACCTTTGTTATCACCGTGGGACGAGAATGAGAGGTTTTGGGTGCAGTCCGAAATTCAAGATGGCCACTAGAAGCCATTTTGTACTTTAGTTAGTGCATCAGTTTTTTTGTACAGAATATGTATGAAAGTTCTGATTTTAATAAATTTTTGTATGAATGTTTAGTACCATGGGATAATCACATATAGTACGGGGTTTTTTTCTCGAGCAGAAATTATGCAAATTAGATGAACTTTTGATTTATTCAGTGCTACTAATACACAGTTAGTGCACGTGTCAATACGACTCGGGCTAGAGGCAGTATTTATGAACCGATCTTCACAAAACTTCCTGGGTACCTTTGTTATCACCATGGGACGAGAACAAGTGTTTCTGGGTGCAGTCCAAAATTCAAGATGGCTGCCAGTGGCCATTTTGTACCGAAATTAGGTCCAGTCAGTTTTTTTTGTACACAACTTCTATACGGCACAGGCTAGAGGCTGTATTTATGAACCGATCTTTTCGAAACTTCTTGGGTACCTTTTGTTATCACCGTGGTATGAGAACGAGCGTTTTGGTGTGCGGTCCAAAATTCAAGATATCCGCCAGCAGCCATTTTGTACCAAAGTTAGTGCAATCAGTTTTTTGTACAAAACTTCTGTATGAAAGTTCTGATTTGAATAAATTTTTGTAGGAATGTTTAGTAACATGGAATACATCACATATAATACAGGGTTTTTTTTCTCATGTGGAAATTATGCAAATTAGATGAACTTTGATTTGTTCAGTGTTACTTATACACAGTAAGCGCATATGTTAATACGGCTCGGACTAGAGTCTGTATTTATGAACCAATCTTCACAAAACTTCTTGGCGTACCTTTGTTATCACCTTGTGACAGGAATGAGTGTATTTGGATGCCTTTGTTATCACTGTGCTATGAGAACAAATATCTTTGGGTTCAGTCAGACCCACTCTGGGACTCAAAGATTTCTTTTTATGTCCCCCCCCCCCCTCCCTGACTAAAGTCGGGTAGCATATAGTGGTTGAAGTGTGCGTGTGTCCATCCGTGTGTGTGTCCATATGTGTGTGCCCAAGCCAATAACTCGAAGACTGTTAGGGCCACAGTCATCAAACTTCACACAATTATAAAGGACCATGGGAGGATGTGCCACACACCATAGCCGGGGTTTCTCTGGTTATAAAGTAGTTTTTGCTCATACTTCAGGCTTGGTGTGACCTATAGAAATAGTACCTACACCAAATGAGTTGAAACTTGCTGGAGGTTCAAAATGTGGTCCACCTCTATGCGGTCAAGAGAGGTCATTAAATGCATATTTTTTGCGACCTATTAGGAATTTCATTTTATACCAATTAATGCAATTCTGAAGATTATACATGTATCTCATCATTCAAATGGCAGCGGTAGTAATGTTAATTTCTGATTCCTTGATCGAACCCTATAAATGGTGTGCACATATATGCCTTTTCGGGTATCTTAGAAAAATTGTTCTGATTCCTGTATGAATATTTTTTCCATGAAAGAATTTCACAAAAACCAGTTAGGGAGTAAGCTGTGACTGTCACATACAATAACATGATCTGTTTATTTAATCTCATTGTACAGAATTAATTCCCAAACCAAGTTAATATAAAAACAAACAACTTGATCATGAAGAACTCCAGTGTACATGTAATTGTAAAACTACACTGAAGATTTGTTATTGAAACCTATCACAATACTGTCAGGATGCCGGTAAGAGATGCAATACTGACAAAGTTGACTGTACTGTTATCTGTGTTAGTGCTATGACTGTTTAAAATTAATTTATTAGAGAATTTCTAGTTTTATGTATGCCTTGTTTAGGTCACTAGATGCGCTTTTAAGAGTAGGCCTTCAAATGAGCTCTTGGGGTTTTTAAGGTTTTTATGACAATATCTCCGATATAGAGTCTGTGCACCCTTTGTCAAGGCGACAACTCAAATACGGATCATCCTATCTCTATGCATTTTGGCATGCTGGTTAACAATTCCCAGTTTGCACTCATCTATGTTTTTGCACCCGTTCGATCTGAATGACAGATGACAGATCTGAAGTTGGTGGAGGCATTATTTCAAAGTGGGTTGCGCTCATTCTTCATTGTAGATGTAGACATGGGACTACACCGACTGAGTTAAAAATTGCTGGAGATTCAATATATGGTCCACCTGAATGGGGCCATCAAGTGCATATTATTAAGAAAGACTGGGAAATGCATTTATGCCTTAATGTATTTCTAAAGTTTATGAATGTATTTCATCACTCAAATTAGTGGGCAGAGCCAACATTTTTCATTTCTGATTCGTGTATCGAATCCTTTGAATGCTGGTCACATACATGCCTTTTCTGGTTTCTTACAGACAGGTGGGTGTGCACGCACTTAGGCAAGGCAGGCAGGCAGGCAGGCAGACTGCGTTTCATAATATTCCAGCCATAATTGCTGCAAATCCATATCTACTTTTCTGGAACCATGTGTGCAGGGTTAAGTTAGAAATCAACAATATCATAGCAATACTGTTTACCAAATAGTGCCAGCACACATTTATGAATTCTGTTTCAATAAAAATCAGTAAAATTACAGTTTTTCAGACAGTACTCTCTTTCAAAGAGCTTTGGATAGGTAAAGGGTTACACAAAGCACAACATTTTATTCAAAGGATTGTCATTATGTCAATATTGAATCAATGATAATATCAAAGAATAATTGATTGGAGAATATTTGTGTACTATCATTTAGAGCAGACCAGTAAATTACACTTCCAAGTTTTCCAAACACCCGTCATCAATCATAGCTTTGACTGGAACTGCTTTGACTTTGTCAAATTAAGCTAAAAATGAATCAAATTGGTTGACCTTTATTTAAGTTATCGTGCTATCAAGCACAAAATTTGCAAAAAATGATCAAGTCAGCACAATAATTCTGCTGTCATACAGCGGACTGAGCCTGTTTTCGAACTTGATCAAGACATTGTTCCTTGAAATCAAGGTGCCAAATATCAGATAAATTATTTGTTTGTTGAAGTTATCATGTTATCAAGCTAAAAATTAGTTGATTTTAACAAAGGGTTATAACTCTTGTGAAAATCGTACATCGAACTGAGCCCATTTTCAAACTCGATCAAGACATTGTTCTTTAAAACCAATGTGCCAAATATCAGTCAAATCCGTTGATGTTTGTTGATGTTATCAAGCTCAAAATTAGTTGATTTTAACAGAGGGCCATAATTCTTGTGAATACCGTACATTGGAGCAAGCTCATTTTCGAACTTGATCAAGACATTGTTCCTTAAAACTCATGTGCCAAATATCAGCAAAATCGGTTGACATTTGTTGAAGTTATTGTGCTGTGATGCTATCAAGCTCAAAATTAGTCAATTTTAACAAAGGGGCATAACGCTTGTGAAAAAAGCATCGACACGCCTTATTTTGCATCATCAGGTATTGAGCTTGCATACCAACGCACATTCCAAATATTATCAAAATCCGTCCAGAAACAACTAAGTTATAAGCAAAAAGGGCTGGCCACCTGCCCAACCTAACCGGCAACCGACCCTCGCCATATCAATTAAAAAAAAAAATCGACTCAAAATGGCAAAATGAAGTTTTAATATTAATGAATTCTTCCTAGTGGGCTTTGTATCTTTTATTTGGTGCTGCTAACATGGTAGTCTCTGTGAAATGGCTACACTGTTCACCCTCACCCCCATGCACACTTCTGCCTTTGGGCCTCGGCAAGGCCTGGAGGTGTTGGAGAGGCAGCGTGCTTGTCTTACAGAGACCACTAACATAGCAGATATCTGAAAAGATATGAGTTTCAGGAATAGGCTGTTATGGCAATCATTATATTCTAAGTTCAGGAGAGCTAGTTTTTGCCCTCCTTAAATTTTTTGAGGCGAGCAGTAGGCGAGCGAATAAATCGCTTCTCGTGAAAATGCCAGGCCTGTGCATGTTCACCTACTACAAGTTACTAGTGGTCCCATTTCATCAAATTGGTGCAATATGTGACCTTATTTTATTTATTTATTTTATTGGTGTTTAAGGTCACATACTTATGCACAATGGCTAATCGTGACCGTGACAGTTTTACAGGTGGAGGAAGCCGGAGTACCCGGAGAGAACCACCGAGCAACGACGAGCAGCTGTCAGCTCTCCAACATCGTAACTCTGAACTCTGCACCGCAGCACAGGCAGGGTTAGATTGGTTGAAGACATGCGCACCATCGACGTGCAATACGCCTCAGTACACAGCGTCATCGTGCCCCCATGTAGGCAATCGGGGTGAAGTGTCTTGCCCAAGGACACAACGCGGCTGCCGCAGGTGGGATTCGAACCGAGGACCTCTCGGCTTGCAGCCTGCACCTCTACCAACTGAGCCACCGCGCCCCCTAATATGTGACCTTAACCACTAGCACTCTGGTTATGCAACAGAATTTTCTCCAATCACTCTGTTTTTCTCTTGTTTAACTATGAATTAACCAATTATATCTTGTTTGACAGAGCTCACTGAGCTCTGTCAAACAAGGTATATTTGGTTAAATATCAAACTGCATTATGGGAAATATTTGCTGCTGAACACTTTGCCATTTTGACATCCGGGTGCAGAGGATTAAACACCAATAAACAAATAAATAAATAATCAGAATTGGTACATTAATATAGGATTTGCAAACATAAGAATCTCATATACAAATCTATATAAAATCTTCTAAATCAGGCATGTCATTTTCAGTTGGGGGACCGCCCCGGGCCACAGTTGCCTACCTAAAGTCAAAATTCTGCGGACGTTTACGTAAACGTGGACGGTTAATTCAATCAAAGGCACCTCAAAATCGTCCGTCTCAAATGGCAATCTTCACGGTTACAAGGAGGCAACAAAGTGCAATTTGTGCTGTATGGAGTATCTCGTCTGAAGTCACACGCAGTCATTTATCTGATACGAACTATCCTATTGGTCTGCAAAATTCCAAAGTTGAAATTACAGGGTATTTTTTGTTGGTTTTGCAATGCAAGTTCTCCCAGGTAGGGCTGCACGATATATCGATAAACCGATATATACTGATATATACTGGTATTCAAACCAATATCGATTGCATAACGGTGTAATTTAAACAAGAGGCCCCACAGGGCCTGAAGCGCTCATCTTGTACAGAACACAATTTAAACAGAGTCCAAGAATGAGTCTACATTAAGCAAGCCATCTCCATAGGCTACACTGTCAATCCTTGAGTCCCTCAGGAGTGACAAAAATAATCTAGGCATCATGCCTTTTCTTCAGTTGATCGTAAGTAAAATGTAGAGCTCCCCTATGAAGCCCCTTGATACAACCTATGTAGATTAATCTTAGTACCTCTAGAGGGTACTGAATACAAAATTTTTAATTCTTCAGCAAAATGGCCAATTCCGGCTCCCATAGAGAGCCCAAATATTAACCCAGGCTCTTGATTTGAACACAGTTAAATCTGACTTCCCTAGAGATGTTGTGTACCGAATATGAAAGCATTCTGACCGTTGGATCTGAAGAAGAGAAATTGTCAAGAAATTTCTTCGAATTGCACTAAGTTCAAATTTGGGGTACCATAGCGAGCCCAAATATTGACCTATGGAGCCGATTTGAACAAACTTGAATCTGACCCCCCTAGAGATGTTGTATACCAAATGTGAAAGCATTCTGACAAGTGAATCTGAAGAAGAAGATTTTTGAAGAAATTCCCTCATATTGTACTAAGTTAAATTTCATGTTCCCATATGGAGCCCAAATATTAACCTAGGCACTCGCATTGAACAACCTGGAATCTGACCCCCCTAGAGATGTTGTATACCAAATATAAAAGCATTCCGACTGGTGGATCTGAAGAAGAAGATTTTTAAAGAAATTTTCTCATATTGCACTAAGTAAAAATTTGGGCTACCATAGTGAGCCCAAATATACACCTAGGGATCTGATTTGAACAAACTTGAATCTGCCCCCCATAGAGATGTTGCATACCAAATATCAAAGCATTCTGACTGATGGATCTGAAGAAGAAGATTTTTTTAAATTACCCTCCATATTGAACAAAGATAAAATTTGGGCTTCCATAGGAAGCCCAAATATTAACCTAGGGACTTGGTTTGAACAATCTAGAATCTGACCCTCATAACAATGATGTATACCAAATATTAAAAGATTCTGACTGGTGGGTCTTAAGAAGAAGATTTTTAAAGAATATTCCCCATATTACCCTATGTTAAAACTTCGGGCTCCTGTAGAGAGCCCAAATATGAACCAATGAGCTTTATTTCAACAAACTTTTATCTGACCCCCCTATGAATGCTGTATACCAAATATCAAAAGATTCTGATGATTGGTTCTGGAGAAAAGATTTTTTAAAATTTTTGCAAATATGCTGACTCAGCATTTTTTCGATGTCCATTACAGAACACCCTAACATAACCGATGGCAATTTTTTTTTACCATTCAATTCTACTGGTCATAAGGATACTTCATACCAAATAAAAGCTCTCTGTTCCGTGGGGTTTGGGAAACATGGGCGTTTGAAAATATTTCTATTTTTAGCTCCCAGAGTTCCCATGGGGATGCGGGAATTTTTTTTTTTGCATGGGTCAAGTACTTATGACCCAATACTACCACAAACCAAATTTGGTTCATACCGGACCATCGCTTCAGAAAATAGAAATTTTGGGCAGGGCCAAAAATCTTACCCCTCCTATTACAAAGCCAAATATTACTTCACGAACTTCGTTTGAACAAACTTGATTCTACACCTCATATGGAAGCTCCATAGCAAATATCAAGTCATTGTACACACTGTTTCTTGAGAAGAAGATTTTAAAAATATTTTGGAGCATTTTCCCCCGCTCCCTCCTTATGGGGCTGGGCATGCTGAGTTGAACAAAAATGAAATGCCCCTTTGGGACCATCACTCACACAAACTTTCACTTGAATTGGCCCAGTGGCTTTGGAGGAGAAGACCAAACCATGGTGTTGACGGACGACGGACGACAGACGACGGACGACGGACGGGAAGCAATGAGATTAGCTCAGCTTGACTTTGTCAAGATGAGCTAAAAATATCGGTTTATCGTCATTATTTATTTACCCACAATTTAATTTTCAAGATGTCTTGAGTTTTTAAACTGTAGCCCCGAATGAATAATATTATCCCTTTATCCAAGGAATCGTCTGCTTGTGCCCTCGTAATATACAAATTCAGCAGTCGAAAAAATAAATTAAAAAAATTTCAACAAAACTATATCATGTAACCCCTCATTGGAACGAGCTCGTTGAGCTCGTTCCAATGAGGGGTGACATGATATAGTTTTGTTGAAATCTTTGGAGAAAATCTGATAAACTAATTTTGAAAATAATAAATTTTGATATCGTCTGCGTCAGGTAAAGGTTTTTCGAACCGCGTCATGAAGGCATGTTAATTCGTTCCGACTGTGATGCCTCGAGTCTCGATTGTGGCACCTGTGTACATATATCTGAACAGTTTTCGATATACCGGTATACCGTGGTATTTTTTTGAATACCGATACCGGTATTCAGTTTTGAATATCGTGCAGCCCTACTCCCAGGTGCAATCCAATCACTGAAACTTGATTCGCATGATGCGATTCAATGTTTTTTTTCATGCGCTCATCCAACATTCCAACTCAAAATCCATAAAACAATAGATAAGCAGCATGACAGCACATCAGTTATGACTGTTGGTCGTGCGTAACAATAAATTGAATAATCATTATTATGACTGTTTTCCAATCAGTTGACAAAACTCTGCTAGTGTTTTCTGAGACGTCGGTGCCTCTAAATTAGCTCCCTTGATGTGCATCAGTCATTCTCCATAATCAACTTCCACGACCTTTTTGGTTTGGGTGGATTGATTTGAAAATTGTCGAGTGGAAGTCGAATAATAAACTGCACAAAAAACAGTTAAAATTTTCAGCATCCAAATCAAGCCAGAAAATAAGCAGACTGTCATCTACAAAATGAGGTCCCCAGAGAGTGAATTTAGTGATGCACAGCAGGGTAGCATCACTAAATTTACCCTCTGTGAACCTCAATCTGAATCAGGGTCTCAAAACTAAACAGAAAGAGGTACCCAGAGGAAAAATTGACCCAATGTATGGGATAGCATCATCAAATTCACTCTCTGGGGACCTCATTCTGCAAATGTCAGAATGCTTATTTTCAGGCCTGATCCAAAAATGAATCCATCTTCTGGGTCTTTATTCAGCATGCTCAATCCTGAAAAGCTGAAAGTTCACACTCCTTACCTGAACATTCAGGGAATCATATTGTATGTAATGCTGCAAAATATATGTCTTCCGTACTTGTTCAGTCTATAATTATCTGCATTAGATAGTAGTGTTGTGCGGTTTTATTTTTCTTGTTTCGGTTCGGTTTTTTAAAAAAAACTCGGTTTATAGGTCGGTTTTCGGTTTTTTATAGTAAGGCATCTGCAGTTTCCAACAGAAACTATGTAGTGTCAATATAATGCCCATACTGTCATATTTTCAATGATATTTAATTGGCAGTGACGAGCATTTGTGCTAAGTGTATAAATGGCAGGCATTATCAAAACAAAAAAATATAAAAGAAAATAAAATGTAACAGTGTTCGTAGAATATCACCACTCACCAATTTTAGGCATATGCCCCCCCTCCCCCCCCCCCCCCCCCTCTGGTCTTTAAGTTCCGGCATAAGAGAGTCTATGATGAATTGATATTAACACATGGGTGTGAAAAGAGCTAATTCACAATTTCCCGGGGCTCTGTTCAGTGTTCACTCTTGGGTGGGGCCCTGGGCAGCCTAGCAAAGTGACCCTACCAGGCATTGCAAATAATAACAAGCGTTGCCAAGTGGGTCACCTAGACACCCATCCTAACATATTTGACAATGAACTGATATATGGACTCTTTTCAATCCCCCACCCCCCCCCCCCCCCCCAACACACACAGTGGTGACTAGTGCCACCACCCGCCCAAGTAAAATAATCAGCAATCATTTCATGTCAGCCTGGAATGGAAAAGTCATATTGTTTGTAGCTAGGTGGGCTTCAAAACGAACCACTTTACCAAATACCTATTGTCTTTCCCCCACCCCCCCCCCCCCTCCACCTCACGCACACAATGGTTTTAGCTCAACGGAATTGATTTCACAAATTCACTGGTGTACTGTTATATATTGTAACTTTTTTTGCGTTTGCCTCTTACCATTCCAATTTCTACCGCTGATTTGTTCCTTTGATTGGCCCCCTTAAAGTTGTGTGGGAATGCAACCGTGGCACGTTGACAGCGATATTACGGAACGCAGCTTTTTCCCGTGGATATGGACGATTCGGTCTTGGGACGTTTCGGCCTCGGGACATTTCGGTTCAAGACGTTTTGGCCTTCATATATTGAACTAAATAGAATAAGAACTTGCGGTTTCGTGTTTTTAGTGGGCCGAAGTCTTCAGGACAAATCGTCTCGGGTCGGAACGTCCCAGGACTGAATTGCAGTAAAACCTCTTCCCAGATAAGCACATCAAGGGAGGCAACAGACTACATACGAAACACGTGGTGGGGCAACCCATGACAAATGTTATTTTCGAATACGACAATGAAATGCCAAGACCTTTTTCTGATATGATATTATTCCCTGTCCAACAGATTGTAGATATGTAATTTTAATTAAACTGATTGACTATGTCATACAAACCTGTTAAAAAACGAAGCCAATTGCAAAAGGTATTTCCTGTAATCAGTGAAATGTAGGTGTGTTGGCTGTTTGTTTTGTCATTCTCACAGAAAACACAACCCATTTTTACGTCAACGATGTGTGATTGACAACTTGTCATACATCATCCTCGAGTGATCTGGACATGCTGCAGTGGCCCCCTTTACACCCAGAATGTGCATTGACGACACTGTTATTTCCTGACAAAGCTTGACATTTCAGACATTGTTAGTGCAAACTGAATAAAGAAAACATCTCTTCCCGACATTTTAGGAAAAAACCGAAACCGTACTCATTTACCAGTTACACGGTTTCGGTTTCGATTTTCAAGCAAAACCGAAACCGACTTATAAAACCGGTTAACCGTACAACACTATTAGATAGACACAGTGAGTGTTATGACTTATGGGAATCTTGAATACCAATTTTCAAGCCTGCATCAATACACTACATGATGTGCATTCATATTACACAAACCATGTATCTTAAAATGATTGAGTGGTCCACATAACAGGTTGAAAGAATGAAAGTGTCAATGACACACCAGCTTTACTTGATTGTGTGTAGAGTTTGATGAAAAGAAATAAAGTTCAATTTTTATGAAAGGATTATAAAATAAGACAAGAATTGTGATAATTGAGAATATGTTAAGTTCTGTACCCTATATGCTAGGTTTTCAACAAGAATAATTTGAGGTGTTGACTGTACAAAAGAATTGAGGCCAGGGTTGATGTGGCCCTCACAGTTAATGTATGCCAACCAAAGTTATCAAGTTACAGTAAAATCATTCCAAAATGAGTCATCCTACCAAGTTACAATGAAATCCATTCATAAATATGACTCGTAGACTTTGCTAAAGGAATGTTGGTCACATGCCAATCGCGACCAAAATAGGAGTCTCATCTAGATATCATACCGAGTTATCCTAGCAAGTTACAATGAAATTCCTTCATAAAAACAACCTGTAGACAGTGCTAAATGAATCCAGGTCACGTGCTCAAGTGCAATAATGTCTGACCGATCATGACCAAAATAGGATAGTCTAATCTAGACAGCATACCAAGTTACAATGAAATCGCTTCATAAATATGAACTGTAGACTGTGCTAAACAAATCTAGGTCTAGAATGTTCTCATCTAGACATTATACCTAGTCATCCTACCAATTTACAATGAAACCCTTTCATTGATGCAACCATCAGACTGCGCTAAAGGAATCAAGGTAATCGCGATCGCGACCAAAATAGGACATTCTCATCTAGACATTATGCTGAGTCATCCTACCAAGATACAAGAAAATCCCTTAATAAATAAGACTTGTAGACTGTGCTAAAGGTTTTGGTCTTTGGGCCCGTGTAGCCATCATGGTTGACCAATCATGACCAAAAGGAGACGATCTCATCTAAACATTATACAGAGTCATCCTACCAAGGTCCAATGAAATCCCTTCATAAATACTACCTGTAGACTGTGCTAAAGAGTTTTGGGTATCAGGCTCCTGCTGTCGTCATGGTTGACCAATTGCGACCAAAAGGGGACGTTCTCAACTAGACATGACATCGAACCTGAATATAAAATTCTGTGATGATCGGAGAAGAACTTCAGGGTGTAGTCTGCACTAAAGAAAATGTGAACAGACTCACAGACTCCCACAGGCGACATGGCAATAACTTATCTTGACTTTGTCAAGTTAAGCTATAAATGAGGTTCAGAAATGTATTTGTGGAAACTGCACGAAATGTGATTGATTTCCAAAAATTAAAGTTTTCCAGTAAAATTTCTTTATGCACCTACCACACTGACACATCATGCTTATCTCTAATAGCATTTCTTGAATGAAAAATGAAACACTTTATAAGTTCCCCAAAGCCAGAGTCCTGGAAAGACTGAAAAATGTCAAGACAAAAAATCAACAGAACTGGACCAACCAGGAGCCAATTATTCTGCAGTTAAACTGAACACACCTATTGTCAAATTCTTGCCTGCCTTGCTTAATCATTTCTAAATTTAAATTTAGATTATGCCTTTACATGGGTAAAGCAGGGAGGCAATTCAAATTTATATATTATTTTTGACCTAGTGGTTGATAATTTGTGCTTTTGTGGAAGGTATATATATGTTTGTAACATGTGGGAAATTATATTCAATTAACAGGGATATACAATTAAGAGATATCCAATTAAGTGGGCTCCACTGTACTAGAAACATAAGTCCTGATGAATGAATTGGGCATAAAACAAGGGGATTTCCAGATTGGTCCTCTGGAGCAGTGGGCCAATAGATAAAGGAAGTACATCTGGAACTTGATTCTCAGACAGAAAAAACGTTTTCATACTACAGTGGAGCCCACTTAATTGGATATCTCTTAATTGTATATCCCTGTTAATTGAATATAATTTCTCAACACAAAACCATTTACCATACCTGCAGTACAAATTTGACCCATTAATTGAATGTAGGTTATAGAGTAAACTCCTGTTAATTGAATAAAAAATCTAGTAAAATGTTAAGAAATTACCCTGACTCTCCCCAGTTTTTCTTTGGTTATAGACCTATTTGGCCTCAGTACATCCAATATAGGCATTTAATCTATTATATCTTGTTTGTCAGAACTCATGGAGCTCTGTCAAACAAGATATAATAGAATAAATGTTAAGTTTATCTGTAGAATATACAAAGTGACACAATCCCTATCAATTGAATACTCCTGTTAATTGAATAATTTCCATTGGTAAGGTGGCTATTCAATTAACAGGGTTCCACTGTAATAGTATTTCCTGCACCACTGAAGAATTCTGGTTCAATAGACAGAGTGCTGACTCTGCATTTTTCCATTACTCCCCCAAGAGTTTTTTTATTTCAATTAACCTGGCCAGCCAAAGCAAAAGCCAGAAGGAAAGCAGTTTTGTACATCAGAAGGTTCATATCAGCATTATCTAGAGCTTTAAAAGGGGTCCTCATTCACCCCCCCCCCCCCACCCCCCTTGCAAGCAAAGTAAAACCCATGATAAATTCCAAATTTAATGTAAGTCTTCTACATCTTTTAAGAAGGAAATGCTTAATAAAATTAGACAGAAAGGGATCGGTACCTATGCAAGACCTCCTAGCATACAAGAAAGTTTCCAAAAGTGTAGAATGGTCGTCCTCAGCTGGATAATATGCCATTAATTTGAAAAAAAATATTAACTGCGAGATTTTACTTGTGTGTTAAAGAACATGCAAAAAAACACTATATGAAAAGTGCCAACATCAGAAGCAACACAAAATTATAGAAATCTGTAACAAGGGCTATGCAAAGTGTGGACCATGCCCCTGCCCCGTAGACATGTTTGAAGTAGCCTTAAAGGTACTGTGGGACAGAAAAAGTTTCTAAGTCAAAAGAGTGAAAACAGAAAATTCTCTAAGTCCAAAAAGTGAAAAAGGGCACAAACTCTGGAAAAAATTATTGGACAGAACCCATTCCCAATGCGGGTCTATTAGCATAAACCAAAGGAGATACACATCCAGGCTTGGCAATTTCAGGAGAGCGATTTTTTAGCTCTCCTTACTGCCCTCCTGAAAGAATTAAGGAGAGCGAAAAATTGCCCTCCTAAATATTTTGGTCTGGGATGATTGAGATTACATGTATTATGCTCACATTAAATTTTTGTTGTAAAACAAAAATGTAATTTAACTTCGAAGTCACATAACATCACGTAATTTCATTTTGAAAGTGGTTTAGTGGTAAAAGGTAATGGCTGCAACCATACCCAAACACAGTTGCAATCATTTGAAGCAAAATGGGTCACAGCAATATTTTTTTTTCTGTCAGTTTCAAGTTCAACAACTGACATCACAGTTTGAGGGGTAATTATTCAAGGAATATTGACACTATAATATACTACCATTACTACTATCCTGTCACTTGAAGCACTTGCACCAGGATGTGACTGTAGATTCAAGCAGACCTGCTGTCCAAGAAAGTCATACGCCTACCACTACCACCTTCAACCCCCTTGGGGGGGTTGAAGGTGGTAGTGGTAGGCGTATGACTTTCTTGGACAACAGGTCTGGGTACACACACAGGTCTTGTCAAGTGTGTGTTCGGTTGTTGAGTGAGACATCTAGATGTCTAAGAGATTTCGCTTTACCTTAGTAAAGTTAATAAAATCACTGATGTAGTCTGTTGGTTTCAGTTTCAATGAGTTCGTTCAATTGGATACTTAAAATGCTGTGTAAAGCTAATTGCTCTCCTAAGCTGATTGAGGAGGGCGATTTTTTGCCCTCCTGCATTTTTCAGAATGCCAGGCCTGCACATCCGACCAATGGCTTTGAAATGATAACCCTGCTAGTGTGGAGTTAGTAAATTGGAGAGTCTGGAAGATGCTTGCTGTTGCACGGTGGTTCTCTTCAGACACTCCGGCTTCCTTCACCCATAAAACTGTCCAACACGTGGTGACCCTTGCTACTGAAAGGGTCGTTAAATCCTATCTAAACAAATTAATGTCATAAATTCACAAACCATAATGAATCAAATGACACAAATTATTTATGGTGCTTGGCTACCAGACAGAGGCAATGAAGGTGTCAATGACAATGTGGCTTACCTTGACTCGATTTATATCTTAATTATCTCATTAATGAAGCATTCAGCTAAACTGGGACATAATTATTGATGTTTTGTTATCCATCAGAAATTTAAAAAAACTTAAAAAGGGTCTAGATTGTGATTACCAATATCCCTGGAATATGCAATCAATAACCACAGGTTAATTCAAAAGACCTTGGCGCATTTTTTGAACCTCCAATGAGTTTCAACTTGATTTTCAATGGTTCCAATTTAGTGATGTCATGCTATACTTGAGATATCAGCATTAGGGTGAAACAGTTGGCTCATTTTCGTAACCGACTAACCCAGTGCTGTAACCGGATAATATCCGGTTATCCGTGGCCATTATTTCACTGAATATGGGATCAAAACTATAGGAATTGGAAAGCAGTATTCTCAAACTATTCCGTAGTGTGTATACAAATGAACGTTGTCGAGTACTCGACAACGTTCGTTTGTATACACACTGCAGAATAGTTTCTGCAATTACTATTATTTCCTACTTGGAAGAGGGTAAATAGGCTGATAATCGTGTATGGCTCACTTGCATGACATACTTTCAACTTATTTGTAAATGAACTCATCAATACACTCTAAAGGAGCATGTTCTGTTTGCACCACAACCTCGATAAGGACAACCATTTTGACTTTTCAAACGTGGTGTCAAACACAATGAAAGCGCCATCATTGGCTACGTCAAAAAAATTATTCTCTGGCGACATCAAAGTAATCACAAAGCACTATTATTGTGCTTTATGATTACTTTGATGTCACTGGAGAATAACTGGTATGATGTCATGATTGTCTTGCGATCTTAGAGACTGGGGGCTGTTTAACTGGTAAAGTGCTGAGTTTTTTCTGACAACAAATCAAAGCTCATCATATACTGCTCTATTACATTTAATTGAATAGTACCTTATAGGCACTATCCAATTAAATGTCAGAGCAAGGTGACAGAGTGATTGCACATCATCGACAGAAGAATCTTCTACTTAGCCACAGAGGCTAAACCAGTGGAGTGAGTGCCTCCTTGAAGAAGAAAAGCAACTCCACTGCTTGTCTCTAAAAACCACTACGGGGGAGACAGGACCCGAGAAAAGACATGCGCGAAGGCACAATGAAGTTGGATCAACTTGAAACCTCCTCGGGCGACTTTGGCAAAGAAAGTCGCAACATAGTGGGAGACATGCCGGAACCGCCGCTAACAGAGAGCGGAGCAGATTGATCCACACCCACCAAGGCGACAGGGGTGTGATCGAAAGGATTCGACGACTGCAGGTTCATATCTGGGCTAGAACCTGAGGCGGAATTGGAACCGGCAGGAAGGCGTAGCCAACAAGACCATCCCAAAGGAGGGCCAGAGCGTCCACGGTGAAAGCCAGAGCATCTGGACACGGGGACACGAAAGTGTCCACCTGATGGTTCCAACGAGTCGCAAAGAGATCGATGGAACACAGCCATGTGGAGCATCCACTCAGTGGAAAAGAACCTGCCCCATCAGGACAGGGAGTCGGCTAGGATGTTCAGACGACCGGAAATGTGACGACAACCACCCCGGCGTTGACATCCTGAGCGAGCAGCAGAAGATCCCGAGCCAATTCGTACATTGGAACCGAGTGCGTGCCGCCCTGGTTCCGAATGTAAGCAACCACTGTCGAATTGTCGAACAACAGAAGGACCTGACGATTAGAAAGGTGAGGGATCCACTGCATGAAACGCAGAAGAAGAGCAACAAGCTCCTTCTGGTTGATGTGTAGAGATGCCCGATCCTGGTCCCACATCCTGTGAAGGGAAAGACCTAGAGGATCCAACGTCGCACCCCCTCGAGATCGCTGGCAACTGCCGTCAGAACGCGATCGGACGTGGGTAAGTCCAACGGGACACCCTGCGTGATCCACTTATTTTTTTTTCTGTCAGTTTCAAGTTCAACAACTGACATCACAGTTTGAGGGGTAATTATTCAAGGAATATTGACACTATAATATACTACCATTACTACTATCCTGTCACTTGAAGCACTTGCACCAGGATGTGACTGTAGATTCAAGCAGACCTGCTGTCCAAGAAAGTCATACGCCTACCACTACCACCTTCAACCCCCTTGGGGGGGTTGAAGGTGGTAGTGGTAGGCGTATGACTTTCTTGGACAACAGGTCTGGGTACACACACAGGTCTTGTCAAGTGTGTGTTCGGTTGTTGAGTGAGACATCTAGATGTCTAAGAGATTTCGCTTTACCTTAGTAAAGTTAATAAAATCACTGATGTAGTCTGTTGGTTTCAGTTTCAATGAGTTCGTTCAATTGGATACTTAAAATGCTGTGTAAAGCTAATTGCTCTCCTAAGCTGATTGAGGAGGGCGATTTTTTGCCCTCCTGCATTTTTCAGAATGCCAGGCCTGCACATCCGACCAATGGCTTTGAAATGATAACCCTGCTAGTGTGGAGTTAGTAAATTGGAGAGTCTGGAAGATGCTTGCTGTTGCACGGTGGTTCTCTTCAGACACTCCGGCTTCCTTCACCCATAAAACTGTCCAACACGTGGTGACCCTTGCTACTGAAAGGGTCGTTAAATCCTAACTAAACAAATTAATGTCATAAATTCACAAACCATAATGAATCAAATGACACAAATTATTTATGGTGCTTGGCTACCAGACAGAGGCAATGAAGGTGTCAATGACAATGTGGCTTACCTTGACTCGATTTATATCTTAATTATCTCATTAATGAAGCATTCAGCTAAACTGGGACATAATTATTGATGTTTTGTTATCCATCAGAAATTTAAAAAAACTTAAAAAGGGTCTAGATTGTGATTACCAATATCCCTGGAATATGCAATCAATAACCACAGGTTAATTCAAAAGACCTTGGCGCATTTTTTGAACCTCCAATGAGTTTCAACTTGATTTTCAATGGTTCCAATTTAGTGATGTCATGCTATACTTGAGATATCAGCATTAGGGTGAAACAGTTGGCTCATTTTCGTAACCGACTAACCCAGTGCTGTAACCGGATAATATCCGGTTATCCGTGGCCATTATTTCACTGAATATGGGATCAAAACTATAGGAATTGGAAAGCAGTATTCTCAAACTATTCCGTAGTGTGTATACAAATGAACGTTGTCGAGTACTCGACAACGTTCGTTTGTATACACACTGCAGAATAGTTTCTGCAATTACTATTATTTCCTACTTGGAAGAGGGTAAATAGGCTGATAATCGTGTATGGCTCACTTGCATGACATACTTTCAACTTATTTGTAAATGAACTCATCAATACACTCTAAAGGAGCATGTTCTGTTTGCACCACAACCTCGATAAGGACAACCATTTTGACTTTTCAAACGTGGTGTCAAACACAATGAAAGTGCCATCATTGGCTACGTCAAAAAAATTATTCTCTGGCGACATCAAAGTAATCACAAAGCACTATTATTGTGCTTTATGATTACTTTGATGTCACTGGAGAATAACTGGTATGATGTCATGATTGTCTTGCGATCTTAGAGACTGGGGGCTGTTTAACTGGTAAAGTGCTGAGTTTTTTCTGACAACAAATCAAAGCTCATCATATACTGCTCTATTACATTTAATTGAATAGTACCTTATAGGCACTATCCAATTAAATGTCAGAGCAAGGTATTGTATAAAAAATCTCAGGGACCGACCTGGGCATGCGCCAGTGCGTATTTAGTTCTGAAACATCAGGACCTGGCTCTTAAATCTCAGAAATAGGCTTCTCAGTTGGCGCGTAACTTCTCAGATCATATTTTGATATTCTTTCGATGGATAATCGAGAGAGACACTCTTACATGTATTATATATATGATTATCATTTACCATTGTTGTAGAGTGCTTAAGTTAATACTTCAGGTCTTAATTACCAAGCATTAATCTTCACTGTGGTTTCTGATCAAGTCTTGGCTGCCTAAATAGGCAGCCAAGACTTGATCAGAAACCACAGTGAAGATTAATGTTTGCTATAGTGTACTAAATGAAAATGATGAGAGCTACTACATACTTGCAGTGTGTGTTACAAACAGCAGTGTGACTCCGTAAATTGAAATCTGGCGTATGAATTGAAAAAATAGGCTCCGAGGCTAGAGCGTATTTTAAATAGTCCTGATCGGTCCCTGAAATCTGATTCTTATCAGGGACAATATAGGCTTCCTCAGGCAGAATGTAGCTACAGACAGTTATTGCCTGTCACTTTTAATAAAGCCCAAAATAGGGCTTCCAGCACTCTACCAGTTAAATGCGAATTTCTCACATCTGATTGCGATATGTCACCCAATTGTTGATTTGTCCCAGTACTGGTACCAGTTTTGGCAGGACAGTCTCTGTCCCGTCCCAGTACCAGTTATCTTAGTACCAGCAGTACTTGGACACGCATGACCCAATAACCCAAGAACCGGAAAAATATAGATGGCCAAGTCCTAGTGACAAGGCCTGAAAATAAGCTGTCTGACATTTGCAGAATGAGGTCCCCAGAGGGTGAATTTGATGATGCTATCCCATCCAGTGGGCCAATTTATCCTCTGGGTACCTCTTTCTGTTTAGTTTTGGGACCCTGATTCAGATTGAGGCTCACAGAGGGTAAATTTGGTGATGCTACCCTGCTGTGCAGGGTAGCATCACTAAATTCACCCTCTGGGGACCTCATTTTGCAGATGACAGTCTGCTTATTTTCTGGCTTGCTAGTGACTGTCTATCAGCATGCCAACAAGCAGTGTGATAGGAAGATTTGCATGAAGTGGGCAGAAGAAAAAAGACCAGAAGAATAAGAACAACAAGAGGTGGTTCAAAGAAGTATTTTGAGTCACATTCGGTTATTCATGGTTCATCAACACTTCAGATAAATGAAGTCATGAAATTATCCAGTACTTCCTTATCGCTCTTTTGTTTATAAATGTTATCTTGCTTTCTCTCCACTCTGTGGGAATCTTTTGTTTTTCAATGATTACTTGGAATAATAAAGTACTTAAATTAAGTTTGAATGTCAGGTACAGACTACAGTGGCTGACTACTGTTCAGGAAAATGAAAATGTGTGACATGCAAGCGCCTGATAATTTGAGAAAAAGAAAATGTGAAATTGTAGCAACATTGGTCAAGTAAAGTCATATATAGCAGACTAGAGGAGGCTGTCGAAAGGAAAGGATTTTTGGGAAAACTCCAGAATGGTTTAAAAAATTTGAAAGGATTCCCCCCCCCCCCCCCCCCTGCCACCCCCCCTCCCCCGAGATGTTCAAATATGAAAGCATTCTGACTAGTGGATCTGAAGAAGATTTTTCAAGAAATTTCCTCATATTGCACTACATTAAAATTTGGGCTCCGTTAACACAGGGACTTGATCTGAATAAACTCCTCCCCCCTCCCCCCCTCTGTAGTATACCAAATATCACAAGATTCTAATTTATGGTTCTGGAGAAGATGATTTTGATGATTTGGGGGCCCAAATATTAACCCAGGGACTCAATTTGAACAAACTTAAATCTGCTGAAGAAATCCATGATGGCTTCAGTGACAAGCATTGCAGGCAGCAGACCATGACCACATGGGATATTCTCATCCTGGCATTCGGAAACCAAAATGTTGATAGAAATGTGCAATTTCTATGTCAAAAGCCCCATAACTCTTGTAATGAAAGTGTCAATGACACTGGAGCTCAACTTGTTTAAGACATGTACATGTATAGTATGTGATACAGCAATGACAAACATCTAGGTAACAAAGGTACATGTAAAGTATTGTAACGGTCTGTACATAAATGCTGACCGTGGGGCAACAGTTAGATGCTAAACTAGAAAAGAAATCTTTGAGTCCCAGAGTGGGTCTGACTGAACCCCCAATATTTATTCTCATAGCACAGTGATAACAAATGCACCCCAAAACACACTCATTCCTGTCCCAAGGTGATAACAAAGGTACCCAATAAGTTTCGTGAAGATCAGTTCATAAATACGAGCCGTATAGAAATTGTGACAGAAAAATGATTGGACCTAATTTCGGTACACAATGGCCACTGGCAGCCATCTTGAATTTTGGGCCACACCCAGAAACACTTGTTCTCGTCCCAAGGTGATAACAAAGGTACCCAAGAAGTTTCGTGAAGATCGGTTCATAAATACAGCCTCCAGCCCGAGCCGTATTGACATGTGCACTTACTGTGTATAAGTAGCAGTGAATAAATCAAAGTTCATCTAATTTGCATAATTTCTGCATGAGAAAAAAACCTGTACTATATGTGATGTATTCCATGTTACTAAACATTCATACAACAAGAGCTGGACTTTCGTCCGGTGCATACCCCCACGTGGTGTACCTCCTAGTGTGGGCATACCTATGACCAACAAATATTATTTATGAATATTCTTGTACGGACTGATGGACGGATGCACAGATGGATGGATGCAATCCAGTATACCCCCCCCCCGCCCCTTCCATTTTCTTCGAAAGTTTTCAACAATTTCTAAGTCAAAAGGTATAGTAAATTGTTTGGTGTTTGGAAGTTTTATGCAATGAGGCAGAAGCCCTTGTCATAGGAAAACTGCATGCCACATTTCACTGAAATCCGATAACCCCAATCCAGTATGACCCCCTCCCCCCCCCCCCTCCCATTTTCTTCGAGAGTTTTCAACAATTTCTAAGACAAAAGGTGTGGTAAATTGTTTGGTGTTTGGAAGTTTCATGCAATGAGGCAGAAGCCTTTGTCAAAGGCAAACTGCATGTCATATTTCACTGAAATCCGATAACCCATACCTGAGATACAGGCTGAACAGACAAATAATGTCTATTTCCTACAATTTCTAAGTCAAAAAAGGGGGATAACTCTAAAAAGGAGAATGTGAGAAATATCATTGAATCCTTTGTTTAAAGCCTATACCATAAGCAGTGTTCAAGGCAAATTTCATTGCAATAGAATATTCGATACCCGAGATATAGGCTGAACAGACAAAATTTGGCTCGGACGGACACAATTTCTAAGTGAACAAGTAATAATAATAAAAAAAAAAATAACTAGTGCGGGCATACCTATGACCAACGAATATTATAAATGAAAGTGTCAATGACACTGTAGCTCAACTTGTCAGGACAAAGACATGTACATGTATAGTATGTGACACAGCAATGACAAACATCTAGGTAATGACCTGATAACACAGGTACATATAAAGTATTGTAACGGTCTGTACATAAATACTGACCGTTGCCTGTAACAAATGTATAGGTAAAGTATTGTAAAGGTGGGTGACAGTCAGATGCTAAACTAGAAAAAAATCTTTGAGTCCCAGAGTGGGTCTGACTGAACCTCAAAATATTTGTTCTCATAGCACAGTGATAACAAAGGCACCCCAAAACACACTCATTCCTGTCCCAAGGTGAAAACAAAGGTACCCAAGAAGTTTCGTGAAGATCAGTTCACAAATATGAGCTGTGTAGAAGTTGTTACAAAAAACTGATTGGACCTAATTTTGGTACAAAATGGCCACTGGCAGCCATCTTGAATTTGGGACCGCACCCAGAAACATTCGTTCTCATCCCAAGGTGATAACAAAGGTACCCAAGAAGTTTTGTGAAAATCAATTCATAAATACAGCCTCTAGCCTGAGCCGTATTGACATGTGCACTTACAGTGTATAAGTAGCACAGAATAAATCAAAGTTCATCTAATTTGCATAATTTCTGCACAAGAAAAAAACCCGTATTATATGTGATGTATAGCACTTTCATATGGAAGTTCTGCGTAAAAATCTGATTGCACCTAATTTTGTACAAAATGGATGCCATCGGCCATCTTGAATTTTGGACCGGACCCCAAAACACTCGTTCTCGTCCCATGGTGATACCAAAGGTATCCAAGAAGTTTAGTAAAGATCAGTTCATAAATACGGCGTCTAGCCCGAGCCATATTGGCATTTGCACTTACAGTGCTGAAAGTAACACTAAATACATCATAGTTAGTCTAATTTGCATAATTTACGCATGAGAAATATAAATTTTATAGTAAATTTCCTTTCTTATTATACCTACCGCAATTGTTTACTACAGGCTTGCACTACAGTGGAAGAACCTAACTCGGATAAAATACTCTCTATTTTAGTCTTTCTCAAGAGATTTGGGAAAGAAAAGTGGTGTAAAAACACCACGAAAAAATAAGCCAAAACTGGGTCGAGCGCCATCGGCGCACACCCAGTAAGGGACATTCTTCTCTTAGTACAATTCCACGACTTCCGTTAACCAGTGCGCAAGCAGTAATCAAAACCATTCTTCTGAGTCCGCCAACATAGGAGGTATGTGATCAGCGGGGAGGAAGGATTCTTACCCAAAGAAGAAGACAGGAGGGCTTCCATGTAAACAATTGCAGTAGCTATACTAAGAAAGGAAATTTACTATAAAATTTATATTTCTTATCAACCTACCTTAAAATTGTTTACTACAGGCTGAATAGACAATAGGATGGAGGGAATCACATAACCAACCCACACATAACTCAACTGCACTGGAACTGTGGACTGAGGAAGAGATCCTTAGGCCTATCAAACCATAGCATCACAAACATTAGTAAAAGACAATGAAAAATGAGGCGTATGGTGAAGTGCAACGCACAGACAGAAAGGGCAGTAACAGCACAGAGCTGGAACTGACCCTGTAAAATGCCGAATGGATGGGATAGACAACAGCCTGAGCCAAAGAAAGAGGGCCCATAGCACAAAGGTCCTCTGTTGGCTCCTGCAACTGTCACAGATAAATGGAGAAGGTAGCATTTCTCCAGTAGGCTGCCAGTATAACATCCGACAACATGACGGAGTTAGTAAAAGCCCCGAGAGGAAGACAATGCACACACCTCGTGGCAGAAAAAACAATTGGTAATACAATCACCAGTAGCTAGACGAGAGGAAGCTGCACGAATAGCAAGACAAATCCATCGAGAAATGGATGCAGGAGAGATCTGGCATGTGAGAAAACGTATAACCATCCAGGATAAAGGTGCGAACACCCCCCCCCCCCCCAAGCAGAGCAGCGCCTAAGAAAGTGTCCATCTTGGAGTAAACTGCAAAGTCCTAGGCCTTTTCAAGGAAAAGAGCTGAACAAGCTTGGAGAGGCAAGGATGAGTGTCGAAACAATGCGGTACCACAAATGAAAAAGGTCTCCGAAGCATGGACTTGTACCCATTGCTGGAGACCCCCAGAAACAAACATATACCAGAAACTCCGCAAGTGGTGTGATCGAAGGAGTGACAGAAGCAACAGAGTGATTGCACATCATCGACAGAAGAATCTTCTACTTAGCCACAGAGGCTAAACCAGTGGAATGAGTGCCTCCTTGAAGAAGAAAAGCAACTCCACTGCTTGTCTCTAAAAACCACTACGGGGGAGACAGGACCCGAGAAAAGACATGCGCGAAGGCACAATGAAGTTGGATCAACTTGAAACCTCCTCGGGCGACTTTGGCAAAGAAAGTCGCAACATAGTGGGAGACATGCCGGAACCGCCGCTAACAGAGTGCGGAGCAGATTGATCCACACCCACCAAGGCGACAGGGGTGTGATCGAAAAGATTCGACGACTGCAGGTTCATATCTGGGCTAGAACCTGAGGCGGAATTGGAACCGGCAGGAAGGCGTAGCCAACAAGACCATCCCAAAGGAGGGCCAGAGCGTCCACGGTGAAAGCCAGAGCATCTGGACACGGGGACACGAAAGTGTCCACCTGATGGTTCCAACGAGTCGCAAAGAGATCGATGGAACACAGCCATGTGGAGCATCCACTCAGTGGAAAAGAACCTGCCCCATCAGGACAGGGAGTCGGCTAGGATGTTCAGACGACCGGAAATGTGACGACAACCACCCCGGCGTTGACATCCTGAGCGAGCAGCAGAAGATCCCGAGCCAATTCGTACATTGGAACCGAGTGCGTGCCGCCCTGGTTCCGAATGTAAGCAACCACTGTCGAATTGTCGAACAACAGAAGGACCTGACGATTAGAAAGGTGAGGGATCCACTGCACGAAACGCAGAAGAAGAGCAACAAGCTCCTTCTGGTTGATGTGTAGAGATGCCCGATCCTGGTCCCACATCCTGTGAAGGGAAAGACCTACAGGATCCAACGTCGCACCCCCTCGAGATCGCTGGCAACTGCCGTGAGAACGCGATCGGACGTGGGTAAGTCCAACGGGACACCCTGCGTGATCCACTTAACATTCGTCCAGTGGAGAAGGTGAGGATAAGAGATTCTGGTAACTGAAGCACCAGATCCAGAGAATCGACATTCGGCCTCCAACGACTGAGCAGAAAGTGTTGGAGAGGTCTGACATGCAGCCGACCGAGAGGAATGAGATCGGTCACTGAACCGCAGAGACCGAGCAGCCGGAGAATACCCTGTGCTGTCACAGATGTGGATGGGAATAGAGTCAGAGCAAAAGCTGAGAGAATCACAGCCCTGGCCTGGGGAACCGCCACCGTATTGAACTGAATGCGGAAGGCCATCCCCAGACGACAAAACGACTGAGAAGAGACCAGTTCCGACTTCTCCTCGTTGACTCTGAATCCTTGCGACGTGAGCAAGCTCCACAGAGTGGCGACATCCAACTCCAGTAAGGCAGCATTGGAATGCCTCTGGAGGATATCGTCTAGATATGCCGAAGTAGTCACCCTGGACTGTGTGCAATGGAAGGCTATCACATGCGACATCATGAAGGCCCAAGGAGCCAGGTTGAGGCCGAAAGGCATGGCCTTCAACTGGTAAACTCCCCCAGAAAAGCGAACATGAGATACTTCCGCGACACCCGATGAATCGGAACGTGAAAGTAAGCAAAATCTCCCTGGTGAATGGAATGGCGGACCGACCTGAAAGTCTCCATGCTGAACTCGGGAGCAATGATAGACTGGTTCAGGATACTCAGATCGATAACCAGTCGGAGTAGGTCGTCCTTCTTCGGCACCAAGAACAGGCAGGAAAAAAAACCACTGACTGAATGTTCTTGACGACCTCGATCGCCCCCTTGGCCAGGAGATTGTCTATCTCCATGGACAAAAGCTCCCGACGTAAAACGTCTGAAGGAACTGTGGTTGGAAGAGGCACTCTGGACAGAGTGGGGTGCCTTTGGAAGGATATTCGCAGCCCGGACCGAACAACATCTAACACCCATGGATCGGATGTGATGGTGGCCCAACGGTCTGCAAATTCTGCTATCCTTCCTCCAACCTGGACGAATCGAGGTGAGGACCTTCAGAGGAGAAACCACCTCCTCTACTGAATGAAGAATCCTGAGACTACCCTCTAGCCTGCCGACGCTTACCCTTACCCCATGAGTAAGAAGTAGAAGCAGTGGCAGAAGGATCAGCCCTTTGCTTCGCAGAGGAAGCAGAAGGGTACTTGTTAGGCTTTGAACGGTCCCTGCCTCCCCTAGAAGGCTGATCAAGCTGATGAAGCAGCAGCTGATCTTTGGAATGACATGGGACGTCATCCGGACCATCGAAACGGAACCCATGGAACAGTAGCGGACCTGCCAAAGAAGCAGATCGAAGAGCGGCGTGCTGCCCCCAGGAAGGCATCGGCCTGTGTCCAGCACAGAGTCCCTTCAAACTAGTTCCAAAATAGCTGTGTCACAGGCATGCGTGTGAGTAAGAAGCATGAGCGCCTTGGACAGCACACGCAAAGGAGCCTGTACATCGTCAAACCTATCTGGAGGCAGATAGGCAGCTAAGGCAGAGACGACGTGATCGGAGAGAGAATGCATACCCAGCATTTCTCTCGATAAGCCCAACATGGACTCCAGAGTCGTCATAGGAATGACGGCAGACTTGGGCTTGGAAAGCCCGAGGGAATTGGAGTCCTGATCCAAAACCATCAAAGTCTGGCAGACTGATGGACTGGCGAAATCATAGTAACAATAACGCACCGGAGGCAAAAAGGTGTCAACCCTGGTGAAGAACGGAGCCTCATAGCCTTGGAACTCAGCTTAAAGTCCAAGGCTGAAAATGCTTCAACCACCTGTACTGTCTGGCATGGTCGAAGATGCCCAGAAGCAGGTTGCTCCACAGGCTGTAGGTGCGCAACCGATGATCGCAGCCTGGCAGACACTGTCGGCTGGTTTGATGGTTTGAGATCTGGAAGGAACCCAAACACAAAGTCAAGAGCTGCCCCCAAGTCAGAAGACTGCTGGCTCTCGACCTCAAGGATGTCTGACTTCTCCCCGGAGTCGGAAGACACATAGCCCATCTTGGGCAAACCAGCCGACACCTCCCATGGTGTAGGCACACCAGGGGGATCAGAAAGCAGCCTGTTTCCAATCCCGGGAGGCGGCACCATAGGGGGCACCTGGAAACCCCTCGCTGCCTCGCTGGAAGCAACGGGAATGCTCTTGAACAGAACCTGAGTGAGTAAGGAGAGGGCCTCCCTAAGCTCACTGCCCGTACTGGCCAGTTCGACATGGGGACGAACCAGCAAAGTGGCTTCACACCTGACCCTCTTAACCAGCGAAGGGTCACGATCCTCCAAAACACCCGAAGCAGGGCAATGGGCGGCAGCTGAAACATCTGAGGGCAGATGTGTACAGCGGTACGACACACCCCGAGGATCAACATAGCGGAAACTCAGGAGAGTTGCCGCAGACCTCTGCGGGGCAGAAGGTCCAGGCTGCACAGAAGGCGTTGGTCCCGCAACACTGGCCGTGTGACCAGAATGAGTGGACGGAAAACGCCAATGACAAAACTGCAGTACTCGACGGCGCAGAGACCACAGTAGAGGGTTCGGCCGGCAGCCACTTCCAACTTTGCCGAGTTGAAGTCAGGGAAGGCTGAGGCCGATACCCCACGTCTACACTACCAGACACCGTTGCAGACCACTGCAGGTATAAAACTGCTGTGCTCAACGGCTGAGAGGACACAGCAGGGGGTTCAGTCGGCAGCTACTTCCGACTTTGCCGAGTTGAAGTCGGGGAAGGCTGAGGCCGATACCACACTTCAGAAATCCCTGCAGACCCTTGCAGGGATAAGCCGAGGCCAGCTAAAAACGGTGCCCGATGACGTTGTAGACGGAACAGCAGTAGCAGCAGATATGATGGGAGCCGTTGGAACTGGTGGAAAAGGGGAGAGAGCCACCTAGCTCGGCCTCCAAAGGAGGAGTCACAACCCTAGTGACAGCCTCAGATGTTGACTGGAGAGGGCGCATAGTCCCGGAACCAGGCATCTCTTCACCAGAAATCCAACAGCTCCCACAGTATCCACCACGGTAAAAAAAAACTGCACATCCCCCATGGATGGGGAATAACTCTCACCAGACGTGGTCGAGTCGGGAGGCCCGAAACAACACCGTTCCACACCCACCGCGGGTTCGGTAGGAGCTGCAAATCCCCTACGGAGGGGGAGTAACTCTCACCAGACGTGGTCGAGATGGGAGGCACCAAAACACCCCCCCTGTGGGAGGAGTTGCACATCCCCCACGGAGGGGGTATAACTCACACCAGACATGGTCCAGTCGGGAGGCCCAGAAACGACAGCGTTCCACACCCACCGCGGGTGCGGGAGGAACAGCCACGAGAATGCACCAAAGGCGAGGGCAAAAGGAATTGCCCTAAAGGAACCAAACTGGAAATAACAGAGGTGAGAGCAGTAGAAGGAAAAGGTGAACTCAACAATACAGAAAGTAGAAGAACACCCTCAACTACGAGAGAAGGTGGCAGAAAAAAAACCGGTAGGTACACGACAGAACCCAGACGGCCGACAGGGACTGAAAAAAACAGAAATTCTGCCCTCAACAGAGTGAAGAAATCCTGTCCAGACAGTCCCTCATTGACACCTAACTCCAATAACAATTTAAATTTATCAACCGAAAAATTTCATTGTCGAACCGCGTTGACACGATGTCAAAAAAACATTCGCGAAACGGAATATATAAACAATATACAATGAGAATGTGGTTGAAAATATTAACGAGAATATATAAAACACAGTCCTGTTATTATACGATCTTCAGATCCATAATCCAATCAGAGAAAAACCATTAACGATGAGTTGAATTATCACTGTATCATAATGCAAAGATGGCACAACACGTCAACCACGTTGCATGGACAAAAGAAGAATGGTTTTGATTACTGCTTGCGCACTGGTTAACGGAAGTTGTGGAATTGTACTAAGAGAAGAGCGTCCCTTACTGGCTGTGCACCGATGGCGCGCGACCCAGTTTGGGCTTATTTTTTCGTGGTGTTTTTACACCACTTTTCGTTCCCAAATCTCTTGGGAAAGATTAAAATAGAGAGTATTTTATCCGAGTTAGGTTCTTCCACTGTAGTGCAAGCCTGTAGTAAACAATTGTAAGGTAGGTTGATAAAAAAACCTGTATTATATGTGATGTATCCCATGGTACTAAACATTCATACAAAAAATTATTCAAATCAGAGCGTTCATATGGAAGTTCTGCGCAAAAATCTGATTGCACCTAATTTTGTACAAAATGGCTGCCAGCGGACAACTTGAATTTCGGATCGGATCCCAAAACACTCGTTCTCGTCCCACGGTCATAACAAAGGTACCCAAGAAGTTTTGTAAAGATCGGTTCATAAATACGGCCTCTAGCCCGAGCCGTATTGAATTGTTGATGGACAGACAAAATTTAGCATGATTTTTAGCTCAACTTTGACGGCCATGGAATAAGCTCAAACAAATTTATTAACAAGAATTTTGGTGTACTTAATATTTTAACCTATACTGTGGGAAAAAACTGACAGAAAATTTGTACTTTGTAAGTTTCTTAATAAAACCAGACAAATATGGATGTCATTGGAACTGGCTCAATAAGCCAATTCCAAAGACATCCATATCTGTAATATTTTATTGCACATAAATATTAAATTTCCTGTATTTTTATTTTTGTTCTAACATAACCGAACAGAAGGTATGAATTAATGAAAGTGTCAATGACACTGTAGCTCAGCTTGACAAACTTGAACTTGGTAAGTTATAAATGAAATGGCAAAATTGAAGATCATTGGTACCAATGTCATTTTTTTTGCCAGTGGCAACATTTTTTGACAGAAACCGAAGAAAATCGATAGCTCCCATCTAGAGGCCTCCCCAAACAAGCATGCCAGGTTTCAAAGCAATCCGATCATAAATGTGCCCTGTAGGATGTACAAAAGGGAAATATTGTGGTCTGACTAGACTAAATTCTAAGAATGTTGGCCGTGGCAACATTTTTTGACAGAAATGGAAGAAAATCGATAGCTCCCATCTAGAGGTCACCGTAAATAAGCATACCAGGTTTCAAAGCAATCTAATCATAAATGTGCCCTGTAGGGTGAGCCAAAGGAAAATATTGTGGTCTGACTAAACTAAGTTCTAAGAATGTTGGCTGCGGCAACATTTTTTGATGGAAATTGAAGAAAATCGATAGCTCCCATCTAGAGGTCACCCCAAACAAGCATACCAGGTTTCAAAGCAATCCGATCATAAATGTGCCCTGTAGGGTGTGCCAAAGGGAAATATTGAGTCTTCTGACTAAACTAAGTTCTAAGAATGTTGGCCGTGGCAACATTTTTTGATGGAAATTGAAGAAAATCGATAGCTCCCATCTAGAGGTCTCCCCAAACAAGCATACCAGGTTTCAAAGCAATCAAATCATAAATGTGCCCTGTAGGGTGTGCCAAAGGGAAATACTGTGGTCTGACTAAACTAAGTTCTAAAAACATTGGCCGCGGCAACATTTTTTGACGGAAATGGAAGAAAATCGATAGCTCCCATCTAGAGGTCACCCTAAATAAGCATACCAGGTTTCAAAGCAATCAAATCATAAATGTGCCCTGTAGGGTGTGCCAAAGGGAAATATTGTGGTTTGACTAAACTTAGTTCTAAGAACGTTGGCCGCGGCAACATTTTTTGATGGAAATTGAAGAAAATTGATAGCTCCCATCTAGAGGTCACCCCAAACAAGCATGCCAGGTTTCAAAGCAATCCGATCATAAATGTACCCTGTAGGGTGTGCCAAAGGGAAATATTGAGTCTTCTGACTAAACTAAGTTCTAAGAACGTTGGCTGCGGCAACAATTTTTGACAGAAATTGAAGAAAATCGATAGCGCCCATCTAGAGGTCTCCCCCCAAACAAGCATACCAGGTTTCAAAGCAATCTGATCATAAATGTGCCCTGTAGGGTGTGCCAAAGGGAAATATTGAGGTCTGACTAAACTAAGTTCTAAGAACGTTGGCCGCGGCAACATTTTTTGACGGAAATTGAAGAAAATCGATAGCTCCCATCTAGAGGTCTCCTCAAACAAGCATACCAGGTTTCAAAGCAATCAAATCATAAATGTGCCCTGTAGGGTGTGCCAAAGGGAAATACTGTGGTCTGACTAAACTAAGTTCTAAAAACGTTGGCCGCGGCAACATTTTTTGACGGAAATGGAAAAAAATCGATAGCTCCCATCTAGAGGTCACCCTAAATAAGCATACCAGGTTTCAAAGCAATCAAATCATAAATGTGCCCTGTAGGGTGTGCCAAAGGGAAATATTGTGGTTTGACTAAACTTAGTTCTAAGAACGTTGGCCGCGGCAACATTTTTTGACGGAAATTGAAGAAAATTGATAGCTCCCATCTAGAGGTCACCCCAAACAAGCATGCCAGGTTTCAAAGCAATCCGATCATAAATGTACCCTGTAGGGTGTGCCAAAGGGAAATATTGAGTCTTCTGACTAAACTAAGTTCTAAGAACGTTGGCTGCGGCAACAATTTTTGACAGAAATTGAAGAAAATCGATAGCGCACATCTAGAGGTCTCCCCAAACAAGCATACCATGTTTCAAAGCAATCTGATCATAAATGTGCCCTGTAGGGTGTGCCAAAGGGAAATATTGAGGTCTGATTAAACTAAGTTCTAAGAACGTTGGCCACGGCAACATTTTTTGACGGAAATTGAAGAAATTCGATAGCTCCCATCTAGAGGTCACCCCAAACAAGCATACCAAGTTTCAAAGTAATCTGATCATAAATGCGACCTATGAGGTGTGCCAAAGGAAATTGTGGACGTACGTACTAACGTACGTACGTACATACGCCGATGGACGAGAAGTGATGGCAATAGCTCAGCTTGACTTTGTCAAGTTGAGCTAATAATTAAAAATGGGTACTTTTCTTAGCCATAAAGCCTGCTATTGCGTATTCTTATTTTTACACCGTGGTCAACCAGAGTGTAAAAAATGAAAATGTCAATGCCACTGTAGCTTAACTTGACTGGATGTTGTATTTGAAGAAAAGAATAATATTTAATGTTTATGAAAGGATTATGAAAAACGACAAGAATTGTGATAATTGAGAACATGTTAATTTCTGTTCCCTGTATGCTATATTTTCAATCAAAATAATTTGAGGTGCAGATTGTACTAAAAGAATTGAGGGGTGGGTTAATGTGGCCCTGAAATTATTCCAATTATTCCAAACGATTCATTCTATCAATTCCTATCAAGAAGTTACAACAAAATCCCTTCATAAATATGGCCTGTAGACTGTGCTCAAGGTTTTCAGGCCCTATCAAATTACAACAAAATCCCTTCATAAATACGGCCTGTAGACGGTGCTAAAGGTTTTCAGGCTTTGGGCCTATGTAGCCATCATGGTTTACAGATCGCAACCAAAAGGGGACGTCCTCATCTAGACATTATACTGAGTCATCCTACCAAGTTACAATGAAATCCCTTCATGAATACAACCTGTAGTCTGTGCTAAAGGGATTTGGGTTTTAGGCTTGGGCAGCCATCACAGATGAATGAACGCGACCAGAAGGGGATGTTCTCATCTTGACATTATACAAAGTCATCCTACCAAGTTAAAATGAAATCCCTTCATAAATACGACCTGTGGACTATGCTACAAGTTTTCGGGCTTCGAGCCTCTGTAGCTGTCACAGTTGACTGATTGAGACCAAAAGGGGAGGTTCTCATCTAGACATTATATGGAGTCATCGTACCAAGTTACAATGAAATCCCTCCATAAATATGACCTATAGACTGTGTTAAAGCTTTTCGTGTTTTGGGGCTCGGGCAACTGCCACTGTTGACAGATGCGACCAAATGGGGAAGTTCTCATCTAGATATCATATGGAGTCATCCTACCAAGTTACAATGAAATCCCTCCATATTAAATACAACTTGTAGACTGTGCCAAAAGTTTGAGGTTTTCAGGCTTGGGCAGTCGTCACAGTTGACAAATCATGACCAAAAGGAGATGTTCTCATCTAGACATTATACAAAGACATCCTACCAAGTTACTATGAAATCCCTTCATAAATACGACCTGTAGACTGTGCTACAGGTTTTCGGGCTTCAGTCCCCTGTAGCTGTCACAGCTGACTGATCGTGACCAAAAGGGGAAGTTCTCATCTAGTCATTATATGGAGTCATCCTACCACATTACAATGAAATCCCTCCATAAATACGACCTGTAGGCTGTTAAAGCTTTTTGTGCTTTGGGCTCGGGCAACCATCACCGTTGACAGATTGCGACCAAATGGGGAAGTTCTCATCTAGACATTATACAGAGTCATCCTACCAAGTTACAATGACATCCCTTCATAAATACAACCTGTAGACTGTGCTAAAGGTTTTCGGGTTTTGGGCTTGGGCAGCCATCATGATTGAAAGATCACGACCAGAAGGGGACATTCTCTTCTAGACATGATGTCAAACATACATATGAAATTTTGTGATGATCAGACAAGAACTACGGACTGACAGACTCACAGACCTCCGCACCCGTAATGGCAACAGCTTATCTTGACTTTGTCAAGTTAAGCTAAACAAGAGGCCCCACGGGGCCTGAAGCGCTCATCTTGTACAGAACACAATTTAATCAGAGTCCAAGAATGAGTCTACATTAAGCAAACCATCTCCATAGGCTACACTGTCAATCCTTGAGTCCCTCAGGAGTGACAAAAATAATCTGGGCATCATGCCTTTTCTTCAGTCGATCATAAGTAAAATGTAGAGCTCCCCTATGAAGCCCCTTGATACAACCTATGTGGATTAATCTTTGTACCTCTAGAGGGTACTGAATACAAAATTTTGAATTCTTCAGCAAAATGGCCAATTCCGGCTCCCATAGAGAGCCTGTAAAGAAATTTCTTCGAATTGCACTAAGTTAAAATTTGGGCTACCATAGCGAGCCCAAATATTAACATATGGATCCGATTTGAACAAACTTGAATCTGACCCCCCTAGAGATGTTGTATACCAAATGTGAAAGCATTCTGACAAGTGAATCTGTAGAAGAAGATTTTTGAAGAAATTCCTTCATATTGTACTAAGTTAAATCTCATGTTCCCATATGGAGCCCAAATATTAACCTAGGCACTCGAATTGAACAACCTGGAATCTGACCCCCCTAGAGATGTTGTATACCAAATATAAAAGCATTCCGACTGGTGGATCTGAAGAAGAAGATTTTTAAAGAAATTTCCTCATATTGCACTAAGTAAAAATTTGGGCTACCATAGTGAGCCCAAATATATACCTAGGGATCTGATTTGAACAAACTTGAATCTGACCCCCATAGAGATGTTGCATACCAAATATCAAAGCATTCTGACTGATGGATCTGAAGAAGAAGATTTTTTTAAATTACCCTCCATATTGAACAAAGATCAAATATGGGCTTCCGTAGGAAGCCCAAATATTAACCTAGGGACTTGGTTTGAAAAATCTAGAATCTGACCCTCATAACAGTGATGTATACCAAATATTAAAAGATTCTGACTGGTGGTTCTGAAGAAGAAGATTTTTAAAGAATATTCCCCATATTACCCTATGTTAAAACTTCGGGCTCCTGTAGAGAGCCCAAATATGAACCAATGAGCTTTATTTCAACAAACTTTTATCTGACCCCCCTATGAATGCTGTATACCAAATATCAAAAGATTTTGATGATTGGTTCTGGAGAAAAGATTTTTTTTAATTTTTGCAAATATGCTGACTCAGCATTTTTTCGATGCCCATTACAGAACACCCTAACATAACCGATGGCAATTTTTTTTTACCATTCAATTCTACTGGTCATAAGGATACTTCATACCAAATAAAAGCTCTCTGTTCCGTGGGGTTTGGGAAATATGGGCGTTTGAAAATATTTCTATTTTTAGCTCCCAGGGTTCCCATGGGGATGCGGGAATTTTTTTTTTTGCATGGGTCAAGTACTTATGACCCAATACTACCACAAACCAAATTTGGTTCATACCGGACCATCGGTTCCGAAAATAGAAATTTTGGGCGGGGCCAAAAATCTTACCCCTCCTATTACAAAGCCAAATATTACTTCACGAACTTCGTTTGAACAAACTTGATTCTACACCTCATATGGAAGCTCCATAGCAAATATCAAGTCATTGTACACACTGGTTCTTGAGAAGAAGATTTTAAAAATATTTTGGAGCATTTTCCCCCACTCCCTCCCTATGAGGCTGGGCATGCTGAGTTGAACAAAAATGAAATGCCCCTTTGGGACCATCACTCACACAAACTTTCACTTGAATTGGCCCAGTGGCTTTGGAGGAGAAGACCAAAACATGGTGCTGACGGACGACGGACGAGAGATGACGGACGACGGACGGAGAGCGATGAGATTAGCTCAGCTTGACTTTGTCAAGATGAGCTAAAAACCACTGTGGATTGCAAGTTACACTGTACCTCTTAACCAATCAAAATACAGTATTTTGTTTCATTTGGAAATAATCAATTTTCCATTCTTATAAAATTGAGAATTTGAGAGTACTGTTATACCCCTGTGAATGCAAAAGTACATATTCCATAATAAAAATCAAACCTCAGATTTTTGTATTTTCTGGAGCTTAACTCTTTACCCAATGCAGACAATATCAAAATTTATTATTTTAAATATCATTTTTTAAACTTTTTCAAAAAATTTCAACAAAACCATATCATGTGACCCCCTCATTGGAATGAGCTCGACGAGCTCATTCCAAAGAGGGGTCACATGATATGTGTTTGTTGAAATTTTTGGAAAAATAATACTTTTCCAGCTGCTGAATTTGCATATTATGCAGGCAGATGTGGCCCATTCGTTTGGTAAAGGGTTAACCCAAAGAAACCAGTTCAAGTTTTGATGGGCTTCTTGTCTTTTGTGTACATGTTGAACTCATATTTATTTGTTGGGGTTTAATGACACTTCTGACAGCCATGGGCATCTTGTGTCGGACAAATGTTGGAACCTGGAATACCCAGAGAGAACAACTGAGCAAAGGCAAGCAGCTGTCAGACTCCCCAATGTACTAACTCCACACATGCAGGGTTAGCATTGGTTGAAGACAAGTGCACCATCAACCTGCAGAAAGCCTTAGGACACAGCGCCACCATGCCCCAACATTAGCAATCAGAGTTTCTTGTCTTACCTTACCTGTACATGTGGAACTCATATTCCAACATCCATGTACAGGATATTGGTGGTCTTGATGATGGAAGTTACTATACTTTAGGCCCCACAAAGTAGATTTTCTGTTTCTCAGGCCATTATTTGTAAAATTGCATGCGGGCGAGCGGTTTTTTATTTTATTTTTTATTTCTGTAATTATTTCTTTGTCATCAAAAGTTCATGTTCTTGGTTTAAGTTTTAGGCCTCATAATCCACAGAATAGCATGAGTGGTGGTGTATTTCATCCCTTGAGAGCAAGAAGGCTTTACAATGCTAAAGCATTGCAAAGCCATCTTGCATTCAAGGGACAAATTTATCAATTTTTTTAACTTTGGTAAAATATCACACATAAACCATTTAATTTTTATTTTTTTTAAGTTTACATTGGTTATAAAAAGAGAGCATGCGGCAGCCAAAAGGACCATGTGGGAGGGCCTGAGAAACATATTTTTATTTTTTTAGGCCTTAGCAGAGTTTTCTAGAGAAGTCTGGGCTAAGACTTTACAAGACACCAGAGCTACGTCAAAATGTTACTTCACTTACCTTATAAGACCCCACAAAGTTATGTTTCTCAGATCATTTATTTGTAAAATTGTAAAATTGAATGTGGGTGGGCTTTTTTAAAAAATTTTATTTTGTAATTATTTCTTTGCCATCAAAAGTTTATATTCTTGTGTTATTTTATGTTTTAGGCCTTATAATCTATAGAATAGCATGGGTGGTGGTGTATTTCTACCCTTAAGTGCACTTAAGCACTCAATGGATAAAAGGGACAAATTTATCAATTTTATTAACTTGGGTAAAATACCAGACATAAACTATTTAATTTGTATTTTTTTGAAGTTTGCATTGGTTATAAAAACAAGAGGCCCCAGGGGGCCTGAGGGCGCTCACCTGACATGGTAGTCTAAATTTTAAACCAGGGACTTGAATAAGCTGCATACGCCCCTCCTAAGAAAAGCATATACCAACTAGATGAAGCGATTGTGCCCACACAATACACAGGATTTTCCTTCTATTTTCAGTTCCTGCACTTTTACGTCCCAAAATTGAGATAAACGCATTAAAAACAGATTTTTTTCCCAAACAAAATATTTTCAGTCTAAATTTTTTTTTTCTTCTTAAAACGCATAAAAAAACAAAAAACTAATTTCTGGATTTTGGTCCAAAATTTTCCCAAAAAGTCCCATCCGCACCCCAAATTTTCAGTGTAAAAAAAAATAATTTTTTTTTGTCTTGAAACTGACCGAAACACATAAAAAACAAAAAAACAATTTCTGGATTTTGGTCAAAAATTTTCTAAGTGCCACCAGGCCCCCAAATTTTCAGTGTCAAAAAAAATTTTTTTTTGTCTTAAAATTTATCGAAACGCATAAAAAAACAAAAAAGAAATTTCCGGATTTTGGTTCAAAATTTCTAAGTCCGGAACGGGGGCCCCAATTTTTCAGCCTAAATATGAACCCAGGGACTTGGCTTGAACAAATTTGAACCTCACCCCCAAAGGATGCTGCATACCAAATATCAAAAGATTCTTATTGGTAGATCTGAAGAAGAAGATTTTTAAAGAATATTCCTCATACTGCACTAATTTAAACATTTGGGCTCCCATAGAGAGCCCAAATAGGGACCCAGGGAATTGATTTCAATAAACATGTGAAACAATCTTCCAAAGATGTTATATGTGAAATTTGAAAGCTTTTGAAGCAGTGGTTTGGGAGAAAAGTAGTCTTACATGTTTTTCCCATTACCCACAGTGTTAAACAAGAGGCCCCAGGGGGCCTGAGGGCGCTCACCTGACATGGTACCCTGAATATCAACCCAGAGAATTGATTTCAACAATTTGCATCTGCTACTCCTACGAAAAACTTATATCAAATATCCAAAGATTCTGACCAGTGGATCTAAAGAAAAATGATTTTTAAAGAATATTCCTCATATTGAACTAAGTTATAATTCGGGCTCCCACAGGGAGCCCATATATGAACCCAGGGACTTGGCTTTACCAAACTTGAATCTCACCCCCTCCCCCCCCCCCCCCCGCCCCCACCCTAAGCATGCTGCATACCCAATATCAAAAGATTCTGCCTGCTGGATCTTGAGAAGAAGGTTTTCAAAGAAATTTTCCTGAAATGCACTAAGTTCAAATTTGGGCTCCTATACTGAGCCCAAATATGAACCCAGGGGGGCCAATTTGAACAAACTTGAATCAGATCCACCCCACGATGTTGCATACCACATATCAAAAGATTCTGCTAGCTGGAGCTGGAGAAGAAGATTTTTTAAGAAATTTGCCTGAAATGCCCTAAGTTCCAATTCAGGCTTTTGTAGTGAGCCCAAATATGAATCCAGGGGACCGATTTGTACAGACTTGAATCAGATTCACCCCACAATGTTGCATACCACATATCAAAAGATTCTGCCTGCTGGATCTGGAGAAGAAGATTTTTAAAGAAATTTGCCTGAAATGCACGAAGTCCTAATTCGAGCTTCTATAGTGAGCCCAAATATGAATCCAGGGGGCCGATTTGAACAAACTTGAATCAGATCTACCCCACAATGTTGCATACCAAATATCAAAAGATTCTGCCTGCTGGATCTGGAGAAGAAGATTTTTTAAGAAATTTGCCTGAAATGCACTAAGTTTGAATTCGGGCTCCTATACTGAGCCCAAATATAAACCCAGGGGGCCGATTTGAACAAACTTGAATCAGATCCACACTACAATGTTGCATACCAAATATCAAACTATTCTGCCTGATGGAGCTGGAGAAGAAGATTTTTTAATGTTTTTCCCATTGTCTACAGTGTTAAATAGTGCTGACTCAGCACTTTTTCAAAAGTCCCGAATCTGTACCCTATGACAAAACCGATGGCAATTTTTTTTTGACCAATCGTTTCTGTTGGCCCTAAGAAAGCTTCACACCAAATAAAAATTCTCAGTGCCGTGCAGTTTTGGAGATACGGGCGTTTTAATTTTTTTCTATTTTTAGCTCCTGCAGTTCCCACGGGGCTACAGGAAAAAAAATTCGGCATAAATTAGGTACTTATGACCCAATAAGCCCTCGCATAAAATTTGCTTCAAATCAGCCTCTCGGTTCGGAAAATAGAAAATTTGGGCGGGGCCAAAAATTTTGCCCCTCCCATAACGATGCCAAATATAGCCCATCAAACTTCTCTTGAACAAATCTGAGTCTACACCTCAAAAGGAAGCTGCACACCAAATATCAAGTCTCTGCTGCTGCTGGTTCATAAGAAGAAGATTTTTTAAGATTTCAGCACACTTTTTGGGTGTGGCCCTACCAGGGGGCGAGGCAACTTGATTTTAACAAAATCAAATTGCGATGTCATAACAAACTATTATCTCAAATATCAATTAAATTGGTTCAGCGGTTTGGGAGGAGAAGACGCAAACACCATGTTCACGGACGACAGATGCCGGACGGTGAGTGATCACTATAGCTCTCCTGACTGAAAGTCAGGTGAGCTAAAAATGCTGACTCAGCACTTTTTGAAAGTCCCCAAAAAGTACCCCATGATAAAACTGATGGCAATTTTTTTTTACCATTCCATTCTGTTGGTCCTAAGGAAGCTTCACACCAAACAAGAATTCTCAGTGCCGTGTAGTTTTGGAGATATGGGCGTTTTAATTTTTTCTATTTTTAGCTCCTGGGGTTCCCATGGGGCAACGGGAACAAAAATTTGGGCACAAATTAAGTACTTATGGCCCAATAAGCCCTCATATCAAATTTGGTTCAAATCTGCCTCTCGGTTTGGAAAATAGAAATTTTGGGGCCTGGCAAAAATTCTTGCCCCTCCCATAACGAAGGCAAATAATGCCCGACAAACTTCTCTTGAACAAACTTGATTCTAAACCTCAAAAGGACTCTGTATACCACATATCAAGTTTCTGCTGCTGGTGGTTCATTAGAAGAAGATTTTCAAAAAATTTGGCCATTTTTTCCCCCACACCTCTGCTCAATATGAGTCCAAACCTAATATGGATAAAAATCAAAATGCCCCTATATAACCACTACTTACATGAAATTTAATTAAAATGTGGCCAGTGGTTTAGGAGAAAGAGGCTCAAACAATACCTTCACGCAGGACGATGGACGACGGACGGATGGACGATGGACGAAGAGTGATAAGAAAAGCTCACCCTGACTTTCAGTCAGGTGAGCTAAAAAGAGCATGCGGCAGCCAAAAAGATCATGTAGGAGGGCTTGAGAAACAGAATTTAATTTTTTAGGCCTAAGGAGGGAGCAAACAGTAAGTAGAATTCTCCAGGTCTTTAACCCTTTACCCAACGCAGACGATATCAAAATTTATTATTTTAAATATTATTTTTTTAAATTTTTCCAAATATTTCAACAGAACCATGATCTGGTTTTGTTGAAATTGTTTGAAAAATAATATTTTTTTCAACTGCTGAATTTGCATATTACAAGGGCGGATGCGGGCGATTCGTTGGGTAAAGAGTTAAGAACACATGCAGAAGTTCTAACAGGCATCAAATGAACATTTTGCAGAAATCAAAGTTGATTCCCATTGTTTCCTTTCAAGAATCATTTACAAGTCGATTCTGATTCATATGGGAATTTCAAGTCCTGATACAGTAAAACCTGTCTTGAGAGACCACTGTCTTGAGAGACCACCTGTCTTGAGAGACCACATATACCAGGCACCGATTGGTTTTACTCTATAAAGGACCTGCTATGGGAGACCACCTGTCTTGAGAGACCACCTGTCTTGAGAGACCACTGTGACCTGGTACCAACTAGTATTTTTATGCCATAATAGACCTGTCTTGAGAGACCGCTGCTTTGAAGACTGAAACTATGACAAAAACTTTTTACCTGTTCTGGAATTGGAAAATCCATTGTGGTTATACTAACATAATTAAAAGTATTAAAAGCCCTTAATTGGGATTAAATTGCTAACTCATTAAAGATTGAGATGTTTTTATAAGACCCCTGTGAAAAGATTAGGATTACTGCTGAATGAACAATTTCATACATACCTGAAATGTGACAGATAGGAATAAAAATAAATTTGTGTTGAAAATCTTTTTGTAACAAACTGAAATGGACTTTTATAAAAATTATAAAAATAAATTAGTGTTGAAAATCTTCATTGAAGATTTTCAACACTAATTTATTTTTATAATTTTTATAACAGTCCATTTCAATTTGTTACAAAAACTTAATAAAAAAGAACAAGTACAAAGTAATTACAAAAATCTATTCTCCATTTCTGAATTTTGTGGTTGGTTATTCAGTAACTTGAGAAAAGCTGAAACCTGTTATGAGAGACCACCTGTCTTGAGAGACCACTTTTGTGTGGCCCAAAGGTCGGTCTCTCAAGACAGGTTCTACTGTATGATAAAAGGAGGGAAACTATGGGAACTCACCTTCGGGTAATCTAGTGGTGATGACTGCCTTTGTTCTAACTGTGGTTTTTACTGTTGTTGTTTCCATCCTAAAATGCCGGTTGCTAAACAAGCTTACATAGAATAAGAAATCATCACTCTTGTAACCAATGAATGAAGATTCTTGTTTACTTTCTAAAAACATTTGTGTTGTAAAATCACACGAAGAAAATTGTCCATTATCTTTGCAGTTAGTTGTCTGAAAAGAAGAGAAATGAAATTTATACTACCGTGTTTACTCTATGTATTGGGACACTCTATGATTTGGGACACGCATTTTTTCCCGAAAACTATATTTTTTTATGCTCCAAAGTTTGGGACATTCCAGAGATTTGTTTCCAGTTGGCCCGTCGCTAGTAGCAGACGACACTCATAAAAAAAATTCTTGAGTAACTAAAAATTTTCATGTTTTGCTTCCAAAACATAGCTTATGATCTCTCATTGGAACGAGCGCAATGCGCACATTCCAATGAGGGATCATAAGCTATGTTTTGGAAGCAAAAAAATGAAAATATAAAAAAAACAACAGAATGGCGATTTTCGTATATAGTGATGTAAAACGAATCACACACAACTTTATTCAGCATCATATCAAGACCAGGCTGTGTTCTTTCCCCATTTTCTAAGAATTGGGACACCTGTGAAAATAATTATTTTTAGCTGTCCCAATACATAGAGAAAATACGGTCTGATTGGTGGGTATATTCAATGTTACATACAGACATTAGGAAGTGTTCTAGATACATCATGTGTGGAATCCAGATTACACGTAAGAATGTCTTGTATAAATGCCTCTGATTGAACCTTATGTGTCTGAGAGACGTTATGACATGAATGAAATGCTTCAACACAAAACAGTATAAAGAAAGTTGTCAGATTGCCGCAGGTGATATTTTTCTTTATAAATATCAGCTTCAATCACTTAATTAATAATAATAATAATAATTAATTTTATATAGCGTGAAACCACCTTGGGTGCTCTAAAACGCTTAACAGATTGTGTTTGCGGAAATTATGAAATAAGTAATTTGAATAGATGAGTTTTAAGCTGTTTTTTAAAGGTGGGTAAACTTGTTTGTGACCGAAGATTGTGGGGCAATGCATTCCAGAGTCGTGGACCAGCAACTGAGAAAGCCCGCTCACTCGCCAGCACTGATCTCTTGAAAGGTACAGTCAGTGACAAATTGTTAGAAGAACGAAGACGGAGTGTGAGTGTGTGGAGAGAGAGAAGGTCACTCAGGTATGCGGGTGCAAGACCATGAATGCATTTAAATACTAGTAGGAGGATTTTAAAATGCACTCGACTTTGGACTGGAAGCCAATGTAGATTCTTCAAGGTAGGAGTGATATGATCGAAGCGTTTAGCATCGCTTATAATTCGAGCAGCAATATTCTGAATTCTCTGTAGCTGCTGCAGCAATATGAGTGGTAAACCAAGGAAAAGAGAATTGCAGTAATCCAAATGAGATGTTATGAATGAGTGAACCAGTTGCTCCAGAGCTCTATGGCTAAGGAAGGAACGGAGTTTACTCAGCTTCCTCAGTTGCCAATAGCAAGTTTTACTAATTTTTTTAATGTGGGACTCAAGGGTGAGATTAGCATAAAAAAACACCCCAATGTTCCTAGCATTGCTGGTGACTAGAGTGGTGGAATCACCAACATCGATTGACTGAATAGGAGAGGAAAAAGTTGTTCCTTTCCTTGAAATGACCAATACTTCGGTTTTTGAATTGTTCTTTTTGAGCCGGTGACTGGACATCCATTGTCTGACTGAGTTGATGCATCTTTCCATTTCAGACATGGTGCCAACTGTTTCAGAAGCATCAGATGGGTTGAATGCTAAGTAGAGCTGTGTGTCATCAGCGTAAAGATGGTATGGCACACCAAGATCTCTCAGCATTCGTCCAAGTGATGCTGTATATAGGGTAAATAGTATGGGGCCAAGAGCTGAACCCTGTGGTACACCATAATTCAATGCTTCACTTTCGGATCTGGTGTTTTCAATGTGAATTTGTTGGGAACGATGTTCTAGATAACTCTGAAACCATTTAAGAACAGGCCCATTTACCCCATTTTGATTCAGAAAATCAATTAGAAAATTGTGATCTACTGTATCGAATGCAGCCGAAAGATCCAAAAGTACGAGAACAGCTTTTCCACCAGACAAGGCACAGATGATGTCATTGTGTAATAAGGCAGTTTCTGTGCTGTGATTGGATTTGTATGCCGATTGAAAGGGTTCTACTAGATCGTTAACAGATAGATGCCTATTTAGTTGACTGACAACGATCTTTTCAATGACTTTAGACACAAATGCCAGATTTGAGACAGGTCTGTAGTTCTTCCAAGTTATTGGGGTCAAGTGATGGTTTTTTAATGAGTGGTGACACTAAGGCTAGTTTCATATCATCAGGAACATGTCCTTCAGAAATTCAAGTTTAATCAAGGTATAAGTACAATTATCTTTGGTGGAGTTTTATTTCTGTATTTCATGTGTGCTTTAAGCACTTATCAATTATTAAGGCTTCAACGTTTAAGAATTTTCATAAATGGTTAAACGACTGTATGTAAATGAAACGCAAATGTTTACACAGACAAACGTGCTACTACTACCAGTATGAGTGAAAGAAGTCATGGGAAATGGTATTTGGCAGATTTTTGCAACGGCACAACTTTGCTGTCTGAAATATCTTTTGCAGCAGCAAAGCAAACTTTGCGACAACATTTCTATTTGATCACCATCAAAATATCTTGGCAAAAAGAACGCTCAACCCGATGAAGCATCTACTGAAGTTCACTAAAAATCATACTGGCAGTCAGTGGCGGACAACTCATGCAGTCATTAGCAATGTTAAAACTGCTGCCGTAAGCTAGGTGGGAAGTCGCCGACTTGTTTCAGTTGGGCAGTTTTAAAATAATGGTGGCGAAGGTGGCACACTCAAACAACCCTATTTTTTATTCTATCATTTCTATGGAGTTTCTATGGAGTTTTTAGTTTTATAGCAGAATATAGCTTAGGCCTAATCTGTGCAGTGCACATACACAGAAAGGCAGGGCATAATATTTAAGAGGAACAATTTTATCGTTCGTCAGGCGCTTATCTAAACAAGAGACCCCAAGGGACCTTAATCGCTCACCTGACAAAGTGGTCATGGTTCATCAACACTACAGAGGAATGAAGTCATTAAATTATTCATAACTCTAGTGTCCATGTCAGAGGATTATTATCCTGGCTGCTTCCAATTCTATCAGCTGTCGACTAGAACTGCCAAATTTCCAAGGGTTGTTATGACACTGCCCCCAGATCAAATACAGCATGAATACTAACACAGGGACCCAATTTGAATAAACTTAAATCTTACACACACACCCTAACAGCCCCCCCCCCCCCCCCCTCCCAAGATGCTGCATATCAAATTTGAAAGCATTCGGATGGTGGATCAGGAGATTTTCAATGAAATTTGAATTTTATCATATTGCAGTTAAAATTCAGGCTTATTCAGGCTCCACAGGGAGCCCAAATATTTACCCCAGAGACACAATTCACAGAAACTTGAATCTGACCCCTCCCCCCTCCTTACTTCCCCTCCCCAAGGTATTGTATACCAAATATCAAAAGATTCCAATTGATGATTCTAGAGAAGAAGATTTTTAAAGAAATTCCTTCATATTGCATTTTTTTTCTCAGCTTAATTGACCGCCGGGGGGTGGGGAGTGGGGTTGGTGGTCATAGGGGTATTATTTGGGGGGGGGGGGGGGGGGGGTGCATAAAATCATTCTTAATTTTTCAAAATATATTTTGCATCCAAACATTTTGTTACATCAAACTGCCACCCCCTCTCCCCCCCCCCAACAAGGGAGGGAGGGGAGGACATAGGGTAAAAACATTTTCGCATAAAACCACTCTAATTCATCTAGGAATTCAATTTTGAAAACAATCAAAAACAATTTTTCTGACGGTACCGGAACCAAACTTTTCAGGCCATAAAAAAAAAAACGAACAAAAAACCCAAATTTTGGAGTCCCAACCAGACCCAAAATTTTCAGGCTAAAAAAAAATTTTTTTTTGCCCAAAATTGAACAAAATGCATAAAAAAACCAAAAAAGGTTTTCCAAATTTTGGTCCAAAATTTCCAAGTCTGAACCAGACCCAAAATTTTCAGGCAAACAAATTTTTTTTTTGTCTTAAAATTGAACAAAACGTATAAAAAATTGATAACAATTTTTTTCACATTTTGGTCCAAAATTTCCAAGTCCAAACCAGATCCAAAATTTTAAAACCCAGGGACCCGATTTGAACAAATTTGAATCTGACCCTCCTCCCCCCCCCCCCCCCCCCCTCCCCTAGAGATGATGTATACCAAATGTTAAAGGATTCTGACTGGTGGATCTGAAGAAAAAGATTTTTAAAGGAATTTCCTCATATTGCACTAAGTTAAAATTCGGGCTCTCATAGGGAGCCCAAATATTAAGCGAGGAACACAATTTGAACAAACTTGGATCTGGCCCCCCTAGAGATGTTATATACCAAATATGAGAGGATTGTGACTGGTGAATCTGAAGGAGAAGAAGATTTTTAAAGAATATTTCACGTATTGCACGTATTGCACAAAGTTAAAATTTGGGCTCCAATACGAAGCCCAAATATTAACCCAATGATGTATACCAAATAGCAGAGGATTCTGTCTGGTGGATCTGAAGAAGAAGATTTTTAAAGAAATTTCCTCATATTGCACTAAGTAAAAAATTGGGCTACCATAGCGAGCCCAAGTATATACCTAGCAGAGGATTCTGTCTGGTGGATCTGAAGAAGAAGATTTTTAAAGAAATTTCCTCATATTGCACTAAGTTAAAAATTCGGCTCCCATAGGGAGCCCAAATAGTAACCGAGAAACTCGATTTGAACAAAATTGAATCTGACTCCCCTAGAGATAATCTATACCAAATATGAGAGGACTCTGACTGGTGGCTCTGAAGAAGATTTTTAAAGAAATTTCCTCATATTGCACTAAGTTAAAATTCGAGGTCCCATAGGGAGCCCAAAAATTAACCCAGCGACTTGATTTGAACAAACTTGAATCTGACCTCCCAGAGATGTTGCGTACCAAATATGAAAAGATTCTGACTGGTGGATTTGAAAATGAAGCTTTTAAAAGAATATTCCTCATAGTGCACTAAGTTAAAATTCTGGCTCCAAAAGGGAGCCCACATATTAACCGAGGGACTCGATTTGAACAAACTTGAATCTGACACCCCTCTCTCCCCCCCTAGAGATATTGTATACCAAATATGAAAATATTCTGACCACACTGAATCTGAAGATTTTTTTGTATTTTATGGGTGCTATCAGAGTTAAGACCCTTGTGGTGCTCCCTGTGGGCGTGGCAGATTTATTTGAACAAACTTGAATTGACATACGATAAGCAAGATGCACACCAGATTTGGTTCAATTTGTCCAGGAGTTTGTGAGAAGTCAATAATGTAAAGTTGACACTGGACGGACGACGGACAGAAAGTGATTAGTAAAGCTCCCCTTGAGCTTCGCTCAGGTGAGCTAATAAAAAGGCAGATGAATGACAAATGATTTTTCATTGTCCCTGTGCTGCCTCCCAACAAATGACAGCAATGCAAAATACATGTTCACTTTCACACCCGATGTTGTCTCCACTTTGGTAAAGTATTTCCATAATTCACTTTTCAGGTTTTCAGTTTTACTGTTTGTTGATTTTAGTTGTCAACTTCAGACATGTGGGATTTACGTTGCAGGGGATATTACTCTAACTGAACTCACATGTTGAGGGGAAATCACTCTAGCTAAACTCAATCCCATATAAATGTTTACGGAAATCATAAATGTTTATCATTGTGAAACGAAATGTTTCCGTTTACACGTTTAAATGTAGTAGCCTTATCAAATACATGGGAAAATCTAAATTTTATAGTAAATTTCCTTTCTTATTATACCTACCACAATTGTTTACTGCAGGCTTGCACTACAGTGGAAGTCCCTAACTCGAAAAATATACTCTCTATTTTGATCTTTCCCAAGGGATTTGGGAAAGAAAAGTGGTGCAAAAGCACCAAGAAAAAATAAGCCAAAACTGGGTGGGTGCTACCAGCACACACCCAGTAGGGGACACTCTTCTCCTAGTACAGATCCACAGCTTCCGGTACCAGTGCGCAGTCAGTCACTAATGAATCATTCTTTTGAATCCGCCAATATTGGAGTTATGTGATCAGCGGGGAGGAAGGATTCTTACCCGAATAAGAAGACGGGAGGGCCTCCATGTAAACAATTGTGGTTGGCATAGTAAGAAATGAAATTTACTATAAAATTTAGATTTCTTATCAACCTACCCTACAATTGTTAACTACATGCTGAATAGACAATAGGAGGAGGAAATCACATAACCAACCCCCACATAACCCGACTGTACTGGAACTATGGACAGAAGAAGAGTTCCCAAGGCCTATCAAACCATAGCATCACAAACATAAGTAAAAGACAATGAGAGATGTGGCGTATGTCACTGCATGATGCACAGACAGAAAGGAGAGTAAAACGGCACAGGGCTGGAACTGACCTTGAAGCCTAATGGCTAGGGTAGGCAACAGCCTGAGCAGAAGAAAGAGGGCCCAAAGAAAAAAGGTCCTCAGACTGGTCCTGCAACTGAAGCAGATAGGTGGAGAAAGTAGAAGCATTTCTCCAGTAGGCTGCCTGCATAACATCTGACAACTTGAGGGAGTTAGCATAAGCCCAGGAGGTAGGCAAGGCATGCACCTCGTGGGCAGAAATACGATTTGTAATACAATCATCAATCGCTAAATGAGCATAAGCTGTTGTGTACCAAATATGAAAAGATTCTGACTGGTGGATCTGAAAATGAAGCTTTTTAAAGAATATTCTTCATAGTGCACTAAGTTAAAATTCGGGCTCTAAAAGGGAGCCCACATATTAACCGAGGGACTCGATTTGAACAAACTTGAATCTGACACCCCTCTCCCCCCCCCCTCCCCCTCAGAGATATTGTATACCAAATATGAAAATATTCTGACCACACTGAATCTGAAGATTTTTTTGTATTTTATGGGTGCTATCAGAGTTATGACCCTTGTGGTGCTCCCTGTGGGTGTGGCAGATTTATTTGAACAAACTTGAATTGACATATGATAAGCAAGATGCACACCAGATTTGGTTCAATTTGGTCCAGGAGTTTGTGAGAAGTCGATAATGTAAAGTTTACACTGGACGGACGACAGACAGAAAGTGATTAGTAAAGCTCCCCTTGAGCTTCGCTCAGCTGAGCTAATAAAAAGGCAGATGAATGACAAATGATTTTTCATTGTCCCTGTGCTGCCTCCCAACAAATGACAGCAATGCAAAATACATGTTCACTTTCACACCCGATGTTGTCTCCACTTTTGGTGAAGTATTTCCATAATTCACTTTTCAGGTTTTCAGTTTTACGATTTGTTGATTTTAGTTGTCAACTTCAGACATGTGGGATTTACGTTGCAGGGGGATATTACTCTAACGGAACTCCCATGTTGAGGGGAAGTCACTCTAGCTAAACTCAATCCCATATAAATGTTTACGGAAATCATAAATGTTTATCACTGTGAAACGAAACGTTTCCGTTTACCACGTTTAAATGTAGTAGCCTTATCAAATACATGGGAAAATCTAAATTTTATAGTAAATTTCCTTTCTTATTATACCTACCGCAATTGTTTACTGCAGGCTTGCACTACAGTGGAAGTCCCTAACTCGAAAAATATACTCTCTATTTTGATCTTTCCTAAGGGATTTGGGAAAGAAAAGTGGTGCCAAAGCACCAAGAAAAAATAAGCCAAAACTGGGTCGGTGCTACCGGCACACACCCATTAGGGGACGCTCTTCTCCTGGTACAGATCGACGGCTTCCGGTACCAGTGCACAGTCAGTCACTAATGAATCATTCTTTGGAATCCGCCAACATTGGAGTTATGTGATCATCGGGGAGGAAGGATTCTTACCCGAAAAAGAAGACGGGAGGGCCTCCATGTAAACAATTGTGGTTGGTATAATAAGAAATGAAATTTACTATAAAATTTAGATTTCTTATCAACCTACCCAACAATTGTTTACTACATGCTGAATAGACAATAGGAGGAGGAAATCACATAACCAACCCCCACATAACCCGACTGCACTGGAACCATGGACAGAAGAAGAGTTCCCAAGGCCTATCAAACCATAGCATCACAAACATTAGTAAAAGACAATGAGAGATGAGGCATATGTCACTGCATGATGCACAGACAGAAAGGAGAGTAAAACGGCACAGGGCTGGAACTGATCTTGAAGCCTAATGGCTAGGGTAGGCAACAGCCAGAGCAGAAGAAAGAGGACCCAAAGAAAAAAGGTCCTCAGGCTGGACCTGCAACTGACACAGATAGGTGGAGAAAGTAGAAGCATTTCTCTAGCAGGCTGCCTGCATAACATCTGACAACTTGAGTGAGTTAGCATAAGCCCAGGAGGTAGACAAGGCATGCACCTCGTGGGCAGAAATACGATTTGTAATACAATCATCAATCGCTAGACGAGCATAAGCCGTGCGAATAGCAAAACAAATCCATCGAGCAATGGACTGAGGAGAATCTTCTGTCGACCAGGAATAAGAGACAGAAAGAATCGTTTCCTGCCTTTCCGAATGAACTGCGTCTGGTTGAGATAAATGCGAAGTGCATGAACCGGACAGAGCAAAGGGCGATTACCCTCAGCTGAAGGAAGAGCCCTGATACAGATAGGAGGTGGAGTTGTTCCTGGTATCTGATTCTTGGCCAAAAAGGAGCAATCAGTGGTAAAAGTAACACTGTTGGAAAGATTCCATCTTGGGGTAAGCTGCAAAATCCTAGGCCTTTTCAAAGAAAAGTGGCGAATAAGCTTGGAGAGGTATGGATTAGTGCCGATATGATGCTTTCCCACAAACGAAAAGGTCTCCGAAAGCATGGACCTGTACCCTTTGATGGTAACAGGCTGGAGAGCCCGAGAATCAAGCAGATATACCAGAAACTCTGCAATCTGTTATCGAAGGATTGGCATAATCAACAGAGTGATCAGCAGACCATCGACAGAAGACCTTCCACTTAGCTGCATAGGCTAAACCAGTGGAGTGCCGCCTTGAAGAAGAAATGCACTCCACTGCTTGTCTCGAAAAACCTCTACGGAGGAGACAGGACCAGACAAAAGATATGCATGAAGGCACAATGAAGTCAGGTCGACATGAAACCTCCGTGGGTGACCTTGACAAAGAGGGTCGTGACGTAGATGTGCCGGAACCACGCCAACAGAGAGCGGAGCTAATTGATCCACACCAGCAGCGACGGGGGAGTGATCAGAATGATTCAACAACTGTAGGTTCTGATCTTATCCAGAACCTGAGGCAGAATCGGAACCGGCGGGAAAGTGTAGCCGACTAGACCTTTCCAATCGAGTAACAGAGCGTCCACAGTAAAAGCCAGAGGATCTGGACATGGGGACATGAAAGTGTCCACCTGATGGTTCCATCGGGTCGCAAAGAGAACGATGTGGGGACGACTGCAGAGATCGCAAAGCGACTGGAACACTGCCCTGTGAAGCATCCACTCGGTGGAAATGACCCTGCCCTGTCGGGACAGGGAGTCGGCTAGGACGAACAGATGACCAGGAATGTGATGAACAAACACACCACTCCGGTGTTGACATCCTGAGCTAGCAGTAGAAGATCCCGAGCCAATTCATACATAGGAACCGAGTGCCTGCCGCCCTGGTTCCGAATGTAAGCGACCACTGTCGAATTGTCGGACAACAGAAGGACCTGACGATTCAAAAGGTGGGGTATCCACTTCCGGAAACTCAGAAGAAGAGCAAGAAGCTCCTTCTGGTTGATGTGAAGAGCTGCTGGATCCTGGTCCCATACACCGTGAAGGGAAAGACCGAGAGGATCCAACGTCGCACCCCATCCGAGATCGCTGGCTGAAGTAGTCACCCAGGACTGTGTGCGATGGAAGGATATCACATGCAACATCAGTCGGGTGAAGGCCCAAGGAGCCAGGCTGAGGCCAAAAGGCATGGCCTTGAACTGATAAACTCGCCCCAGAAAAGCTAACCTGAGATACTTTTGCGATGTCCGATGAATCGGAACGTGAAAGTAAACATCTCGCAGGTCAATGCTGGAAGCAAAATCTCCCTGGTGAATGGAGCAGTGAACCGACTTGAAAGTCTCCATGCTGAACTTGGGATCAATGATAGACTGGTTCAGGATACTCAGATTGATAACCGGTCGGAGTCGGCCTTCCTTCTTCGGCACCAAGGACAGGCGGGAATAAAATCCCACTGAATGAATGTTCTTGACGACCTCTATCGCCCCCTTTGACAGGAGATTGTCTATCTACGTGATCAAAAGTGCCCGACGTGAAATGTCTGAAGGAACTGGTTTTGAAAGGGGCACTCTCGACAGAGTGGGGTGCCTAAGGAAGGATATTCGCACTCTGGACCGAAGTCTAACACCCAAGGATCAGATGTGATTGTGGCCCAATGGTCAGCAAACCTGATATCCTTCCTCTAACCTGGGACGAATCGAGGTGAGGATCTTCATCTCGAACCCCGGTGAGGCCCGCAAGAGGAGAAACCACCTCCTCTATTAGATGAAGGATCCTGAGTCCTCCCTCTGGTCTGCAGACGCTTACCCTTACCAAGTGAGTAAGAAGTAGAAGCGGTGGCAGGAGGATCAGCCCTTGGCTTCCCAAAGGAGGCAGCAGGGCAATTGTTAGACTTAGAATGGCCCCTCTCTCCAACAGAAGGCTGATCAAGCTGGCAAAGCAGCAGCTGATCTTTGGAATGATGATCCCAGACCGTCGCCATGGAACCATGGAAAAGTCGCGGACCCGCCAAAGAAGCGGATTGAAGAGCAGCATGCTGCCCCTCAGAAAAGGAATGGCTTGTGTCCAACGCAGCGTCCTGGCAAACTAATTCCAAGTTAGTCGTGTTACAGGCATGCATGAGTAAGATGCATGAGCACCTTGGAAATCACACGCAAAGGAGCCTGTACATCATCAAACCTATCTGGAGGCAGATAAGCAGCCAAAGCAGAGACGTGATTTGAGAGAGAAAGCATGCCCAGCATCTCCCTCGATAAGCCCATCAGGGGCTCCAGAGTCGCCATAGGAATAACAGCCGACTTAGGCTTGGAAAGCCCGAGGGAGATGGAGTACTGATCCAAGACCGTCAAAGTCTGGCAGACCGACGGACTGGCCGAATTGTAGAAATGATAATGCACTGGAGGCAAAAAGGTGTCCGCCCTGGTGAAGAACAAAGTCTTCATGGCCTTGGAACTCAGCTTACAGTCCAAAGCTGCAAATGCTTCAACCACCTGTACCGACTGGCACGATCGAAGGCACACAAAAGCGGGTTGCTCCACAGGCTGGAGGCGCGCGACTGATGATCGTGGTCTGGTTGACACCGTCGCTGGTCTGCCGGTTTGAGATCCGGAAGGAACTCAACACAAAGTCAAGAGCTGCCCCCCAAGTCAGAAGACTGTTGGCCCTCAACGTCAGGTATGTCTGACCCATCCTCTGAATCGGAAGATACATAGCCCATCACGGGCAAACATGCAGATGCCTCCCATGGTGTAGGCACACCAGGGGGATCAGAAAGCGACCTGCTTCCAATCCTAGGAGACGGCGTCGCGGAGGCACCTGGAAACCAATAGTAGCCTCAGCTGGAGGCAACGGGAAGCCCCTTGGAAAGAACTTGAGTGAGCAAGGAGAGGACCTCCCTAAGCTCATAGCCCATGGCTGCCAGTTCAACATGGGAGCGAACCGGCAAATTTGCTTCACTCCTGACCCTCTGAACTAGCGAAGGGTCAACGATCCTCCAGAACACCTGACGTGGGGCAACGGGCGGCTGCCGAAACAGGTAGATGCTGATAGGGGTATACCAGACCAGTGCGGGAACTCAGGAGAGTCACCATGGACCTCTGAGGGACAGAAGGTCCAGGTTGCGCAAAAAGCCTCGGTCCCACAAAACTGGCCATCAGACCAGAGTGAGTGGACGGAGAGTCCATGGTGACCCCACCAGGAACATCTGAATCCAAAGAGAAGGCTGCTGGGCTCGACGGCTGAGAGACCACAGCAGAGGGTCCGGCCGGCAGACCCTTCTGACTTCACCGAGTTGAAGTCAGGGAAGGCTGAGGCCGATATCCCACGTCTACACTACCAGACATCTCTGCAGAGCCCTGCAGAGATAATCTGAGGCCGGCTGAAATGGTGACCAATGACATTGCAGATGAAACAGCAGTAGAAGCAGATACGACGGGAACTTTTGAAACCGGTGAAAAAGTAGAGAGAGCAACCGAGCTCGGCTCCAAAGGAGGAGTCACAACCCTATTGACAGCCTCCGATGTCGACTGGAGAGGGACCACAGTCCTGGAACCAGGCATCTCTTCACCAGACAACTCAACAGCTCCCGCAGTATCCACCACAAGAAAAGACTGCACATCCCCCACGGAGGGGGTATAACTCTCACCAGACGTGGTCATGTTGGGAGGCCCCGAACGACAGTGTTCCCCTTCCCCATGGGTGCGGGAGGAACAGCCATGAGAACACACCACATGCTTGGGCAAAAGGCATTGCCCTCAAGGAACAGTCTAAGGCATAACAGAGGTGAGAGCAGTAGAAGAAAAGGTGAACTCAACAGATGTAGAAAGAACACCCCCAAATACGAGAGAAAGGTGGCAGAAAATACGGCTGACAGGGGCCCAAAAAACAGAAATTCTGCCCTCAACAGAGAGGAGAAATCCTGTGCATACAGCCCCCCACTGACACCTAACACCAATAAAAATAATAATATCCAAAAGGATAACATAAATTTATCAACCCAAAAATAATATGTCCGAGCCACACGGTACGCGAAAGTCGCGCGCGAACACGGAGAACATACAAAATACAATAAAAATGTGGTTGAAATTAATAACGAGAATATACTAGATATCACGGAGATGGAATCCATCTCTGTGGGCCCCGCAGCAACTAACTGATGTAAGGTATAAACTGATGTGAACCGTAATACTAAAATATTTCAAGCAATAGGTAAAATCTGATTAAAATCCCTTCCCGGATACGAACTTGTCAGAAAAAAATAGGCCGATGAAATCGTCAGATGTGTACCCATACGCGCAACTAGTAGAAAGCTGTATCCATTTGATGGATAAAGGGTTAATATCTCCGTATCAAATTATCAGATTTACATAAAAAACTATACAGCACAGCACATCAGTAACCTGAATAAATATATAAAGTAACATGACAATTGGATTTGATATTTTTTGAGTTATCTCATGCAAAAGGGATTGGAGGAATTTTCAATTTGAAGGATAAAGGGTTAATATCTCCGGATCAAATTATCAGATTAACACCAAAAACTATACAGCTCAGGACATCAGTAACCTGAACACAATTATAAAGTAACTTGACAATCCAAACAATATTTTTCAAGTTATCAAATGCCAAAGGGATTGGAGGAATTTTCAATTTGAAGGATAAAGGGTTAATATCTCACGATTAAAATAACAGATTTACACCAAAAACTATACAGCTCGGTACATCAGTAACCTGAACACAAATATAAAGTAACTTGACAATCCAAGCAATATTTTTCAAGTTATGGAATGCCAAAGGGATTGGAGGAATTTTCAATTTGAAGGATAAAGGGTTAATATCTCAGGATTAAATTATCAGACTTACACCAAAAACTATACAGCTCGGCACATCAGTAACCTGAACACAAATATAAAGTAACTTGACAATCCAAGCAATATTTTTCAAGTTATCGAATGCCAAAGGGATTGGAGGAATTTTCAATTTGAAGGATAAAGGGTTAATATCTCAGGATTAAATTATCAGATTTACACCAAAAACTATACAGCTCGGCACATCAGTAACCTGAACACAAATATAAATTAACTTGACAATCCAAGTAATATTTTTCAAGTTATCGAATGCCAAAGGGATTGGAGAAATTTTCAATTTGAAGGATAAAGGGTTAATATCTCAGAATTAAAATAACAGATTTCCACCAAAACTATACAGCTCGGCACATCAGTAACCTGAACACAAATATAAAGTAACTTGACAATCCAAGCAATATTTTTTAAGTTATCGAATGCCAAAGGGATTGGAGGAATTTTCAATTTGAAGGATAAAGGGTTAATATCTCAGGATTAAATTATCAGATTTACACCAAAAACTATACAGCTCGGCACATCAGTAACCTGAACACAAATATAAAGTAACTTGACAATCCAAGCAATATTTTTCAAGTTATCAAATGACAAAGGGATTGGAGGAATTTTCAATTTGAAGGATAAAGGGTTAATATCTCAGGATCAAATTATCAGATTTACACCAAAAACTATACAGCTCGGCACATCAGTAACCTGAACACAAATGTAAAGTAACTTGACAATCCAAGTAATATTTTTCAAGTTATCGAATGCCAAAGGGACTGGAGAAATTTTCAATTTGAAGGATAAAGGGTTAATATCTCAGGATTAAAATAACAGATTTACACCAAAACTATACAGCTTGGCACATCAGTAACCTGAACACAAATATAAAGTAACTTGACAATCCAAGCAATATTTTTCAAGTTATCGAATGCCAAAGAAATGGATACGGTCGCCGGATGGACAGACGGATGGACAGACAGACGGACAGACGGACAGACAAAGGATGGACGAACGACGGATGGTCACCCCGGATGCCGGCATTATGTGTACCATACATAGTATGGGCACACATAAATGAAAGTGTCAATGACACTGTAGCTCAACTTGTCAAGACATGTACATGTATAGTATGTGATACAGCAATGACAAACATCTAGGTAATGACCTGATAACAAAGGTACATATAAAGTATTGTAACGGCCTGTACATAAATACTGACCGTAGCCTGTAACAAATGTATAGGTAAAGTATTGTAAAGGTGTGTGACAGTCAGATGCTAAACTAGAAAAGAAATCTTTGAGTCCGAGAGTGGGTCTGACTGAATCCCAAAATATTTGTTCTCATAGAACAGTGATAACAAAGACACCCCAAAACACACTCATTCCTGTCCCAAGGTGAAAACAAAGGTACCCAAGAAGTTTCGTGAAGATCAGTTCACAAATATGAGCTGTGTAGAAGTTGTGACAAAAAACTGATTGGACCTAATTTCGGTACAAAATGGCCACTGGCAGCCATCTTGAATTTTGGACTGCACCCAGAAACACTCGTTCTCGTCCCAAGGTGATAACAAAGGTACCCAAGAAGTTTTGTGAAAATCGGTTCAAAAATACAGCCTCTATCCCGAGCCGTATTGACATGTGCACTTACAGTGTATAAGTAGCACTGAATAAATCAAAGTTCATCTAATTTGCATAATTTCTGCACGAGAAAAAAACCCATACTATATGTGATGTATTCCATGTTACTAAACATTCATACAAAAATTTATTCAAATCAGAACTTTCATACAGAAGTTCTGTACAAAAGGCTGATTGCACTAATTTTGGTACAAAATGGCTGCTGGTGGCCATCTTGAATTTTGGACCACACCCAAAAACACTCGTTCTCATCCCACGGTGATAACAAAGGTACACAAGAAGTTTCGTAAAGATCGGTTCATAAATACGGCCTCTAGCCTGAGCTGTATAGACGTTGTGTACAAAAAACTGATTAGACCTAATTTCGGTACAAAATGGCCACTGGCAGCCATCTTGAATTTTGGACCACACTCAGAAACACTTGTTCTCATCCCAAGGTGATAACAAAGGTACCAAGACGTTTCGTGGAGATAGGTTCATAAATACAGACTCTAGCCCGAGCCGTATTGACATGTGTACTTACTGTGTGTAAGTAGCACTGAAAAAATCAAAGTTCATCTAATTTGCATAATTTCTGCACGAGAAAAAAACCCGTATTATATGTGATGTATCCCATGGTACTAAACATTCACACAAAAAATTATTCAAATCAGCGCTTTCATATGGAAGTTCTGTGCAAAAATCTGATTGCACCAAATTTTGTACAAAATGGCAGCCATCGGCCATCTTGAATTTCGGACCGGACCCGAAAACACTCGTTCTCGTCCCACGGTGATAACAAAGATACCCAAGGAGTTTCGTAAAGATCGGTTCATAAATACGGCCTCCAGCCCGAGCCGTATTGGCATTTGCACTTACAGTGCTGAAAGTAACACCAAAAAACATCAAAGTTAGTCTAATTTGCATAATTTACGCACGAGAAAAAACCCGTATTATATGTGATGTATCCCATGGTACAAAACATTCATACAAAAAATGATTTAAATCAGAGCTTTCATATGGAAGTTCTGTACAAAAAAACAGATTTCTGCATCGTCGGTACAAAATGGCGGCTGGCAGCCATCTTAAATTTCGGATCGCACTCAAAAACACTCGTTCTCGTCCCGCGGCCATAACAAAGGTACCCAAGAAGTTTCGTAAAGATCGGTTCATAAATATGGCCTCTAGCCCGAGCCGTATCCAATTGTTGGCGGCCAGACGGACGGCGGACAACGGGCCATGGCATAAGCTCAAATTTGGCTTCGCCAAAGTTGAGCTAAAAATCATAATGAAAGTGTCAATGACACTGTAGCTCAACTTGTCAAGACAAAGACATGCACATGTATAGTATGTGACACAGCAATGACAAACATCTAGGTAATGACCTGATAACAAAGGTACATATAAAGAATTGTAATGGTCTGTACATAAATACTGACAGTTGCCTGTAACAAATGTATAGGTAAAGTATTGTAAAGGTGGGTGACAGTCAGATGCTAAACTAGAAAAGAAAACTTTGAATCCCAGAGTGGGTCTGACTGAACCCCAAAATATTTGTTCTCACAGCACAGTGATAACAAAGGCACCCCAAAACACACTTGTTCCTGTCCCAAGGTGAAAACAAAGGTACCCAAGAAGTTTTGTGAAGATCAATTCATAAATACGAGCTGTATAGAACTTGTGACAAAAAACTGATTGGACCTAATTTTGGTACAAAATGGCCACTGGCAGCCATCTTGAATTTTGGACCATACCCAGAAACACTCATTCTCGTCCCAAGGTGATAACAAAGGTACCCAAGAAGTTTTGTGAAGATCGGTTCATAAATACAGCCGCTACCCTGAGCCGTATTGACATGTGTGCCGACATTGTGCAAGTAGCACCGAATAAGTCAAAGTTCATCTAATTTGCATAATTTCTGCACGAAAAAAACCCCTTAGAATATGTGATGTATTCCATGTTACTAAACATTCATACAAAAATTTATTCAAATCAGAACTTTCACACAGAAGTTCTGTACAAAAGACTGATTGCACTAATTTTGGTACAAAATGGCTGCTGGTGGCCATCTTGAATTTCGGACCACACCCAAAAACACTCGCTCTCATCCCACGGTGATAACAAAGGTACCCAACAAGGTTCGTAAAGATTGGTTCATAAATATGGCCTCTAGTCTGAGCTGTATAGAAGTTGTGTACAAAAAACTGATTAGACCTAATTTCGGTACAAAATGGCCACTGGCAGCCATCTTGAGTTTTAGACCGCACCCAGAAACACTCGTTCTCGTCCCAAGGTGATAACAAAGGTACCCAAGACATTTCGTAAAGATCAGTTCATAAATACAGACTCAAGTCTGAGCCGTATTGACATGTGTACTTAATGTGTGTAAGTCGCACTGAAATATCAAAGTTCATCTAATTTGCATAATTTCTGCACGAGAAAAAAACCCGTATTATATGTGATGTATCCCATGGTACTAAACATTCATACAAAAAATTATTCAAATCAGCGCTTTCATATGGAAGTTCTGTGCAAAAATCTGATTGCACCTAATTTTGTACAAAATGGCTGCCATCGGCCATCTTGAATTTCGGACCGGACCTAAAAACACTCGTTCTCGTCCCACGGTGATACCAAAGGTACCCAAGAAGTTTCGTAAAGATCGGTTCATAAATACGGCCTCTAGCCCGAGCCGTATTGGCATTTGCACTTACAGTGCTGAAAGTAACACCAAAAAACATCAAAATTAGTCTAATTTGCACAATTTATGCACGAGAAAAAAACCCGTATTATATGTGATGTACCCCATGGTACTAAACATTCATACAAAAAATTATTCAAATCAGAGCTTTCATATGGAAGTTCTGTACAAAAAATAGATTTCTGCATCATCGGTACAAAATGGCGGCTGGCAGCCATCTTGAATTTCGGACCGCACCCAAAAACACTCGTTCTCGTCCCACGGTCATAACAAAGGTACCCAAGAAGTTTCGTAAAGATCGGTTCATAAATACGACCTCTAGCCCGAGCCATAGCCAATTGTTGACGTACGGACAGACGGACAGACGGACAGACGGACGACGGGCCATGACAATAGCTCAAATTTGACTTCGTCAAAGTTGAGCTAAAAATGAATTTATTTTCTTTATACTTTATTGCATTAACCCATCAGAACATCCTGAGGCCGAAGAGCGTCAGACCCGGCGAGGCCGAAAAGCACGGTGTCGAAAAGCACAAAACTTAAAGCGCAGGCCAAATCGGCCAAAAAGCGTCGATCCGGACAGTACTTTTTACATGATTCTGTATCAAAATATAGTTTATGACTCCTAACTGAAACTAGCCCAGACCCTCAGACTAGTTGCAAAGGAGGGAGCATAAGCTATATTTCAGAAGCAAAGGTGTAGGCTTTTGTGCAATAATCTGGACAGTACTGCTGAACTGTTGGGTAAAGGGTTGACCGATAAACCGTTTATCTAACCTTCATTAAAGTAGAAGACAGCAGTTGTCAAAATATTTGTTGCTTCCAAAATACAGCTTATGACCCCTGACTGAAACGGATGCTACGTGCTCGTTTCAATCAGAAGTCATAAGATATGCTTAGGAAGCAAAAAATTAAGATAAAACCCTAAAAAAAAATGGGAATGACGAATTTCGTGTATAGCAGTGGCCGATTTTTACAGTTATGTCCCGTGAAGTGTTAAATGCAAAAATGAATATTACACAGTAATTAGACTTGAATATTTCTCCATTTGAACTTTATATATATGGCTAAGATTATTTTAATGTGAATTTTTGTTTTTGTTACAAATTACAATTAATTGAATATATTGATATATATGCATTCCCAATAAATTGTAACAAAATACAGATTAAATTTCAAAAAGATATTTAATAACATTTGATAAATAAAAGTTGTCAGAAAGGTTAAAAACAACATCTCAAAAGTGTTATGCTTTATCAGACCAGTGCTGGAAAACCCCATTAATTAGCTCCGCCCACTCATAAAAAGTTCCTCTATAAACAGACACAAAGATCTTAATTGATTCGGATTAACAGGGACTGCATTATGTAATCATATGTAACAACTGGGGTAATTTGGAAGACTACTTTTACAGGGACTGTACACGTAATGAATATCAAAAGATTCTGCCTGCTGGATCTGGAGAAGAAGATTTTTTTAGAAATTTGCCTCAAATGCACTAAGTTCGAATTCGGGCTTCTATAGTGAGCCCAAATATGAATCCAGGGGGCCGATTTGAACAAACTTGAATCAGATCCACCCCACAATGTTGCATACCAAATATCAAAAGATTCTGCCTGCTGGATCTGGAGAAGATTTTTTAAGAAATTTACCTGAAATGCACTAAGTTCGAATTCGAGCTTCTATACTGACCCAAATATAAACCCAGGGGGCCGATTTGAACAAACTTGAATCAGATCCACCCCACAATGTTGCATGCTAAATATCAAAAGATTCTGCCTGCTCGATCTGGACAAGAAGATTTTTTAAGAAATTTGCCTGAAATGCACTAAGTTCGAATTCGGGCTTCTATAGTGAGCCCAAATATGAACCCAGGGGGCCTATTTGAACAAACTTGAATCAAATCCACCCTACAATGTGGCAAAACCAAATATCAAAAGATTCTGCCTGCTGGATCTGGAGAAGAAGATTTTTTAATCTTTTTCCCATTGCCTGCAGTGTTAAAAAGTGCTGACTCAGCACTTTTTCAAAGTCCTGAAAAAAGTACCTTGTGATCAAACCAATAGGGATTTTTTTTAACCATTCTATTCTACTGTATAAAAGTAAGCTTTATACAAAATAAGAATTCCCTGTGCCGTGTAGTTTTGGAGATATGGCAGTTTTAAGGTTTTTCCTATTTTTAGCTCCCGAGGTTCCCACGGGGCAATGAGAAAAATTTTTTTGCATCAATCAACTACTTATGACCCATTATCATCTCATATAAAATTTGATTCAAATCGACCTGACGGTTCTGAAAATAGAAATTTTAGGCGTGGCCAAAAATTTTGCCCCTCCCATAACGAAGGCAAATAATGCCCAACAAACTTCTCTTGAACAAACTTGAGTATACACCTCAAAAGGAAGCTGCATACCAAATATCAAGTCTCTGCTATTGCTGGTTCTTGAGAAGAAGATTTTTTAAGAATTGGAGCATTTTTGCCCCATCCCTCTGCTCAATATGAGCCGAAACCTAATTTGACAAAAAATCAAAATGCCCTTATATAACCCCTACTCACATGAAATTTCATTAATATGTGGCCAGTGGTTTGGGAGAAAAAGGCCCAAACACCACCTTCACGACGGATGCCGGACAACGGACGAAAAGTGTGATCAGAAAAGCTCACCCTGACTTTCAGTCAGGTGAGCTAATAATGGAAATCTAGGCACTTATGTTGTTCTAGAGTTTGCTGTCTTGTTTGAGGCTGAAACGCCCAGACTCGAAATGCGAAAATGTCCCATTCATTAAGCCTATGGGAAAATATTTGCGAACAGAATTCATTTTTAGCATTACCGTTCCAATGTTACAGAGCCATCTCTTTTTTTCAGTGGAGTGAAAACTTTCCGAAGCTCAGTGAATGTGGTTAAACAAAATATTGTTAGAATTTAGAAGGGTTCTGTTGGTTGCAAAAGCTGGTCGCGAGAAAAAAATATTTTAGTACCTGAGGGGAAAGGCTTTCTGCAATTCGCATATCAATTACTTTAAATTGTCAATATTCTGGCATTTTATGGGCGAGTATATTGCAAGGATGAATGAAAGTTAGAATTGACAAACCTATACGCAATGGCGACATTAGCTTAAATGTTTTCATTGAATCCATCGCATTCAGTTTAATTTTATGGTTATTTTTCGGCACAAAACATTACTTGAAATAATCAATACATTAATTAACTTGAGCTGACATTAAGAGTATCTAAAAACAAGAGGCCCCACGAGGCTTGAAGCGGTCATCTTGAACAAAACACTATTAAAAACAAGAGGCCCCACGGGGCTTGAAGCGCTCATCTTGAATAAAACACAATATAAACAGAGTCCAAGAATGAGTCTACATTAAGCAATCCATCTCCATAGGATACACTGTCAAGCCTTGAGTCCCTCAGGAGTGACAAAAATAATCTGGGCATCATGCCTTTTCTTCAGTTGATCATAATGTAAAATGTAGAGCTCCACTATGAAGCCCCTTGATACAACCTATGTGTATTAATCTTAGTTACACACCTCCAGAGGGTACTGAATACAAAATTTTTAATTCTTCAGCAACATGGCCAATTCCGGCTCCCATAGGGAGCCCAAATATTAACCCACGCTCTCAATTCGAACACAGTTGAATCTGACTTCCCTAGAGATATTGTGTACCAAATATGAAAGCATTCTCTGACTGTTGGATCTGAAGAAGAGAAATTTTCAAGAAATTTCTTCATATTGCACTAAGTTAAAATTTGGGCTACCATAGCGAGCCCAAATATCAACCTATGGATCCGATTTGAAAAACTTGAATCTGACCCCCTTAGAGATGTTGTATACCAAATATGAAAGCATTCCAACTGGTGGATCTGAAGATGAAGATTTTTAAAGAAATTTCCTCATATCACACTAAGTAAAAACTTGGGCTACCATAGTGAGACCAAATATATACCAAGGGATCTGATTTGAACAAACTTGAATCTGATCCCCCTAGAGATGTTACATACCAAATATGAAAGCATTCTGACTGATGGATCTAAATAAGATTTTTTAAAATTACCGACCACATTGAAAAAAGTTAAAATTTGGGCTTCCATAGGAAGCCCAAATATTAACCTAGGGACGTGGTTTGAACAATCTTGAATCTGACCCTCATAACAATGATGTATGCCAAACATTAAAAGATTCTGACAGGTGGTTCTGAAGAAGATTTTAAAAGAATATTCCCATATTACTCTATGTTAAAAATTTGGGCTCCTGTATTGAGTCCAAATAAGAACCAATGGGCTTTATTTTAACAAATTTATATCTGAACTTGCTATAAATACTGTATACCGAATATCAAAATATTGTAATGATTGGTTCTGGAGAAAAGATTTTTTAAAATTTTTGCAAATATGCTGACTCAGCATTTTTTCGATGCCCATTACAGAACACCCTAACATCACCAATGGCAATTTTTTGTAACCATTCAATTTTACTGGTCCTAAGCATACTTCATACCAAATAACAGCTCTCTGTACCGTGTGGTTTGGAAAATATTGGCGTTTGAAAATATTTCTATTTTTAGCTCCCAGGGTTCCCAAGGGGATGCGGGAATATTTTTTTTGCATGAGTCAAGTACTTTTGACCAAATAATACCACATACCAAATTTGGTTCAAACCAGACCATCAGTTTAGAAAATAGAAATTTTTGGGGGGGGGGGGGGGGGGGGGGGGCAAAAATCTTACCCCTCCCATTACAAAGCCAAATATTGCTTCACGAACTTCGTTCGAACAAACTTGATTCTACACCTCTAAAGGAAGCTCCATAGCAAATATCAAGGCATTGTACACGCTGGTTCATAAGACGAAGATTTTAAAAATATTTTGGAGCATTTTTGCCCACTCCCTCCCTATGGGGCTAGGCATGTTGAGTTAAACAAAAATGCAATGCCCCTTCAGGACCATCATTCACACAAACTTTCACTTGAATTGGCCCAGTGGTTTTGGAGGAGAAGACCAAAACATGGCGTTGATGGACGACAGACGGACGATGGACGGAGAGCGATGAGATTAGCTCAGGACAAATGCATTATTGCAACTTAGAACTGACAAACCTATACGCAATGGCGACTTGAGTATAAATGTATTCATTGAAACCTTCGTTGCATTCAGTTTAATTTTATTGTTATTTTTCGGCACAAAACATTATTTCAAATAATCAATGCATTATTTAACTGAGATGACACTGAGACTAGAAAAAATTGTGTGGCTTCGTAAAGATCATCAATAATCTATCGGAGTGGCTTTTAATCCCCAACACAGCAAATATGTGAAACGTATTAATGGCGTGGGCAGTTGTTAAAAGTGCCCATGCCGTATATTATTTTCTGTCCACGGTTACTTACCATGGGCATGTGGAAAAGAACCATTCCATGGTGACTGTACTATACATATTGTTTGACAGATCTGCATTTATTTATTTGTGTTTAGGGTCACATATTTCTGCACAATGGCTAATCATGACCTCGACAGTTTTAAGGGTGGAGGAAGCCGGAGTACCTGGAGAGAACCACCGAGCAATGGCAAGCAACTGTCAGCTCCCCAGCATACTAACTCCACACAAGCAGGATTAGCATTGGTTGAAGGCAAGTGCACCATTGACGTGCAGTATGCCTTAGTATACAACTCCACAGTGCCCCTATGTGGGCAATAGGGGTGAAGTGTCTTCTCCAAGGACAGAACGTGGTTGCCACAGGTGGGATTCGAACCGAGAACCTCTCGACTTGCAGCATGCACCTCTACCTATTGAGCCACAGTGCCCCCCGACAGATCTCCATGAGATCTGTCAAACTAGGTACAATAGATTGAATACTCAGTTTATCACAAAGAAAAGGAAGTTTACCATATTATACTTAATAAGATAATCTTATTAACCCTTTACCCAACTTAACAGCCAAAACCGGCCAGCACTATTCTCAAAATTCGCCAGTTGATTTTCATTATTTTTTCTTTTTTTGTCTCAAAAGCATAGGTTATGACTCCTCATTGGAACGAGATCGATGAGCGTGTCATAATCTATGGTTTTGAGACAAAAAATGAAAAAAAATAGTTGTTCAAGAATTTTTTTTGCAAGTGTTGTCTGCTTTTCATGTTAGGTAAAGGATTAATTGCATATTCTGAATTGTAAAGTGGCCATTCATTAACAATATTACATTGTAAATTCATACTTACCTTTTCTACCTTTGGTGACCAAGAAGACTGAGAATCTCTTACTGCAACAGAATTATACTTGCAAAACCTTCCGCCTGTATAGTATATCTTGGTGATACAAATCGTGTGTTTCGCGGGAGCTTTGAACATCACTCCACACAATGAGAGAGAACTACGTCCAGATTCCACCCTATATACGATGTCATCACGTAGTGACAGCTCTGAACGACAGTGAGAAGATGAATTTAAGTAAACTGAAAGACAAAAAACACTTTGTACAACCAAATAAAATAAGGGCAATGAGTTGGCACAGCCAACAGATGCTCCCCAAATGCCAAGGGTGGTTATAACCTTCCCCCCCCACCCCAACTGCCAAGCATGAGTTTCTAGTCATTTATCTTTGCGGATATTGAATTAACCCTTTACCTAACATGAAAAGCAGACGACACTTGCAAAAATAATTCTTGAATAACTATTTTTTTTCATTTTTTGTCTCAAAAACATAGGTTATGACCCCTCGTTGGAAAGAGCTCGATGAGCTTGTTCCAACGAGGGGTCATAACCTATGTTTTTGAGACAAAAAATGAAAAAAATAATGAAAGTTAAAAAATTTATAGTAATTTATATATTTTTTATACTTACCAATGACCCAGACTTAGCTGGTGCTAACTCCACAAAAACCAGGGCCAAACACAAATTTTGCCCCCCAATCCCCAAAATTTGCATCCAAAACAAAAAGAAATCATGTCCTAAAGGACCTCCATAGTACGACTCTACTGCGCATGCGCAGTGACGCAGTCGTCCCGAAATTGGCGCCAAATATCATTCTTACTGGCAGTGCCTGGTCAGCGCTATGTACTCAGCGGGGAGGCAAGAGTTCCCAACTCAGGGAGGGCCATCCCCGTCTGGGTCATTGGTAAGTATAAAAAATATATAAATTACTATAAATTTTTTAACATTTTTATACTGTACCAATGACCCAGACTTAGCTGAATAGTAAACAGGTTGGAGGGCCTAGGACATAGAGGAAAATCCAATAAGCTCAATTATAAAATAAAGAGATAACCCCTTAAGGAGAAAAGGAGTATTAGGCTTTACATGTATCTTTCTTATTTAATATTTAAATTAGAAAGATACACTACCCTTAATAATTGAGCACAATAACATTCATGTTCTCTATTAATATCCAGTATAACCTTTATACTAATTATTATTAAAACAAGCCAATAAATAAAGTAGTCCAGAGAATTGAGACTCTTTATAATCATTTAAAAGTGTCCGAGTATTGTATATTAAAGCCCGTTTGACACTTGACATATACAAATGCTTCACACCGAGCTACACTTTAAAAATAAGACATGAATGAAATTAAACATTAATATTACACTTTAAAACCATCCCGGAAGCGACTCAGAAATACTGTCTTGGAGGAGGCATTCCCTTGCTTTTCACTATAAAGCAGGTGACCTAAGGGAACACCCGCCCCCCCCCTTCCCCTTGCCCTGGGTCAAATAGCCCAGAGCGAAGAGGGCAGCCGGACGGAGTCACTGCCGGAACAGAAAGCCTGCATAACTATAGTTGCAACTGTTTAGTGGACGACATTCTGAGCAACAGATAACGGACCTAAACAATGCAGGTCTCCAGAAATGGACTCAATATTTCTGAGATAAAAATTAGTAAATGTGGATGGCTGAGACCAATAAGCAGCCTTCATTAAATCTGTAATAGCAACACTATTAGCATAAGCCCAGGAAGTAGAAAGAGCTCTTACTTCATGAGCAGAAATCTTAAGCACAGACTGCTGAGAAGAAGATAAATCTTCATACGCAGTACGGATAGTTAACTGAATCCATCTAGCAATAGAATGGACTGAAATGTCCTTTCTATTAGGCATCAAAGACAGAAAGAAACGTTTCCGTCCCTTTCTGATGAACTGAGATCTCTGTTTATAGATACGTAGTGCTCTAACAGGACAGAGTAAAGGCCTACGCCCGTCTGAAGACGGAAGAGCCTTAATAACAATAGGTTCCGGATATTTATTAGGAGCCTGATTCTTAGCTAAAAAACCGACGTTAGTAGTGAAGGTGATAGTGTTCCCAACACTACGATAATGAGAATCATCCACCGATAGTGCATGAAGCTCACTGACTCTTCTGGCAGAAGAGAAAGCTAAGAGAAAAGCTGTCTTATAAGATAAGAATTTGAAATCTACTGTCCCAAGAGGTTCAAATGGCTTTTCCTTCAATTTAAGGAGAACCCAAGCTAAATTCCACTTAGGAATTAATCTAAGAGTTCTGGGTCTATTTATCGAAAAGTTTCTAACCAATTTCGATAAAGAGACATTAGATCCAATTTGTAAACTATCATGATGTGCATAGGTATCAGATAACATAGATCTATAACCCTTTATAGTAACCGGTTGCAGTTTGATTTCGTCAAACAAGTATACTAGAAAGTTAGCAATGTCTGGTATAGAGGGATCAAATATATCAACAGAATGATCCCTACACCAACGACGGAAAACCTTCCACTTAGCCGCATAATTTAGCGAAGAGGAGGTCCTCCTACAGTTAGAAATCGCGTCCACTGCTCGTCCTGTAAAGTGCTTGCCATGCAAGAAGGACCGCACAACGGAAAAACGTGAAGGTTGAGACCTTGCGGGTTGTGATGCAGTTGGCGCGATTTCCCCTGCCAAAGAAGATCCTCTCGTGGAGGGAGCTTCCGCGGTAGGTCCCACAACAGACACCTGAGTAGATTTATCCACGGTCTCTGTGGCGACAGAGATGCTACCAACAGAATCTTGCATTGAGATTGTTTTATCTTTAGCAATACTTGTTGAATTAACGGCGCTGGAGGATACGCATATCCTATCATTCCGTCCCAAGGGATCGATAGAGCGTCTACAGCAAATGCTCTTGGATCCGGACACGGGGACACATACGTCTGCAACTGATTGTTGAGATGTGTCGCAAATAAGTCTATCATTGGCCGTTCCCATTGGTAGCAAATCTGATTGAATACTTGTTTGTTGAGAGTCCACTCCGACGGCAACAAGCGACCCTTTCGAGAAAGGGAGTCTGCTAGCACATTCAGACGACCCGGTATGTGACGGACCGAAAGAAGAACGTGATGTTCCAACGCAAACAGAAGGATTCTTTCCGTTAGATTGAACAACGGAACTGAATGAGTGCCTCCCTGATTCCGTATATACGCCACTACTGTCGTATTGTCGGATAGGATTTGGACATGAGCATCGTGAATAATGTCCATCCAGTGACGTAACGCAAGCCAAATTGACATCATTTCCTTGATGTTTATGTGCTTGCACAGGAATTGCGGATCCCAAAGACCCTGGCATCTCGAATCCGTTGGGATTAATGATGCACCCCAACCTGTTTGACTGGCATCCGTCATAATGGTAAAACTCGGATCCGGCAACTGCAGCGGAACTCCTTGAGTTAACCACTGAATGTTTGCCCAAGTCTGAATCTCTTGTTTCACTTGATCTGACAAGAGAACGTCTACATCGAGCGAATGAATTTTCACACTCCAATTCTGAGTCAAGAAAATTTGAAGAGGCCGTGTGCGTAGCCGTCCCATCGGAATGAGATCCGCAGCGGCTCCGCACAGACCTATCAGTCTCATAAATTCTCTCGCTGTGACTTTGTCTGTATTTAGACAATAGCGAGCGTAACAACTGACTAATTTCGCTCTGGTTAACGGCAGACGAACGAGATTGTTGTGCGTCTCGAAGCTCATTCCCAGATGAGTGAATGACTTGGACGGCACCAGATCCGACTTCTCCTCGTTTACTATGAAACCGAGACGTCGGAGCAATAGAAGAAGATTCTGAACATCGTTCTGAAGCGTTAACTCGTTGCCGTACCTCTGAAGAATGTCGTCCAGGTAGGCCGACGTTACCGCAGACGAATGAGCTCGGAAGTAAATCATTACCGAGTTCATTACTCGAGTGAAAGCCCAGGGTGCTAGATTCAATCCGAAGCACATGGCCCGGAACTGATACACCACTCCTAGGACTGCGAAGCGTAGATACTTTCGGAATGTCGGATGTACCATGACGTGAAAGTACGCATCTTTGAGATCTATGCTCGTTGCATAATCGTTCACCCGAATACTCGCTCTGACCGATCGAATCGTCTCCATATAAAACTTCGGAGCGATGATCAGCTTGTTTATCCAGCTCAAATCTATGACTGGACGGAACGAGCCGTCTGGTTTCGGAACCAGAAACAGATGGCTGTAGAATCCCAGCGATTCCTGGTTTTCTACGACCTCTACCGCGTTCTTCATTAAAAGAGACTGCACCTCTGATAGCAGAGCGTCTCTTTTCTGAGGGTTTGACGGAAGATGAGTCCACTTTGGACTTCGAGTTAATGGAGGCTTTCGTTTGAAGGATATCTTTAGACCTTCCGAAGTCACTCCTCTCACCCAAGGGTCGTCCGTAATCGACGCCCACTCTTGAGAAAAACTCGACAACCTTCCGCCAACCGGAACGCGATAGAGGTTTGAGCCATCACCTCCTGGATCTGCGAGGCCTGCGGTAGGAGAAACCACGTCTTCCACGACCCGCACCTCGCCTCGTCGACCTCGGGGCGTCCGACCGATTGTCCCGGCCTGAAGGACGTCCCGAACGAGAGTCGCTATCCTGACGGTCTCTCGAATAAGAGCTAGAGGACGCACCGGAACCTCTATAGGAACCTCTCTTGGGCGGATAAGACCCAGAAGTGCCCGCCTTATTCGTGTCTGCTGAATCCGACCTTTTAGGAGCGGATCTAAACAACAGAGAATCACTAGCTTTCTTTTTAATATTATCATAAATAGCGGAAAGCTTGCCGTCAAAGAGAAGATCTCCTGAGACCGAAGCGACTCTAAGAGAGTTCTTCACCTTAGAATCCACTAGTGTGGATGTAGACAGGGCTGCGTCACGTCTAACCAACTCCAGATTAGCCACTGAAAGGGCGGAGTTACACGTGGAATAAGCTACTGCCCTTGAAAGAAGTCTTAAGGAGGATTGTATATCCTGAAACTCTTCCCCTTGAAGACGCAGTGATAACGCCTTCGTAAGGTGATCTGCGTAAGATAAGGCATCTAAATTGGCTCTGTTAGACGCAATAGCTGTTTCCAACACTGCGGTTGGAATAGAAGCTGACGACGGTAATGATAGCTCTAAGTCTTCCGCCTCGTCGTCCATACGCAGAGGAACTCTCGGTATACCCTGACCTGCCGTGTCGAATTTATTCCTTGCATTAATGAAAGGCAGGTTGAGAGTATTTGCGGACAAGAAGCCTGCTTTCCCTGTCCTGGAAGCAAGTTTAAAAATAGCGTCGTTCAATAATTCAAATGTTCTTGCAACATTATTGGACTGCGACGGAAACTCGGGAGCGATGTCCCTGAACCGCTCGAAAAAATCAGAGTCCAATGACGCTATAATTCTCCTGTCCGGAAGCGCAGCAGTCTGGCCCGACGGAACAACTTGAGGAAGAAAGTGCCGGATGAAGTCTACGGCAGCTTTGTGTTGTTCCGAAAGGGATAGCTCCAATTCATCCGTATCCCTTTCACCATCCGGTCGGACCTCCCGATGTTCCCGGTCGTCCGCCCCCGATGCTTCGGCGGAGCGTACCGACCCAGCGCCGTCGGATAATTCTCGATCCGACACCGTCTCTGTCGGCTGCTGGGATGCTGCGATAAGCTGTGCTATCTGCACTAGAATGTCCGACGTCGAGACCTGCGGAGGAGCGGTCTTTCGCTGCTTTGCCGAGGGCAGCTCCGCATCGGATGGCTCCCGCATACTTTTCCTATGCGAACGTCCGGAGTCCATCGGTCTCGAGTCCCTGGCTGCCGGATGGTGTGACCTGGTCGCCGAATAATCCTTCCTCGGCGAAGCTGGCAAGATATCGGAGGTCACGCAGCCAAGGTGCGGTCGTGTGCGCCGGCGAGAAGAGGAAGCCTTAACAGTCTCTGCGGACTGCTTATACAACGGAGCGTCCCGAGCGACGGACGTATGCTCCGCTAAAGACACATTTTGTACCACAACATCTGGTCCCAGATGTTGTTGTACGAGAGAGGGGCCTCTCTCGCTCGCGGCCCGGCTGGACCTGGACGAGCTAGGAACCGGACTAAAAGGCTTCCTCCGTTCTCGTTCACTATCCGCCGTCACTGGGTGTGCATCTATTATTTTTATAGTGCTCGCATCACCCAAAATTTCCTCTTGGACCGCATCGGACGAACCCGGCTGCCGAACCATTCGGTGAATGGACGCTACACCGGGCGAGCTAGCGGACGACATTTGTCTAATTTCCATGAGCACTTTTGCCGCTAGCTCTGTATTTAATTGTGACGACGGACGCACACTTGAAGAAGATAACATGGAAACATCACCCTGTTCTGGTTCCTCTGAAATAGAAACTGAGAGAGTAGAGTGACCTTGTGGAGAAAGAGCCGGCATCGCTCTTTCTCCAGAAACAACATATCGTGACACACGTTTCCAATGTTTCTCATCCCAATGTTCACATACAGGACAGGGATTAATGCGAGAACACTGACTACAATTTATGCAATAATCATGAAAGTCAGAGGAAGATTTCTTCCTATTACAATTTGAACAAGTTCCTTTCATTGTGAAGGAACAACAATAAGTCCTAGTTACTCGCAAAAACCCCTGACACAAAGATACATAATAACATGATCCATTAATAAATGAAAAAACAATTGCAAAACAAAATAATTTTGAAAAAATATTTTTTCAGAGAAGCCCAAGTTGCTGAAAAGTAACGTTGAGCCCCGATGGATCCGATGGCAAAGTGTGGTCAAAAATTTTAAAATTATATAAAATAATTAATGAGACACTTTCGGATAATATAAATGTATCTTATAATGAGATAAACTACCTCAAAGGCAAACAGCCCCCCTCAAAAAAGGCTGTTGCCAATGAAAACAAACAGTGTAAACACAGAAGAAAACATGACTCCAGGCACTGACAAAACTGGCCCGGAATCAGTCCTCAATTACACTCTATCTGATGCAAAACAGAGACTCCCAGGGGAGAATCTGCAGAACATCAGATGGAAGATGCAGAACACAAACGTTATACACCCCTGGGTGAAAACGTAACTATGGGGAAAATAACAGAAAACATTCTGTAACCAAGCAACTCTCCCAGGGAAATTTTAGAAATGAAACTTCTCAAAAATATGCCAAAAGCATGGGAGAATTGCAAGGGGGGACTTTAGAAGGTTAGGGGAGAGGAAACACTGAATAAGCAGTGCAACAATTAGCAAGAATGACAACAAGAGGCGTTTGCCTCGAAAATAGGCAACTTAACATAATTTTAACAAAAAATTTTAAGTACAGCCCTGATTATTTTTTGCCACTTCTTTTTTCCTCTCCTCCTTCTATCCTCCTTAGAATCACATTTTCTCCAAGAATTACGTGTCTGGCATCCTTTAAACTGAGATTTACAAGCACAAAGATCAGTGAGATGTTGACTGATGAAGGGCCAAACAGAGAATGATATTTGGCGCCAATTTCGGGACGACTGCGTCACTGCGCATGCGCAGTAGAGTCGTACTATGGAGGTCCTTTAGGACATGATTTCTTTTTGTTTTGGATGCAAATTTTGGGGATTGGGGGGCAAAATTTGTGTTTGGCCCTGGTTTTTGTGGAGTTAGCACCAGCTAAGTCTGGGTCATTGGTACAGTATAAAAATATTAATTGGCGATTTTTGAGAATAGCGCTGGCCGGTTTTGGCCATTACGTTGGGTAAAGGGTTAATAAATATCTTATGTCCATTAAACCATGCAGCAGGCCACCAAATGTATCCATGGAATACTGATGTCCCCGCTTTATGAAAAACTACATTTTAGTGGTTAACAAAGTCAAAAAGAGGCCCCAACTCAGACAAAAATTATTGCACCACACTCAAAATCAAACCCATCAAACCCATCTGGTATATTGTCCACAGTAAGCTATATCCCAAGTTTGATTGAAATCGGTCATCTATAACTCAAGGTACTTTCCAGAAACCAATATCAACATGTCTTCTAAGTCAGAAAAGGTCAGAAGTCAGAAAAGGGCCATAACTCTGCCAAAAACTATCAGACCAAGCCCACTATCAATCCCAACCTTTATTATGTGGTTATGAACCTATGTATAAAATTTTGTTTCATTTTGTTCAGTCAAACTAAAGTTATCGTCCAGAAAACAATGTCAGCATGTCTTCTAAGTCAGAAATGGGCCATAACTCTGTCCAAAAATTAAAATTTTTTAGTAAATTTTGTTTCTTAACATACCTACCACAATTGTTTACAATTGGCTGTAACAAAGTACTAGAGTGCAAAAGCACGAAAAAGATCGAAAAAAGGGTCGAGCGAGACCAGCGCTCGAAATTACAGGTACTCTCTCTGCACACCTCTTGCGTTTACCGAGCGCATGCGCAACAACCGTGACGTCAATTCCTGTATTTCCACCAACGAGAAGTTTGTGATTTATCGATATCAAAGATATCCCCAAGGAGGGTGGGCCTCCGGTAAACAATTGTGGTAGGTATGTTAAGAAACAAAATTTACTAAAAAATTTTAATTTCTTTTCAACCTACTCACAATTGTTTACAATTGGCTGAATAAACAATAGGAGGAGGTGAATCACATAACCAATACCAACAAGAGTAGCAGAACGAAGCAAGGATGGCAGAGAACAAAAACGAAAACCTGTAATGAATGCCCCCCCCCCCCCCCCCCTGTAATGAAGATAGAGAGAAGGCACCTGAAAAGAACAAGGCTGAGCGAAGTGCAACCTCGACAAAAACAATTTTAACGAGGGTGCACAACAGCCTGAGCAGCAACGAGAGGGCCTAAAGTCCTCAGATTGCTGCTGAAGGTGGCGGAGATAAAAGGAGGAGAAGGTAGAAGCATTCCTCCAGTAAGGCGCATTCATAACATCACGGAGCGAAACAGAATTGGAGAACGCCCAGGATGTAGAAATGGCACGAACCTCATGAGCATTAAGCCGGTTCGAAACAAGATCCGATGCAGACAAGCGAGAATAAGCCAGCTTGATTGCAAGACAGATCCACCTGGAAATAGAATGGGAAGAGATAGACTGCCTCTTAGGAATGAGAGACAGAAAGAATCTCTTCCGCCCCCTCCTAATGAACTGAGTGCGAGTAAGTTAAGTCTTGATCGCACGAACAGGACAAAGAAGAGGTCTCCGGCCATCGACAGCGGGGAGAGCCCGAATGCAGATGGGAGGAGGTACCGAATCAGAAAGTTGATTCTTAGCCAGAAAAGAGCAATCAGTAGTGAAGGTGACACTGTTAGCCTCATTTCGGAAGAAGACAGAATCAACAGATAGCGCATGAAGCTCACTGACTCGACGAGCAGAAGCAAACGCTAGAAGAAAAGCCGTCTTATAGGTGAGAAAATGCATGTCGGTCTCAGATAAAGGCTCGAATGGTGCCCCCTCCAAACAGTGCAACACCCATGCCAAGTTCCACTTGGGTGTAAGACGCAAAACTCAAGGCCTCTTCAAAGAAAAGTGCCGAATAAGTTTGGAGAGAAAAAGATTACGACCGATGCACTGCTTTCCCACATAAGAGAAAGTATCAGACAGCATAGACCGATAGACCTTAATCGTAATAGGCTGAAGGCCCATGGAGTCAAAAAGAAAAACCAGAAAATCCGCAATTTGAGCGATTGACGGATCACGGTAATTCACATTGTGATCTGCACACCAGCGGCAGAAAACCTTCCACTTGGTGGCATAAGTCATGCCAGTGGAATGTCGCCGCGATGCAGAAATGCACTCCACTGATCGTCTCGAAAAACCTCTTCGTCGGAGACTGGACCTGATAAAAGACAGGCGTGAAGGGACAGGCTCGCCAGGTTGTTGTGATACTTCCTGGGATGACCCTGTGAAAGAAGATCGCGACGTAGAGGTAGACGAATCGGTCGATCGGCCAATAGAGGCCGCAGCAGATTGATCCACACCCTCTGTGGAGACAGGGGTGTGATCAGAATGATCCTGCAACTGCAAGCACGAATCTTCGCTAATACTTGAGGAAGAATCGGTGCAGGAGGAAAGGCATAGCCGATCCAACCTGTCCAGTCCAGAGACAGAGCGTCTACTGCAAAAGCCAGAGGATCTGGACAAGGGGAGACAAAGGTCACTACCTGATGATTCCAGCGAGTAGCGAAAAGGTCGACCTGAGGACGGCCCCACTGCTCGCAAATCGCCCGAAACACCGACCGATGTAGCATCCATTCGGTTGGAAGGACACTGTCGCGTCTGGACAGGGAGTCGGCTAGGACATCGAGACGCCCAGGAATGTGTCGAATGGACACACGAGCGTTCACATCCCGCGCCAACAGAAGAAGATCCCGAGACAGCCGATACATGGGAATCGAATGTGTGCCTCCTTGATTCCGTATGTAGGCCACTACTGTCGAATTGTCCGAAAGAAGTAGGACAACATGGTCCGACAGATGAGGGATCCAAAGCCGGAAACTCAACAGAAGAGCAAGGAGCTCCTTCTGGTTGATATGAAGGCCTACCTGCTCGCAGTCCCACTCTCCGTGAGTAGACAGGCCGAGAGGATCCAACGTCGCACCCCAGCCCCGATCGCTGGCATCCGCAGTAAGGATGCGATCGGCCAAAGGAAGATCCAACGGAACACCCTGTGTAAGCCAGGGAATATCTGCCCAAGTGCGGAGGTGACAAAGCAGAGAGCGAGGAATAGTGAGTTCCAAGTCCAGCGGATCTACATTCGGACGCCAATGATCCAACAGAAAGTGTTGGAGAGGTCGGACAAACAAGCGACCGAGCGGAATGAGATCTGTCACCGAACCGCAAAGGCCCAGCATCCGAAGAAAAGTCCTGGCCGAGACCGAGGAAGATTGAAGCAGGTCCCGAGTCAAGGCGGATAGAATCGTCGCCCGAGCTTGGGGGACCGACACTACATTGTGAAGAGTGTCGAAATCCATCCCCAAATGATGGAATCGCTGAGAAGGAAGAAGATCCGTCTTCTCGCGATTGACTCTGAAACCCAGCGACGCTAGCAGGCAAAGAAACTGCCGGACATCGAACTCCAGAACAGCAGCATCGTGGTGCCGTTGGAGGATGTCGTCTAGGTAGGCTGACGAAGTCACTGCCGACTGAGTGCGGTGGAAAGCAAGCACCTGTGACATCAGTCGGGTGAAGGCCCAAGAAGCCAGGTTCAAACCGAACGGGAGAGCTCTGAATTGAAAAACTCGATCCCGAAACGAGAACCGAAGGTATTTCCGTGACGCCAGATGAATGGGTACATGGAAGTAGGCATCCTTCAGGTCGATACTGGCCGCAAAAGCGCCCTGATGAACCGAACGTCGAACCGACCGGAAAGTTCCCATACTGAAACGAGGAGCTATTATGTACTTGTTCAGGGTACTCAGATCGATGACAGGACGATATTGGCCGTTTTTCTTCGGCACCAAGAAAAGTCTTGAGTAAAACCCCGGTGAAAGGGTGTTCCTGACCACCTCGATCGCCCCTTTGGTGAGGAGATTGTCGATCTCCTGCACCAGAAGGTCCCGACGCAGAGAATCGGAAGGGACCTGAGTCGGAAGGGGCAACCGAGATAAACTGGGGTGCCGATGGAAGGACAGTCGCAGACCGGAATGAATGACGTCGAGGACCCAAGAGTCCGACGTTATCTCTGTCCAATGGTCGTAAAACAGCGACAGCCTTCCCCCGACTGGAGGCGAATCGAGGTGAGAACCTTCACTTGTGGCCTCGACGAGGCCCCCGAGAGGAGAAACCACCTCGGGAAGTGACCGAGTCCTGAGACTTTCCAGCCTGAGGCTGCCAGCGAGCCTCGCCACGTCGGCGCTTCTTATGAGCAGAAGGAGCAGACGTAGCCGAAGGCGTAGCCGACGTTGCCGACGAGGCAGATGCAGCAGCACGCTTGGCGGGCCTGGAACGACCCCCACCCGCAGAGCAGGTTGGTCAAGCTGTCTCAGCAAAAGCTGGTCCTTCGAATGACGAAGAACTTCGCCACAAACAGCTTCCACGGAACCATGGAACAACTGAGGTCCCACCAAAGAGGCAGACCTCAGAACAGCACGTTGCTCAGAAGGAAGGGATGGTAAAGAATCCAACACCGCATCCCGGCGTGCCAGCTCCAAATTAGCCATGTTACAGGCGTGAGCGTGTGTCAAGTTCATAAGAGCCTGTGACAAAATGCGGAAAGGCGCCTGAGCGTCATCAAACTCCCCTGGAGGAAAATATTCAGCCAGAGCAGCGACGACATGGTCCGCGAGAGATAACATACCCAGCATCTCTCGGGACAGGCCCACCATAGACTCAACCACCGACATCGGGAGAACTGCCGACTTAGGCTTAATCAACCCGAGGGAAGAAGAATCCTCATCCACGGTAGTCATCCCTTGGAAGACTGGTGGAGAGACGGAATCGTACACACGAAACCGCGATGGAGGCAGAAAGGCATCAGCTCTAGAAAAGAAGGAACCCTTGAGGGCCTTAGAACGCATTTTGGCGTCTAAGCCCTGGAAGGACTCAACAACCTGAGCCGATTGCAGAGGACGCAAAGCCCCGGAGCTAGAAGGCTCAACAGGGTTACGGCGCTCCACAGTGGACCGCGGCCGAACGGTCACAGAAGGCTGGTCGGAAGGTTGAACGTCCAGCAATAAGCCAAAGACGAAATCCAAAGCCTGCCCCAAGACTGACGAGGGGGTCCATCACCTTCAAGATACTCGTCATCCTCCGTAGCAGAGGAGACGTAGCCCAACTCGGGCTGACCAGCAGAAACCTCCTGTGAATACTGTGCAGTATCCATGGGGCCAGGCGAGACATCTCGGCGACCGACCAAAGGAGGTTGTGCCTCAGGAGGCACAGGGAGGCCAACTTGAGGGTTGCCAGAAAGCAACCGAGTGAGCGCCAAACTGGCCTGGCGCAGGTCACCCTGAGAATCCGTCGCAGCAGAATCGCCCGACGGAGTGTCCTCCCAATGGACCCTTCTGGAAGAAGAACCCAAATCCTCAGAAGAGACCGACGGCGAACGTCGATCGGCAGACAGAATAGGAGCACGGTGAGAAGACACCAGAGGATAGTCCCGATTGTGACGCCCAGGGGCCATCACTGACCTCTGCGAAACAGAAGGTCCTGCCTGCAAATCCTCTAAAGTGACTGATGGCGCACGTCGATCGGTAGCTGGAGCTAGGACACGGTGAGAAGACACCGGAGGATTGTCCCAAGAATGACAGGAACCTGTCATTGGCCTCTTCGCGGCAGATGGCCCCAACTGCCTATCCTCTGAGACCGACGGCAAGCATCGATCGACACCCAGACTCGGAACACAGTGAGGAATCACCGGAGGAAGGTTCCGAGAGTGACAGCTAACAGGGGCTGTCACTGACCGCTGCCGAACAGCAGGCCCTGGGTGCCAACGTCCCAACACCATCCCGCTAGGCGGCACACTAGCAGGGGAAGGTGGTTCGATAAACGATTCACTCGAGGGATGAGGAATCGCTGCCGAAGCGACCAGCCGGCTCAACCGACTAGGAGCAAACCTAGCCAGATGAGACGGAGCAGACAGCAAACCCGCACAGCCCCGCCTCGAGGCTGGGGGAGGTTGAGAACACACAGACACACCAGCAGATACAGCCTCGGTCCCCCGAGACTGTAGACCATCCCCAGAGGAGATGGAAGAGCCACCATCAGACAGAATAGGATCTGGAGTAGCAACTTCCTCAACAACGGTCGACGGTGTAGGGGGCAGATCGGAGAGGGTTACCGAGCTGACCTCGGAAAAGCTCTCAACGAAAACAGACGCCTCAATAGTGACATCAGAAGACAAAGAGACCACGGTCTCCTCGTCAGGTATCACTGAACTAACACCACCAACAGTTGCAGAGGAACTCGCCACAGAAGGCAGATCCGAATCCTGTGTGACAGAGTCACCACGTGCACCAGCAGAAATGTCTGCTACGGCACGGCTACCCTTACCCCGAGAACGAGGGGTTCTAGCTCTGGAAAGAACCACCTTGTTCACAGAAGCCCAGAATTTAGAGGACCAAACCCCACAAATACCACAAGATTGGGCCTGAGTGCAATTGTTGCAAGTGACACATGTGGCATGAGAGTCGTCCACATGCTTCACTTGCAAACAAGAGGTACAAGGAATAGTCTTAGGCATTATATCAAAAGAATAATCAAGCTTCCCGCCGACGGAAAACAGCACTAAGGTCATGTTCACACGTGGGGGAAAAACAAGACAAAGTGTGAAGAGACAAGCAATAAAAATACAAATTAACATGAAATAATAATAATTTGGTAGCTTGATAAAAGGATACAATCCAGTAGCACACTAAATATGGAGAATAAGTTGTTCACGAAGAATAACAGCATAAATTAGCACGAGTCACGAAAATTTCCGACCATGTACAATGGCGGAAAATAAAGGAATTGACGTCACGGTTGTTGCGCATGCGCTCGGTAAACGCAAGAGGTGTGCAGAGAGTGTACCTGTAATTTCGAGCGCTGGTCTCGCTCGACCCTTTTTTCGATCTTTTTCGTGCTTTTGCACTCTAGTACTTTTCCAACTCGTTTGGAAAAGATTCTAAAAGCTTGAGTTAGTTCCGAAGTAGGGCTTGCACTTATGTTACAGCCAATTGTAAACAATTGTGAGTAGGTTGAAAAGAAATATCGGACCATGCCTACTATCAATCCCAACCAGTATTATGTTGTTATAAACCTATGTATACAATTTTGTTTCATTTCATCCACTCAAACTAAAGTTATCATTCGGAAACCAATATCAAGTCTAAGTTGGAAAACGGACATAACTCTGCCAAAAAATACCGGGCCAGGCCCACTATCAATCCCAACATGTATTATGTGGTTATAAACCTAGGTATAAAGTTTGGTTTCATTTTGTTCAGACAAACTAAAGTTATCGTCTGGAAACCATTTGTTCTGGATGGATGGATGGATGGACGGACGTTCTAACAAATGGCTACTTATGTGGCTATTTTATGGACATATTTGGTAGCTAACCTAAAACACATGTCCAACATAATAAAACAAGTTTTGGGGGGAAAATTTTTGGGGGTCAGCTAACCCTAACCCTACCCTAACCTAACCCTAATCCTACCCACCCCTAACCCTAACCCTAGCCACATAACTCTAACACCCCTTCACTGACCCCCACCCCACCCCACTCCTAAACCCCACCCTGGAATGCCCTAACCCTACTCTACATTTATCCAAACCAACCCCCCTTCCCCTTCCCCACCCCCACGACCCCTCCCCCCACCCCCCACAATAAGAGATTCTGTTACGTGGCTAGCCACGTAACAGACTTTAACCACATAAGTATCCTGTTTTACTAACTCGTAGCCACATAAGTAGTCATTTGTTAGTGTGGACGGACACACGGTCACACAGACAGACGGATGCATGTAATCCAGTATGATGAGAACATTATGTATTCACCCCTTTGCTGGATAGACTAAATGACGAGTCCATAGGGCCTCCAGTCCAGTCCCCCCCCCCCCCCCCCCCTCCATAACCATAAGTACTTGACTCATTAAAAATTAAAAAAGTGTGTTGGGTAAAAGGTTAAGATGTGTTATCAGTATACAACAGTGGTTCAATCTTGGTGGCGTCATGGGATCCTGGGATACTCATAGCAGGTATGGATTCTCGCAACCATTTTCACGAGAATCCAAATGGATTCTCACAAATTCAGACGAAATATAAGCCCTAGTACCACAGTAAAAGGGAAATCATTGCTTCTATTTAATTCTACTGAAGTCCAGTATTTTTTTTACATACTTCTACCTCTGCGTTCATATAGTTCATTGAAAATGCACGGAAGGCCTTGAGTTAAAGAATTAATGCTGAAATTCCAGGTCCTTGAAAGTACTTTAAAATCTGACTTCTTTGGGAAAGCCCATGAAAAATACATTTAAGAACTGCATTGTTCATTTTTCTCAACATCTGTACATACAAGCTGTGAAATTTGTGTTTACATGTTTAAAATTGTCGAATTGATATGATTCATTTATCTAACAATAAGTGTGTCTAATTTAAGGCTGTCACGATTATGAATTTTCATAATCGATTATTTTGTCATAAAAATCAACAGGTATTTGATTATTTATGGTTAATATTTCTGTCTCGTTTCCTAGGACTTTGTCTATGAAATAACTTGGGAGGCGTTAGAAATTAAAATATCCTTATCATAAATGAAGCAAACGAACACCAAACCTTGAAAAATTTGACAAAACAGAATCTACATCGCATAGATTCAAATTTCAAATCATAGAAAAATGCATACTAAACTCACTAATGGCCCCATCCGAGCTCAATGTGTAATGATTATGAATTTAGCCTTAGGGAATGTCAAGTCAACAAAGCTTTACACATGGAAATGAAACTTCCGGTTGCGATACGTCAGAGAACAAAATAAATCATCATACTTTAAAAATAGCATGGCATTTCTAAGTTTTTCCCTCTTTACTTTCCGTATGTTAAAATTGATTATCAAGTATCAAATTGATAAAAACAAAAACAACTCAACACTTGACGATGTCTTATTGGCAAGGAATACAATGTAGCCATTGACAGTAAGGCATCATTGAGTGTTATGTTATTTCTGTTAAATTGTTATCACCGCTAATGGCAGTGAGCCAGTGATGCTGGAACCGGAAAGATGGCCCATGAATGATAATGATTCAGAACCCTGATCAGTGTGAAAATGCTTTCCCTTGGAGGCTCAATCTTTCCAGGGATTTATTTTATTTATTTACTCGTTTATTTATTGGTGTTTGACACTTGAACACTTTGAAAGCTAGGGTCAAATTCAACTGAGTGATCACGCATACGATGAGGACTGGGTTTCGGCTAACTTTAACTCGCGTGGTGCCACGACTTGAAGCTATATATTGGTTTTATGTTTTAACCCTGTTCACACACACATTTGTTGTCGAAATAGGTCCTTTATGTGAAACAATAGCATGTGAATCAATATTTCCCCTTTGTTTAACAAAAAGGTAGTTTGACAGCACATGTCCAGTCAAATAATCGATCATTGAAATAAATCGTCGATTATGACCTCAATCGACGGTTGATCGATTTTTTGATCATTTGTGACCACCTTGCTCGTAGCCACATAAGTAGTCATTTGTTAGTGCGGATGGACAGACGGACAAATGGCTACTTATGTGGCTATTTTATGGACATGTTAGGTGGCTAACCTAAACCACATGTCCAACATAATAAAACAATTTTTGGGGGAGGGGAAATTTTTGGAGGGTCAGCTAACCCTAACCCTACCCATTACTGACCCAGGGGTGCGGTGGCTTAGTAGGTAGAGGTACAGGCTGCAAGCCAAGAGGTCCTCGGTTCGAATCCCACCTGCGGCAATCGCAAGACACTTCACCACCATTGCCCACGTGGGGGCACGGTGATGCTGTGTACTAAGGCATACTGCATGTCGATGGTGCACCTGTCTTCAACCAATGCTAACCCTGCTTGTGTGGAGTTAGTATGTTGGGGAGCTGACAGTTGCTTGCCGTTGCTCGGTGGTTCTCTCCGGGTACTCCGGCTTCCTCCACCCGTAAAACTGTCGAGGTCATGATTAGCCATTGTGCAGAAATATGCGACCTTAAACACCACTAAATAAATAAATTTACTGACCCTAACCCTACCCACCCCTAACCCTAAGCTAACCCTAACCCTAGCTACATAACTCTAACACCCCTTCACTGACCCCCACCCCACACCACCCCTAAACCCCACCCCGGAATGCCTAACCCTACTCTACATTTATCCAAACCCCCCACTCACCCCCCTCCCACAATAAGAGATTCTGTTACGTGGCTAGCCCCTAACAGACTTTAACCACATAAGTATCCTGTTTTACTAACTCGTAGCCACATAAGTAGTCATTTGTGTGTTGCGGACGGATGGATGGACAGGCAGACAGGCAGACAAGCAGACAGACAGACAGATAGACAGACAGATGGACAGGGCGGTGACTATATGCTCCCCCCCAAATTTTTTCCCGGAGCATAAAAATGAAAATCAAACTCATGTGGAATTTGCCAGAGAAAAGCAAAATTTATATGACAGGTGGTGCCATTCCAAAGAACTAAAGAATGATTTTTCAAAATTAAAAGAAATTATGCTAATTGAAGAGTTTAAAAGAAAGATACATTCGGAAACAAAGGCCCACCTGGATGAACAAACAGTTGACACCTTAAACAGAGCAGCAGTTTTGGCAGATGACTATGCCTTAACTCATAAAATGAGTTGTAACTCCTCAAATATTTGGCCTCACGGGAATTCTTTCCAAAGTGGACCTCGACCAATTTCAGATAAAAGTCATGCTTCTAATCCTTCAAACTTTTCACAGCCCAAATTTAATACGAAATCTAGTGAGAATAAGTCTTCTTATGCCAGCCCTATATCATGAAGACCAAACAGTTTAACAAAAACTTGTAATTATTGTAAGAAACTAGGGCATTTACTATCTGATTGCTGGCTGTTCAAAAGGAAAAATGAGTTCTCTACTTCACTACTTCACAGAATGCCCATGCCCTGAAAATTATGCAATAAAGCAAGATGCTTTAGAAAATTATAAGCCATTTATTTCTGAAGGCGTTGTTTCCCTTGAGGGGGATAAGCACTGTTCTTTAGCAACAAAAATAATGAGAGACACAGGGGATGCTCAGTCTTCAATGTTAGAAGGCATTTTGCAGGCCTATACACATGTAGATTACCCCAATTTTACACTGTTTACAAGTGTGCCCAAATTAGAGGTGGTTTGAAGACAATGGAGAACAAGAGCATAGCAAAACATGGCATATGCCCACGACAGTGTAATAAAAGGGTCGGTAAGTCTCTCATGGGCGTCACCAAAGCAAAAGGAAGCTTCCTAGATCTAGACACTAAAAATGCATAAAAAATTGATTTGAGTCAGCATTCATTAGTTATTGGACAGAAACCAAATTCAATATGGCGGCCATGGTGACCAAATTGAATTGGCTAGCTGATCCAAAATCAAAAGGAAGCTTCCTCTTGACACCAATAATGCATAACCAAAAACTGAAATTGATTTGAGTCAGTATTCATTAGTTATTGGATGGAAACCAAATTCAAGATGGCCACCGTGTAAGCCATAATGAATTGGCCACTGAACTGGTGTCTATCTTGGTTCAGCTGACTGGTCCAAAATCGAAAGGAACCTTCCTCTCACACCAACAATATATAATCAAATGAAAGTGTCAATGACACTGTAGCTCAACTTGTTAAGACATGTACATGTATAGCATGTGACACAGCAATGACAAACATCTAGGTAATGATCTGATAACAAAGGTACATGTAAAGTATTGTAACGGTCTGTACAAAAATACTGACCATAGCCTGTAACAAATGTATAGGTAAAGTATTGTAAAGGTGGGCGACAGTCAGATGCTAAACTAGAAAAGAAATCTTTGAGTCCCAGAGTGGGTCTAACTGAACCCCAAAGTATTTGTTCTCATAGCACAGTGATAACAAAGGCACCCAAAAACACTTGTTCCTGTCCCAAGGTGATAACAAAGGTACCCAAGAAGTTTCATGAAGATCAGTTCATAAATACGAGCTGTATAGAAGTGTGACAAAAAACTGAGTGGACCTAATTTCGGTACAAAATGGCCATTGGCAGCCATCTTGAATTTTGGACCGCACCCAGAAACACTTGTTCTCGTCCCAAGGTGATAACAAAGGTACCCAAGAAATTTCGTGAAGATTGGTTCATAAATACAGCCTCTAGCCCGAGCCGTATTGACACGTGCACTTACTGTGTATAAGTAGCACTGAATAAATAAAAATTCATCTAATTTCCATCATTTCTGCATGAGAAAAAAACTCATATTATATGTGATGTATTCCATGTTACTAAACATTCATACAAAAATTTATTCAAATCAGAACTTTCGTACAGAAGTTCTGTACAAAAAACTGATTGCACTAATTTTGGTACAAAATGGCTGCTGGTGGCCATCTTGAATTTTGGACCACACCCAAAAACACTCGTTCTCATCCCACGGTGAAAACAAAGGTACCCAAGAAGTTTCATAAAGATCGGTTCATAAATATGGCCTCTAGCCTGAGCCGTATAGAAGTTGTGTACAAAAAACTGATTAGAACTAATTTCGGTACAAAATGGCCACTGGCAGCCATCTTGAATTTTGGACCACACCCAGAAATAGTTGTTCTCATCCCAAGGTGATAACAACGGTACCCAAGATATTTCGTGAAGATCAGTTCATAAATACAGCCCCTAGCCCGAGCCGTATTGACATGTGTACTTACTGTGTGTAAGTAGCACTGAAAAAATCAAAGTTCATCTAATTTGCATAATTTCTGCACGAGAAAAAAAAACCATATTATATGTGATGTATCCCATGGTACTAAACATTCACACAGAAAATTATTCAAATCAGCACTTTCATATGGAAGTTCTGTGCAAAAATCTGATTGCACCTAATTTTGTACAAATTGGCTGCCATCGGCCATCTTGAATTTCGGACCGGCCCCAAAAACACTCATTCTCGTCCCATGGTGATACCAAAGGTGCCCAAGAAGTTTCGTAAAGATCAGTTCATAAATACGACCTCTAGCCCGAGCTGTATCGGCATTTGCACTTACAGTGGTGAAAGTAACACTAAATACATCAAAGTTAGTCTAATTTGCATAAATTACGCACGAGAAAAAAACCTGTATTATATGTGATGTATCCCATGGTACTAAATATTCATACAAAAAAATTTTCAAATCAGAGCTTTCACATGGAAGTTCTGTGCAAAAATCTGATTGCACCTAATTTTGTACAAAATGGCTGCCAGCAGCCAACTTGAATTTCGGACCGGACACCAAAACACTCGTTCTCGTTCCACGGTGATAACAAAGGTACCCAAGAACTTTCGTAAAGGTCGGTTCATAAATACGGCCTCTAGCCCAAGCCGTATTGAACTGTTGACGAACAGACGGACAACTGGCCATGGCATATAAGCTCAAATTTGACTTACGTCAAAGTTGAGCTAAAAATAAAAATGACTTGAGTCAGCATTCATTAGTTACTGGATGGAAACCAAATTCGATATGACCATCATGACGACCATACTGAATTGGCTAGCTAGACCAAAATTGAAAGGAAGCTTTCTCTAGACACCAACAATGCATAATTAAACAACAGGCCGCACCAGGCCTGAAGCGCTCACCTTGAACAGAACATGAAATAAACAGTCCAAGAATGAATCTACATTAAACAATCCATCTCCACAGGATATATTGTCAATCCTTAAGCCCCTCAGGAGTGACAAAAACAGTCCAAGCATCATGCCTTTTCTTCAGTTGATCATAATGTAAAATGTATAGCTCCCCTATGAAGCTCCTTCATACAACCTACGTGGAATAATCTTAGTTACACACCACTAGAGGGTACTGAATACAAAATTTCTAATTCTGCAGCTTCATGGCCAATTCCGACTCCCATAGAGAGCCCAAATATTAACCCAGGCACACGATTTGAACAAAGTTGAATCTGACGTTCCAAGAGATGTTGAATGCCAAATATAAAAGCATTCTGACTGAGGGATCTGAAGAAGAAAATTTTTACAGAAATTTTCTCATATTGCACCAAGCTAACATTTGGGCTATAGGGAGCCCAAATATTAACCTACGGTCCCAATTTGAACAAATTTGAATCTCACTCCAAATATGTGTACCAAATATGAAAGCATTCTGACTGTTGGATCTGAAGAAGAGAAATTTTAAAGAAATTTCTTCATATTGCACTAAGTTAAAATTTGGGATGCCATAGCGAGCCCAAATATTGACCTATGGATCCGATTTGAACAAACTTGAATCTGACCACCCTAGAGATGTTGTATACCAAATTTGAAAGCATTCTGACAGTGGCTCTGAAGAAGAAGATTTTTGAAGAAATTCCATTATATTATACTAAGTTAAATTTCAGGTTCCCATATGGAGCCCAAATATTAACCCAGGCACTCGCATTGAACAAACTGGAATCTGATCACCCTAGAGATGTTGTATACCAAATATGAAAGCATTCCAACTGGTGGATCTGAAGAAGAAGATTTTTAAAGAAACTTCCTCATATTGCATTAAGTAAAAATTTGGGCTACCATAGCGAGCCCAAATATATACCTAGGGATCTGATTTGAACAAACTTGAATCTGCCCCCCCCCCCCCCCCCCCCCCCCCCCCCCAGAGATGTTGCATACCAAATATGAAAGCATTCTGACTGGTGGATCTGAAGAAGATTTTTTTAAATTATCCCCCATACTGAACAAAGTTAAAATTTGGCCTTCGGTAGGAAGCCCAAATATTAACCTAGGGTCTTGGTTTGAACAATCTTGAATACCAAACATTAAAAGATTCTGACTGGTGGTTCTGAAGAAGAAGATTTTTAAAGAATATTCCCCATATTACCCTATGTTAAAGATTCGGGCTCCTGTAGTGAGCCCAAATATGAACCAATGAGCTTTATTTCAACAAACTTGTATCTGACCCCCCTATGAATGCTGTTTACCGAATATCAAAAGATTCTGATGATTGGTTCTAGAAAAAAATTTTTTTTAAATTTTCGCAAATATGCTGCCTCAGCATTTTTTCGATGCCCATCACAGAACACCCTAACATAACCGATGGCAATTTTTTTTTACCACTCAATTCTATTGGTCATAAGGATACTTCATACCAAATAAAAGCTCTCTGTTCTGTGTGGTTTGGGAAATATGGGCGTTTGAAAATATTTCTATTTTAGCTCCCAGGGTTCCCTTAGGGATGCGGGAATTTTTTTTTTTCATGGGTCAAGCACTTATGACCCAATAATACCACAAACCAAATTTGGTTCATACTGGACCATCGGTTCAGAAAATAGAAATTTTGGGCAGGACCAAAAATCTTACCCTTCCCATTACAAAGCCAAATATTGCTTCACGAACTTCGTTTGAACAAACTTGATTCTGCATCTCAAAAGGAAGCTCCATAGCAAATATCAAGTCATTGTACACACTGGTTCTTGAGAAGAAGATTTTAAAAATATTTTGGAGCATTTTTGCCCACTCCCTCCCTATGGGGCTGGGCATGTTGAGTTGAACAAAAATGCAATGCCCCTTTGGGACCATCACTCACACAAACTTTCACTTGAAGTGGCCCAGTGGCTTTGGAGGAGAAGACCAAAACATGGTGTTGACGGACGACAAACGGAGAGCGATGAGATTAGCTCAGCTTGACTTTGTCAAGTTGAGCTAAAAAAAATTATAAATTCATAGTAATTTGTATATTTTTATACTTACCAATGGCCCAGACTTAGCTGGTGCTAACTCAAAATTATCCAGGGCCAAACACAAATTTTGCCCCCCAATCTCCAAAATTTGCATGTAAAACTGAAAATTGAATGTGGTCCTCCATACATTTGACATCTGTGCATGCACAGTGTCCAGGAAGCACCGAAATTAGCGCCTAGTATCATTCTTTCTACAGTGCCTGCTACATGTTATAATCAGCGGGGAGGTATGAGTGCCCACTCATGGGAGGGCCATCCCCATCTGGGCCATTGGTAAGTATAACTAGAACTATCACTGAAGGTGATTAATACACCCGCTTTGGGTTTTTAGAGGAATGCACTTCTGATCATGTAGGCGAAGGCCATAAGGAAATGTATACATAAAGATCATTTTTTGTTGCTGAAATTTGTATTTGCATGTGGCCTTCCACAGAACAGCACTGAATACTTAAAGAGCCCACACATATATGGTTTACATTTGGAAAAACACATTTACAATGTGCAACATGTATTCAAAATCGGTTCATTAATGTAGGAGGAGTTGCACACACAAGAATCCCATTTGAAAACCCATAATAAATCCAAGTTAAAGGGAGATAACCTGGTTAAACTTGTCGCAGATCAAAAATTTGGGAATATGCGTATGTTCACTTAGTTGTGATAATGTTTGAAAGGTTTCGTCAAAATTGATTGATAAATGTAGGAGGAGTTGCACGCACAAGAATTTCATGTAGAAACCCATAATAAATCTAAGTTAAAGGGAGATAACCTAGTTAAAATTGCCACAGCTCAAAAATTTTGGAATATGCGCATGTTCACTTAGTAGTGATGATGTCTGTAAACTTTCGTCCAAATTGATTGATAAATGTAGGAGGAGTTGCGCACACAAGAATTTCATGCAGAAACCCATATTAAATCAAAGTTCAAGAGAGATAACCTGGTTAAAATTGTCGCAGATCAAAAAGTTTGGAATATGCACATGTTTACTTAGTAGAGATGATGTTTGAAAGGTTTCATCAAAATCGGTTCATTAATGTAGGAGGAGTTGCGCACACAAGAATTTGTTTGAACAGAAAGACATAATTAATCTAAGTCAAAGGGAGATAACCTGGTTAAAATTGTCGCAGATCAAAAATCTTGGAATATGCGCATGTTCACTTAGTAGTGATGATGTCTGAAAAGTTTTGTCCAAATTGATTGATAAATGTAGGAGGAGTTGCACGCACAAGAATTTCATGTAGAAACCCATAATAAATCTAAGTTAAAGGGAGATAACCTAGTTAAAATTGCCACAGCTCAAAAAGTTTGGAATATGCGCATGTTCACTTAGTAGTGATGATGTCTGTAAACTTTCGTCCAAATTGATTGATAAATGTAGGAGGAGTTGCGCACACAAGAATTTCATACAGAAACCCATATTAAATCAAAGTTCAAGAGAGATAACCTGGTTAAAATTGTCGCAGATCAAAAAGTTTGGAATATGCACATGTTCACTTAGTAGAGATGATGTTTGAAAGGTTTCATCAAAATCGGTTCATTAATGTAGGAGGAGTTGCGCACACAAGAATTTGTTCGAACGGAAAGACATAATAAATCAAAGTCAAAGGGAGATAACCTGGTTAAAATTGTCGCAGATCAAAAATCTTGGAATATGCGCATGTTCACTTGGTAGTGATGATGTCTGAAAAGTTTTGTCCAAATTGATTGATAAATGTAGGAGTTGCGCACACAAGAATTTCATGTCCGGAAAGACGTACGGACGGATGGACGGACGTACGGACGGACAGACGTACAGGGCGATTCCTATATAGCCCCCACTTCTTCGAAGCGGGGGTATAAAAATATACAAACTACTATGAATTTGTAATATTTTTACACAACAACCATTGGCCCAGACTTAGCTGAATAGTAAATAGGCTGGAGGCCCTAGGACATGAAGGAAAATCCATTTATTCAATCACTTCTTAAAGGATATCTCCTACAGGAGAATAGGAGAGAACGGAATTACATACGTCTTTCTTATTTACACGAATTAAGAAAGACATGACACCAACAATGTAATTGAGCATTACATAATATATAATTCTCCATTTTTAATGCCAGCATAACCCATTATGCTAATTCCGTGAAGAGAAGCCAATATATAAAGACATTCCAGAGAATAAGACTCTTTATACTCATTTAAAAGTGTACGAGGATTTTATATTAATGCTCATTTGACACGTGACATATACAAATGCTTCACACCGAGCTACACTTTAAAAATATTACATAAATGAGACATAATAATTGCTTCCACTGAGCTACACATTAAAACCATCCCAGTACCGACTCGGAACTACTGACACCAGAGGAGGTCTGCCCTTCCTTTTCATTTTTAAGCCAGATGGTATTAAGGGAAAACGTCCCCCCCTCCCGTTCTGGGTCACATAACCGCAAAACGAAGAGGGCTGCGGAACAGTCAATGCTGGAATGGAAAGCCTAAATAACTATAGCAGTAATCCTTTAGTGGATGACATTCTGAGCAACAGATAAAAGACCTAAACACCTAAGGTCACCAGAGATGGACTCTATATTTCTAAGGTAAAACTTTGTAAATGTAGAAGGCTGTATCCAGTACGCAGCTTTCATGAGATCAGTAATGGCTATACTGTTAGAATAAGCCCAAGAGGTGGACAGCGCTCTAACTTCATGTACTGATATCTAACTAACAGAATGCTGATCCGAAGATAGATTTTCATAGGCAATACGTATTGCCATCTGAATCCATCTAGCAATAGACTGAACAGATATATCTTTTCTGTTAGGAATTAATGATAAAAAGAAGTGTTTCCTTCCTTTTCTAATAAACACTGATCGGCGTTTATATATGCGCATAGCCCTGACTGGACACAGCAAAGGTCTGTGGTTGTCCGTAGACGGCAGAGCTTTTATGATAATAGGCTCAGGCCGTAAATTTGGAACTTGATTCTTAGCCAAAAATTCCCCACTTGTGTAGTTAAAGTGATGGTATTTCCAACACTACGGTAGTGAGAATTGTCAACAGATAAAGCATGGAGTTCACTAACTCTTCTAGCGGAAGCAAAGGCTAAGAGAAATGCTGTTTTATAGGTCAAGAATTTGAACTCTACAACGTCTAATGGCTCAAACGGAGATTCTTTGAGCTTCAACAGAACCCAAGCTAATTTCCACTTTGGAATTAATCTGAGAGTTCTTGGTCTATTTATAGAGAAATTTCTAACTAGTTTGGATAATGAAGCATTAGATCCAATCGCCAAGCTATCATGATGAGCGTAAGTGTCTGATAGCATAGACCTATAGCCCTTAATAGTGACAGGCTGCAGTTTGAGAAGGTCAAACAAGTAGACCAGAAAGTTGGCAATGCCCGGTATGGACGGATTATAAATGTCTATCAACTGATCCTTACCCCAACGGAAGAAAACCTCCCACTTTGCTGCGTAATTCAGTGAAGAGGAGGTCATCCTACAGTTAGAAATTGCGTCCACTGCTCGTCCTGTAAAACGCTTGCCGTGCAAAAAGGACCGCACAACGGAAATACGTGAAGGTTGAGACCTTGCAGGTTGTGATGCAGTGCATGTAACTTCCCCTGATAAAGAAGGTCCTCCCGCAGAGGAAGCTTCCAGGGAACGTCCCATAACAGACACCTGAGAAGATTGATCCATGGTTTCTGTGACGACAGAGATGTTACTAACAGAATCTTGCAATGAGATTACTTGATCTTTAACAAGATCTGTTGAATTAACAGAGTTGGAGGATACGCGTATCCTATCATTCCGTCCCATGGAATTGAGAGAGCATATACTGCATACGCTCGTGGATCTGGGCATGGCGACATGTAAGTCTGCAACTGATTGTTGAGATGTGCCACAAATAAATCTATCATAGGTTGATCCCACTGGTAGCAAATCTGTCTGAACACTCGCTTGTTGAGAGTCCATTCTGAAGGCAACAGGTGACCTTTCCAAGAGAGCCAGTCTGCTAATATGTTCCGACAACCCGATAGATGAACTTGATGTTCCAAGACAAATAGAAGGATTCTTTCCGTTAGTTTGTATAATGGAATTGAATGCGTGCCTCCCTGGTTCCTTATATACGCTACTACTGTCGAGTCGTCCAAAAATATTTGAACATAAGTGTTCTCTATAATGTGAATCCATTGTTGTAGGGTTAGCCATATTGCCAACATTTCTTTCCCAAAGACCCTAGCGCTTCGAGCCTGTCGGGTTCAGGGTCGTGCCCCAACCTATTTGACTTGCATCCATCATAATCGTGAAAGCTGGATGCAGCAGCTGCAGCAGAACTCCTGGAGTTAACCACTGAATGTCTGCCCAAATCTGAACTTTCTGTTTTACTTGGTCCGTTAAAACAATATTGGTCTTGAGCGAATGCGTCTTCACACTCCAGTTCTGAGTAAAGAATATCTGGAGTGGACATGTGCATAAGCGGCCCATCGGAATGAGATCCCCAGCCACTCTGCACAACCCCATCAGTCGCATAAATTCCCTTGCTGTTAATGAGTTTGAGTGTAGACAAAAGCGAGCATAACAACTGACTAATTTCACTCAGGGTAACGACAGACGAACCAGATTGTTGTGAGTCTCGAAGCTCATCCCCCAGTGAATGAACGACTTGGACGGAGCTAGATCTGATTTCTTCTCGTTTACGATGAAACCGAGACATCGGAGTAATAATAGCAGACTCTGAACATCGTTCTGAAGAGTAATTTTGTTGCCGTACCTCTGAAGAATGTTGTCCAAGTAAGCAGATGTTACCGCAGATGAATGAGCTCAGAAATAAGACATTACCGAGTTTATTATTCGAGTGAACGCCCAGGGTGCTAGATTCAGACCAAAGCACATTGCTTGGAACTGATATACTATCCCTTGAATGGCGAACCGTAGGTACTTTCTGAATGCCGGATGAACTATGACATGAAAGTACGTATCCGTTAGATCTATGCTTGCCGCATAGTCATTCACTCGTATGCTCGTTCTTACCGACCGAATGGTCGCCATATACAACTTTGGAGCTACGATAAGTTTGCTTATTCAGCTCAAGTCTATTACCAGTCGGAACGAACCGTCTGGCTTCGGTACAAGGAACGGGTGACTGTAAAAACCTAGAGACTCTTGGTTTTCTATGACCTCTATTGCATCCTTTTCCATGAGAGACTTTACCTCCGAAAGGAGAGACTCTCTTTTTACAGGTTTTGGCGGAAGTTGAGTCCAATGCAGACTTCGTGTTAGCAGTAGTTTTACTCAGAACGATAGCCTTAAGCCGTCCGAGATGACACTTCTCACCTGCTGATCTTCCGTAATAGTTATCCAGTTTCTCTCGAATCTTGATAACCTTCCGCCAACTGGGACGCGATAGAGGTCCAGAACATCACCTGTAGGACCTGCGAGGCCTGCGGAAGGAGAAACCACATCCTCTCCGTGATGAGCCTCAGCCCGTCGGCTTGGGGAGTCTGACTGGTTGCCTCGGCCAGACCCACGCCCCCGACCTGAGTCGCTAAATTGATGATTTTGAGAGTAATCATATGAGGATCTTTTATATCCTCGCGAGGAGTTCCTCTGGACGATCTTGGTCCTGGACCTCCTGCTTTACTCTTCTCTACTGTTGCGGGTTTATTTGACACCAACTTCAGTAGCCAAGTATTAGACACTTTCTTTACGGCTTGGTCGTAGACCAAAGAAAGCTTATCATTAAAAATATCATGTCCCGATACCGGAGTGACTCTAAGAGAGTTTTTCACCCTGTCATCTATCAAAAATGATGACGCAAGGGCTCCATCACGTCTAACTAACTCCAAATTAGCCACTGTAAGGGTGGAGTTATACGTGGTAAACATTATAGCCCTGGAAAGAATTCGCAAAGAGGTACAAACGCCCTCAAATTCCTTCCCATTGAGACATTGCGCCATAGCTCTTGTAAGGTGATCTGCATAAGACATAGCATCTAAATTCGCTCTGTTAGAAGAAATTGCCATGTCTCAATTGTATCCGAGCGAACTGTGAATGACGGAGGTAAGGACATACCTAAGTCCTCAGCCTGCTCATCCAAACACAGAGGAACTCTCTTACCGTTTTAAAAGGACATGCTCCAATAAACGGTAGACGTACGGCAGATGAAGATAAAAAGCTAACTTTTCTCTTTCCACTTGAAAGATTGAATATGGCGTCGTTAAGAAGAGCAAAAGTCTGTGACACCTGTTTTGACTGCACTGGAAAGGACCTCCTCCCTTGACCGGATATAGTATGCTAGCAGTTTCTTATGAGCGGTCGCAGCAGTCTGATTCTCAGGAACAAATTCTGGAAAGTATTGATGGATAAAATCCATTGCTACTATATGTTGTTCCGAAAGGGAAGGGTCACTTTCCTCCATATCCCTTTCACCATCCGACGGAATCAGATTATATTCACGGTCATCGGAATCTGAACGCGCAGATGACTGGACTGACCCAGCGTCATCCGACAGTTCGTGTTCCGAGACTGCCGTAGGTTGCTCCTGTACCTGCTGGGATGCTGCGATAAGCTGCACAATTTGCGACAGCAAGTCCGTTACGGAGGCCTGAGGAGCAGCGGTCTTTTGTTGCTTGGCCGCTGCCTGCTCCTGGGACTGTGTGTCCGAGATGGCTCTTTTTTTTTCAGATGTCCCGACGAACAAGACCTTGTTTCCTTGGCTACCGGATGGTTGGACTTTCCAGATGAAAAGAGGTCCTTTCTTGGCGATGAAGGCTGGATATCCGAAGTCACGTAGCTAAGGTGCGGTCGTGTGTGCCTAGCAAACAAAGAAGAAGCCGTAATTACAGCCGACCCCGGCTGTATATTTGGCGGAGCATCCCGGACTGGAGGTGTGGACATAAGCTCTGACTGTTGCAAGTTCCGAACTACAACAGCTGGCCCCAGATGTTGTTGTGAAAGAGAGGGGACCCTCCCAAAGGGAACGATGTGTGCAAATGGATCACGATAGAGCCTAAGTGTGGACAAAAATTTTTTTCTCGCCCAAAAATTAAAGCTACACTACCGGACAATGTATCTTCTAATAGCCCTAACATGATTATTTCATAAGAAACTACATGTATAAGGAAAGCATTATCAATGTAAACAACGTTAAATGAAAACCGGAAACAAGACTCCAGGCACTGAACAACAGACAGTAACAGATTTTAAACTATCCGATGCTAAGCAAGATCTTCATTAGAAGAAAATACGATACATCGGATGGATGATTCATGACCAAAAATGCCTAAACATCCCTCGAGTGAGGCCGTAAACATGGGGATACACAGAATAAACATTCTGTGAAACACGTTAAACTCCCAAGAAATTTACACAAAAAAATTTCAATAAAAAGCCAAAAAGCATGGGAGTTTGACTGGGAAGGAAGGATAGGGAAGGAACACTTAACAAACAGTGGCAAAATCATTAGCAAGAATGATGACATCAAGCCCATGTCCTGCAATTGGAAAACATGAAATAATTTTGTCAAAAAATTATAAAGTTACAGCCCTGAACATTAAAAACCACTGTTTCTTCCTTCCATCATCCTATCCTGTCCTTTGATCCACCATTATCACCATTGATCTGTGTCTGGCATCATTAAAACTGAGATTTAAAAGCACAGAAGTCAGTTTGTTGTTATCTAACCGAGGGCCAAACAAGGAATGATACTTTGCACCAATTTCGATGCTTCCTGGACACTGCGCATGCGCAGATGTCAAATGTATGGAGGACCACATAGGACATTCAATTTTTGGTTTTACATGCAAATTTTGGGGATTGGGGGGCAAAATTTGTGTTTGGCCCTGGATAATTTTGAGTTAGCACCAGCTAAGTCTGGGGCATTAGTTGTTGTGTAAAAATATATGGTGTGCTCAGGATGAATTGGCGACCACCAGAAGTTAGAGCTGTCTCGGTGTTGAAATTTAACTTCGATGTCGATTTTCGATTTTTTTTGACAAAAAACCTTGATGTCGATGTCGATGTTAATAACACATGTGCCTTATTCAGTCTTTCGAGTTTGAAAATCGTGCACGGGTGAGGTTTCAGTAACTTTTAGCGCTGTTTTGAGAAAAGTGGGCCCAATTTCAAATCCATAAAAACACTTTTTTGTAAAATATTGAAAAAAACACAGTACCTTTATGATCGTCAGGCATTAATCTAATAATCTATGCACGTCATGATGTGTATTGAATATTCTATCAATCAACGTGATGAAATTAAGAGCATTTAAATCCACAATGTTAGTTTAGGTTTCACGTGTAAACATCTAATTGACATAAGAGCGCGTGCTGAATATGCACACTCGATTGACAGTTGAGTGTTCCTGCTGCAAACTCTTGAAATAAAAGTCCAGTAATTGAACAAAAAACGGCACACAGATTGGAAGATTATCGGGAGTGAGGGATTTGCGCAATTAGCAGCAGGGACACTCGACTATCAATCAAGTGTACGTAATGACTATTGACCATGCGCTCTTATGTTAATTAGATGTCTTATGAATTATGAAAATATTGAGAGAAAAAATTGTAACTTGCTGACTTTCTTTTATGCGAGTGGCATGTCGCTCCATGTTGCAAACGCACAACAGAAACAGAAAATTGCATTCTGGGTATAACATCGACTTTCGCGATTTTTTAAAAATTGCTTTGGTTTGATTTTCGGTGTTCTTATACACCGAAAATCGCACCGAAAAAACTGACACCGAGACAGCTTTACCAGAAGTACAGTTAAAACTAGAAGTCCTGTCACAAACTGTGCGCTTATCTAGGCTTAATTGGGCATAAGAATTGCGCGCAATTGCCATATCGAATTGCATCAAAAGCGTGCCAAGTTCTCCTGGTTACTCATAGCAAACACAGGCAATGTTTCTGCCAATGGACCGCCGGGTTACCCGGCGGTCCATTGGCTGAAACATTGCTTGTGCACAGACTATATGTACAGAATTTGATAGCCTTATTATGGTCATAGCGCGTAGAGTAACGTGCATATCGACGTGTTATTTGTGCGCATTTCATGACAGGACTTGTAGTTTTAACTGTACCTTCAAACAGCAAGTGGGAGGTCATTTACCAAATAGTTGTCTCCACTGAATACCGGTGTGCCATGATATCTCCCCCTGGACATCTCCCTGGGTGGAGGGGGGGGGGGGGGGTGTCCTATGATATCATCCCCATGGGGGGAGGGGGGTATTGGGGGTTGTCCTGGTATCTTGGGATATCTTCCCCATCCACCATGAATACCCCACCACCACCACAAAAAAAAAAAAAATTATTATCTTCCACTTCACCCATTGTTTGTAAAGGTTGTATGAATATCTACAGGACTTTGACAAGATGGTGTGGGGGGGGGGGATATCCAGGCCTGGTTATCTCCTCCCCCCCCCCCCCCCCACGTCAAAATTGGAAGAAAAAAAATTCAAAATTCTTCCAATCATATACTGTTAAAGAACGAGAGCAGTGAATCAGAAATAGACAATCTTAGAACCTTGCAGCAATTTTTCAGACAAATATGGAAGGGGGTGGAGAGGAATATGCCCAGGCCTGCTTATCTTCCCCCTCGGCAAATCAAAAACCATAGCCTTTTATTTGAAAAAAAATAAATTGGTTGTATTTACACTCTCACCCAACCATTACAAAGTCCGAACAGTGGTTGTAAGGGTTGTATAAATGACAACAGTACTTTGCCAAGGTGACAAGAGGGGGGGGGGGGAGGTACCCAGGTCTGGTTATCTTCTCCCACACCCATGTCAAAATATAACATACATGTAGAAAACTTTGGAATGAAAAAAATGTCCCCAATCTTTTTCAGTTAAATAAAAAGAATAATGAATTCAAAATAGACACTCTTAGAACCTTTGCAGCAATTTTTTAAACAACAAGAGGCCCTAAGGGGCCTTAATCGTTCACCTGACAAAGTGGTTCAAAGAAGTATTTTGGGTCACATTCAGTTAGTCATGGTTCATCAACAATACAGAGGAATGAAGTCATGAAATTATTCATAACTCTGGAGTCCATGTCAGATGATTACTATCACAGGTCTTCCCGGCTGTTTCCAATTCTATCAGCGGAAGACAAGCACGGCCAAGCTTCCAAGGGTTATTATGTCACTGCAATTTGAAAGGCAAATTTTATGGAAAAACACTAAGGAATGGATTTGAATAGACTTGAACTTAACCTCCTCCCCTACCCACAAACAGAGTCCAAAGATTAAGCCAGGGACTTGAATTGAACAAACTTGAATCCGATTCCCCTAGAGATGTAATATACCAAATATGAAAAGATTCTGATCGATGGTTCTGGAGAAGAAGATTTTTAAAGAAATTCCCTCATGTTGCACTAAATTAAAGTTCGGCTCTCATTGGGAACCCAAATATTAAGCCAGGGACTCGATTTGAACAAACTTGAATCTAACCACCCTAGAGATGTTACATACCAAATATGAAAGGATTCCAACTGGTGGATCTGAAGAAGATGATTTTTAAAGAAAATTCCTTATATTGCACCAAGTTAAACTTTGGGCTCCAATAGAGAACCCAAATATTAACCCAGGTGCCCCATCTGAACAAACTTGAACCTGAGTCCCCTCTAGAGATGTTGTATACCAAACATGAAATGATTTTGACTGGTGGATCTGAAGAAGAAGATTTTTAAAGAAAGTTCCTCACATTGCACTAAGGTAAACTTGAGGCTCCCATAGCGAGCCCAAATATTAATCCAGGGAGTCAGAACTTGCATCTAATCCCCCTAGAGATGTTGTATACCAATTATCAAAAGATTCTAACTGATGGTTCTGTAGAAGAAGATGTTTAAAAACATTCCCTTATATTGCACTAAGTTAAACTCTGAGGGGGTGCGGTGGCATTGTGGTAACCGGTTCCCGTCAGATCACCGAAGTTAAGCAATGTCAAGCCCAGTTAATCCTTGGATGGGTGACCGTCTGAGCGATCAATTTGGATTCCCAAGTTGTGTCATGGGCAAGGCACTTAACTCTGATTGCCTACATGGGGGTACGATGACATCATGTACTAAGGCGCACCTCACATCAATGGTGCACATGTCTTCAACCAATCTAACCATGCCTGTGCTGCAGTGCGGAGTTACGATGTTGGGGAGCTGGCAGCTGCTCACCGCTGCTCGGTGGTTCTCTCCGGGTACTCCGGCTTCCTCCACCCGTAAAACTGTCACAGACACAATATAACCTTGGTTGTTAAAGCATCATTAAACCCTAATAAATAAATGAAAATATAATATAGTTAAACTTTGAACCCAGAGACGCAATTCAGAACATATCAGTTACAGCTGTGTGTGAATTAAGTGTCCATGGTGATAATTTTTTTAGTTTTCTCTTGAAAATATAATATACTACTCAAAGTTTGCTAAGCACCAAATATTTGACACATCATTGTGAAATTTGCTTGTGACATATTTGCGATATTTTTGGTGGATATGATTGAGGAATGTATTGAGATGGTCCCCAGTGTTTACATTAGCTCTCTTGACAGGCAGACTTTTCGTGACAGTCATAGAAAGCATGTACCCCTTGATTTTCATGATGTTTTCGTGTATTGTCTACATGTACATGACATGTGTAGGATATTCAATCTTCATTTCAACACAAACCCTTGTGATTTAATGATTGAATGTGGCAAATGCAAATGTAAGAAGACATTTGTCTGAAGCAGAAATGTAACAGGCTGCAGAAATGGTGGAGCAAGGGGCTACCCATTGTCAGGTTGGTGAAGCCCTTGCTGTGCACCATACGGTGATCACCAGAGCCTGGGCAAGATTTCAGCAGAATGGCACACTAGTAAGATGGCATGGTGGTGGCAGAGACAGGGCAACATCTGCAGCTGAAGACTGTCGCATCGTTTGCAATACTTGCATCGCACGCTTTTTCAATTTCGGTACAAAACAGAATGTAGAAATGAAAGTGTCAATGACACTGTAGTTTAACTTGTGTATTGTGTTTGAGGAAAAGGATAATGTTCGATGTTTATGAAAGGATTATGAAACAAGTGTTTGACCACCGAGGTGGTATTAGTCCCCTATGGCGCTTTTGTGACATAAGGTGTTTTTGTCACACAAGACATGACCACAGCCAGCAGGAGTATCAGACCTTCGGGGGGCAGTTTTGGTAAAATAATTGGGGACGGTTCGGCTTGGGAACAATTCGGGTTTCATGACAACAGTCAACAGGAGTGTCGGACCTGGGGGGTGGTTTGGGTAAAATACAGGTTATCACACAGGATTTCAAATGTGAATGGAATCTAAAAATTGAGAATTGAGAGAAGTGTAGCTTGAACCATGTTGGAGGGAGGGGTGGTAACATAAAAATAGAGAAAAAAAAAGCTTAAAAAACACAGCAAAAATAGCTGCCATTCCGCCATCTTGGATTTTGAAAAAAAATATATTAAGCGTGCATCATCCCTTCAGAACCATTTATCCACATACCAAATATGAAAGGTGTAGCTTAAAGCATGTTGGAGGGAGAGGTGGTAACAGACAGACAGACAGACAGACAGACAGACAGACAGACAGACAGACAGACAGACAGACAGACAGATCTTAGATTTTGAAAAAAAAAATATTGAGCGTGCAGAATCCCCTCACAACCCTTTATCCATGTACCATATATGAAAGGTGTAGCTTGAACCAAGTTGGAGGGAGGGGTGGTAACATAAAATAGAGAAAAAAGCTTAAACTAGAGGTACTGTGAGCAAACTCACAAAGTGATCCCCCCCCTCCCCCCCCCCCCCCCCCCGCATCTGAAATGTATAAGTTAGATTATCTCCCCTTGGAAATGTCAGAACGGAACTATATTGCTTCATGCACATCTTCATATGGAGTTCTTCCATTGTGTAAAGTTTTATGAAAATTCTTCAAATGGTTTAGGAGGAGTTGCGTTTACAAGGATGGACAGACGGTATAAGTTAGATTATCTCCCCTTGGAAATGTCAGAACGAAATTATATTGCTTCATGCACATCTTCATATGGAGTTCTTCCATTGTGTAAAGTTTCATGAAAATTCTTCAAACGGTTTAGGAGGAGTTGCGCTTACAAGTATGGATAGACGGTATAAGTTAGATTATCTCCCATTTGGGAATGTCAGAACAGAATTATATTGCTTCATGCACATCTTCATATGGAGTTCTTCTATTGTGTGAAGTTTCATGAAAATTCTTCAAACGGTTTAGGAGGAGTTGCGCTTACAAGGATGGTCAGGCAGACAGATTATCTCCCCTTGGAAATGTCAGAACGGAATTATATTGCTTCATGCACATTGCCATATGGAGTTCTTCCATTGTGTAAAGTTTCATGAAAATTCTTCAAATGGTTTAGGAGGAGTTGCGCTTACGACAGACGGCCAGACGGACAGACAGGGTGATTCCTATATACCCCCCAAACTTTGTTTGCGGGGGGTATAAAAACACAAAAATGGCTGCCATGGCGCCATCTTGAATTTTGAAAAAAAAATATTGAACATGCATCATCCCATCACAACCCTCTATCCATGTGCCAAATATGAAAAGTGTAGCTTGAACCATGTTGGAGTGAGGGATGGTAACATAAAGTAGAGAAAAAAGCTTAAAAAAACACAACAAAAATGGCCACCATGCTGCCATCTTGGATTTTGAAAAAAAAATGTTGAATGTGCATCATCCCCTCCCAACCTTCTATCCATGTGCCAAATATGCAAAGAGTAGCTTGAACCATGTTGGAGGGAAGAGTGGTAACATGAAAATAGAGAAGAAAGCTTAAAAAAACAACAAAAGTATAAATTTTATAGTAAATTTCCTTTCTTATTATACCTACCGAAATTGTTTACAACAGGCTTGCACTACAGTGGAAGAACTTAACTCGGATAAAATACTCTCTATTTTAATCTTTCCCAAGATTTGGGAAAGAAAAGTGGTGTAAAAACACCACGAAAAAATAAGCCAAAACTGGGCCGAGCGCCATCGGCGCACACCCAGTATGGGACGCTCTTCCATAGTACAAATCCATGACTAACGTCACAGTGTGCAATGCATCAATTCGTCATTCTTTTGATTCCGAACAACACAGGAGTTATGTGATCAGCGGGGAGGAAGGATTCTTACCCGAATAAGAAGACGGGAGGGCCTCCATGTAAACAATTTCGGTAGGTATAATAAGAAAGGAAATTTACTATAAAATTTATACTTCTTATCAACCTACCTCAATTGTTTACAACAGGCTGAATAGACAAAAGGCTGGAGGGAATCACATAACCAACCCACACATAACTCAATAGCACTGGGACCATGGACAGAGGAAGAGATCCCTAGGCCTATCAAACCATAGCATCACAAACATTAGAAAAGCCAATGAAAGATGAGGCGTATGGTGAAGTGCGACACACAGACAGAAAGGGCAGTAACAGCACAAAGCTGGAACCGACCCGGAAAAAAGCTGAAAAGCTTGGATAGACAACATCCTGAGCCGAAGAAAGAGGGCCCCAAGGGTGTCTGTCGGCTCCTGCAACTGTCGCAGAGAAAAGGAGAATGTAGCATTTCTCCAGAAGGCTGCCAGTATAACATCAGTCATCCGACAACATGACAGAGTTATTAAAAGAGGAAGACAATGCACGCACCTCGTGGCAGACAAAACAATTGGTAATACAATCACCAGTAGCTAGACGAGCGGAAGCTGCACGAATAGCAAGACAAGTCCATCAAGAAATGGATGCAGGAGAGATCTGGCATGTGAGAAAACGCATATTCATCCAGGATAAAGGCGTGAATGCCCCCCACCCCCAAGCAGAGCAGCGCCCAAGAAAGTCACCATCTTGGAGTAAACTGCAAAGTCCTAGGCCTTTTCAAGGAAAAGAGCTGAACAACCTTGGAGAGGCAAGGATGAGTGTCGAAACAATGCGGTATCACATAGGAAAAAATGTCTCCGAAGCATGGACAAGTACACATTGCTGGAGACCCCCAGAAACAAACATATACCAGAAAACTCCGCAAGCAGTGTGATCGGAGGATTGACAGAAGCAACAGAGTGATCGCACACCATCGACAGAAGAACCTTCCACTTAGCCACAGAGGCTAAACCAGTGGAGTGAGTGCCTCCTTGAAGAAAAGCAACTCCACTGCGTGTCTCGAAAAATCACTACGGAGGAGACAGGACCCGATAAAAGATATGTGCGAAGGCACAATGAAGTCGGGTCAACTTGAAAACCTCCCGGGCGACTTTGGCAAAGAAAGTCGCGAGGTAGAGGGAGACATGCCGGAGAGATCTGGCATGTGAGAAAATGCATATTCATCCAGGATAAAGGCGTGAACGCCCCCCCCCCCCACCCCCAAGCAGAGCAGCGCCCAAGAAAGTGACCATCTTGGAGTAAACTGCAAAGTCCTAGGCCTTTTCAAGGAAAAGAGCTGAACAAGCTTGGAGAGGCAAGGATGAGTGTCGAAACAATGCGGTATCACATAGGAAAAAATGTCTCCGAAGCATGGACACGTACACATTGCTGGAGACCCCCAGAAACAAACATATACCAGAAAACTCCGCAAGCAGTGTGATCGAAGGAGTGACAGAAGCAACAGAGTGATCGCACACCATCGACAGAAGAACCTTCCACTTAGCCACAGAGGCTAAACCAGTGGAGTGAGTGCCTCCTTGAAGAAAAGCAACTCCACTGCGTGTTTCGAAAAACCACTACGGAGGAGACAGGACCCGATAAAAGACATGTGCGAAGGCACAATGAAGTCGGGTCAACTTGAAAACCTCCCGGGCGACTTTGGCAAAGAAAGTCGCGAGGTAGAGGGAGACATGCCGGAACCGCCGCTAACAGAGAGTGGAGCAGATTGATCCACACCCACCGAAGCGACGGGTGTGATCGAAAGGATTCGACGACGGCAGGTTCATATCTGGGTGAGAACCTGAGGCGGAATCGGAACCGGTAGGAAGGTGTAGCCGACAAGACCATCCCAAAGGAGGGCCAGAGCATCCACGGCGAAAGCCAGAGCATCTGGACACGGGGACACGAAAGTGTCCACCGGATGGTTCCAACTAGTCACAAGAGATCGATGGAACCCACCATGTGGACCATCCACCTGGTGGAAATGACCTTGCCCCGACGGGACAGGGAGTCGGCTAGGACGTTCAGGCGACCGGGAATGTGACGAACAGCCAGCCCGGCGTGGACATCCTGAGCGAGCAGTATAAGATCCCAAGCCAATTCGTACATTGGAACAGAGTGCGTGCCACCCTGGTTCCGAATGTAAGCAACCACCATCGAATGGTCGGACAACAGAAGGACCTGGCGATTCGACAGGTGAGGGATCCACTGCCTGAAACGCAGAAGAAGAGAAAGAAGCTCCTTCTGGTTGATGTGTAGAGCTGCATGATCCTGGTCCACCATCCCGTGAATGGAAAGACCTGGAGGATCCAACGTCGCACCCCATCCGAGATCGCTGGCATCTGCCGTCAGAACGCGATCGGACGTGGGTAAGTCCAACGGAACACCCTGCGAAAGCCACTGGACATCCGCCCAGAGGAGAAGGTGAGGATAAAGATAGTCTGGAAACTGAAGCACCAGATCCAGAAAATCTACATTCGGCCTCCAACGACTGAGCAGAAAGTGTTGGGGAGGTCTGACACGCTGCCGACCTAGAGGAATGAGATCCGTCACCGAACAGCAGAGACCGATTAGCCGGAGAAAACTCCGAGCTGTCGTGGATGTGGACTGGGACAGAGTCGGAGCAAAAGCTGAGAGAATCACAGCCTTGGCCTGGGGAACCACCACCAAATTGAATTGAGTGCGGAAAGCCATCCCCAGATGATAAAACGACTGAGAAGGGACCAGGTCCGACTTCTCCTCGTTGACTCTGAAACGTAGCGACGTGAGCAAGCTCAACAGAATGGCGACATCCGACTCCAGAAGGCAGCATTGGAATGCCCCTGGAGGATATCGTCCAGATATGCCGAAGTAGTCACCCTGGACTGTGTGCGATGGAAAGCTATCACATGCGACATCAGTCTGGTGAAGGACCAAGGAACCAGGTTGAGGCCGAAAGGCATGGCCTTGAACTGGTAAACTCGCCCCAGAAAAATGATCTTGAGATACTTCCGTAACGCCCAATGAATCGGAACGTGAAAGTAAGCGTCTCGCAGGTCGAAGCTGGAAGCGAAATCTCCCTGGTGAATGGAACGGAGGACCGACCTGAAGGTCTCCATGCTGAACTTGGGAGCAATGATACGACTGGTTCAGGAAACTCAGATCGAGAACCGGTCGGAGTCGGCCGTCCTTCTTCGACACCAAGAACAGGCGGGAATAGAAACCCACTGACCAAATGTTCTTGATGACCTCAATCGCCCCCTTTGTCAGGAGATTGTCTATCTCCGTGAACAAAAGTTCCCAACGTAAAATGTCTGAAGGAACTGTGGTTGGAAAAGGCATCCCGGACAGAGTGGAGTGCCGTCGGAAGGATATTCGCAGCCCGGACCAAACAACATCTAACATCCAAGGATCGGATGTGATGGTGGCCCACGGTCTGCGAACTCTGCTATCCTTCCTCCAACCTGGGACGAGTCGAGGTGAGGACCTTCACTGAGAACCCCGACGAGGCTCGCGAGAGGAGAAAACACCTCTACTGAATGAAGAATCCTGGGAGTTCCCTCAAGACTGCCGACGCTTACCCTTACCCCTTGAGTAAGAAGCAGAAGTGGTGGCAGAAGGATCAGCCCCTTTTGCTTCGCAGAGGAAGCAGAGGGTACTTGTTAGGCTTGGAATGGCCCGTGCCTACCCTAGAAGGCTGATCAAGCTGAAGAAACAGCAGCTGATCATTGGAATGACGTAGGACGTCATCCGGACCGTCAACACAGAATCATGGAAAAGTTGCGGACCTGTCAAAAAAGCAGATCGAAGAGCAGCGTACTGCTCCTCAGGAAGGGATCGGCCTGTGTCCTGCACAGAGTCCCTTCGAACTAATTCCAGATTAGCCGTGTTACAGGCATGCGTGTGAGTAAGATGCATGAGCACCTTGGACAGCACACGCAAAGGACCCTGTACCTCGTCAATCTTATCTGAAGGCAGATAAGCAGCAAAAGCTGAGACGACGTGATCGGAGAGAGAAAGCATACCAAGCATCTCTCTCGATAAGCCCAATGTGGACTCCAGAGTCGTCATCGGAATGACGGCAGACTTGGACTTGGAAAGCCCAAGGGAATTGGAGTCCTGATCCAAAACCGTCAAAGTCTGGTAGACCGACGGATGGGCGGAATCGTAGGAACGATAACGCGCCGGAGGCAAAAAGGTGTCAACCCTGGTGAAGAACGGAGCCTTCATAGCCTTGGAACTTAGCTTGGAGTCCAAGGCTGAAAATGCTTCAACCAACTGTACCGAAGGGCACGGTCGAAGACGCCCAGAAGCAGGTTGCTCCATAGCCTGTTGGCGCGCGACCGATGATCGCGGCCTGGCTGACACTGTCGACTGGTTAGATGGTTTGAGATCCGGAAGGAACCCAAACACGAAATCAAGAGCTGCCCCAAAGTCCGAAGACTGCTGGCTCTCGACATCAAGCATATGTCTGACTCTTCCCCTGAGTCGGAAGACACATAGCCCATCGTGGGCAAACCAGCCGACGCCTCCCACACCAGGGGATCAGAAAGCGGCCTGTTTCCAATCCCGGGAGGCGGCGCCATAGGAGGCGCCTGGAAACCACTCGCTGCCTCGCTGGAAGCAACAGGAAGGCTCGTTGACAGAACCTGAGTGAGTAAGGAGAGGGCCTCCCTAAGCTCACTGCCCGTACTGGCCGGTTCGACAGGGGAACGAACCGGCAAAGTGGCTTCACCACTGACCCTCTGAACCTGCGAACGGTCACGATCCTCCAAAAGACCCGACGTGGGACGACGGGCGGCAGCCGAAAACGTCTGAAGCCAGACGTGTATAGGGGTGTGACACACCCCGAGGATCAACATAGCAGGAACTCAAGAGAGTCACCGCTGACCTCTGCAGGGCAGAAGGTCCAGGCTGCACAAAAGACGTTGGACCCCCAAAACTGGTCGTGAGGCCAGAATGAGGGACGGAAACGCCACGGAGTTCATAGTGTCCCACTAAGAACAACCAAATCCAATGACAACTGTGGTGCTCGACGGCGCAGAGACCACAGGAGAGGGTCCGGCCGGCAGCCACTTCCAACTTCGCCGAGTTGAAGTCAGGGAAGGCTGAGGCCGATACCCCCACATCTACACAACCAGACACCGCAGCAGACCACTGCAGGTATAAAACTACTGTGCTCAATGGCTGAGAGGACACAGTATGGGGTTCAGTCGGCAGCCCCATTTGACTTCGCCGAGTGGAAGTCTGGGAAGGCTGAGGCCAAAACCCCACAACCACACTACAGACATCCCTGCAGACCCTGGCAGGGAGAAGCCGAGGCCAGCTAAAAACGGTGCCCAATGACGTTGTAGACGGAACAGCAGTAGCAGCAGATACGACGGGAGCTGTTGGAACTGGCGGAAAAGTGGAGAGAGCCACCAAGCTCGGCCTCCAAAGGAGGAGTCACAACCCTAGTGACAGCCTCAGATGTCGACTGGAGAGGGCGCATAGTCCCGGAACCAGGCATCTCTACACCAGAAAACCAACAGCTCCCGCAGTATCCACCACGGTAAAACACTGCACATTCCCCACGGAAGGGGAAGAACTCTCACCAGACATGGTCGAATCGGGAAGCCCCGAAACAAAAGCGGTCCCCACCCCCCGCTGGTGCGGGAGGAGCTGCACATCCCCCACGGAGGAGGAGCAATTCTCATCAGACGTGGTCGAATCGGGCGACCCGAAACAAAAGCGTTCACCACCCCCCGCAGGAGCGGGAGGAGCTGCACATCCCCCACGGAGGGGGTCAAACTCACACCAGACGTGGTCGAGTCGGGGGGCCCTGAAACGACAGTGCCCCCCCCTCCCCCCCGCGGGTGTGGGAGGAGCTGCACATCCCCCACGGAAGGGGTAAACTCACATCAGACGTGGTCGAGTCGGGAGGCTCCTGAAATGACTGCATTCCACACCACCCGCGTGTGCGGACAAAACGGACACGAGAACGCACCAATGGTGAGGGCAAAAGGAATTGCCCTAAAGGAACCGAACTGGAAAGAACAGAGGTGAGAGCAGTAGAAGAAAAAGGTGAACTCAACAGAAACAGAAAGTAGAAGAACACCCTCAACTACGAGAGAAGGTGGCAGAACCCAGACGGCCGACACCTACTCTAATAAAATTTTTTATCAACCGAAAAAATTCATTGTCGAATCGCGATGACACGATGTCGCAAAACATTCGCGAAAACGGAATAGTAATTAACAAACAATGAGAATGTGGTTGAAAATATAAACGAGAATATATAAAACACAGTCCTGTTATTATACGATCTTTAGATCCATAAGTCCAGTCACAGGAAAACCATTATCCACGAGTTGAATTATCACTGTTTCATAATGCATATGGCGGCAACACATCCTGCTCGTGCTTCGGATAGAAAAAGAATGACGAATTGATGCATTGCGCACTGTGACGTTAGTCATGGATTTGTACTATGGAAGAGCGTCCCATACTGGGTGTGCGCTGATGGCGCTCGGCCCAGTTTTGGCTTATTTTTTCGTGGTGTTTTTACACCACTTTTCTTTCCCAAATCTTGGAAAAGATTAAAATAGAGAGTATTTTATCCGAGTTAGGTTCTTCCACTGTAGTGCAAGCCTGTTGTAAACAATTGAGGTAGGTTGATAAGAAATGGCCGCCATTCTGCCATCTTGGATTTTGAGCGTGCATCATCCCCTCAGAACCATTTATCCATGTATCAAATATGAAAGGTGTAGCTTAAAGCATGTCGGATGGAGAGGTGGTAACATAAAAACAGACAGACGGACGGAGTGCAATCCTATAGTCCCCTTACGGTTCCCGTAGGGGACTAATAAGACAAGAATTGTGATAATTGGGAATATGTTCATTTCTGTTCCCTGTACGCTATGTTTTTGATAAAAATAATATGAGGTGTACACTGTACTAAAGAGCTGAGGGGTGGGTTAATATGACCTCACAGTTAATGTATGTGGCCCTCACAGTTAACGTATATTAACGAAAGTTACCAAGTTACAGTGAAATTATTCCAAAATGAGTCATCCTATCAAGTTACATTGAAATCCCTTCACAAATATGGTCTGTAGACTGTGCTAAAGGTTTTCGGGCTTCGGGACCCTGTAGCTGTCAGTTTCCCAACTGCATCCAAAGGGGACATTCTCATCTAGACATAATATGAAGTCAACCTACCAAGTTACAATGAAATCCCTTCATAAATATGACCTGTAGACTGTGCTAAAGGTTTTCAGGCTTCGGACTCGGGCAGCCATCATGGTTGAATGATCGCAACCAAATGAGGACATTCTCATCTGGGCATCATCTTGAGTGATCCTACAAAGTTACAATGAAATTCCTTCATAAATATGACCTGTAGACTGTGCTCAAGGTTTTCGGGCTTCGGGCCCCTGAAGCCATCACAGTTGACCAATCATGACCAAAAGGGGATGTCATCATCTAGGCATTATATGGAGTCAAACTAACAGGTTACAATGAAATCCTTCCATAAATATGACCTATAGACTATGCTGAAGGTTTTGGGGATTTGGGCTCAGGCAGCCATCAAGGCTGAATGATCACGACCAAAAGGGGACGTTCTCATCTAGACATTATTTGGAGTCATCATACCAAGGTATAATGAAATCCCTTCATAAATATCACCTGTAGACTGTGCTAAAGGTTTTCGGGCTTCAGGCCCCTGTAGCCGTCACAGTTGCCTCATGGTGTCCAAAGGGGGCTGTTCTCATCTAGACATTATATGAAGTCAACCTACCAAGTTACAATGAAATCCCTTCACAAATATGAAATGAAGACTGTGCTAAAGGTTTTAAGGCTTTGGGCTCGGATTAAAATAGAGAGTATTTTATCTGAGTTAGGTTCTTCCACTGTAGTGCAAGCCTGTTGTAAACAAGAGGCCCCAGGGGGCCTGAGGGCGCTCACCTGACATGGTAGCCTAAATATCAACCCAGAGAATTGATTTCCACAAGTTGCATCTGCTCCTCCTAAGAAAAGCTGAAACCAAATATCCAAATATTCTGACCAGTGGATCTAAAAAAAGATTTTTAAAGAATATTCCTCATACTGAACTAAGTCATAATTCGGGCTCCCACAGGGAGCCCATATATGAACCCAGGGACTTGGCTTTAACAAACCTGAATCTCACACCCCTAAGGATTCTGCACACCAAATATCAAAACATTCCGACTGCTGGATCTGAAGAAGAAGATTTTTAAAGAAAATTCCTCATTTTGAACCAAGTTACAATTCGAGCTCCCACAATCAGCCCAAATATGGAACTAGGGACATGGCTTGAACAAACTTGAATCTTACCCCCCTAAGGATGCTGCATAAAAAATATCAAAAGCATTCATCTGCTGGATCTAAAGATTTTTAAAGAAAATTCCTCATTTTGAACTAAGTTGTCATTCAGGCTCCCATAGTGAGCCCAAATATGAACCACTTGGCTTGAACAAACTTGAATCTCAGCCCCCAAGGTTGCTCCATGCCAAATATCAAAACATTCCAACTGCTGAATCTGAAGAAGAAGATTTTTAAAGAAAAATTCCTCATATTGACTAAGTTATAATTTGGGCTCCCACAGGGAGCCCACATATGGACCCATGGACTTGGCTTTAACACACTTGAATCCCCCCCTCCCCCCAAGGATGCTACTCACCACATATCAAACCATTCGGACTGCTGGATCTGAAGAAGAAGATTTTTTAAGAAAATTCCTCATTTCGAACAAAGTTACAATTCAAGCTCCCACAGTGAGCCCAAATATGGACCTAGGGACAGGGCTTGAACAAACTTGAATCTCACCCCCCTAAGGATGCTGCATACCAAATATCACAAGATTCTGCCTGCTGGATCTTGAGAAGAAGATTTTCAAAGAAATTTGCCTGAAATGCACTAAGTTCGAATTTGGGCTTCTATCGTGAGCCCAAATATGAATCCAGGTGGCTGATTTGAACAAACTGGAATCAGATCCACCCCACAATGTTGCATACCAAATATCAAAAGATTCTGCCTGCAGGATCTGGAGAAGAAGATTTTTGAAGAAATTTGCCTGAAATGCACTAAGTTCAAATTCGAGCTTCTATAGTGAGCCCAAATATGAATCTAGGGAGCCGATTTGAACAAAATAGAATCAGATCCACCCCACAATGTTGCATACCAAATATCAAAAGATTCTGCCTGCTGGATCTGGAGAAGAAGATTTTTTAAGAAATTTGCCTGAAAAGCACTAAGTTCAAATTTGGGCTCCTATACTGAGCCCAAATATAAACCCAGGGAGCCGATTTGAACAAACTTGAATCAGATCCACCCCACAATGTTGCATACCCAATATCAAAAGATTCTGCCTGCTGGATCTTGAGAAGAAGATTTTCAAAGAAATTTGCCTGAAATGCACTAAGTTCAAATTTGGGCTCCTATACTGAGCCCAAATATAAACCCAAGGGGCCGATTTGAACAAACTTGAATCAGATCCACCCCACAATGTTGCATACCAAATATCAAAAGATTCTGCCTGCTGGATCTGGAGAAGAAGATTTTCAAAGAAATTTACCTGAAATGCAGTAAGTTCAAATTTGGGCTCCTATACTGAGCCCAAATATAAACCCAGGGGGCCAATTTGAACAAACTTGAATCAGATCCACCCCACAATGTTGCATACCAAATATCAAAAGATTCTGCCTGCTGCATCTGGAGAAGAAGATTTTTTAAGAAATTTGCCTGAAATGCACTAAGTTCGAAATCGGGCTCCTATACTGAGCCCAAATATGAACCCAGGGGGCCGATTTGAACAAACTTGAATCAGATCCACCCTCCAATGTTGCATACCAAATATCAAAAGATTCTGCCTGCTGGATCTGGAGAAGAAGATTTTTTAATGTTTTTCCCATTGCCTACAGTGTTAAAAAGTGCTGACTCAGCATTTTTTCAAAGTCCCGAAACTGTACCCTATGATAAAACCGATGGCAATTTTTTTTTACCAGTTCTTTCTGTTGGTCCTAAGGAAGCTTCACACCAAATAAAAATTCTCGGTGCCGTGCAGTTTTGGAGATATGGGCGTTTTAATTTTTTTCTATTTTTAGCTCCTGCGGTTCCCACGGGGCTACAGGAAAAAAAATTTCTGCATAAATTAGGTACTTATGACCCAATAAGCCCTCACATAAAATTTGGTTCAAATTGGCCTCTCGGTTTAAAAAATAGAAATTTGGGGTGGGGCCAAAATTTTTGCTCCTCCCATAACATCGCCAAGTATAGACCTACAAACTTCTCTTGAACAAACTTGAGTCTACACCTCAAAAGGAAGCTGCATACCAAATATCAAGTCTCTGCTATTGCTGGTTCTTGAGAAGAAGATTTTTTAAGAATTGGAGCATTTTTGCCCCACCCCTCTGCTCAATATGAGCCGAAACCTAATTTGCCCAAAAATCAAAATGCCGCTATATAACCCCTACTCACATGAAATTTCATTAACATGCGGCCAGTGGTTTGGAAGAAAAAGACCCAAACACCACCTTCACGCCGGACGACGGACGACGGACGAAAAGTGATCAGAAAAGCTCACCCTGACTTTCAGTCAGGTGAGCTAACAATTGAGGTAGGTTGATAAGAAATGGCCGCCATTCCGCCATCTTGGATTTTGAGCGTGCATCATCCCCTCAGAACCATTTATCCATGTATCAAATATGAAAGGTGTAGCTTAAAGCATGTCGGAGGGAGAGGTGGTAACATAAAAACAGACAGACAGACGGACAGACAGAGACAGACGGACGGAGGTTGAATGATCGCAACCAAAAGGGGACATTCTCATCTGGGCATCATCTGGAGTGATCCTATGAAGTTACAATGAAATCCCTTCATAAATATGACCTGTAGACTGTGCTTATGATTTTCAGGCTTCGGGCACCTGTAGCCATCACAGTTGACCAATCACAACCAAAAGGGGATGTCATCATCTAAGCATTATATGGAGTCAACCTAACTAGTTACAATGAAATCCTTCCATAAATACGACCTATAGACTATGTATGCTAAAGGTCTTTGGGCTCGGGCAGCCATAAAGGCTGAATGATCACGACCAAAAGGGGATGTTCTCATCTAGACATTATTTGGAGTCATCCTACCAAGCTACAATGAAATCCCTTCATAATTATGACCTGTAGAATGTTCTAAAGGTTTTCGGGCTTCAGGCCCCTGTAGCCGTCACAGTTGCCCAATCGTGTCCAAAAGGGGACGTTCTCATCTAGACATTATATGAAGTCAACCTACCAAGTGACAATGAAATCCCTTCATAAATATGACCTGTAGACTGTGCTAAAGGTTTTTGGGCTTCGGGCTTGGGCAGCCATCATGGTTGAATGATAGCAACCAAAGGGGACAATCTCATCTGGGCATCATCTGGAGTGATCCTACGAAGTTACAATGAAATCCCTTCATAAATATGACCTGTAGATTGTGCTCAAGGTTTGCAGGCTTCAGGTAGCTGTAGCCATCACAGATGACCAATCGTGACCAAAAGGGGATGTCATTAACTAGGCATTATATGGAGTCAACCTAACAGGTTACAATGAAATACGACCTTTTGCCTATGCTAAAGGTTTTTGGGCTCGGGCAGCCATCAAGGCTGAATGATCGCAACCAAAGGGGGATGTTCTCATCTAGACATTATTTGGAGTCATCCTACCAAGCTACAATGAAATCCCTTCATAATTATGACCAGTAGACTGTTCTAAAGGTTTTCAGGCTTCGGGCCCCTGTAGCTGTCACAGTTGCCCAATCGTGTCCAAAAGGGGATGTTCTCATCGAGACATTATATGAAGTCAAACCTACCAAGTTACAATGAAATCCCTTCATAAATATGACCTGTAGACTGTACTAAAGGTATTCGGGCTTTGGGCTTGGGCAGCCATAATGGTTGAATGGCCGCAACCAAAGGGGACATTCTCATCTGGGCATCATCTGGAGTGATCCTACGAAGTTACAATGAAATCCCTTCATAAATATGACCTGTAAACTGTGTTTATGATTTTCGGGCTTCGGGCACCGTAGCCATCACAGTTGACCAATCACGACCAAATGGGGATGTCATCATCTAGGCATTATATGGAGTCAACCTAACAAGTTACAATGAAATACTTCCATAAATACAACCTAAAGACTATGCTAAAGGTCTTTGGGCTCGGGCAGCCATAAAGGCTGAATGATCGCGACCAAAAGGGGATGTTCTCATCTAGACATTATTTGGAGTCATCCTACCAAGCTACAATGAAATCCCTTCATAATTATGACCTGTAGATTTGTTCTAAAGGTTTTCAGGCTTCGGGCTCCTGTAGCCATCACAGTTGCCCAATCGTGTCCAAAAGGGGACGTTCTCATCTAGACATTATATGAACCTACAAAGTTACAATGAAATCCCTTCATAAATATGAGCTGTAGGCTGTGCTACAGGTTTTCGGGGTTCAGGCTTGGGCAGCCATCATGGTTGAATGATCGCAACCAAAGGGGACAATCTCATCTGGGCATCATCTGGAGTGATCCTACGAAGTTACAATGAAATCCCTTCATAAATATGACCTGAAGATTGTGCTCAAGGTTTTCGGGCTTCGGGCACCTGTAGCCATCACAGTTGACCAATCATGACCAAAAGGGGATTTCATCATCTAGGCATTATATGGAGTCAACCTAACAGGTTACAATGAAATCCTTCCATAAATATGACCTTTTGCCTATGCTAAAGGTTTTTGGGCTTGGGCACCCATCAAGACTGATGACTGCGATCAAAATGGGACGTTCTCATCTAGACATTATTTGGAGTCATCCTACCAAGTTACAATGAAATCTCTTCATAAATATGACCTGTAGACTGTGCTAAAGGTTTTCGGGCTTTGGGCCCCTGTAGCTATAACAGTTGCCCAATCACGTCCAAAAGGGGACTTTCTCATCTAGACATTATGTGAAGTCAACCCACCAAGTTACAATGAAATTCTTCAATAAATATGACCTGTAGACTGTGCTAAAGGTTTTCGGGTTTTGGGCTCGGGAAGATCATGCCCAAATGGGGAAATTGTCATCTAGACATCATAAGGAGTCATCCTACCAAGTTACAATGAAATCCCTCCATATTAAACATGACCTGCAGACTATACTAAAAGTTTTTGGGTTTTGGGCTTGGGCAGCCATAACAGTTAACAGATCATGCCCAAAAGGGGATGTTCTCATCTAGGCATTATACAGAGGCATCCTACCAAGTTACAATGAAATCCCTTCATAAATATGACCTGTGCTAATGGTTTTCAGGTTTTGGGCTCGGGCAGCCATACCGGTTGACCGATCGTGACCAAAAGGGGACATTCTCATCTAGACATGACCCCAAACCTGCATATGAAATTTCGAGACGATCTGACAAGAACTGCGGGGTGTAGCCCGTGCTAAAGGAAAATGTGAAAAGACTCACAGATTCACAGACTGACAGACTAACAGACTTCCACGCGCGTGATGGCAATAGCTTATCTTGACTTTGTCAAGTTAAGCTAAAAATTGAACTTGAATGTTCAGTAAATGTTCCTATGATTAGGACGAGGTGAAAGGCATTGAAAAAAAGGGGACATTAATTTTACAACATTTGTTGTTTGCATTTGATTGTTATATATATTGTGTTTATATTTTGTTGCGATGTTCTTCAAAAAATAAAAAAACATATATATATAGGAGACAGTCTTCATTTATTTATTCATTTATATTCCACCAAAGGAAACGACCAGATATTTCCCAGGGATGGTTTGGGAATTGACATACTTACCGGTGCATCCGGTTCTGAATTGGAGCATACTGTACAAACAATTAAGAATTGAATGCAATTTTTATAATCTTTATTGGAGTATGAACGTGTGGGAATGGGTACAAATTATGTATGAAGCCCGAAGGGATTCATACAATTTGTACCCATTCCCACACGTTCGTACTCCAATAAAGATTATAAAAATTGCATTCAATTCTTATAATTACATTCCATAATTGTTTAAACTACTTTTTACCAAACAACAAAGCAGAAAGGCGAAATAAAACATGTACGAACGAGGTGAAAAAACCACCCTCACACAAAAGACAAAGCGCACAACTCTGATTTTTAATTTTCACAACTTTAGAAATGGAAACGGGTATTTTAGTAACAGGCTTTATGCCACAGTTGGGAAATGTCACCAAAAAAACAGCAGCGGAGTTGATAACTGAGAGAGGTGTTAAAAGTTAAAAACCCACTCAAACACCGCCCGAATTACATTCCGTCAACTGCGCTCTACCGTAAATGCGGGTCAAAGTTCGACCAAATGTATTCATTGGAAAATGAATTACATTTGGTCATGACATTTTCATTCAGCTGACCAATGGGAATAGAGCATTTGGACTCAAAACGTATATTATAATAAGTACATTAACAATGTAATTATAAACAATTGAAAACAACGAAAAATTTTATTCATTAAAATGACGATCTGAAAGTGAAGTAATTATGTGATTTTCTTTTATTTTATTTGAGAGAAAATATATACTTCCTAAAAGGGGTTCTGCAGAAACGAAATGTACCGAAAGTTGAATTACTGTTATTTACCAGTAATCTCTCGTCTCAACGCATTCTGACCTGACTTACAGGCTCTGACCCTCATGATAAAGACCTCTTCCACCCCCCCCCCCCCCCCCCCCCCAGTTTTTACTTTTTCCACTGCAAGCACCCCCTGGGCTTTGGCTCGGGTCAGTACTGTAAGTGCAAGCCTTACTTCAGAACTAACTCAAACTAAGAAACTTTTCCAAATGAGTTGGAAAAGTGAATGGGTACAAAAGCACGAAAAAGATCGAAAAAGGGTCGCACGAGACCGGCGCTCGACATTACAGGTACTCTCTCGGCACACCTCTTGCATTTACTGAGAGCATGCACAACAACTGTGACGTCAATTCCGTATTTCCACCAACGAGAAGTTTGTGATTTAGCGGGGAGGCATCAATATCAAAGATATCCTCCAAGGGGGGTGGGCCTCCAGTAAACAATTGTGGTAGGTATGTTAAGAAAACAAAATTTACTAAAAAATTTTAATTTCTTCTCAACCTACTCACAATTGTTTACAATTAGGTGAATAAACAATAGGAGGAGGTGAATCACATAACCAATACCAACAAGCGCAGCAGAAAGAAATGCAAGGAGGACAGAGAATAATAGCGAAACCTGTAAAAGAAGAAAGAAAGCATCTGAAAATAACAAGGCTGAGCAATGCACAAACCTGAAAATACATATTTAACGAGGGTGCACAACAGCCTGAGCAGCAACGAGAGGGCCTAAAGAAACAAGAAGGACGCTGATGCCCTATAGCTCACCAACATTCCTCTTTGATAGTAACTTTGGCAAACACAAGAACTGTATCAAACAGGCTCATAACATGCGACAAAGCTGACCTAAACACAACCTCTTAAAAGTAAAACACAGAAACTGATATAAACACTAAGTTAAACATGAAATTCTGAGCTAAACAGAAAACTAAACGCAAATAAAAATGTCAAGAAAAATGTTTAAAATGCAGGGTATGAGGGGTTAATCATGAAACAATGATACTGAGGAGCATGTATGATGAATATAAGTGCCATGGGAAGAGAAGGAACACAGCAGCTGACCTAAACACTAAGTTAAACATGAAATTCCGAGCTAAACAGAAAACTAAACGCAACTAAAAATGTCAAGAAAAATGTTTAAAATGCAGGGTATGAGGGGTTAATCATGAAACAATGATACTGAGGAACATGTATGATGAATATAAATGCCATGGGAAGAGAAGGAGCACAGCAGCTCACCTAAACACTTAGTTAAACATGAAATTCTGAGCTAAACAGAAAACTAAACGCAACTAAAAATGTGAAGACAAACATTTAAAATAAAGGGTATGAGGGGTTAATCATGGAACAATGATACTGAGGAACATGTATAATGAATATAAGTGCCATGGGAAGAGAAGGAGCACAGCAGCTGACCTAAACACTAAGTTAAACATGAAATTCCGAGCTAAACAGAAAACTAAACGCAACTAAAAATGTCAAGAAAAATGTTTAAAATGCAGTGTATGAGGGGTTAATCATGGAACAATGATACTGAGGAACATGTATGATGAATATAAGTGCCATGGGAAGAGAAGGAGCACAGCAGCTGACCTAAACACTTAGTTAAACATGAAATTCTGAGCTAAACAGAAAACTAAACGCAACTAAAAATGTCAAGAAAAATGTTTAAAATGCAGGGTATGAGGGGTATGAGGGGTTAATCATGGAACAATGATACTGAGGAACATGTATGATGAATATAAGTGCCATAGGAAGAGAAGGAGCACAGCAGATGACCTAAATACTTAGTTAAATATGAAATTCTGAGCTAAACTGAAAACTAAACGCAACTAAAAATGTCAAGAAAAATGTCTAAAATGTAGGGTATGAGGGGTTAAATCATGGTAAAATGATAATAATCATCATATAGCAGCATTATAAAAGCCATGATATGGAAATAGGGCGAATAAGTGACCTAAATAGAAACTTTAACATTATTGGACACGTACGCGGACGCCGAAGCTGACGCAGACGCCGACCGATCGAGACATGCCATAAGCTCACACAACTAAAGTTGGTGAGCTAAAAAGGTCCTCAGATTGCTGCTGAAGGTGGCGGAGATAAAAGGAGGAGAAAGTAGAAGCATTCTTCCAATAAGCCGCTTTCATAACATCCCTGAGCGAAACAGAATTGGAGAACGCCCAGGATGTAGAAATGGCACGAACCTCATGAGCATTAAACCGGTTCGAAACAAGATCCGACGCAGACAAGCAGGAATAAGCCAGCTTGATTGCAAGAAAGATCCATCTGGAAATAGAATGGGAAGAGAAAGACTGCCTCCCAGAAATGAGAGACAGAAAGAATCTCTTGATCGCACGAACAGGACAAAGAAGAGGCCTCTGGCCATCGACAGCAGGGAGAGCCCGAATGCAGATGGGAGGAGGTACCGAATCAGGAAGTTGATTCTTTGCCAGAAAAGAGCAATCAGTAGTGAAGGTTATACTGTTAGCCTCATTTCTGAAGAAAGCAGAATCAACAGAAAGCACATGAAGCTCATTGACACGTCTGGCAGAAGCAAACGCTAGAAGGAAAGCAGTCTTATAGGTGAGAAAACACATATCGATCTCAGATAAAGACTCGAATGGCGCTCCCTCCAAACAATGCAACACCCATGCCAAGTTCCACTTGGGTGTAAGATGCAAAACTCGAGGTCTCTGCAGAGGAAAGTGCCGAATCAGTTTGGAGAGAAATAGATTATGACCGATGCACTGCTTTCCCACCTAAGAGAAAGTATCTGACAGCATAGACCGATAGCCCTTTAATAGTAACAGGTTGGAGGCCCTTGGAGTCAAAAAGGTATACCAGAAAAGCCGCAATTTGAGCGACTGACAGATTACGGTAATCTATATTTTGAGCAGTACACCAGCGGCAGAAAACCTTCCACTTAGCAGCATAAGTCATGCCAGTGGAATGTCGCCGCGATGCAGAAATGCACTCCACTGTTCGTCTCGAAAAATCTCTACGTCGGAGAGAGGACCCGATAAAGGACGGGCGTGAAGGGACAAGCTCGCCAGATTGTTGTGATACTTCCTGGGACGACCATGGGAAAGAAGATCACGACGGAGAGGTAGACGAATCGGCCGATCTGCCAACAGAGGCTGGAGACAGAGGTGCGATCAGAATGATCCTGCAACTGCAAGTGGGAATCTTCAACACTTGAGGAAGAATCGGTGCAGGAGGGAAGGCATAGCCGATCCAACTGGTCCAGTCCAGAGACAGAGCATCTACCGCAAATGCTAGTGGATCTGGACAAGGGGGGAAGAAAGGTCTCTATCTGATGATTATAGTGAGTGGCGAAAAGGTCGACAAGAGGATGCCCCCATCGCTCGCAAATCGCCTGAAACACCGACCGATGCAGCATCCATTCGGTGGGAAGGACACTGTCGTGTCGGTACAGGGAGTCTGCTAGGATGTTGAGACGTCCGGCAATGTGCCAAATGGCCACCCGAGCATTTACATCCTGCGCCAACAGCAGAAGATCCCGAGATAGCCGATACATGGGAAGCGAATGTGTGCCACCTTGATTCCATATGTAGGCCACCACTGTCGAGTTGTCCGAAAGAAGTAGGACTGTGTGGTCCGACAGGTGAGAGATCCATTGCCGAAAACTCAACAGAAGAGCAAGTAGCTCCTTCTGATTGATATGAAGGGCTATCTGCTCGCTGTCCCACTCGCTGTGAGTAGACAGACCAAGAGGATCCAAAGTCGCACCCCAGCCCCGATCGCTGGAATCCACAGAAAGGATGCGATCGGCTTGAATCTAAAACCTCCTCCCCGAGATGTTGTATACCAAATATGAGAAGATTCTGACTGGTGGATCTGAAGAAGAAGATTTTTAAAGAACATTCCTCGTATTGCACTAAGTTAAACTTTAGACTCCAATAGGGGGCCCAAATATTAACACAGGAACCCAATTTGAACAAATTTGAATCTGAATCCCTTAGAGATGGTGTATACCAAATATGAAAAGATTCTGCCTGGTGGATCTGACAGAGATTTTTAAAGAATATTCCACATATTGCACTAAGTTAAAATTCAGGCTCCAATAGAGAGCACAAATATTAACCCAGGGACTTGATTTGAACAAACTTGAATCTGACCCCTCTCGAGATGTTGTATACCAAATATGAAAATATTCTAATTGGTGGATCTGAAGAAGAAGACTTTTAAAGACCATTCCTCATACTGCACTAAGTTAAACTTTGGGCTCCAATAGGGAGCCCAAATATTAACTGAGGGATCTGAATTAAACAAAATTGAATCTGACCCCTTTAGAAATGTTATATACCAGATATGAAAGGATTCTAATTGGTGGATCTGAAGAAGAAGATTTTCAAAGAAATTTCCTCATATTGCACTAAGTTAAAATGTGGGCTCCAATAGAGAGCCAAAATATAAACTCAGGGACCTGATTTGAACAAACTTGAATCTGTCCCTCTAGAGATGGTGTACACCAAATATGAAATGATTGTGACTGGGGGGTCTGAAAAAGAAGCTTTTTAAAGAGCATTCTTCATATTGCATTAAGATAAAATTTGGGTTCTAATAGAGAGCAAACATATTAACTCAGGGACCCAATTTGAACACACTTGAATCCAACCACCCCCCCCCCCCACCCCCACCCAGGATGCTGTACACCAAATATGAGAAGATCTGGAGAAGATTTTTAAAGAACATTCCTCTTACTGCACTAAGTTAAACTTTAGGCTCCAATTGGGGGGGCAAATATTAAGCCAAGGACTCGAAGTGAACAAACTTGAATCTGACACCCCTAGAGATGTTGTATACCAAATATGAAAAGATTCTGACTGGTGGATCTGACTGGTGGATCTGAAGAAGACGACTTTTAAAGAGCATTCCTCATATTGCATTAAGTTAAAATGTGGGCTCCAGAGATGTTGCATACCAAATATGAAAGGAGTCTGACTGATGGATCTGAAGAAGAAGATACAGTTAAAACTAGAAGTCCTGTCACATCTAGTGCAGAAAACGTTAGTTAATGAGCTATCTAGTGCAGAATAGTCAAGTAAACCTCATTAAACATGCAATAACTTCTGCGCTATGTAATGCAGAATGTAGTGCGTTATTCACGAGGGCGTTAACTTTGATCTCCAACACATATCATTAAGAAAAAAATAGGCCGATGAAATCGTCAGATGTGTACCCATACGTGCAACTAGTAGATAGCTGTATGACGGAGGGCCCCCATGGATGCCGACATTAGGTACTCCATACATGGTATGGGTACATATAGAAATGGATTGGAGGAGTGTCTAATTTGATGGATAAAGGGTTAATATATCCGGATCAAATTATAAGATTTACATAAAAAAACTGTACAGCACAGCACATCAGTAACCTGAATAAATATATAAAGTAACATGACAATCGGATTGATATTTTTTGAGTTTTTTGGAGGAATTTTCAATTTGAAGGATAAACTATACAGTTCAGCACATCAGTAACCTGAACACAAATATAAAGTAACTTGACAATCCAAGCAATATTTGTCAAGTTATCGAATGCCAAAGAAATGGATACGGATGCCGGACGGACAGACAGACAGACGGACAGACAGACAGACAAAGGATGGACGAACGACGGATGGTCACCCCGGATGCCGGCATTATGTGTACCATACATAGTATGGGTACACATAAAAAATGTGTTGTAACTGGACAAGAACATCCTTGGATATCATTTCGAATCAGGTTCGCCTGGTAAATTAGTGCTGACAGTGAAAGAAAATACACCGAAAAAATTGTAGAAATGCCCAGTTTTAATTTTCACAGGAATCACAGACAGTGAAATCAAAGTCGCTGCCAAATCTGATAATCATCTTTTAAATGATTTATTCGGTCTACTGATGAATGCGGGGGCGAAACATGTGTGAGATGTGTATGGGCAAACAACCCAGCACGTGATCGTTTTGAAATAGTCTAATAAATGTTTTGCCACCAACATTTTTTTTATCAATTAATATCTGTGACCTCGTTCGACTTGGAAAAGATGGATAAATTTGTCTGTAAAATCACCACAAAAAATCCAAATACCGATAATACCGCTCAGTCTCCAACTGAATTTTTAACGAGCAAATCGGAGTAAAGTTTCAAGATCATTTAAAACCGTCTCATTCCTTTTTGAGGCCCTTGTTTATATTACTAGCTACGCCCAATTATTACAAACAGTGGGGCCACGACTCGCTATTCAGTACGATGGCAATCGCCCAGAGCGTCCCCTGGCCAAATTGCACCCCCCCCCCCCATCGTTTTGATCCAAACCGTCCCCGCTATTTGACCCAAAACGACATTCAGAGCCATGCCGTAAGGCTGGCAAATGATTTCACCTCACCTGTCCCCAAGTCAAACCGTCCCCTGAATATTTCGACTGATTTTGAAATCATGACTGAGTGGTCACAAGTTGTGTTTTTGAGGCAACGAGGGGGGAGTTCTTGCTCTGGCAAATGGTGCGCGTGTTCGTATTAGCCTCAGGGTTAAATAAATATAAAATAATTTTTTAATGTTGATTGAAGCCCCCACCCCTTTGTGCAAAGTGGTTAAAAATACATGACTTTAAAGACCCCACCCCTTCTTCCCAACTCCTTTACCAGGCCTACTGCTTGTATTTCCATGTGATCTGTTCATTAGAGTACTGTCAGACACTTTGGGATAAATTCTTCTGAAGCTAAGTGAGTTTTCGTAATTCCGATTTGTTTAACTTGTCTCAGTTTGCTCTTGAACTTTTCCGAACAGTCTTGTAGACACCATGAGCTAAGCGTATCTTACAACATTATCAGTAAACAGCAGGGATGAGAGCGGCAAGCACCTTTATTTGCCGAAATTTGTTAAAATTCCCTTATTTTCAAAATAATTTTTTTGAAAATCAGGGGTTTTTATTAAATTTTAAGAACACAGAGTGAAGCTGTTGGTTTAGAAATATTTAATTTCTAGACAATTTCACTATTGGGGTATGAATTTGCTGAAATCTGCGAATTTGCTGAAAAATCCCATCCCTGTAAACAAATAAAGCAGTCGGAAAAAATGAGTTGTTTTTTAACTTTTATTTTTTTATCCAAAACTGATTTTTCTCCAGATAAGGTATTTTCAATCACTCATCATCATTAATCCTTAATACATGGGACCTATGGAAATATAAATTTTACATCAAATTGTTGTTAAGTAACCCATTTCCTAATTGGGGTCATAAAACAGGAGCTTTGTATTTGACAGGACTGTTTTCAAAGCTTATTCACACCTTCCACTGTCCAAAAAAGCAGAAATGGTAATTGCCAACAATACTGATTGCTACCAGAAAAACTGCCGCAAATGGAGAAAAATCTTCTCTGTTCAGGCAGGATGAGTCTACATATACCGCTCCTAGAATGTACATGTATACATCGAGAAGAAGAGCGATCATCATCCATATTTATTGGTACTTTATGCCACACATGTGACCGTTGCCACAATATAGCCCAAGTTTCTAATGTAGCCGCCTGCATCAATAAATAATAATCATATTTGTTCCATAAATGAGAAGCAAGAAAGTAGAATATTCCAAGGAACAACAGACTGGTGACAATTTATGAAAATTAACACCCGACAAGCCCTCCCTCCCAAAAGTGAAAGTACAATAAGTTGAGCTTTCGTGTTGGCCTACATCCACAGTTAGTTGAAGAAAAAAATGTACGATAAGGACAAATGAACATGGAAAAAAAACAGCAGTCTGTTTGAGGACAGCTTGGGGACTAAACTATACTGTTTCTGTGACAAAGCAGGCACACAGCATGGTTCAGTGGATTTTCAGATTGGTTTGTAGCTCGCTTGAAGTTGAGAATGTGTCTTTCACATAACACAATCCAGTATGCCTGGAAATTCCACTTTGCTGGTGTTTCAGTACAAAAGCATCGACCATGTACCGTGGATGGATTTTAGACAGGTTACAGGATATCCACAATCAAAAGTACAGTCGTACACGGTGTACGAGAATGTTAAATTCACAAGAACGATGGGTCGAGTCACCTGTGGAACGAAACTGGGAGAGAATGTTGCAACGTCTCAAACCACGTGTCCTGATGGGGACGAGAAAATTGTCCACAATGTTCATGCCCACTAAGCTTTCTAAAACGTTCCTTCAGATATTTTTCATGAATAAATAGTTGTTACACGCTTTTGATTGTTCTCTGTCATTTGGAAATGCTCCCCCACGACATATTAACCTATTAAGTGTAGAGCGTCAGAATATCAATTCACCCCAAAAAAGCCGCCCGCGGACAGAAAATGAAATTGATTTCTAGCATGAGCATGTGGACAATTTTTAGTTGCCCCTCTTTTTCAACACTCAATTAAACACTGACAACGATTGTTTGAAAGATTTCGTGGATATCTTTGTAAAATAAAATAAAATACATGCATGTCAAGCCTAAGGACTTAATATTCTATTGCTATTGCCAGTATTTGAGAGAAATTTTAAAATGCCGTACTGTGAATTATAGGCCAAATTTAACTAACCACATGTGGAAGAGTAGGAATGTAGGTCACAGCAAAAGTGTTGTGAAGGGTAGGCCTGCCCTTATCAACCATAAATTGTAACACAGCATGCCCACCGAACCATGAAGTGGCGGAAACTTGTTTAGGTGGGTGGGGTGGGGGGGGGGGGGGAGAGGAATTTTTCCAGATATAATATTTCCCCCTCCATCACACGAACTCACACAAAATAATTACGCATCAACGTTTTTAATACAACGTTCCTTTATAACTCATAATCTTAACCTTGTTTTACCTTCAATGATCGAAGGTGCACGTGGCATTGGCTACCAAATTTTTTTTACCCTTTACTTAAAAAAGAACGAAACTAGTGTGGGGAAGAGGAGTTGTGGTGTGTAAGGAATTGGCAGTTTGCTACCCATGCTTCCCTCTATGTAGGGATAAGGGTGCATGAGGACTTGAGGGTTCTGCCCCGGAAAGGGAATATGTGTGTGGGGGGGGGGGGGCATTTTTTTTTCTTTTTGTTGATCTGATTTTCAAAATTCTCGGCGAATAATTAATTTCTTTTTCAGCTTTCACCCAAATGCATATTATTTTATGGAACACCAACTATCTCTTGAAATTGAAACTTTCTTTATAAATATCTGAGCATTCCGATTTCTTAATTCGCTCGCAACACTTTCGATACACTGTCAGTTCAGTACTCTGTGGAGAGCGTTCTTTGTTTCCAATCACGCTTGTCTTCTCAAAGTTCCTCCATAAGAACAGCTGCGATTCATACATACTAGGCTAAAAATTCTCGAAATAAAAACATCATTACTTGTACCTTCTCAAGGTTTAGCAGTCTTGAATCAACCTGCATGATTTTCTCATCAATCTTCGAAAACAATGAAAGTGTCAATGACACTGTAGCTCAACTTGTCAAGACAAAGACATGTACATGTATAGTATGTGACACAGCAATGACAAACATCTAGGTAATGACCTGATAACAAAGGTACATATAAAGTATTGTAACGGTCTGTGTACATAAATACTGACCGTTGCCTGTAACAAATGTATTGGTAAAGTATTGTAAAGGCGGGGGACAGTCAGATGCTAAACTAGAAAAAAATCTTTGAGTCCCAGAGTGGGTCTGACTGAACCCCAAAATATTTGTTCTCATAGCACAGTGATAACAAAGGCACCCCAAAACACACTCATTCCTGTCCCAAGGTGAAAACAAAGGTACCCAAGAAGTTTCTTGAAGATCAGTTCACAAATATGAGCTGTATAGAAGTTGTGACAAAAAACTGATTGGACCTAATTTCAGTACAAAATGGCCACTGGCAGCCATCTTGAATTTTGGACCGCACCCAGAAACACTCGTTCTCATCCCAAGGTGATAACAAATGTACCCAGGAAGTTTTGTGAAGATCGGTTCATAAATACAGCCTCTAGCCCGAGCCGTATTGACATGTGCACTTACAGTGTATAAGTAGCACTGAATAAATCAAAGTTCATCTAATTTGCATAATTTCTGCACGAGAAAAAAACCTGTTCTATATGTGATGTATTCCATGGTACTAAACATTCATACAAAAATTTATTTAAATCAGAACTTTCATACAGAAGTTCTGTACAAAAGACTGATTGCACTAATTTTGGTACAAAATGGCTGCTGGTGGCCATCTTGAATTTCGGACCACACCCAAAAACACTCGTTCTCATCCCACGGTGATAACAAAGGTACCCAAGAAGTTTCGTAAAGATCGGTTCATAAATACTGCCTCTAGCCTGAGCCGTATAGAAGTCGTGTACAAAAAACTGATTAGACCTAATTTCGGTACAAAATGGCCACTGGCAGCCATCTTGAATTTTAGACCGCACCCAGAAACACTCGTTCTCGTCCCAAGGTGATAACAAAGGTACCCAAGACGTTTCGTGAAGATCGGTTCATAAATACAGACTCTAGCCCGAGCCGTATTGACATGTGTACTTACTGTGTGTAAGTAGCACTGAAAAAATCAAAGTTCATCTAATTTGCATAATTTCTGCACGAGAAAAAAACCTGTATTATATGTGATGTATCCCATGGTACTAAACATTCACACAAAAAATTATTCAAATCAGCGCTTTCATATGGAAGTTCTGTGCAAAAATCTGATTGCACCAAATTTTGTACAAAATGGCTGCCATCGGCCATCTTGAATTTTGGACCAGACCCCAAAACACTCATTCTCGTCCCACAGTGATAACAAAGGTACCCAAGGAGTTTCGTAAAGATCGGTTCATAAATACGGCCTCTAGCCCGAGCCGTATTGGCATTTACACTTACAGTGCTGAAAGTAACACCAAAAAACATCAAAGTTAGTCTAATTTGCATAATTTACGCACGAGAAAAAAACCCGTATTTTATGTGATGTATCCCATGGTACTAAACATTCATATAAAAAATTATTCAAATCAGAGCTTTCATATGGAAGTTCTGTACAAAAAAACAGATTTCTGCATCGTCGGTACAAAATGGCGGCTGGCAGCCATCTTGAATTTTGGACCGCACCCAAAAACACTCGTTCTCGTCCCACGGTCATAACAAAGGTACCCAAGAAGTTTCGTAAAGATCGGTTCATAAATACGGCCTCTAGCCCAAGCCGTATCCAATTGTTGACGGACAGATGGACAGACGGACGACGGACCATGGCATAAGCTCAAATTTGGCTTCGCCAAAGTTGAGCTAAAAATCACGCAATACGAATTTTTAAATACTTCTTGTAGTGTCGCGAAATGAATTGATAGGGGAGAGGGGGCAGATGAATGAACATCGGTGGGCATGCTGTGTTAATGAACATCTCGTCCTCTAAGTATCTGTTTTCTAATATTTAACTGCCACCTTATGTCAGTAGGAGGTGCAACTTAATTACTGTTGATTGCCTGTTTCAAGTACTGAATATCAATCAGCGGTCGCGCGTTACAATTCTGCAGAAATCGCGATACACTACCATGCATCAGATGTGATTCTCTAATGATTTGCTATGTTAGCCTAACGAGCTATTATTTCAAATTAGTGCAGAATACGGGACAGGACTTCTAGTTTTAACTGTATTCAAAGAAATTTCCTCATATCGCACTAAGTTAAAATGTGGGCTCCAATAGAGAGCCCAAATATAAACTCAGGGACTCAATTTGAACAAACTTGAATCTGTCCCCCCCAGTGATGGTGTGTACCAAATATGTACCAAATATGAAATGATTGTGACTGGTGGTTCTGAAGAAGAAGATTTTTAAAGAGCATTCTTCATATTGCATTAAGATTTATCAAATTGTTGGAAATCTGATGATATTTTTGACTATTTTCAGGTTTTTTGGTTCGGTTTTTATATCAAGGCGACTGAGAGCGAAAAGCTTTCATTTAAACCATATACCACCGATGTTACGCATGTCCATATACCCTGGATGTTGCACGCTCTCATGTACCTTGGATGTTGGGTGCATCCTTTGCCATGGCTATTTGTCCAAGGCATTCTGACCAATCAAAAGACAGAATTTATCAGATTTTAGGGACAAATACATTTGAGCATGTATAACACATAGAAATCAGATATTTCACTTGAACATTGTACAGATTTAGCTTACAAAGTGCAATAACACAAAGCATTGTTTCTTTTTGTGAAATCCAAATGTTACGTCACACACAGTACATGGCAAACCCTGGCAGAAATAAATACTTACCGAAACTTGATTTAGTAATAAAACGTGATAAAATGCAAATTTAATTGCAGCTCGGTAATTTTTTAGTCTCATTTTACAAGACTACAATGACTGAGTCCAGTCTGTTACATCTGAGATGTGTGTGGTAACTAATGTGTTGTGCAACAAATTTATCGACACAAAACCAACATATGCACATAGAAACACCCACATCCACATATCCAGACACATACATACAGAGACTCATTTAGGGTTTATCCCCATCCCTTTGGGAGTGTTTTTACATCATCAACAAGAACATCTTTTTACACACATACTTCAGGCCTGAAAATAAGCAGTCTGACATTTGCAGAATGAGGTTTCCAGAGGGTGAATTTGATGATGCTATCCCCTACAGTGGGTCAATTTATCCTCTGGGTACCTCTTTCTGTTTAGTTTTGAGACCCTGATTCAGACTGAGGTACACAGAGGGTAAATTTAGTGATGCTACCCTGCTGTGCAGGGTAGCATCACTAAATTCACCCTCTGGGGACCTCATTTTGCAGATGACAGTCTGCTTATTTTCTGGCTTGCATACTTCACTTCAGATTCGTATCTAAAGTACTAATGCTGGAAATGCCCAGATCATAAATCCCAAAGCCGTAGCTGTGAGCTGCCACCAATGCCAGTTAGGAACCTTTCAAGTCATAGCCAGCCGCTAATTTCTTTCAGTCAGCTGTCTTTCAATTTTTAAGCCATGAAAATATCCAGCTACCACCTCCTGGCCACCCACGTGTACAGCAGACTTAGCCCACATAACTCTGTCAGCAACTGTTTTTGCCTTTGTTCTTCAGCCAAGCTTCCATCTTCCACTTTCGTTCATCGTTCTGTCTTTGTCCACACCAACTGTTTGTTGTCCGCTAGGGTTGTCATCCTCTTAAGTGTCACAACCATTGCTGATGATTCTGTCGGATTTTTGGATTGTTTCTAGGACATCTTGTATGCTGTCCTGCTCATGAGTGGGTAATGAGTGGGTAATGTGCAAAGACAGACTGATATGTCCAAATTGGAAATGTTTGCTTGTTGGCAGGAGCTAGGTACATTCGTCCTTCTTGTAAAGCTCACACACAACCACATGCTTCAGGCCATTCGCAACAAATGGATTAACTTCTTGATCTGCAAACAGTCCACCAATAAATATAAAATGTCCGGTCTTCCTGTACTACCGACTGCTTGTGTGATGCAGACGAATCATGTGTTAATGAATTCAGTAAAACTGAAATGGGAGACAGTTTGAGGGGCAATGATTCCGTGGAGGAAGACGGTGATACTATAGTAGTCTAGGTGTCGATAAAGTAGTTATGTCGTTGTGTGTGCTGGGGTGGGTTGGATGTAATGTGATGGTACATGTATGGGCCAATGACACATTTCCCTCATTCTGCAATATGTTGGGTAGCAATGATTGATCCCAAAATTTTCAGCACCAGTGGATCAAGACAAGGATTTAATATATTTCAATTTTCATAGATCTTGTTCACAGATCCTTGTAAATTATGTAAATATAAAAGAAATCATCATTTATTCAGAATGTTGTTGGCTTAGTATATTGAAGATGTATAAATTTTATAGTAAATTTCCTTTCTTATTATACCTACCGAAATTGTTTACTACAGGCTTGCACTACAGTGGAAGAACCTAACTCGGATAAAATACTCTCTATTTTAATCTTTCCCAAGATTTGGGAAAGAAAAGTGGTGTAAAAACACCACGAAAAAATAAGCCAAAACTGGGCCGAGCGCCATCGGCGCATACCCAGTATGGGATGCACTTCCATAGTACAAATCAACGACTTCCGTAACAGTGCGCAATGCATCAATTCGTCATTCTTTTGATTCCGAACAACACAGGAGTTATGTGATCAGCGGGGAGGAAGGATTCTTACCCGAATAAGAAGACGGGAGGGCCTCCATGTAAACAATTTCGGTAGGTATAATAAGAAAGGAAATTTACTATAAAATTTATACTTCTTATCAACCTACCTCAACTGTTTACTACAGGCTGAATAGACAAAAGGCTGGAGGGAATCACATAACCAACCCACACATAACTGAATAGCACTGGGACCGTGGACAGAGGAAGAGATCCCTAGGTCTATCAAACCATAGCATCACAAACATTAGAAAAGCCAATGAAAGATGAGGCATATGGTGAAGTGCGACGCACAGACAGAAAGGGCAGTAAAAGCACAAAGCTGGAACTGACCCTGAAAAAAGCTGAAAAGCTTGGATAGACAACATCCTGAGCCGAAGAAAGAGGGCCCCAAGGTTCTCTATCGGCTCCTGCAACTGTCGCAGATAAAAGGAGAATGTAGCATTTCTCCAGAAGGCTGCCAGTATAACATCAGTCATCTGACAACATGACAGAGTTATTAAAAGAGGAAGACAATGCACGCACCTTGTGGCAGAAAAAACAATTGGTAATACAAGCACCAGTAGCTAAACGAGCGGAAGCTGCACGAATAGCTAGACAAGTCCATCAAGAAATGGATGAAGGAGAGATCTGGCATGTGGGAAAACGCATATTCATCCAGGATAAAGGCGTGAACACCCATCACCCCCAAGCAGAGCAGCGCCCAAGAAAGTGACCATCTTGGAGTAAACTGCAAAGTCCTAGGTCTTTTCAAGGAAAAGAGCTGAAGAAGCTTGGAGAGGCAAGGATGAGTGTCGAAACAATAAGGTATCACATAGGAAAAAATGTCTCCGAAGCATGGACAAGTACCCATTGCTGGAGACCCCCAGAAACAAACATATACCAGAAACTCCGTAAGCGGTGTGATCGAAGGAGTGACAGAAGCAACAGAGTGATCGCACACCATCGACAGAAGAACCTTCCACTTAGCCACAGAGGCTAAACCAGTGGAGTGAGTGCCTCCTTGAAGAAAAGCAACTCCACTGCGTGTCTCGAAAAACCACTACGGAGGAGACAGGACCCGATAAAAGACATGTGCGAAGGCACAATGAAGTCGGGTCAACTTGAAAACCTCCTCCGGCGACTTTGGCAGAGAAAGTCGCGAGGTAGAGGGAGACATGCCGGAACCGCCGCTAACAGAGAGCGGAGCAGATTGATCCACACCCACCGAAGCGACTGGTGTGATCGAAAGGATTCGACGACTGCAGGTTCATATCTGGGTGAGAACCTGAGGCGGAATCGGAACCGGTAGGAAGGCGTAGCCGACAAGACCATCCCAAAGGAGGGCCAGAGCGTCCCCGGCGAAAGCCAGAGCATCTGGACACGGGGACACAAATGTGTCCACCGGATGGTTCCAACGAGTCTCAAGAGATGGTGGAAATGACCCTGCCCCGACGGGACAGGGAGTCGCCTAGGACGTTCAGGCAACCAGGAATGTGACGAACAGCCACCCCAGCGTGGACATCCTGAGCGAGCAGTAGAAGATCCCAAGCCAATTCGTACATTGGAACAGAGTGCATGCCGCCCTGGTTCCGATTGTAAGCAACCACCGTCGAATGGTCGGACAACAGAAGGACCTGGCAATTCGACAGGTGAGGGATCCACTGCCTGAAACGCAGAAGAAGAGCAAGAGGCTCCTTCTGGTTGATGTGTAGAGCTGCATGATCCTGGTCCCACATCCCGTGAATGGAAAGACCTAGAGGATCCAACGTCGCACCCCATCCGAGATCGCTGGCATCTGCCGTCAGAACGCAATCGGACGTGGGTAAGTCCAACGGAACACCCTGCGAAAGCCACTGGACATCCGCCCAGAGGAGAAGGTGAGGATAAAGATATTCTGGAAACTGAAGCACCAGATCCAGAAAATCTACATTCGGCCTCCAACGACTGAGCAGAAAGTGTTGGAGAGGTCTGACACGCAGCCGACCTAGAGGAATGAGATCCGTCACCGAACAGCAGAGACCGATTAGCCGGAGAAAACTCCGAGCCGACGCGGACGTGGACTGGGACAGAGTCGGAGCAAAAGCTGAGAGAATCACAGCCTTGGCCTGGGGAACCGCTATCAAATTGAATTGTGTGCGGAAAGCCATCCCCAGATGATAAAACGACTGAGAAGGGACCAGGTCCGACTCCTCCTCGTTGACTCTGAAACGTAGCGCCGTGAGCAAGCTCAACAGAGTGGCGACATCCGACTCCAGTAAGGCAGCATTGGAATGCCCCTGGAGGATATCGTCCAGATATGCCGAAGTAGTCACCCTGGACTGTGTGCGATGGAAAGCTATCACATGCGACATCAGTCTGGTGAAGGCCCAAGGAACCAGGTTGAGGCCGAAAGGCATGGCCTTGAACTGGTAAACTGGCCCCAGAAAAACGAACCTGAGATACTTCCGTAACGCCCAATGAATCGGAACGTGAAAGTAAGTGACTCGCAGGTCGAAGCTGGAAGCGAAATCTCCCTGGTGAATTGAACGGAGGACCGACCTGAAAGTCTCCATGCTGAACTTGGGAGCAATGATAGACTGGTTCAGGAAACTCAGATCGAGAACCGGTCGGAGTCGGCCGTCCTTCTTCGGCACCAAGAACAGGCGGGAATAGAAACCCACTGACCTAATGTTCTTGATGACCTCAATCGCCCCCTTTGTCAGGAGATTGTCTATCTCCGTGGACAAAAGTTCCCGACGTAAAATGTCTGAAGGAACTGTGGTTGGAAAAGGCACCCTGGACAGAGTGGAGTGCCGTCGGAAGGATATTCGCAGCCCGGACCAAACAACATCTAACATCCAAGGATCGGATGTGATGGTGGCCCAACGGTCTGCGAACTCTGCTATCCTTCCTCCAACCTGGGACGAGTCGAGGTGAGGACCTTCATTGCGAACCCCGACGAGGCTCGCGAGAGGAGAAAACACCTCTACTGAATGAAGAATCCTGGGACTTCCCTCAAGACTGTCGATGCTTACCCTTACCCCTTGAGTAAGAAGTAGAAGCGGTGGCAGAAGGATCAGCCCCTTTGCTTCGCAGAGGAAGCCGAGGGCACTTGTTAGGCTTGGAACGGCCCGTGCCTACCCTAGAAGGCTGATCAAGCTGAAGAAACAGCAGCTGATCGTTGGAATGACGTAGGACGTCATCCCGGACCGTCAACACAGAACCATGGAAAAGTTGCGGACCTGCCAAAAAAGCAGATCGAAGAGTAGCGTACTGCTCCTCAGGAAGGGATCGGCCCGTGTCCCGCACAGAGTCCCCTCGAACTAATTCCAGATTAGCCGTGTTACAGGCATGCGTGTGAGTGAGATGCATGAGTGCCTTGGACAGCACACGCAAAGGAGCCTGTACCTCGTCAAACTTATCTGAAGGCAGATAAGCAGCTAAAGCTGAGACGACGTGATCGGAGAGAGAAAGCATACCAAGCATCTCTCTCGATAAGCCCAACGTGGACTCCAGAGTCGTCATCGGAATGACAGCAGACTTGGACTTGGAAAGCCCGAGGGAATTGGAGTCCTGATCCAAAACCGTCAAAGTCTGGTAGACCGACGGATTGGCGGAATCGTAGGAACGATAACGCGCCGGAGGCAAAAAGGTGCCAACCCTGGTGAAGAACGGAGCCTTCATAGCCTTGGAACTTAGCTTGGAGTCCAAGGCTGAAAATGCTTCAATCAACTGTACCGACGGGCACGGTCGAAGACGCCCAGAAGCAGATTGCTCCATAGACTTGGTGCGCGACGATGATCGCGGCCTGGCTGACACTGTCGACTGGTTAGATGGTTTGAGATCCGGAAGGAACCCAAACACGAAATCAAGAGCTGCCCCCAAGTCCGAAGACTGCTGGCTCTCGACATCAAGCATGTCTGACTCTTCCTCTGAGTCGGAAGACACATAGCCCATCGGGGGGAAACCAGTTGACGCCTCCCATGGTGTCGGAACACCAGGGGGATCAGAAAGTGGCCTGTTTCCAATCCCGGGAGGCGGCACCATAGGGGATGCCCGGAAACCACTCGCTGCCTCGCTGGAAGCAACAGGAAGGCTCTTTGACAGAACCTGAGTGAGTAAGGAGAGGACTCCCTAAGCTCACTGGCCATACTGGGCGGTTCGACAGGGGAACGAACCGGCAAAGTGGCTTCATCTCTGACCCTCTTAACCAGTGAAGGGTCACGATCCTCCAAAACACCCGACGTGGGACGGGTGGCAGCCGAAAACGTCTGAAGGCAGACGTGTGTAGGGGTGTGACACACCCCGAGGATCAACATAGCAGGAACTCATGAGAGTCACCGCTGACCTCTGCAGGGCAGAAGGTCCAGGCTGCACAAAAGATGTTGGACCCCCAAAACTGGTCGTGTGGCCAGAATGAGTGGACGGAAATGCCACGGAGTTCATAGTGTCCCACTAAGAACAACCGAAACCAATTACAACTGTGGTGCTCGACGGCGCAGAGACCACAGGAGAGGGTCCGGCCGGCAGCCACTTCCAACTTCGCCGAGTTGAAGTCAGGGAAGGCTGAGGCTGATACCCCCATGTCTACACAACCAGACACTGCAGCAGACCACTGCAGGTATACAACTACTGTGCTCAATGGCTGAGAGGACACAGTAGGGGGTTCAGTTGGCAGCCCCATTGGACTTCGCCGAGTGGAAGTCTGGGAAGGCTGAGGCCAAAACCCCACAACCACACTACAGACATCCCTGCAGACCCTGGCAGGGAGAAGCCGAGGCCGGCTAAAAACGGTGCCCAATGACGTTGTAGACAGAACAGCAGTAGCAGCAGATACGACAGGAGCTGTTGGAACTGGCGGAAAAGCGGAGAGAGCCACCAATCTCGGCCTCCAAAGGAGGAGTCACAACCCTAGTGGCAGCCTCAGATGTCGACTGGAGAGGGCGCATAGTCCCGGAACCAGGCATCTCTACACCAGAAAACCAACAGCTCCCGCAGTATCCACCACGGTAAAACACTGCACATTCCCCATGGAAGGGGAATAACTCTCACTAGACATGGTCGAATCGGGAAGCCCCGAAACGACAGCGGTCCCCACCCCCCGCTGGTGGGGGAGGAGCTGCACATCCACCACGGAGGAGGAGCAATTCTCATCAGACGTGGTCAAATCGGGCGACCTGAAACGATAGCGTTCACCACACCCCGCAGGAGCGGGAGGAGTTGCACATCCCCCATGGAGGGGGTCAAACTCACACCAGACGTGGTCGAGTCGGGGGGCCCCGAAACGACAGTGCCCCCCCCCCCCCCTGTGGGTGTGGGAGGAGCTGCACATCCCCCACGGAGGGGGTAAACTCACATCAGATGTGGTCGAGTTGGCAGGCTCCCGAAACGACAGCATTCCACACCACCCGTGGGTGCGGACGAAACGGACACGAGAATGCACCAATGGCGAGGGCAAAAGGAATTGCCCTAAAGGAAACGAACTGGAAAGAACAGAGGTGAGAGCAGTACAAGAAAAAGGTGAACTCAACAGAAACAGAAAGTAGAAGAACACCCTCAACTACAAGAGAAGGTGGCAGAACCCAGACGGCCGACACCTACTCCAAAAACAATTTTTTTATCAACCGAAAAAATTCATTGTCGAATCGCGATGACACGATGTCGCAAACAAAACATTCGCGAAAACGGAATAGTAATTAATAAACAATGAGAATGTGGTTGAAAATATAAACGAGAATATATAAAACACAGTCCTGTTATTATACGATCTTCAGATCCATAATTCCAGTCACAGGAAAACCATTATCCACGAGTTGAATTATCACTGTTTCATAATGCATATGGCGGGAACACATCCTGCTCGTGCTTCGGATAGAAAAAGAATGTCGAAATTGATGCATTGCGCACTGTTACGGAAGTCGTGGATTTGTACTATGGAAGAGCGTCCCATACTGGGTATGCGCCGATGGCGCTCGGCCCAGTTTTGGCTTATTTTTTCGTGGTGTTTTTACACCACTTTTCTTTCCCAAATCTTGGGAAAGATTAAAATAGAGAGTATTTTATCCGAGTTAGGTTCTTCCACTGTAGTGCAAGCCTGTAGTAAACAATTGAGGTAGGTTGATAAGAAATATAATTGCTCTGAATGCGTTTTTTTCCCCAATTTACCTGTTCTTAAATGTTGTATTGTTTCAGTTTACTGGAGAATGCCTAGATGCATTCTCCAGTAAACTAAAACAATACTAGAGATGGTCTGTCACCTGCTATACCCCCACCGTGGCATACAGCCTAGTGTGGGTGACTGAAAAGGGCATTCAATTTTCTACGTAAAAAAAAAAAATCCAATATGGCCACCAGTCGGCCATCTTGAAATCTAGGAGGAAAAAACTTATGTCACACACTTCACCTCATCATGTTGATCATTTTTGTGAAGTTTCATGAAAATACAGCTAAAACTGTGGAAGTAGTTAGCTCCACAAGTTAACATAAAAAAAATCCAATATGGCCACCAGTCAGCCATCTTGAGTCTGATTGGGAAAAAGATTATGTCACACACTGCTCCTGATCATGTTGAAGTTTCTGGAAAATGAGGCTAAAACTGTGGAAGTAGTTCGCTCTACAAGTTTACATGTGCAATGGACCGACAACAAGGACAGACCGACCGACCGTCCAACGGACAAGTTCACTCCTATATACCACCCCCCATAACTTCATTTTGTGGGGGTATAATAACAAGTTTGAACAACTGCATAACAAATATGAGGACAGTTTGCTAAAAACTGAACATTGAGCCAGTTAAATGGCCATGCACAATATAAATTGTGACAGCATGCTTAATCACAGCATATTGGCATATGTACCCCCCCCCCCCTTTTCACCTCCATCCCCTCCCACCCTTTTGATTTTACATGCACTGCATCTGTCGAAACTTAGTAAACCCATTTGATGATATAACGGTTTGTCATAAGATCATTTTTCAGTTATGCATTTAAACTGAAAGAAGGAAGGAATCAATTTCCACTGTACGTATTTCAGCACTTAAGAGTGTTTCTATTCCTATCATACCCCACCCCAAATTAAGCTGCTGCAAAAAAAGTTGCCCACTGATGTCAGCGTGGCACCCACCTATTTTTATAACTAGACATATAACTGCATCACTTGGGCTAAAAAAATTGTAGCTGGACGCTATTTGACACTTTCAGTAATTTTCGGGGTCTGGCGACCAGACTAATGATGAAGGCCTATGGGGACGATAATAATAAGGATTGGGATGAAGGAGGACACCTCCTTTTATTTGCAGTCCATGAGACTTACAGGGATCTCTGGGATTCTACCCTTTTGAATAAGTGTTTGGACACTCAGTGATGGGGCCACTCACTGTTATGAAGGAGAAATGGCTCGAGGAAGAGCCACCTGAAATTTCTCTCCTGGACTATGTGTCTAACGTTAACTGAAGACCTGGTATGATAAGGAGGTGAAATTTCGCACTTTTAAATCTGGGGACAAGGGGCTTGTGTTATTTCCTGTAAAGGACAATGCTTTACAAGCAAGATATTCAGGCCCTTATATTGTTAAGCACAAGTTCAGTGATACTGATTACAGGGCTCAAAACAAGAGGTGTCACGTCGCTTTTTGCTAAGCAAAACTTGCAAAAAGCTATACAATGTTCAATTATGTATAGCATTTTGCAATACAAGATAATCAACTGCAGCCTAATAGGCTGCAGTTGATTATCTTGTATCGCAAAATGTAAATGAAAATTTGCAAACAAATTTGAAAACTAGTTCAATGATGCTTCACTTCTGATTGTGGAATATTCCATGCATAACTCAGATTAACTCTCCATCAAGCATCATTAACAACTTCATATGTAAGATGAATTCTATTGGTTTCAATTCTTCCTGTTTTTACAACATTTTGCGTAAAATGTCCATTAAAAATAACTTCAAGCCCATCAAATTAAAAATCCCAACTTCCATTTTGAGAATTCTGTTAAACAACCAAGACGCCAATTGAAAATATCCAAGTCCATGCAACATCTAAAGGCAGTTCAGTTAAAAAAAACATAGTAAATGTTTCATGTGTTGCAGATCATTTGGAAATGCCCAGAAATGGATGGAAACTATTCTATCTGCTTAGAAGAATTCAATACAAAACAGCATAACATAACTCTAGTATACAAAAATAGCTATGGAATTTTTACAAAATGCTATTCATTTTTTGGAAATGTGTAGCATTTTGCTACGCAAAGAAAAAAGTTATTTTGAGCACAGACTGATTATGTTGTTGAGACTCCTGATAGACTCAAAAATACTCAGCTATGTGATATAAATATGTTAAAAATATATTATGAGAGAGAACAAAACCAGCTATCAGTCTCAACAGTCACATGTATGGATGAGGTGGAAAATCCTGCTGAGGATATTAATGAAATTGGTGAAAATAAACTTCTGAAGTTGCAGATCTCAGAGGTTCTGAAAGATCAACCTAATAAATGGATTATTTAGGCCTAAAAAAAAAAAATGTTTCTTAGGCCCTCCCGCATGGGCCTTTTGGCTGCTACATACTCTCTTTTTATAACCAATGTAAACTTAAAAAAAATAAAAATTAAATGGTTTATGTGTGATATTTTACCAAAGTTAAAAAAATTGATAAATTTGTCCCTTGAGTGCAAGATGGCTTTTAGCATTGCAAAACCTTCTTGCTCTCAAGGGATGAAATACACCACCACCCATGCTATTCTGTAGATTATAAGGCCTAAAACATAAACCAAGAACATGAACTTTTGATGACAAAGAAATAATTACAGAAATAAAAAATAAAATAAAAAACCGCTCGCCCGCATGCAATTTTACAAATAATGGCCTGAGAAACAGAAGATCTACTTTGTGGGGCCTTACTGCCTGACCAAAGAAAGGATTTAGTTAATTTAATTCTAAAACATCAACACTTATTTCCTGATGTGCCTAAAAGGGCATCTTATTTTCACGATGCTGATGTGGAAGAGGCAAATCCATTCAAACAGCATCCATATAGATTGAACCCTTTCAAAACAGAGATCATGCAAAAGGAAATACAGTATATGTTGGACAATGATATCAGCGAACCTAGTTAAAGTAACTGGAGTTCGCTCTGTATATTCGTCCCAAAGCCTGATGGGAAATACCGATTTTGTACGGATTAGTGAAAAGAGAACAGCCTCACGAAAACGCATAATTATCCAATTTCAAGAATCGCTTGCTGTCTATACTGATAAACTTGGCCATGCTAAATTTGTGACAAAATTTGACTTGTTAAAGAGCTATTGGCAAGACCGTTCAACAGAAAGAGCAAAATAAATATCTCCTTCTGATACCCTTTTGGGTTGCATAAATTTTAAGTTACCCCTTTTGGCATGAAAAAATCTCCAGCAACGTTACAGGGCATTGTTAACCACCTAATTGCAGATCTACGTCACAGTGAATCTAATCCTGTTTATGTTATTATACACACAGATACAAATTGGGCTGATCATCTAAAGCACATTCACAAATTTTTTTTATAAAGTGACCCAAGCCAACCTAACTATTAACTTGGTAAAATAAGAATTTGGCAAAGCAACTGTCAATTATATAGGCCATGTTGTGGGTCAAGAGCAAGTGAGGCCAACAGAGGCAAAAATTGACGCCATTGTACATTTTATCGTCCCAACCTCTAAAAAAGAGTTCATGAGATTCTTAGACATGACTAAGAAAATGTTGTATAAATGTCTCATATGTTGTCTCTCCTTTTATTTACCAATTTATTGAGAAAAAGGGTTAAGTTTGTTTGGACTGAAGAGTGCAAGAAAAGTCCTTCTGCAGATTAAAAACATTATTAAAGAATTCCCCAAACCTGGCCAGTCCCGTTTATGAAAAGCCCTTCAAAATATTTACAGATGCAAGTAGGGCTGTCACGATTAATCGATTGTCAATCAGTCACGCAACTTATGACCGGTCTTGATTATTACACTGACGGTTCAAAAGTTCAGAACATAAATGCTCTGAATGTACCTAAAAGAGGATCATCTTCGTTGTTTACTTCAGGTAGGTCAACTGACTTGAACTTCATTTTTAATGACTTCAAAGAGAGGGAGAGGGGGTCATCTAGGTACAATTAATAGATTATTATCGATTATTTGGGATGATTAATCGTTTCCTAAATTAAACAAGAGCACCACCTAGCGGGGCAACATACGCCTGTGATGATCACCATGTGTGCAAAGTTTGAATAATATAGCATGTAAAATGTTGAAGGAGTAGGCGACACAATACTGTAATGTTTTAAGTACTAAAAGGGGCATAACTCTGGAAATACAAAATGGAGTCATCTGCCCTTGCCACGTGCACAACGGCAATTGGTGATCACCATGTGTGCAAAGTTTGAACAATATAGCATGTAAAATGTTGAAGGAGTAGGCAACACAAAACTGTAATGTTTTAAGTACTAAAAGACGGCATAACTCTGGAAATACAAAAGAGACTTACTTGCTCTTGTCACATGCACAACGGCAATTAGCGGTCAACATGTGTGCAAAGTTTGAACAATATAGCATGTAAAATGTCGAAGGAGAAGGTGACACAATACTGTAATGTTTAAGTACAACAAGCCAAGACCAATACCGGGTCTGGACCTGCGTCGCTGCATGCAATTGATTACAGAGACTTCAAAGTATCGGTAAACAGGGAGTGGCGGCACGGCAGATCTGAAAATTAGATACACGATACAACTCATCATTATGAAGCAGCAGACCAAATATAAAATCATTCCCTTTCATAGAAGCCAAGAAAACCGACGGAAGAAGTGTTTCGGACGGACAGACTGACAGAGAGACTGATGGATGGACTGACGGACGGAGTCGAACGGTTACTAGACCTGCTCTGTCACTGGCGACGCAGGTAAAAATGGGCCTAACTCTGGAAATACAAAATGGAGGTACCTGCTCTTGTCACATGCACAATGGCAATTGGTGATCACCATGTGTGCAAAGTTTGAACAATATATCACGTAAAATGTTGATGGAGTTGGCGACACAATACTGTAATGTTTTAAGTACTAAAAGGGGGCATAACTGTGGAAATACAAAATGGAGTTACCTGCACTTGTCACATGCACAACACCAATTACTGGTCAACATGTGTGCAAAGTTTGAACAATGTAGCATGTAAACTTTTGGAGGAGTAGGCGACACAAAAATTGTTTACGGATGGACAGACAGATCGATGGACGGACAGATAGACAGATGGACAATGCCATAAAATAATTCTCCCGTTTTTTTCAAAACAGACGTATAAAAATCAAAGATTATTGCGGTGGAGCTTAGCCCTGCAAGAATATAGTATGGACATAGGGCACATTTTGGGAAGAGATAATGTAGCAGATGCTCTTTCCAGAATATCCTAATTTAGAATAATCTGACCGGTCTACCTTTTATATCAGCATATATATGCTTATTATAAAATTTTGTGAAGATTTTCATGTGTGTATATTGTAAACCAGTCAAAGTTTTCTAAAATTATGCCAAAAAAAAGGTTTTCAGTACCTTCAAACCTTTTCTTTCAAGGAGGGGTGTGTTATGACCCCCTAATATAATATCAGAATTGATATGTCCTCAGTTGATAATTATACACAATTAACATTTTTCTCTAAGGTCACACAAAGAAGATCTTTTGTTTCTCAGGCCATTATTTGTGAAATTGCATGCGGGCGAGTGTTTTTTTATTTTATTTTTTATTTCAGTAATTACTTCTTTGCCATCAGAAGTTCATGTTCTTGGTTCAAGTTTTAGGCCTCATAATCTACAGAATAGCATGGGTGGTGGTGTATTTCATCCCTTGAGTGCAAGAAGGCTTTGCAATGCTAAAGCATTGCAAAGCCTTCTTGCACTCAAGGGACAAATACATCAATTTTTTTAACTTGGGTAAAATATCAGGCATAAACCATTTAATTTTAATTTTTTTTAAGTTTAAATTGGTTATAAAAAGAGAGCATGTGGCAGCCAAAAGGACCATGCGGGAGGGCCTGAGAAACAGATTTTTTATTTTTTTAGGCCTAAGTATTTTTTTTTATTTAGAATATGCAAACTCTGGCTAGTGTGAATACTCATTTGTACTGAGTGACCTATGAATGTACCTATCAACATGTTTACAGCTATTTTTACAAAGAATCTATTTTTAGATCATTGTACATATAGCTGTCTGATTGTGTAAGTAGGTCACCCTTGTTTACTTGAAATTAGAATCATCTAAATGTAGAAGCTTAATGAGGTTACTTTTATCAACCATTCAAAAATTGCTGGAAAATAAAATATTGGATAAATTTCTTATTGTGGAACTTTCTATCTGAAAACTATATAAATAACCTGTCAACAGAATCCAGGCAGTCTTTCCATATAGAAAACACTGGAGAGTAAAATTATTTGTTTACTCATTCAGCATTCATTGAACATTAGAGATTATTATTGAAGGACAGTGCATTCGTATTATAGAAGCAGTTGAGAATTTCTTATATATTCTTCGAAATTATTTTGAGATCTGAGCATCTTTGTTGTGATTAACCAATAAGGATTTGCAACCGTCATGTCCTTGCCAATTAATTGAGTGCACAATCAGCCAATTGTGAGTGCAGATGTCAGAAGTAACAACCAAAAGGAGTAGTAGGTTCAAGAACACATAGCATAGCGTTAATTTTACAGTACAGTCAGGTTGATATGTCTGTTGATCTCAAGAGCAAGCCACTGTGTGTACCAAAATAAAAATAGGGCATCAGTGGAAACATGTTAACAGCGCGTCTTTGATCGATGCGAAAGTTAAAAAATTTATAGTAATTTATATATTTTTTATACTTACCAATGACCCAGACTTAGCTGGTGCTAACTCTTATATTCTAGGGCCAAACACCAATTTTGCCCCCTCCCCCCAATCCCGAAAAATTTGCATCAAAATCCAAAAATTAGATGCCCTATGTGGTCCTCCATACTTTTATCCACATACGCAGTGTCAAGGAAGTCCGAAATTGGAGCCAAATCCTCATTCTTACAACCAGTGCCTGGTAAGTGTTATGTAATCAGCAGTGAGGTATGAGTTCCCAACTCGTGGGAGGGCCATCCCCGTCTGGGTCATTGGTAAGTATAAAAAATATATAAATTACTATAAATTTTTTAACATTTTTATACTGTACCAATGACCCAGACTTAGCTGAATAGAAATAAAGGCTGGAGGGCCTAGGACATAAAGGAAAATCCAATAGGCTCAATTACATGTAAACAGAATTATCTATTGACTAAAGTGAATTTTTTGATTTGATTGGTTGATAGATACGTGGTATGAGACCATATTCATTGAAACCCACGATACGTCCGCCCAGCCACTGACAAATTTCCCATACCCAGTGGAAGCCTCGTTCTGAAATTTACAAATTGTCCATACCCCGTAGAAGATGCGTCATTCCAGTTTTACAGTGTACATGTATTATATTTTAATTTTTTATCTCCAAAATATAGCTCATCTCCCCTTATTGGAATGAGCTTGTCGAGTACCCTCCAATGTGGGGTTCATAAGCTATGTTTTTGAGACAAAAAAAGAAAAAAGAAATTCAATAATTTTTTTATACTACGGTAGTCATATCGGCATATTTTCACAAAAACTCTTTTGCACAGAAGCCTGTATGGCTCAACAATGGAAGATAAAAGATCTCATGCTGTGTGTGTCCAAACATGAAATAAATTGTACTTCTAAAACGGAAAGTCAATAGATAAATTTGTTACCCCCGTGTCTGATCACGTGGTATGGGTTTTTGCCTTCGGCTTCATGGGATACGGCTGGCTTCGGGTAGGTAAAAACCTGTACCACGTGATCAGACACGGGGTAACTAATATTATCCCCTCAAGGAGAAGAGGAGAACAGGTTTTACATGTATCTTTCTTGTTTATACCAAAAAAGAAAGACACAATACCATTCCGTAATTGAGCACAATAACATCAATGATCTCTATTGACATCCAGTATAACCCATTATACTAATCTTTTTACAGGAAAGCCAATAAATAAAGATAGTCCAGAGAATGAGACTCTTTATACTCATTTAAAAGTGTCCGAGGATTGTATATTAGCGCTCATATGACACGTGACATATACAAATGCTTCACACCGAGCTATACTTTAAAACTATTACATAAATGAGATAGACATTAGCTTTACACTTTAAAACCATCCTGGCACCGACTCGGAATTACTGACTCCAGAGGAGGTATTCCCTTGCTTTTCACTACAAAGCAGGTGATATAAGGGAACACCATCCCCCCCCCCTTCCCCTTGCTCTGGGTCAAATACCCCAGAACGAAGAGGGCAACAGGACAGAGTCACTACCGAAACAGAAAGCCTGCATAACTATAGTTGCAACTGTTTAGTGGACGACATTCTGAGCAACAGATAATGGACCTAAACAACGCAGGTCGCCAGAAATGGACTCAATATTTCTAAGATAAAAATTTGTGAATGTGGATGGCTGAGACCAATATGCGGCCTTCATCAAATCGGTAATAGCAACACTATTAGCATAAGCCCAAGATGTAGACAGCGCTCTTACTTCATGCGCCGAAATCTTAAGCAAAAACTGCGGAGTTGAAGATAATTTTTCATAAGCAGTACGGATAGTTAATTGAATCCACCTTGCAATAGAATGGACTGTAATGTCCTTTCTGTTAGGCAGCAGAGACAGAAAGAAACGCTTACGTCCCTTTCTGATAAACTCAGATCTACGTTTGTAAATACGCATGGCTCTAACTGAACAGAGCAAAGGCCTTTGACCATCTGAAGACGGAAGAGCCTTAATAACAATAGGTTCAGGATACTTATTAGGAGCCTGATTCTTAGCCAAAAATCCAACATTAGTAGTTAAAGTAATAGTATTACCAACACTACGATAAAGAGAATCATCAACCGATAGTGTATGAAGCTCACTAACTCTTCTGGCAGAAGAGAAGGCTAAGAGAAAAGCTGTCTTATAAGATAAGAATTTGAAGTCCACTGTATTAAGAGGCTCAAATGGTGCTTCTTTTAGCTTCAGAAGAACCCAAGCTAAACTCCACTTAGGAATTAACCTAAGGGTTCTAGGTCTATTTATCGAATAGTTTTTCACTAACTTAGATAAAGAGACATTAGATCCAATCTGTAAGCTATCATGATGAGCATAGGTATCCGATAGCATAGACCTATAACCCTTCATGGTTATTGGCTGCAGTTTGATCTCGTCAAATAAGTATACCAGAAAATTAGCAATGTCTGGAATGGAGAGGTCATAAATATCAATAGAATGATCCCTACACTACCGATAGAAAACCTTCCACTTAGCAGCATAATTTAGCGAAGAGGAGGTCCTCCTACAGTTAGAAATTGCATCCACTGCTCGTCCTGTAAAATACTTGCCGTGCAAGAAGGACCGCACAACGGAAATCGGTGAAGGTTGAGACCTTGCGGGTTGTGATGCACAGTGTGTGCGATTTCCCCTACGAAAGAAGGTCCTCCTGTGAAGGAAGCTTCCGCGGAATGTCCCACAACAGACACCTGAGTAGATTTATCCATGGTCTCTGGGGTGACAGATATGCTACCAACAGAATCTTGCAGTGAGATTGCTTGATTTTTAGCAATATCTGCTGAATCAACGGAGCTGGAGGATTCGCGTATCCTATCATTCCGTCCCAAGAGATCGAGAGGGCGTCTAATGCAAACGCTCGAGCATCTGGACATGGCGACACATACGTCTGCAACTGATTGTTGAGATGCGTCGCAAATAAGTCTATCATTGGACGGTCCCATTGGTAGCAAATCTGACTGAATACTTGTTTGTTGAGAGTCCATTCTGACGGCAACATGCGACCTTTCCGAGAAAGGGAGTCTGCTAGAACGTTCAGACGACCCGGAATATGATGGACCGAAAGGAGAACTTGATGCTCTAGGACAAACAGAAGGATCCTTTCCGTTAAATTGAATAACGGAATGGAATGAGTGCCTCCCTGGTTCCGAATATACGCTACTACTGTTGAATTGTCAGACAGAATTTGAACATGCGAATTCTGAAGAATGTTCATCCACTGACGTAGCGCAAGCCAAACTGACATCATCTCTTTGATGTTTATGTGCTTGTTTAGGAACTGCGGATCCCAAAGACCCTGGCACCTCGAATCTGTTGGGCTCAGAGTTGCGCTCCAACCTGTTTGACTCGCATCTGTCATTATGGTAAAACTCGGATCCGGCAGTTGCAGTGGTACTCCTTGAGTTAACCACTGAATATCTGCCCAAGTCTGAATCTCTTGTTTCACTTGATTCGACAAGACGATGTTCGTTTCGAGCAAATGAGTCTTCACACTCAAATTCTGAGTAAAAAATATCTGGAGTGGGCGAGTGTGTAGCCGCCCCATCGAAATAAGATCCGCAGCGGCTCCGCACAAACCTGTCAGTCTCATGAATTCTCTCGCTGTTACTACATCTGAGTGAAGACAAAAGCGAGCGTAACAACTGACTAATTTCGCTCTGGTTAACAGCAGACGAACGAGATTGTTGTACGTCTCGAAGCTCATTCCCAGGTGGGTGAATGACTTGGACGGCACTAGATCCGACTTCTTTTCATTTACTATGAAACTGAGACGTCGGAGCAGTTGAAGCAGACTCTGAACATCGTTCTGAAGTGTTAACTCGTTGCCGTACCTCTGAAGAATGTCGTCCAAGTAGGCCGACGTTACTACAGACGAATGAGCTCGGAAATGTGTCATTACCGAGTGCATTATTCGAGTGAATGCCCAGGGCGCTGGATTCAGACCGAAGCACATCACTCGGAACTGATAAACGACTCCTAGAACAGCGAAGCAAAGATACTTTCTGAATGCTGGATATGCCATGACGTGAAAGTACGCAGCTTTGAGATCTATGCTCGCAGCATAATCATTCATTCGAATGCTCGCCCTGACCGGTCGGATGGTCTCCATATAAAATTCCGGAGCCACAATCAGCTTGTTTATCCAGCTCAGATCTATGACTGGATGAAACGAGCCGTCTGGTTTTGGAACCAGAAACAGGTGACTGTAGAAATCTGGAGATTCCTGGTTTTCTACGACCTCTATAGCGTTCTTGTCCAGGAGAGATTGAACTTCTGATAGAAGCGATTCTCTTTTCTGAACATTTGACGGAAGCTGAGTCCAACGTGGACTTCAAGTTAACGGAGGTTTTTCCTTGAAGGACAGTTTTAGAACTTCGGAAAGCACCCCTTGCACCCATGGGTCATCCGTAATTGACAACCAATTGGTTAAGAATCTCGACAGCCTTCCGCCGACTGGAACGCAATAGAGGTTTACACCATCACCTCCTGGCCCTGCGAGGCTTGCGGGAGGAGAAACCACGTCCTCCACGACCCGCAGCTTGTCCCGTCGACCTAGGGGCATCTGAACAGTTATCTCGGCCAGCATAACGGCCTAAGTCACTACTCTGACGATCTCTGGAGTAAGACATAGAGGCTTTCTTAGATCCTCTATAGGAACTTCCCTTGGATGTATTCGCCCCCGAAGTGCCTGCCTTACTCCTCTCTGCTGAGTCCGACTTTTTGGAAGCGGATTTGGAAGCAGATTTAAAAAGCAGAGAATCCGAAGCTTTCTTAGTAATCTGATCATAGATAATAGAAAGCTTTCCGTCGAAGAGAAGCTCTCCGGAGACCGGAGCGACTCGAAGAGAGTTTTTCACCTTACTACCCACTTTAGTGGATGCAGCCAGGGCAGCATCACATCTGACTAACTCCAGATTTGCCACTGAAAGGCCGGAGTTATACGTAGAATATGCTATAGCCCGCGAAAGAACTCTTAAGGAAGTCTGAACATCCTGGAATTCTTTCCCTTCGAGACGTAATGATAACGCTCTGGTAAGGTGATCTGCGTAGAGATAATGCGTCTAAATTAATTCTATTAGACGAGATTGTCGTCTCCAGTATACTGGAGTTAATAGACATGGACGTCTGCAATGACAACTCCAAGTCTTCTGCCTGGTCATCCAAACGCAGAGGAACTCTCGGCACACCATGTCCTGTCGTTTCAAATCTATTTCTTGAATTGATGAAAGGCAGCTGTATAGTGCTAGGCAATAAGAAACCGGATTTGACAGTCTTAGAGGCTAGCTTGAATATAGCGTCATTCAAAAGTTCAAATGTCCGTGTGGACTGGGTCGGAAACTCAGGGACGGTGTCCCTACTCCGGCCGAAAAATTCTGTGTCCGGTGACGCTATCAGTCTCTTATCCGGTAATGCAGCATTTTGGTTCGGAGGAACAACTTCTGGAAGGTGTTGCCGGATGAAATCTACGGCCACCTTATGTTGTTCTGAAAGGGAAAATTCCAGCTCCGCTGATTCCCTTTCGCCATCCGACTGGACCATATGAGATTCTTGGTCGTCCCTTTCTGACTCTGCAGGGGAGCGAATCGACCCAGCTTCCGCAGACAGTTCCTGTTCCGAAAAAGTTTCTGATGGCTGCTGGGATGCTGTAATGAGTTGAGCTATCTGTGATAGCAAGTCCGTCAGGGAGGCCTGTGCAGCCGCGGTCTTGCGTGATTTAACCGCTGGGAGCTCCTGGGACGTTGATTCCTGCATACTTCTTTTATGCAAACGTCCCGACTGGTAAGGCCTCGTGTCCTTGGCTACCGGATGGCGTGACTTGATCAACATGGAATCCCTGGTCGGTGAAGCAGGCTGTATATCAGAAGTCACGTAGCCAAGTTGCGGTCGTGTGTGCTGCCGTGAGGATGAGGAAGCCAATAGACTAGTCGTGCCGGACTGTCTATAAGACAGAGCGTCCCGAGGAGTGGACGTATGCTCCGACTGATGAACATTACGTACAACATCTGGTCCCAGATGTTGTTGTAAGAGAGAGGGGCCTCTCTTGCCCGCGGTCCGGGCAGACCTGGACGAGCTAGGTACCGGACTGATTGGCTTCCTCCTTTCCATCCTCGGATCCGTCGTCGCCGGGTGTGCACGATCCATGTTTATAGTGCTCGCAACACCCGATCTCCTTTCCTGGACCGCAATGGACGAACCCAGCGTCACAACCATTTCGTGAATGACTGCTTCACCAGGCGAGCTGGCGGGCGACAATGCCGTCAATCCTAAGTGGGACCTCTTAGGCATTTGCCGAATTTCATTGAGCACTTTTGCCGCTAGCTCTTCATTTGTTTGCGACGGAGGCACACTTTGTGAAGACATCATGGAAACATCACCCTGTTCTTGTTCCTCTGAAAAAGAGACTGAAAAACTAGAGTGACCCTGTGGCGAGAGGACCGGCATGGACCTCTCACCGCTAACAATATACTGTGACACACGTCTCCAACATTTGTCATTCCAAATGGCACACACTGAGCAAGAATTAGTGTGAGTACACTGACTACAAATAATACACTGAGCATGAGAATCAGAGGAAGACTTTCTCAAATTACAATTTGAACAAACTTCTTTCATTTTGAAAAAAGTTAAACAGTCATCATACTCGCACTAACCCTTGAAAACAAGATACATGATAATAATATAATCCATCACAAACATTTCAAAAAATAATTCGAAAGAAAAAATTTTCGAAAAAATTATCAGGTTGAGCCGAAGTTCCCAATGGGAACGATGAGCCCAAATGGATCCAAAAAAAGCCTAAGTGTGGACAAAAATTTTAAATCATGTCTAAAAATTAATGTTACACTTACGGACAATATTATGTATCTGGCTATGAGCTGAACTTAATAGAAGACAAGGAATCACTGTGTGAAGAAACCATTGTCAATGTAAACAAAAGTGAATAAAACTGGAAACAAGACTCCAGGCACTGAAAATATGGCCTGAAATCAGTAACCAATTTCAACACTATCCTATGTAAAACAGAGGCTTCCTGAGAAGAAACTGCAGTACAACGGATGGTAGATGCATGACTGAAACGCCTAACCACCCTAGGGTGAGGACGTAACCATGGGGAAAAACAGAATAAACATTGTTACCAAGCCAAAACTCCCAAGAAATTTTCAGTAAAAATAATTACAAAAATTATGCCAAAAGCATGGGAGAATAGCAAGGGGGGTATTAAGGAGAGGGAGAGAGGAAACACTGAACAAACAATGGAAAATTCATAGCAAGAATGAAAATATCAGGCTCATGCCCCGAAATTAGGGAACATGAAATAATTTTGCATAAAAATTATAAGTTACAGCCCTGAACACATCCTTCCACTGTTCCTTCCTCTCATCCTTTTATTTCATCCTTAGATCCACCATTTCTCTCATGATTATGTGTCTGGCATCATTTAAACTGAGATTTTAAGCACCAGATATCAGTGTGATGTTACTGATAGAAGGGCCAAACAAAGAATGAGGATTTGGCTCCAATTTCGGACTTCCTTGACACTGCGCATGCGCAGTGGATAAAAGTATGATAGGACATCTAATTTTTGGATTTTGATGCAAATTTGGGGGATTGGGGGGGGGGGGGGGGGGGGGGGGGGTAGGGGCAAAATTTGTGTTTGGCCCGAGAATATAAGAGTTAGCACTAGCTAAGTCTGGGTCATTGGTACAGTATAAAAATATAGGTGACTTATGCTCATACTATTTTAAATTCTAACTCCATTTAAATTTAGTTTCAAGATGAAATTGAATAAAATATATCAAAGGGCAATTAAAAAATCTATATTTATTTACTTGATTTGGGAGCGCGGTGGCTCAGTTGGTAGAGATGCTGGCTGCAAGCCAAGAGGTCCTCGGTTCGAATCCCACCTCTGGCAACTGCGTTGTGTCCTTGGGCAAGACACTTCATCTCGATTGCCCGCGTGGGGGGCACGATGATGCCGTGTCCTAAGGCGTACTGCACGTCCATGGTGCGCATGTCTTCAACCAATCTAACCCTGCCTATGCTGCAGTGCGGAGTTACGATGTTGGGGAGCTGGCAGCTGCTCGTCGTTGCTCGGTGGTTCTCTCCGGGTATTCCGGCTTCCTCCACCCGTAAAACTGTCACGGTCATGATTAGCCATTGTGCATAAATATGTGACCTTAAACACCAATAAATAAATAAATAAATTTACTTGATTTAATTACTGATTTATGTTCTAATTCAAATTTTAGATTTAAAACCCACTTGGATATACAGGTCAAAACAAAAGTAGGTCCCATTTTGTACACAGTAATTCAGATTGCTTTCGTTGTGGGGCAGAATTCAACGATTAAAAATAGATTCATTAAGGCCCCACAAAGTAGATCTTCTATTTCTCAGGCCATTATTTGTAAAATTGCATGCGGGCGAGCGGTTTTTTATTTTATTTTTTATTTCTGTAATTATTTCTTAGTCATCAAAAGTTCATGTTCTTGGATTAGGTTTTAGGCCTTATAATGTACAGAATAGCATGGGTGGTGGTGTATTTCATCCCTTGAGAGCAAGAAGGCTTTGCAATGCTAAAGCACTGCAAAGCACTGCTAAGCCATCTTGCACTCAAGGGACAAATTTATCAATTTTTTTAATTTTGGTAAAATATCACACATAAACCATTTAATTTTTATTTTTTTTAAGTTTACATTGGTTATAAAAAGAGAGCATGCGGCAGCCAAAAGGACCATGCGGGAGGGCCTGAGAAACATATTTTTATCTTTTTAGGCCTAACAGCTGTATTTTCAAATAGCTTCTAACACTGCAATTCACTCCATTTTGTGGATTTGTATTCACACATCTAGTGCCGAAAAATCCTGAATGAAAAAATATAATGTTTCACAAATGATAACCAATCTCAGAAATCCATGCAGAAAATGGCAATGCAGTACTTTTAGATTGTTTACATAATTAAGTAACACGTACAACAGATTGAAGTTATACTCCGACTGTAAAACCAATCAGTACAGGAGTGTATTTTATGTTCATTTAAGGAATGATCGTTTCTTTTTGTCTATTTCTTGAGTTATGAACCACAAAAAACAAAGTCCAAACTGTGTAAATGGGCATAGCCCATTTACGAGATGTTTGGACTCTGTTTTTTGGGGTTCATAACTCAAGAAATAAACAAACAGAAATGATCATTCCTTATAATTAAACATTCGCGACCCAAATAAATAAATAGTGTTAGTCGTCCTCTACTTCAGCGAACAAAGACTTAAAAACTAAAACTGGTAGACATATCATTTTTCTGGCATAAAAGAGGGCGCATATTATTGAAATACAGGTAGCAATTGACATACTTTCCAACTCAAATGCACTTATGTCATTAAATTGTTTATTGACCAATGAATTACGTAATGCAAAGAAAACGTCATAAGCCATGCCCCCCTGAAATTTCATTCAACTGTTCACTTCACGTAAAAGTTACGTTCCGTGGTAGGTGGAAGTGGGTCATCAGTATTACATTGTATTTTGGTTTTGTCCGTTTCCCAAGAACTGAAAAATGCAGTTTATAAAAGTGGAGTTAGATATAAAGCCAGATGACATTGCCATATTCAAATTTGGCTTGCAATGTCAAAATTGCCGTATTCGTCATGACCAGCCATTGTTTACAATCGATTTGGGTAAAACGATGAACGCAGACGATCACCCAGTGTGCGTAAAAATTGAAATGTCAAATAAATACAGTTGTGAAGAAAAAGAAAAATTGACCCACCACGGTCATTTAAATATTTTATAAAATTTCATGGTGATAAATTAGTAATATAAATTTATTTTTCTTTTTCACATTTAGAACGTGCCAATGTTCTAACTTCTATTTATTTGACACCATGTTGCAACTCCAAAGACTGGTATTTTACAGGCGTGGCTGGGGGCGGACATAATTGTGTTTTTTTCGGTTCATTGAGTTATGAAAAGAAAAAACAGAATCGTGTGAGCCAATCGTTTTATCTGAAAACGCATGAACCGAAAAAAAGTTTAATTATTTGTTATTGTCCACTGTGTGTTGAAAGTGATTAAAGAAGAATTGGGTAACTAGATTGTTTACAAATGAACTGACAGTGATATCAAATGATGAAACAGCAATTCATAGTACTGGAGTTGTGCTGTCAGTGTATGTGTAACTTGTACAGGGAGTGGGATATTATAAATGTTGAATTATCAACAAATCGTTTCAACACTACTGCCAATCAGAGTGGCTTGTTACTGCATGTATGAAGTTGTGAATCAAACATAAATACAAACAATTTTGATCTCGTGGTGTTCCATGTAACCATCGGAACAAACCGATGTTCAAACACTTCTACCAAAATAGGCCAATGTCAGATACAATTGCCGAATATCGGCTAATCACTACATCTTTGTACCATATTTACTCTATGTATTGGGACACTGTATGATTTGGGACACACATTTTTTCCAGAAAACTATATTTTTTTATGCTCCAAAGTTTGGGACATTCAGGAGATTTGTTTCCAGTTGGCCCGTCACTAGTAGCAGACGACACTCATAAAAAAAATTCTTGAGTAACTAAAAATTTTCATTTTTTGCTTCCAAAACATAGCTTATGATCCCTCATTGGAACGTGCGCAATGCGCACGTTCCAATGAGGGATCATGAGCTATGTTTTGGAAGCAAAAAATGAAAATATAAAAAAAAAATTGGATGCCGATTTTCGTATATAGTGATGGAAAACGAATCACACACAACTTTATTCAGCATCAAATGAAGACCAGGCTGTGTTCTTTCCCCATTTTCTAAGAATTGGGACACCTGTGAAAATAATTATTTTTAGCTGTCCCAATACATAGAGTAAATACGGTATATTGGAAAAGTGTTACCAAAAAAGAATTTTGATGAGAATTTATTCTTCTTGTAAAAGAGAATTTACTTTTGAGAAAAGTCAGGATCCTACTGGATTATTTTAAAACTCCCTGTGGTGTCAATACTTATTGGATATTCATTCCACTTGAATTTTGCTGAGTGCTTTATTTGGAATTTATTGGAGACTGCTGAATTTTTGAGTGAACATTTCATTACAATTTATTGGATACTGTTTCTGCAGACACAGTCTTGGACATTATAATACCAGCTAGAAAATTTCTTTATCACTGGATTACTGGTTTCAAGTGAATTTTATTTTGGACTAATTTATAAGTATTTCTGTTTTATTTTTCTGTAAACCAAATACCTAGTGTAAAAGATTTTTTTATCATTTTCTTTTCATATTATTTTTTTTATTAAATTTCAGGATAGTTAAATTCCAAGTTACTTTTGAGGATTCTCAAATTTCTTTCTGTTACCAACATCATCATTTTTTTTACACCATAACACTTGAATCTATCCCCCATGAGGATGCTGTATACCAAATATCAAAAGATTCCAACTAGTGGATCTGAAGTCGATTTTAACAAATATTCTTCATATGGCATGAAGTTAAAATTTTGGCTCCCATATGAAACCCAAATATAAACTCAGGGACATGATTTGAACAAACTTGAATATGGCACCTCTTAAGTATGCTGTATACCAAATTAGAAAATATCAAAAGATTCTGACTTGTGAATCTTAAAAATGAATTTTAAACAAATTTTCTCATATTACATCAAGTTAAAATTCAGGCATCCAGGGTCTTGATTTGAACAAACTTGAATCTGATCCTCCTAAGAATGTTGTATACAAAATATCAAAAGATTCTGATTGGTGTTTCTGGATAAGATTTAAAAAAATTGTTTGGGTACTAAGGGTTATGGCCCTTGTGGGCTCCTCCATTGGCATGGGAACTTTATTTGAACAAATTTAAATTGAGTCTCTATCCCAATAACTTCTGTCTCTTGATTGGTCAGAATGCCTTGGACAAATAGCCATGGCAAAGGGTACACCCAACATCCGAGGTATATGAGAGCGTGCAACATCCAGGGTATATGGGCACACGAAACATCGGGGTATATGTTTTAAATGAAAGCATTTCGATTCCACTCGCCTCGATATAAAAATATTATCAGATTTCTGACAATTTGATCATATTTTGCTGTTATAAATTAAATAGTCGAATAATTAAATGAAATAACTTGAGAAAAATAAAATAAGAGCAAATATCATCCCCTCAGTTCCAATGTGTTCTATGTGCCAGTAGGCACATAGAACACATTGGAACTCATGGGACAATATGTCACCAAAATACTGTTCACTCGTTTCCTTAATGAGCCAAGGGATGTAACTCTATCTGTTGTCTTCTACGTTTGTAAAAATAAAACAGTTATTCACGAATTTGGTCCACTGATTTTGGAGCATGAGAAACGCGTCCATAAATATTTCTCCTCTATGTTTCTATTGTGTTTCAAACGAGACAAAAACGTTATCTCTGTCAACATGTATGGTATATGGAGATTTAATACCTGGATGTCTCATTTAAACACCTCAATCCAGGTATTAAATATCCATATACCATGCATGTTGGTGGAGATAACTTATAATATGACAAGGAACATGCATATCACATTTGGTTAAATTTGATTCAGTAGTTTCTGAGGTTAAAGTCAAAACTATAAAGTTCACACCAGACAGAAACAACAGAAGGCAATAGACACAGATGGAAAGTGATAACTAAAGTACGGAAGCTACATGTACATTGATCACAAAGTGTAATTGTCGCATGAATACATGGATACAAAGTTACAAACATGTAAATACTGGACTGCAAATATGCACGGACGAACAGATGCAAAAATCAATTTCAACATCCCAATTGTGTCATACAGTTAAAACTAGAAGTCCTGTCCTGAAATGCGCACAAATAGCACGTCGATTTGCGCGTTAATCTACACGTTATGACGATGGTAAGGCTATCAAATTCTGCAGATGCGGCCTGTGCACAAGCAAAGTTTCAGCCAATGGACCTCCGGGTAACCCGGAGGTCCATTTGCAGAAACATTGCTTGTGTTTACTATGGGTAACAAGGAGAACCTGCCATGCTTTGGGTGCCATTTGATATGACAATTGCGAGCAATTCCTACGCGCAATTAAGCCTCGATAAGCGCACAGTTCATGACAGGACTTCTAGTTTTAACTGTATCATGCTGATGGAACAAATGGTTCACAAATTTATTTGAGTAGGTTGTCCAACTTTTCATCTCATATCTGATATGGCTGGGCAAGGAAGTAAAGATGAAAAAAAAACAACCCCAAAACACCCAAAACTTGCACATACCTGTTATCACTGATACCGTTCCACTTTGCTCCATTAGAGTACACAAAAACAATGCCACAAAATAGACTGCAGGATACAGTAGACTTATATTTATAGGTTTCATTCTGAAAATTCATAACACCTGAAAATATATGAAAATGTTTTCATCAAATACAGCAGAATCTATGAAGGTAATTTATGGCTTTATCATGCTAAGTAATTTTGGAGTAAAGGAAGAGTACACTTGGACAGAGTTGGAATTTTGGCTATGGTATAAGTTTCAGTATTTTAACCCTTAAGCCCCCATATAGCCCCAAACCGCCACTTTTATATTGCATTGAAGCAGGTGCTCCCTTGTGTAATCTTTTTTATTACTCTTGTGTGTAGACTGAATTTTCACTGGCAGTGGTTCTACATCACTGCTGGCTGCCTGTATAGGCAGCCAGCAGTGATGTAGAACCACTGCCAAGTCATCAATAACTATGTAAACAGAAAAAGGCCATAAATACTTTAAAATTAATCTGAGGACTTAAGGGTTAAGGAGGTATACCTTGGTATCGGTTCAGTATTTGGCATCTGACTTGCCTGAGATTTGCTGATAGTATCAAAGAGAAATTCACATCAGGAAAAACAGAAGAAGAGGCCTGCATTGCAAAGTGCTGAAAATTCCCCAGAACAAAAAAATTTTCTGAGTCGAAAGAGTAAAAAAGGGCCATAACTTTGGAAAAAATGTGTAGAAGAAACTCACGCTATACAGGTGTCGTTCCTCCATGATGCTCTATCACAACACCAAATATCATTCAAATCGGAGTAGCAGTGGCTGAGATACAAGGGAAAATGTTGGTACCGACAAACAAATTTTCTAAGTCAAAAGAGTGAAAAGGGGCCATAACTCTGGAAAAAATGTGTGGAAGATACTCACTCTATACAGGTATTGTTCCCCCATGATGCTCTATCACAACACCAAATATCATTCAAATTGGAGTAGCAGTGGCGGAGATACAAGGGAAAATGTTGGTACGGATGGATGGATGAACAGACAGACAGATGGACAAATGGTTGGGTAAACAGAGGTTTCCGCTAGATACCCCTTTGATTTTTCAAGTCGGGGGCATAATAAGTTCTTGTAGCATCATTCTACCACAACGCAATAAATGACACTGGCAATGAGCTCAACAGTGGTATTCTTTTACGACCACAAATCATATCTATAGGACAGCCTACAATAAAAATCACTGTGTTGGACACTCTTCATTCAATGCTGCATTAAAAAAAGGGAATGCTTCTATGCACAAATCCTTGATAATTCTGATGCGGTGAATCACTTTTATGAGTAGAGTAGATAGGGGTGATAGCGTCTTAGGACTAGTGCATAAAAATTGTACAGTTTTGGGTGACTTGAAAAAACATTTCATTTGTTGAAAGTGTGTGTTTCTGAAGGCTACATGCCATCACACAGCGCTCAGCAAAGGACTGGAGGTCGGATGACATAAGTAACAAGAGGCCGCAAAAGGCCTGAGAGTGCGCACCTGACACTGACAACTATCAACTGAATGGTCCTGATTTGAATAAACTTGCATCTGCCCCATTAAGAAAACCATATACCAAATATCAAAACATTCTGACCAGTGGATCTGAAAAAAAGGTATTTTTTTAAATATTACTCATTTTGAACTAAGTTATAATTCGAACTTCCAAAGGGAGCCCAAATATGAACCCAGGGACTTGGCTTGAACAAACTTGAATCTCACCTCCATAAGGACGGTGTATTCCAAATATCAAAAGATTCTGACTACTGGATCTGAAGAAACATATTTAAAAAACATATTCCTCATGTTGAACTAAGTTATAATTCGGTCTCCCACAGGGAGCCCAAATATGAACCCAGGGACTTGGCTTTAACATATTTGAATCTCACACCCCTAAGGATGCTGCATACCAAATATCAAAAGATTCTGAATGGTGGATCTGAAGAAGACTTTTAAAGAATATTCCTCATACTGCTCTAATTTCAACATTTGGGCTCCCACCAAGAGCCAAATATGGACCCATGGATTTGATTTCAACAAACGTGTGAAACAATCTTCCAAAAATGTTATATGTGAAATTTGAAAGCTTTGGAAGCACGGGTTTGGGAGAAGAAGAGTCTTAAATGTTTTCCCCATTACCCACAGTCTTAAAAAATGCTGACTCAGCATTTTTTCCAAGTCCAGAAAAAGTACCCTGTGATAAAAACCGATTGCAATTTTTTTTTTACCATTCCACTCTATTAGTCCTAAGGAAGCTTCGCACCAAATAAGAATTCTCAGTGCCGTGTAGTTTTGAAGATATGAGCATTTGAATGTTTTTCTATTTTTAGCTCCTGTGGTTCCCATGGGGCATATTAAAAAAAACAATTTGACGTAAATCAAGTACTTATGACCCATTACTACTTCACATCAAATTTGGTTCAAATTGGGCTCGCGGTCTGGAAAATAGAAATTTTGGGAGGGGAAAAAATTCTTGCCCCTCCCGTAACGACAACAAATATTGCCCCTTGAACATCTCTTGAACACATTTGAGACTACACCTCAAAAGGAAGCTGCATACCAAATATCAAGTCTCTGCTACAGCTGGTTCATGAGAAGATTTATAAAACAATAGGCCCCAAGGGGCCTTAATCGCTCACCTGCCAAAGTGGTTAAAAGAAGTATTTGAGGTCACATTCAGTTAGACATAGTTCATCAACACTACAAAGGAATGAAGTCATGAAAGGCAAATTTTATGGAAAAACACTGAGGAATGGATTTGAATAAACCTAACATGCCAAACCCTGCCACCCCCTACCCTTGCCCATAGAGAGCCCAAATATTAAGCCAGCGACTCAAATTTAACAAACTTGAATCTGATCCCCCTTGAGATGTTATATACCAAATATGAAAGAATTCTGACTGGTGGATCTGAAGAAGGTTTTTAAAGAAATGTCCTCACATTGCACTAAGTCAGGCCTGGCATTCTGAAAAATTCAGGAGGGCAAAAAATCGCTCTCCTCAATCAGCTTAGGAGAGCAATTAGCTTCACACAGCATTTTAAGTATCCAATTGAACAAACTCATTGAAACTGAAACCAACAGACTACATCAGTGATTTTATTAACTTTACAAAGGAAAAGCGAAATCTCTTAGACATCTAGATGTCTCACTCAACAACCGAACACACACTTGACAAGACCTGTGTGTGTACCCAGACCTGTTGTCCAAGAAAGTCATACGCCTACCACTACCACCTTCAACCCCCCCAAGGGGGGGTTGAAGGTGGTAGTGGTGGGCGTATGACTTTCTTGGACAACAGGTCTGCTTGAATCTACAGTCACATCCTGGTGCAAGTGCTTCAAGTGACAGGATAGTAGTAATGGTAGTATATTATAGTGTCAATATTCCTTGAATAATTACCCCTCAAACTGTGATGTCAGTTGTTGAACTTGAAACTGACAGAAAAAAAATATTGCTGTGACCCATTTTGCTTCAAATGATTGCAACTGTGTTTGGGTATGGTTGCAGCCATTACCTTTTACCACTAAACCACTTTCAAAATGAAATTACGTGATGTTATGTGTCTTTGAAGTTAAATTACATTTTTGCTTTACAACAAAAATTTAACGTGAGCATAATACATGTAATCTCGATCATCCCAGACCAAAATATTTAGGAGGGCAATTTTTCGCTCTCCTTAATTCTTTCAGGAGGGCAGTAAGGAAAGCTAAAAAATCGCTCTCCTGAAATTGCCAAGCCTGCTAAGTTAAACTTTAGGCTTAAATAGGGAGCCAAAATATTAACCCAGGGACCCAATTTGAACAAACATGAATCTGACCCACCTAGAGATGTTGAAAACCAAATATGAAAGGATTCTGATTGGTGCATCTGAAGAAGAAGATTTTAAAAGAAATTCTCTCATATTGCACTAAGTGAAACTTCAGGCTCCCATAGGTAGCCCAAAGTAATAATCCAGGGGCTCCATTTGAACAAATTGGAATCTGATCCTCCTAGAGATGTTGTATACCAACTATGAAAGGATTCTGACTGGTGGATCTGAAGAAGATTTTTAAACAAATTTCCTCATATTGCACTAAGTTAAAATATTAACCCAGGGATCCGATTTGAACAAACTTGAATCTGACCCCTCTAAAGATATTGTATACCAAGTTAAAATTTGGGCTCCTATAGGAAGCCTAAATATCAACCCAGGGACCAGATTTGAATAAACTTGAATTTGACCCTCATAGAGATGTTGTATACCATATATTTGAAAGGATTCTGACGGGTAGAACTGAATAAGATTTTTAAAGAAATTTCCTTATATTTGAGAGCCCTAATATCAACCCAGGGACTAGGTTTGAACAAACTTGAATCTAAACCTCCTAGAGATGTTGTATACCAAATATGAAGGCATTCTGAGTACAGGGTCTGAAGAGGATTTTTTTTTAAATTTACAATATTGCACGAAGTTGATATTCGGGCTCCAATAAGAAGTCCAAATATTTATCCAGGTAACCGATTTGAACAAACCTGAAACTGACCCACCTCGAGATGTTGTATACCAAATATGAAAGGATTCTGACTGGTGAAGCTGAAGAAGATTTTTAAAGAAATTTAAATTTTATAGTAAATTTCCTTTCTTATTATACCCACCACAATTGTTTACTACAGACCCTAACTCGGAAAATATACCCTTTTTTCTTTACTACAGGCTTGCACTACAGTGTAAGACCCTAACTCGGAAAATATACTCTCTATTTTGATCTTTCACAAGCGATTTGGGAAAGAAAAGTGGTGCAAAAGCACCAATAAAAAATAAACCAAAACTAGGCGCACACCCGTAGGGGACGCTCTTCTCTCAGTACAAATCCTCAGCTTCCGTAAACCAGTGCACAGGCAGTAACTAATGAATCATTCTTTTGAATCTGCCAACATTGGAGTTATGTGATCAGCGGAGAGGAAGGATTCTTACACGAATAAGAAGACGGGAGGGCCTCCATGTAAACAATTATGGTAGGTATAATAAGAAAGGAAATTTATTATAAAATTTAAATTTCTTATCAACCTACCTTACAACTGTTTACTACAGGCTGAAAAGACCAACCCCCACATAACCCAATTGCACAGGAACCGTGGGCAGAGGAAGAGGTCCCTAGGCCTATCAAACCATAGCATCACAATCATTAGTAAAAGACAATGAGAGATGGGGGTGGGGGGTGGGGGGGGTGGGGGGTGGGGGGGTGGAAGCCACTAGTAGCCTCCCAGGAAGCAACGGGAAGACTCTTGGAAAGAACTTGAGTGAGCAAGGAGAGGGTCTCCCTAAGCTCACGGCCCGTGTCGGCAGGTTTGACGTCGGAACGAGTGGCTTCACTCCTGACCCTTTTAACCAGTAAAGGGTCACAATCCTCAAATAACCCGACGTGTGGCGACGGGTGGCAACCGAAACATCTGAAAGCAGATGTGTGTATAGGGGTATGACAGGATCTACAAAGCGGGAACTCAGGAGAGTCGCCACAGACCTCTGAGGGACAGAAGGACCAGGCTGCACAAAAGGCGTTGTCCCGCAAAACTGGCCATGGGACCAGAGTGGGTGGACGGAAACGCCACAGAGTTCATGGTGGCCCCACCATGAACATCCAAATCCAATGAGAAAATTGCGGTGCTCGACGGCTTAGAGACCACAGCAGAGGGTTCGACCGGCAGACCCTTCCGAATTCGCCGAGTTGAAGTCAGGGAAGGCTGAGGCCTACACCCCACGTCCACACTACCAGACATCTCTGCAGACCCCTACAGGGATAAAACTGCTGTGCTCAACAGCTGAGAGGCCACAGCAGAGGGTTCGGTCAGCAGCCCCTTCCGACTTCGCCAAGTTGAAGTCAGGGAAGGCTGAGGTTGATACCCCACGTCGACACTACCAGACATCACTGCAGACCCCTGCAGGGATAAGCCGAAACAGTGACCGATGATGTTGCAGACGGAACAGCAGTAGCAGCAGATACGACGGGAGCTGTTGAAACTGGTGGAAAAGGGGAGAGAGCAACCGAGCTCGGCCTCCAAAGGAGGAGTAACAACCCTAATGACAGCTTCAGATGTCGACTGGAGAGAGACCATAATCCCGGAACCAGCAGGCATCTCTTCACCAGACAACTCAACAGCTCCAGCAGTATCCACCACAGAAAAGACTGCACATCCACCACGGAGCGGGTATAACTCTCACCAGACGTGGTCGTGTCGGGTGGCTCCGAACGACAATGTTTCCCCCCTCCCCCCCCCCTCCCCCCCCCCCCCACAGGAGGAACGGCCACGAGAACGCACCACAAGCATGGGCAAAAGGCGTCCTGGGCATAGGAGAGGTGAGAGCAGTAGAAGAAAAAGGTGAACTCAACAGATGTAGAAAGTAGAACACCCCCAACTACAAGAGTAAGGTGGCAGAAAATAAAGGACCGGCGGGAACACAACTGAACCCAGATGGCCGACAGGGACCAGAAAACAGAAATTCTGCCCTCAACAGAGAGGAGAAATCCTGTCCATACAGCCCCTCATTGACACTAAACTCTAATAATAATAATAACATCCAAAAGGATAACATAAATTTATAAACCGAAAAATTTTATGTCCGAACTGCATGGTACGAGAAAATGAAAAAAATTATAGTAATTTATATATTTTTTATACTTACCAATGACCCAGACTTAGCTGGTGCTAGCACTAAGATATTCAGGGCCAAACACAAATTTTGCCCCCCCCCCCCCACCCCAAAGAGTTCCCAACTCATGGGAGGGCCATCCCCGTCTGGGTCATAGGTAAGTATAAAAAATATATAAATTACTATCAATTTTTTCATATTTTTATACTGTAACCAATGACCCAGACTTAGCTGAATAGAAAAAAAGCTGGAGGGCCTAGGACATAAAGGAAAATCCAATAGGCTCAATTACAAAGACTTATCCCCTCAAGGAGAAAAGGAGAAAAAGGATTTACATATATCATTCTTGTTTATTAAAAATAAGAAAGACACATTACCACTGAGCACTATAACATCAATGATCTCTATTAACATTCAGTATAAACCATTATACTAATTTCTTAAAGGAAAGCCAATAAATAAAGATATTCCATAGAATGAGACTCTTTATACTCATTTAAAAGTATCCAAGGATTGTATATTAACGCTCGTATAACACGTGTCATATACAAATGCTTCACACCGAGCTACACTTTAAAAATATTACATAAATGAGATAAACATTATCTTTACACTTTAAAACCATCCCAGCACCGACTCAGAATTACTGACTCAGAAGGAGGTATTCCCTTGCTTTTCACTATAAAGCCGGTGATATAAGGGAACACCACCCCCCACCCCCACCCACTCCTTCCCCTTGCTCTGGGTCAATCACCATAGAACGAAGAGGGCAGCACGACAGAGTCACTGCTGGAACAGAAAGCTTACATAACTATAGTTGCAACCATTTAGTGGACGACATTCTGAGCACCAGATAATGCACCTAAACATCTAAGATCGCCAAAAATAGACTCCATATTTCTAAGGTAAAAATTAGTGAACGTAGAAGGCTGAGATCAGTATGTAGCCTTCATCAGATCTGTAATAGCGATACTATTAAAATAAGTTCAAGATGAAAACAGCGCTCTAACTTCGTGCGCTGAAATCTTAAGCACCGACTGCTGAGTTGAAGATAAACTTTCATAAGCAGTACGAATAGCCAACTGAATCCACCTAGAAATAGAATGGACCATAATGTCCTTCCTATTGGGAAGCAGAGACAGAAAGAAATGTTTTCGTCCCTTTCTGATAAACTCAGATCTGCGTTTGTAAATACGCATAGCTCTAACTGGACACAGCAAAGGCCTATGGCCATCGGACTCTTCTAGCAGAAGTGAAGGCTAAGAGAAAAGCGATCTTATAGAATAAGTATTTGAAGTCCACAGTGTTAAGGGGTTCAAAGGGAGCCTCTTTGAGCTTCAGAAGAACCCAAGCTAAATTCCACTTAGGAATTAACCTAAGGTTCTAGGTCTATTTATCGAAAAGTTTTTAACTAATTTAGATAAAGAGACATTAGATCCAATTTGTCAGCTATCATGATGAGCATATGTATCCGATAGCATAGACCTATAACCCTTAATAGTTACTGGCTGAAGTTTGATCTCGTCAAACAAGTAGACCAAAAAATTAGCAATGTCTGGAATGGAGGGATCATAAACATCAATCGAATGATCCCAAGACCAACGAGAGAAAACCTTCCACTTAGCTGCATAATTTAGCGAAGAGGAGGTCCTCCTACAGTTAGAAATTGCGTCCACTGCTCGTCCTGTAAATTGCTTGCTGTGCAAGAAGGACCGCACAACGGAAATATGTGAAGGTTGAGACCTTGCGGGTTGTGATGCAGTGTGCGTGATTTCCCTTGCGAGAGAAGGTCCTCCCATGGAGGAAGCTTCCGAGGAATGTCCCATAACAGACACCTGAGTAGATTTATCCATGGTCTCTGGGGCGACAGAGATTCTACCAACAGAATCTTGCAGTGAGATTGCTTGATTTTTAGCAATATCTGTTGAATCAACGGAGCTGGGGGATACGTGTATCCTATCATTCCGTCCCAAGAGATCGAGAGACCGTCTACTGCGAAAACTCGAGGATCTGGGCATGGTGACACATATGTCTGCAACTGATTGTTTAGATGTGTCGCAAACAAGTCTATCATTGGGCGATCCCATTGGTAGCAGATCTGAATGAATACTCACTTGTTGAGAGTCCATTCTGACGGCAACATGCGACCTTTCCGAGAGAGCGAGTCTGCTAGAATGTTCAGACGACCCGGAATGTGACAGACCGACAGAAGTACATGATACTCTAGAACAAACAGAAGGATTCTTTCCGTTAAGTTGAATAACGAAATGGAATGAGTGCCTCCCTGGTTCCAAATGTATGGTACTACTGTCGAATTGTCGGACAGTATTTGAACATGTGAATTCTGAATTATGTTCATCCAATGACGTAGCAAGCCAAATTGACATCATCTCCTTGATGTTTATGTGCTTGTTCAGGAACTGCGGATTCCAAAGACCCTGGCACCTCGAATCTGTTGGGCTCAATGTCGTGCCCCAAACTGTTTGACTTGCATCCGTCATAATCGTAAAAACCGGATCCGGAAGTTGCAGGGGAACTCCCTGAGTCAACCACTGAACATTTGCCCAAGTCTGAATCTCTTGTTTTACTTGGTTCGATAAGACGATGTTCGTTTCGAGCAAATGAATCTTCACACTCCAAGTCTGAGTGAAAAATATCTGGAGTGGACGTGTGCGTAAGCACCCCATCGGAATAAGGTCTGTGGCGGCTCCGCACAAACCCATCAGTCGCATGAATTCTCTCATTGTTACTGCGTCTGAGTGTAGACAAAAGTGAGCATAACAACTGACTAATTTCGCTCTGGGTAACGAAAGATGAACCAGATTGTTGTGCGTCTCGAAGCTCATTCCCAAGTGAATGAACGACTTGGACAGAACTAGATCCGACTTCTTTTCATTTATGATGAAACCAAGACGTCAGAGCAATTGAAGCAGACTTTGAACATCGTTCTGAAGAGTAAATCTGTTGCTGTATCTCTGAAGAATGTCGTCCAAGTAGGCTGACGTTACCGCAGACGAATGACCTCGGAAATGAGTCATTACCGAGTTCATTATTCGAGTGAAAGCCCAGGGTGCTAGACTGAGTCCGAAGCACATTGCTCGGAACTGTTAAATGACTCCTAGGACAGCGAAGCGAAGTTACTTTTTGAACGTCGGAAGTACCATGACATGAAAGTATGCATCCTTGAGATCTATGCTCGCAGCATAATCGTTCACTCGAATGCTTGCTCTCACCGATCGAATGGTCTCCATATAAAAATTCGGAGCCACGATCAGCTTGTTTATCCAGCTGAGATCTATAACTGGAAGGAACGAGCAGTCTGGTTTCGGTACCAGGAACAGGTGACTGTAAAAACCGGGAGATTCCTGGTTTTCTACGACCTCTATTGCATTCTTCTCCAGAAGAGATTGCACCTCTGATAGAAGCGAATCTCTTTTCTGAAGATTGGACGGAAGCTGAGTCCATCGTGGACTTCGTGTTAACGGAGGTTTTTTACTGAAGGACATTTTTAGGCCTTCTGAAATAACCTGTACCCATCAGTCGTACGTAATTGACAACCAATTGGTCAAAAATCTTGACAGCCTTCCGCCCACTGGAGCGCAATAGAGGTCTCCTGGACCTGCGAGGCTTGCGGGAAGAGAAACTATGTCCTCCCCGTCCAGTGCCTTGACCAGTCGACCTAGGGGCATCTGACCGGTTGTCTCGGCCAGAATTACGTCCCCTACCTGAGTCACTACTTTGACGGTCTCTGGACTAAGAGCTGGAGGATTTTTTATATCCTTTATAGGAGCTTTCCTTGGACGTACTCGCTCCAGAAGCTCCTAACTTACTCCTCTCTGCTGAGTCCGGTTTCTTAGAAACCGACTTAAAGAGCAGAGAATCTGAAGCTTTCTTGGTAATCTGATCATAGATTAATGAAAGCTTACCATCAAAGAGAAATTCGAGTGACTCGAAGAGAGTTTTTCACCTTAGAATCCACCTTAGTGGATGAAGCCGGGGCAGCATCACATCTGACTACCTCCAAATTTGCCACTGAAAGGGTGGAGTTATACGTGGAAAATGTGATTGCCCTAGAAAGAACTCTCAAGGAAGTTTGAACATCCTGGAATTCTTTACCATCGAGATGATGTGCTAACGCTCTGGTAAGGTGATCTGCTCATGATAATGTGTCTAAACTGGCTCTATCTCCAACATACTAGGGAGAATCGACATAGATGCCGGCAATGACAATTCCAAGTCTTCGGCCTGGTCGTCTAAATGCAGAGGAACTCTCGGCATGCCCTTTCCTGCCGTAGCAAATTTATTCTTATTGCTGATGAACGGCAGATGTAGAGCTTGTTGCGATAAGAAACTGGTTTTGCCTGTCTTAGAAGCTAATTTAAAAATAGCGTCATTCAGCAATTCAAACGTCCGTGAGACATTGCTGGACTGGACCGGATACTCAGGAACATCATCCTTAGTCCGGCCGAAAAAATCTGTATCCAGTGACGCTATCAGTCACTTATCCGGTATCGCAGCACTCTGGTCCGATGGAACAACCTCTGGAAGGTGTTGACGGATAAAATCCACCACCACCTTATGCTGTTCCAGAAGGGAAAAATCCAGCTCAGCAGTTTCCCTTTCACCATCCGACTGGACCAGATGCGAATCTCGGTCGTCCCTGTCTGACACTGCAGAGGAACGGACCGACCCAGCTTCCTCCGACAGTTCCTGATCTGAAACCATTTCCGAAGGTTGCTGGGATGCTGCGATGAGTTGCGCTATCACAGAGGCCTGTGGAGCTGCGGTCTTACGTTGCTTAGCCGCTGGAAGCTCCTGGGACGGTATATCCTGCATAATCCTTTTATGCGTACGTCCTCACTGGTGAGGCCTCGTGTCCTTGGCTACTGGATGGAGTGACCTAGATGACATGAGATCCTTTGTCGGTGAAGCAGGCTGGATATCTGAGATCACAAAGCCAAGGTGCGGTCGTGTGTGCTGGTGTGTAGAAGAGGAAGCCAATAGACTAGCCAATGCCGGCTGCCAATGCGACGGAGCGTCGAAAGCGGGAGGAGAGGACGTATGCTCTGACTGACGAGCGTTATGCACAACAACATCTGGCCCCAGATGTTGTTGAAAAGAGAGGGGCCTCTCTCACAGTCCGGGTAGACCTGAACAAGCTTTCTACCGGACTGACTGGCTTCCTCTAATCCATCCTCCATTCCGCCGTCGCAGGGTGTGCGTGATCCGAGTTTATAGTGCTCGCAACACCCTTTTTCCTCTCCTGGACTGAATGGACATACCCGGCGTCACACCACTCACTTGACGAGTGATAGATCCGCCGTTCGAGCTAGCTGGCGACAAGACCGTAAATCCCTTTTGGGACCTAGGCACTTGTCTGGTTTCACTGAGCACTTTTGCCGCTAGCTCTTCATTGATTTGCGACAACAGCAGCACACTTCTGGAAGACATCACGGAAACATCACCCTGTTCTTGTTCCTCTGAAAAAGAAACTGAAAAACTAGAGTGACCCTGTGGTGAGAGGACTGGCATCGACCTCTCACCACCAACACTGTACCATGACACATGTATCCAACATTTGTCATCCCAACTGGCACAAACCGTACAAGAATTAGTGTGAGTACAGTGACTACAGCAAATACAATGAGCATGAGAATCCGAGGAAGACTTCCTTGATTTACAATTTGAACAATATTCTTTCATAATTAAAAAATATTATACAGCTGTAGTACTCGCACTAACCCTCAAAAATACAAAGATACATAAGAATAATACAATCCATATCAAAATTTCGAAAAATAATTCAAAAGAAAATTTTGGAAAAAAACATTTTGACATGAGCCCAAGTTCCCAAAGGGAATGACGAGTCCAAATGGATCCCAAAAAGGTCTTAGTGTGGAAAAAAACTTTAAAACAATATTAAATATTAATATTACACTTACGGATAATATTAATGTATCTGACTACATAATAAACCTTACAGAAGACAAGGAATCACTAACACTTACAGAAAGTAACCGTTGTCAATGTAAACAAAAGTAAAAAAAAAAACGAAAACAAGACTCCAGGCACTGAAAAACATGGCCCGAAGTCAGTAACCAATTTTAAACACTATCCGATGTAAAACAGAATCTTCCACAGAAGAAACTGGAATACATCAGATGGTAAATGCATGACCAAAACGCTTAAACACCCCAAGGGTGAGGATGTTACCATGGAGATAACAGAATAAACATTCTGTAACTAAGCTAAACTCCCAAGAAATTTCAATAAAAAAATTTAAAAAATTATTCCAAAAGCATGGGAGATTAGCAAGGGGGGTTTCAAGGAAAGGGAGAGAGGAAACACTTAACAAACAGTGGAGATTTCATAGCAAGAATGAAAACATCAGGCCCATGCCCCGAAATTAGGGAACATGAAATAATTTTTATTAAAAATTATAAGTTACAGCCCTGAACACATCCATCCACTGTTTCTTCCTCTCATCCTCTTACTTCATCCTTGGATCCACCATTTCCATCATGATTTTGTGTCTGGCATCATTTTAACTGAGATTATAAGCACAGAAGTCAGTGAGATGTTTCTGACAGAAGAGCCAAACAAAGAATGAGGATTTGGTGCCAATTTTGGTACTTCCTTGACACTGCGCATGCGCAGTAGGTAAAAGTATGGAGGACCATATAGGACATTAGATTTTTTGATTTGGATGCAAATTTTGGGGATTGGGGGAGCAAAATTTGTGTTTAGCCCTGAATATTTTAGTGTTAGCACCAGCTAAGTCTGGGTCATTGGTTACAGTATAAAAATATCGCGTGCGAACACGGAGAATATATAAAATTCAATGAAAATGTGGTTGAAAATAATAACGAGAATATATAAAACACAGTCCTGTTATTATATGATCCTCAGATCCATAATTCCAGTCACAAGTAACCATTATCAACGAGTTGAATTATCGCTGTTTCTTAAAGTAAATATGGACGACTCGCCACATGGGTGGATGAAAAAAGAATGGTTCATTAGTTTCTGCCTGCATACTGGTTTACAGAAGCTGTGAATTTGTACTAAGAGAAGAGTGTCTCCTACTGGGTGTGCACGTGGCGCTCAACACACTTTTGGCTTATTTTTTCTTGGTGCTTTTGCACCACTTTTCTTTCCCAAATTGCTTGGGAAACGTCAAAATAGAGAGTTTATTTTCCGAGTTAGGGTCTTCCACTGTAGTGCAAGCCTGTAGTAAAGAAAAGAGAGTATATTTTCTGTGTTGGGGTCTGTAGTAAACAATTGTAAGGCAGGTTGATACGAAATTCCCTTATACTGCACTAAGTTAAAATTCAGGCTCCCATAGGGAGCCCAAATATAAACCCATGCAGGGACTCGATTTGGACAAACTTGAATCTGACCCCCCTATAGATGTTGTATACCAAACATGAAAGGATTCTGACTGGTGGATCTGAAGAATATTTTAAAAGAACTTTTCTCACATTGCACCGAGTTAAACTTTGGGCTCCAACAGATATTCGAAATACTAACTCGGGGCCTAAAGAAGATTTGTTTTAAAATTCAAAACATTGCATGAAGTTGATATTCGGGAGTCCAAATATTTACCCAGGTAACCGATTTGTAAAAACCTAAAACTGACCCACCTCGAGATGTTGTATACAATATATGAATGGATTCTGACTGGTGAATCTGAAGAAGATGATTTTTAAAGAAATTCCCTCATACTGCACTAAGTTAAAATTCAGGCTCCCATAGGGAGCCCAAATATAAACCCAGGGACTCGATTTGAACAAACTTGAATCTGACCCCACCTAGAGATGTTGTACAACAAATAAGAAATCATTCTGACTGGTGGATCTGAAGAAGAAGATTTTTCAAGAAATTTCCTCATATTTCACTAAGTTAAAATTCGGGCTCCTACAGGGAGCCCAATTATTAACCCAGGACCCAATTTGAACAAACTTGAATATGACGTCCCTAGAGATGTTATATACCAAATAACAAAAGATTCTAATTGATGGTTCTGGAGAAGAAGATGTTTTTTAATTTTGGAAAACAATTTATCGGTTCTATCAGAGTAATGCCCCAATTTATTGGTTCTATCAGAGTAATGCCCTGCGGGCATGACAACTTTATTTTAACAAACTTGAATTGACATATGATAAGGACCATGCACATCAAATTTGGTTCAATTCGGCCCTGTAGTTTATGAGGAGAAGAAGATAATGTAATGTTCATGACGGATGGACAGATGACAAGTGATCACTTTAGCTACCCCTGACTTTCAATCAGGTGAGTTAAAATTGGGACATTTTGGTCACACTCCCTACTCAATATGAGCAGAAACCCAAATTGAAGAAAAACCCGAATGCCCCTTTATAACCACTACTCGTGTGAAATTTCATTAAAATGTTGCAAGTGGTGTGGGAGAAAAAGACCCAAACACCACCTTCACAATAGACGAAAAGTGATCAGAATAACTCACCCTGACTTTCAGTCAAGTGAGCAAAAGAGTGAGGAATATATTTTTTTGCTACGCTTAATGCAGGCCTGGCATGCCCAGACCAGCTAAATCACTGGTAGTGCCACCCCTGTAGGTTAAAATTTCATTTTGGTTTCAGGTCCCCTGGGCCCAAGCAACATGGTTGCAGTCGGCCTCACTGCCACTCCTGACCCAGCATCTCGCTATTGGGACTTGGTTGCAACACTCATGGCTCTAGTGCCAAACCGGCGAACCCCTGAGGTCATCTGCTGGGGACGTACTTCCCCTTCCCCACTTTGTTGCCTGGGCAGGTGGTTCTCGGTGCGTTTGTGGTCCATCTGGCTTCTCTGCTTCCGACGGTTTGGTGGGGCTCTCCCTTGACTTGTTTGACCTGGACCATGGCCTTCCAATTCAGTAAATAATGTAAATGATGGGTGTAATGGGTTTAATGCCCCAATATACATATACTACCCAGTGTGCCCGCGACACACTAAAACCCTTTGGCTCCCCAGTGCAGGTCCCTCTCCCCCTCTCTCCAAACGGTCCATCTGGATTAAAGTTCCAACGAGATGGGCTCGACTTTTGGTGGGTTTGTGATTTGGAAATATGGTCTTTTGCACATCCAAACGAAGCTATCAGTCTGATCAGATGCAGGTTAATAGCAAAGCTCGGGAATTTCTGTTACCTTTTATAAAATAAATTTTAATCAGCTCATTTTACACATTTAAGTAGGTCATTTCGTTACTTTTACAAATATTTCTATTTCATTTTACATTACCCCAATACGTGCTTGATATCGCCATTGTCGAATGCAAACAGAAGACTCCCTTTTCCCTTTTACTTTAAAGAAGAGAGCCTTATGTTTATACAAGAGGCCTCTAGGCCAAGATAGCTCTGCCCAGGGCAACTACTTTCAGGGGCAGTCATATACAGGGTAACATTTGATCCCCAATCTCTGATTCTGATAATCCTTTACCCAACATGGATAGCAGACAACATCATCAATTTTTGTCTCAAAAACATAGCTTATGGCCCCTCATTGGAACAACTCAACTTTGTTGAGCTTGTTCAATGAAGGCTCATTAGCTTTGTTTATTACACAAAAATTGAAAACATAATAAAATTTGGCAAATACAATGGTGTTACTTTGACCAGGTAGTCTGTGACCTTAACGTTGATGGATACAGACCTTATTGTGATTGATGGCACGCTGTCTACTGACAATACATACCGTCATAAATTTTCATTAAAAAATACACAGTGGTTAAGAAATTATGGCTCGGAGAAACAAAATGTTGACGCCAGATGACGGATGGATGGACGGCTAGATGGACGGACAGATGATACAGACCTTATTATGACTGATGGCACACTGCCTAGTGACAATACATAATTATGGTTAAGAAATTATGGCTTGGACAAATAAAATGTTGACATTTTCTTGAGTGTTACCTTTACCATGTTGCCTGTGACTTTGACCTTGATGGATACAGAACTTATTATGATTGATGGCACATTGCCTAGCGACAATACATACTGTTATAAAGATTTGTTAAAAAATATCCAGTGGTAAAAAAATTATGGCTCGGAGAAACAAAATGTTGACGCCGGATGACGGATGGACGGACGGCTAGATGGACGGACAGATGATACAGACCTTATCATGATTGATGGCACACTGCCTGGTGACAATACATAATTATGGTAAAGAAATTATGGCTTGGACAAACAAAATGTTGACATTTTCCTTAGTGTTACCTTTACCATGTTGCCTGTGACCTTGACCTTGATGGATACCGACCTTATTATGATTGATGGCACATTGCCTAGTGACAATACATACTGTTATAAAGTTTTGTTAAATATCCAGTGGTAAGAAATTATGGCTCGGAGAAACAAAATGTTGACGCCGGACGACAGATGGATGGATGGATGGATGGCCAGACGGACGGATGGACGGACGGATGTTACAGACCTTATTATGATTGATGGCACACTGCCTAGTGACAATACATAATTATGGTAAAGAAATTGAAATGGCTCGGACAAACAAAATGTTGACAATGGACTGACAGACGGACAGCTAGACGGACAGACATACCAACATTTGGAAGATATGTGACTAGGACTTATGTGGCTTAGAAAAGTTATGTTCATCCAAATATTATGTGGTGTCCAACTATTATGTGGCTAAAGAACAAATATTATATGGCTTCCAACTATTGTGTGGCTGAAAAATGGAATATTATGTGTCTATGAATTAGTTAATTGCAACAAAATGTACCATTAAACAATCAGAATATGTTGGAATTATATCAGATGTAACCAGATGCAGCTGATAGCAATGCTGTAGTTCAGAACAGTGGAAAAGTGGAATAATTAGCCACATAATATTTGGAATAATTAGCAACATATTTGGATTTGGACATGGACCTCCATGTCCATGGACATTTTTCCTTTCAACTTATGGAGGGGTGGGGGTGCGGGGACTGGCTATAAAATTAAATAGGCTAGATATGTCCAACAGATCATTTTAAAAAGGTCAGCTGAACCCTTTAGCCACGTAAAAGAAATTGGCCACATAAGTATCCTGTTTTACCAAATCGAAGCCACATAAGTATCGTAATGTAAACATGGTTGGACGGACAGATGATACAAACCTTCTTATGATTGATGGCACACTGCCTAGTGACAATGCATAATTATGGTGAAGAAATTATGGCTCGGACAAACAAAATGATGTTTTCCTGAGTGTGTTGACGTTTTCCTGAGTGTAACCTTTGCCATGGCGTCTGTGACCTTGACCTTGATGGATACAGACCTTATTATGATTGATGGCACACTGCCTAGTGACAATACATACTGTTATAAAGTTTTGTTGAAAAATATCCAGTGGTAAAGAAATTATGGCTCGCACAAACAAAATGTTGACGTTTTCCTGAGTGTGTTGACGTTTTCCTGAGTGTTACCTTTACCATGTCGCCTGTGAACTTGACCTTGATGGATATAGACCTTATTGTGATTGATGGCACACTGCCTATTGACAATACATACTGTTATAAAGTTTTGTTAAAAAATATCCAGTGGTAAAGAAATTATGGCTTGGACAAACAAAATGTTCACGCTGGACGACAGATGTACAGATGGACGATGGACAACTCGATATCAGAAAATCTCTGCTGACTTTGTCAGGCGGAGCTAAAAAGTTTAAACTGTCATTACATGTATGTAAACATACTCTTGAGGACTCTCCTGAAGCAAGGTAGGCCAAGAGAAATCCAAGCTTTAATTGCAACAACATCAACAAATACATCGAGGGAGTGCGGTGGCTCAGTGGTAGACTGTTGGTCTACTATGCTAGAGGTCCCGAGTTTGATCCCCATCTGGGATGACTGGTGTTGTGTCCTTGGGTAAGGTGCTTTATCCCAGTTGCCTACATGGGGGCACGATGACAATGTGTACTAAGGCATACTGCTCGTCGATGGTGCACATGTCTTCAACCGCTATAACCCTGCTTGAGCAGAGTTAGAATGTAGAGTAGCTGACAGTTCCTCGGTGATGCTCAGTGGTTCTCTCCAGGTGCTCCGGCTTCCTTCACCCATAAAACTGTCACAGTCACAATTAGCCATTGTGCATAAGTATGTGATCTTAAATACAAATAAATAAACAAGTGTTTGACCACCGAGGTGGTAATAGTCCCCTACGGCGCTTTTGTGACATAAGGTGTTTTTGTCATAGAAGACACTAGAGTATATAAGCATCTTGGATTTTGAAAAAAAAATATTGAGCGTGCATAATCCCCTCACAACCCTTTATCCATGTATCATATATGAAAGGCGTAGCTTGAACCATGTTGGAGTGAGGGGTGGTAACATAAAATAGAGAAAAAAGCTTAAAAAACACAACAAAAATGGCCGCCATGCCGCCATCTTGGATTTTGAAAAAAAAATATTGAACGTGCATCATCCCCTTCCAACCCTCTATCCATGTGCCATATATGCAAAGTGTAGCTTGAACTGTTGGTGGGAGGGGTGGTAACATGAAAATAGAGAAAAAAAGCTTAAAAAACACAACAAAAATGGCCGCCATTCCACCATCTTGGATTTTGAAAAAAAAAATTTTGAGCGCGCATCATCCCCTCAGAACCATTTATCCATGTTCCAAATATGAAAGGTGTAGCTTAAAGCATGTTGGAGGGAGAGGTGGTAACATAAAAAACAGACAGACAGACGGACGGACGAATTTTGGAAAAAAAATATTGAACGTGCAACATCCCATTACAACCCTCTATTCATGTGCCAGATATAAAAAGTGTAGCTTGAACCATGTTGGAGTGAGGGGTGGTAACATAAAATAGAGAAAAAAAGCTTAAAAAACACAACAAAAATGGCCGCCATGCCGCCATCTTGAATTTTGAAAAAAAAAGTATTGAACGTGCATCATCCCCTCCCAACCCTCTATCCATGTGCCAAATATGCAAAGTGTAGCTTGAACCATGTTGGTGGGAGGGGTGGTAACATGAAAATAGAGAAAAAAAGCTTAAAAAACACAACAAAAATGGCCGCCATTCCACCATCTTGGATTTTGAAAAAAAATTTTGAGCGTGCATAATCCCCTCAGAACCATTTATCCATGTACCAAATATGAAAGGAGTAGCTTAAAGCATGTTGGAGAGAGAGGTGGTAACATAAAAAACAGACAGACAGGCGGACGGACGGACGGACGGACGGACGGACGGACGGACGGACGGACATCCTAACAAATTGGTAGTTATGTGGCTATTTTTATGGGACTACAATAAAATGCATGTCCATTATATTAAAACAAGTGATTTTGGGGAATATTTTTGGGGTGGTAGCAAACCCTGACCCTACCCTTTACTGAACCTACCCCTACTCCCCCCACCCCCAATTCTAAAACCCACCCTAGACTAATGAAAATTCAATATATTCCTAGTCTATTTTAACTAAAATGCATGTCCGTTGTATTAAAACAACTTTTTGGGTGAAAAATTTTTGGGGTGGTAGCAAACCCTAACCCTACCCTTTACTGACCCTAACCCCACCCCACCCCAACTCTAAACCCCACCCTAGAATAATGACATTTAACTATGTGGCTAGTCACATAAATTGCAGTAGTCACCTAACCCCCATTTCTACCAACAAATAGCCACCTTAACCCTCATATGTCTGCCCGGACGGACGGACGGATGGACGGACGGACAGATGGACAAACAGATGGACGGAGTGCAATCCTATAGTCCCCTTACGGAGGCCCCAAGGGGCCTTAATCGCTCACCGGGCAAAGTGATTCAAACAAAGTGGTTCAAAGAAGTATTTGGGGTCACATTCAGTTAGACATGGTTCATCAACACTACAAAGGAATGAAGTCATGAGAGACAATTTTTATGGAACTAGGGACATGGCTTGAACACACTTGAATCTTACCCCCCTAAGGATGCTGCATACCAAATATCAAAAGCATTCATCTGCTGGATCTGAAGAAGAAAATTTTTAAGAAAATTCCTCATTTTGAACTAAGTTATCATTCGGGCTCCCACAGTGAGCCCAAATATGAACCCAGGGACTTGGCTTGAACAAACTTGATCTCACCCCCTAAGGATGCTGCATGCCAAATATCAAAACATTCTGACTGCTGAATCTGAAGACTTTTTATAGAAAAATTCCTCATATTGACAAAGTTATAATTTGGGCTTTAACAAACTTGAACCCCCCCCCCCCCAAAGCATGCTGCATACCCAATATCAAAAGATTCTGCCTGCTGGATCTTGAGAAGAAGATTTTTTTCAGAAATTTGCCTGAAATGCACTAAGTTCCATTTTGAGCTTCTATTGTGACTCCAAATATGAATCCACGGGGCCGATTTGAACAAACTTAAATCAGATCCACCCCACAATGTTGCATATCAAATATCAAAAGATTCTACCTGCTGGATCTGGAGAAGAAGATTTTTTTAAGAAATTTGCCTGAAATGCACTAAGTTCCAATTTGAGCTTCTATAGTGACTCACTGACTCCAAATATGAATCCAGGGGGCTGATTTGAACAAACTTAAATCAGATCCACCCCACAATGTTGCATACCAAATGTCAAAAGATTCTGCCTGCTGGATCTGGAGAAGATTTTTTTAAGAAATTTGCCTGAAATGAACTAAGTTCCAATTCGAGCTTCTATAGTGACTCACTGACTCCAAATATGAATCCAGGGGAGCCGATTTGAACAAACTTAAATCAGTGAGCCCAAATATGAACCCAGGGACTTGGCTTGAACCAACTTGAATCTCATCCCCCCCCCCCCCCCCCCCCCCCAAGCATGCTGCATATCAAATATCAAAAGATTCTGCCTGCTGGATCTTGAGAAGAAGATTTTTTTAAGAAATTTGCCTGAAATGCACTAAGTTCCAATTTGAGCTTCTATAGTGACTCCAAATATGAATCCACGGGGCCGATTTGAACAAACTTAAATCAGATCCACCCCACAATGTTGCATACCAAATATCAAAAGATTCTGTCTGCTGGATCTGGAGATGAAGATTTTTTTAAGAAATTTGCCTGAAATGCACTAAGTTCCAATTTGAGCTTCTATAGTGACTCACTGACTCCAAATATAAATCCAGGGGGCTGATTTGAACAAACTGAAATCAGATCCACCCCACAATGTTGCATATCAAATATCAAAAGATTCTGCCTGCTGGATCTGGAGAAGAAGATTTTTTTAAGAAATTTGCCTGAAATGCACTAAGTTCCAATTTGAGCTTCTATAGTGACTCACTGACTCCAAATATGAATCCAGGGGGCTGATTTGAACAAACTTAAATCAGATCCACCCCACAATGTTGCATATCAAATATCAAAAGATTCTGCCTGCTGGATCTGGAGAAGAAGATTTTTTTAAGAAATTTGCCTGAAATGCACTAAGTTCCAATTTGAGCTTCTATAGTGACTCACTGACTCCAAATATGAATCCAGGGGGCTGATTTGAACAAACTTAAATCAGATCCACCCCACAATGTTGCATACCAAATATCAAAAGATTCTGCCTGCTGGATCTGGAGAAGAAGATTTTTTAAGAAATTTGCCTGAAATGCACTAAGTTCAAATTTGGGCTGCTATAGTGAGCCCAAATATAAATCCAGGGGGCCAATTTGAACAAACTTGAATCAGATCCACCCCATAATGTTGTATACCAAATATCAAATGATTCTGCCCACTGGTTCTGGAGAAGAAAATTTTTTAATAATTTTTCTATAATTCATACGGTGCTATCAGAGTTATGCCCCATACAGAGCCCCCAAGGGACGTGGCCATTTCATTTGAACAACCTGAATTGCCATACAGTAATGAACATCCACATGAAGTTTTGTGAAAATCGGACTAGTGGTTTCAGAGGAGAAGTCGTTTGAAAAACGTTTACGACTGACGACGGACGCCAGACGACGGATGGCAAGTGATAAGTTGAGCTCCCTTCGGTGAGCTAACAATTCCTCATTTCAAACTAAGTTACAATTCAAGCTCCCACGGTGAGCCCAAATATGGACCTAGGGATATGGCTTGAACAAACTTGAATCTCACTCCCCCTAAGGATGCTGCATACCAAATATCAAAACATTCTGACTGCTGGATCTAAAGAAGATTTTTAAAGAAAATTCCTCATTTTGAACTAAGTTATCATTTGTGCTCCCACAGTGAGCCCAAATATGGACCTACGGACATGGCTTGAACAAACTTGAATCTCACCCCCCGATATAAGGATGCTGCATACCAAATATCAAAACATTCTGACTGCTGGATCTGAAGAAGATTTTTAAAGAAAATTCCTCATTTTGAACTAAGTTATAATTCAGGCTACCACAGTGAGCCCAAATATGAACCCAGGGACTTGGCTTGAACAAACTTGAATTTCACCCCCCTAAGCATGCTGCATACCCAGTATCAAAAGATTCTGCCTGCTGGATCTTGAGAAGAAGATTTTCAAAGAAATTTGCCTGAAATGCACTAAGTTCAAATTTGGGCTCCTACACTGAGCCCAAATATAAACCCAGGGGGCCGATTTGAACAAACTTGAATCAGATCCCCCCACAATGTTGCATACCAAATATCAAAAGATTCTGCCTGCTGGATCTGGAGAAGAAGATTTTTTAAGAAATTTGCCTGAAATGCACTAAGTTAAAATTTGGGCTTCTATATAGTGAGCCCAAATATGAATCCAGGGGGCCGATTTGAACAAACTTAAATCAGATCCACCCCACAATGTTGCATACCAAATATCAAAAGATTCTGCCCGCTGGATCTTGAGAAGAAGATTTTTTAAGAAATTTGCCTGAAATGCACTCAGTTCGAATTCGAGCTTCTATACTGAGCCCAAATGTGAATGCAGGGGTCCGATTTGAACAAACTTGAATCAGATCCACCCCACAATGTTGCATACCAAATATCAAAAGATTCTGCCTGCTGGATCTGGAGAAGAAGATTTTTTAAGAAATTTGCCTGAAATGCACTAAGTTCAAATTTGGGCTGCTATAGTGAGCCCAAATATAAATCCAGGGGGCCAATTTGAACAAACTTGAATCAGATCCACCCCATAATGCTGTATACCAAATATCAAATGATTCTGCCCACTGGTTCTGGAGAAGAAGATTTTTTAATAATTTTTCTATAATTCATACGGTGCTATCAGAGTTATGCCCCATACAGAGCCCCCAAGGGACGTGGCCATTTCATTTGAACAACCTGAATTGCCATACAGTAATGAACATCCACATGAAGTTTTGTGAAAATCGGACTAGTGGTTTCAGAGGAGAAGTCGTTTGAAAAACATTTACGACGACGACTGACGACGGACGCCAGACGACGGATGGCAAGTGATAAGTTGAGCTCCCTTCGGTGAGCCAACAATTCCTCATTTCAAACTAAGTTACAATTCAAGCTCCCACGGTGAGCCCAAATATGGACCTAGGGATATGGCTTGAACAAACTTGAATCTCACTCCCCCTAAGGATGCTGCATACCAAATATCAAAACATTCTGACTGCTGGATCTAAAGAAGATTTTTAAAGAAAATTCCTCATTTTGAACTAAGTTATCATTTGTGCTCCCACAGTGAGCCCAAATATGGACCTAGGGACATGGCTTGAACAAACTTGAATCTCACCCCCCTATATAAGGATGCTGCATACCAAATATCAAAACATTCTGACTGCTGGATCTGAAGAAGATTTTTAAAGAAAATTCCTCATTTTGAACTAAGTTATAATTCAGGCTACCACAGTGAGCCCAAATATGAACCCAGGGACTTGGCTCGAACAAACTTGAATTTCACCCCCTAAGCATGCTGCATACCCAGTATCAAAAGATTCTGCCTGCTGGATCTTGAGAAGAAGATTTTCAAAGAAATTTGCCTGAAATGCACTAAGTTCAAATTTGGGCTCCTACACTGAGCCCAAATATAAACCCAGGGGGCCAATTTGAACAAACTTGAATCAGATCCCCCCACAATGTTGCATACCAAATATCAAAAGATTCTGCCTGCTGGATCTGGAGAAGAAGATTTTTTAAGAAATTTGCCTGAAATGCACTAAGTTAAAATTTGGGCTTCTATATAGTGAGCCCAAATATGAATCCAGGGGGCCGATTTGAACAAACTTGAATCAGATCCACCCCACAATGTTGCATACCAAACATCAAAAGATTCTGCCAGCTGGATCTGCAGAAGAAGATTTTTTAAGAAATTTGCCTGAAATGCACTAAGTTCGAATTTGGGCTTCTATGGTGAGCCCAAATATGAATCCAGGGGGCCGATTTGAACAAACTTGAATCAGACCCATACCAAGATGCTGCATACCAAGTATCAAAAGATTCTGCCCACTGGTTCTGGAGAAGAAGATTTTTTAATAATATTTCTATAATTCATACGGTGCTATCAGAGTTATGCCCCATACAGAGCCCCCAAGGGACGTGGCCATTTCATTTGAACAAACCTGAATTGCCATATAGTAATGAACATCCACATGAAGTTTCGTGAAAATCGCACCAGTGGTTTCAGAGGAGAAGTTGTTTGAAAAATGTTCATGACGCCGGACGACGGCCGGCCGGTGATAAGTTAAGCTCCCTTCGGAGAGCTAAAAATAACAAATACATCGACTACATCAGTTTGTTCAACATAAAAAGCTTTGCATGGCTCAAATCGTCCATATTATTATAAGTATTCGCTCCTTGTCTTTTCATCCAAAAAATTACAAACAATAGTTATGAAAACATCACGCCAACCGCACATTTGTCTTGTGATATTTGCCACACAATACCGCATCAATGCTACAGGAATATCGCCATAATAAGTCGCTAATATGGCATCATTAACAAAAGAATATGAGCTAATGGTATACTTTGTTATAGGCTGTACTGTATGTACAGTAATTTTGAGACTTCTTCACCTTAATATTTAAAGACCTATTTCAGGTTTTTCCTATCTCAGAGCATCTACCCTGACCATGCCATCTTTAGGAGGTCCTGATGACAATAGACAAAACACCTGGGCAGTGATTTCTAGTCAGGTCTTGGCTGCCTTAACAGGCAGCCAAGACTAGACTTGAAATCACTGCTAAATAGTTGGACAGGTACAGGTTGTAGTCTAATGGGAATACAGGACAGTTGCCAAGGCCATTGGGGGTTAATAAATCTGAAAAGAAAATCAGTCACTTCTTTCATGAAACCGAACCTTTCAACTGCTATCAAGCCTCAACAGGGCCTTATAAATAGTGAATGTAGGAAAATTTGAAAATTCAGACTGTTTTGGTATTCAACGATTGGTTCGGTTTAGTTTTTGGTATCCTCATGATATCAGTATTGGTTTGGTATTCCAGTATATTGCCCATCTCTACACTTGTTTTTTTTTTTTTTTTCAAAGCAATGCAATGGTGGCAGTTAGAGTCTGTATGGGAACTTTGGGGTTAAAAACTCAAAAGGCAGAACTATATTCTTCACTACCTATCAATTCGAAGGATACTGATTTATATTTCCCAGGACCAAATTTGTTTTCTCCACAATCTACATGTTCTGCAGGCTGCGTGACTCTAAAAACATTTTCTCATTATCTTCCTACAAGAAAGACAACTGACTCATGATGTGATGCCAGATACAATCTAGATGTGTCAGTACAATACATACAATGTATGCCCCCTCGAGAAAAGAAAGTTTGGAAAAACTGATTCTCTTGAGTTTTCACATCATGAACTTAGTTTGAGGTCAATAACTCTGCAAAAAATCATTCAACCAGGACCAAACTCGAACTTGAGTTTTTGGTACCCAGACATCAGCCAATTATCTCAATGTACGGTGAAAAAAATCTGGAAAATTGTTATTTTGGAATGATAGAATGACGAAACCAGATGCTAAAGTGAGCCTAAAATGCTCACATGACTCAAGTTGTCAAAAGGGATGAGTGTGTCAGGTGATGGGCAGTAAGAGCAATTTTTTGATTTGCCATGACACAACCAAAGATTTTTTTTGCCATTCATTTCTGGCAGTCTTAGGAAAGGTTCCCATGCAAAAACAAGTCTCAACAAGAGGGGGGGGGGGGGGGGGTGGAGGAGGAGGGGGGTGTATCCCCTTTAGCTCACCAATGCATGGCATGCAATAAACCTAGGCTTATTTCAATTCTGCAAAAAATGTCCAGTCATGTACATGTATAGCAAAACAGGTCAGAAGTCCACTGACAAAAAAGTCAAACATTGCATTAAAAAAGTCCAAAATCTCCGAAAAATGTCCAGCCAAGGATTAATGTCATCTTATATTGATGCAGTTAACACATATATGAAATTATAAAAGCCACAGCATACCAGTGGCACCCTCCAATCATGTACAGTATAGCAAGACAGGTCAGAAATTTTCTATGTCAAAACTTACAAAAAAGTCTAACATTCCATTAAAAAAGTCCAAAATCTCCAAAAAATGTCCGGCAAGGGTTAATGTCATCTTATATTGATGCATTTAACACAAATATGAAATATAAAAGCCACAGAGTACCGGTGGTAGCCTCCACTCATGTATACCACACTGACAGTGTCCACACTAACAAAACAGTCAAATATTGTATTAAAACAGTCCAAAATCTCCAAAAAATGTTCGGACAATATATATATATATTAAATATATGTTGTCTTATATGGAAACATTTAACACATATATGAAATATAAAAGCCACGGCATACCAGTGGAAGCCTCCACTCATGTATAGCAAAACAGGTCAGAATTTTCTGGTCCACACTGACAAAAATGTCTAGCCTTGCAAAAACACTCTAAAAATCGAAAAAAATCTCACTGGGTTAGGGTCTGAGTGTAATTGTAAGCCATAGAACAGTATGAGGTGCATAGTAACAGGGCGAAAGTCAAAGCGGACTATTTCAATAACTTTAACACAAGGGTTGAAACAGACGCCGGCCTGCTTTGGGTCATGACATAAGTGCGCACAACTTCTTTGGTGAGCTAAAAAAGTATCCGAATGAAATTATTGTTCATTTTTAACTCCAACTCCTGTGACCTGTGGTTCTCTCTACCCACCCCCCCCCCCCCCCCCAAAAAAAAAAAAAAAAGAATTTGGGCATAAATCAAGTACTTATGACCCAGTTATACTACATGACAAATTTGGTTCAAATCAGCCCATTGGTTCTTGAAATAGAAATTTTGAAGGGAGACCAAATTTTGACCTACTGAGTTTCTTTGAACAAAAGTGAATTTACATTACTAAAGTAAGTTCCATACCAGAAATCTAAGCATTATTGCAAGTGACTTGTGAGAAGATGATTTTTAAAACATTTTAGGCTTATGGAGCATTAACCCCACCCCAAGGGTCTTAGTAACTTTTGGGGAAAACAAGCCAAGACCAATACCGGGTCTGGACCTGCGTCGCTGCATGCAATTGAATTGGCAAACAGGAAGTGGCTGCATGGCAGATCTGAAAATTGCATACACGATACAACTGATCATTATCAGGCTCCAGATGAAATATAAAATCAATCCCTTGCATAGAAGCCGAGAAAAGTTTAACGAAAAATTTCAATGTTCAGTGGGTACAGTAAAATTTCAAAGTATCGGCAAACAGGAAGTGGGTGCACGGCAGATGTGAAAATTGCTTACACGATACAACTCATCATTATGAAGCAGCAGACCAAATATAAAATCATTCCCTTGCATAGAAGCCGAGAAAAGTTTGACGAAAAATTTCAATGTTCAGTGGGTATAGTAAAATTTCAAAGTATCGGCAAACAGGAAGTGGCTGCACGGCAGATCTGAAAATTACTTACACGATACAACTCATCATTATGAAGCAGCAGACCAAATATACAATCAATCCCTTGTACAGAAGCCGAGAAAACCTTGACGGAAAATTTCAATGTTCAGTGGGTACAGTAAAATTTCAAAGTATCGGCAAACAGGAAGTGGCTGCACGGCAGATCTGAAAATTGCTTACACGATACAACTCATCATTATGAAGCAGCAGACCGAATATAAAATCATTCCCTTTCATAGAAGCCAAGAAAACTTTGACGGAAAAAGTGTTTAGGACGGACTGACGGGACAGACGGACTGACGGACATACTGATGGACAGATGGAGTCGAGCGGTTACTAGACCTGCTCTGCCACTGGCGACGCAGGTAAAAAACAGAAGAGTAAACTCCACCAGCCCAAAGATGGCTGCAGCTTCATTTGAACAAAGTAGAAAGGATATACTCCAATGATAGTCTGTGCCATATATGAATGAATTTGGCTCAGACATTTCAAAGAAGAACACAAGTCTCAAATTAGTTGATGGAGTACAAGAAAGATGATAACTCAGCCTTTTCCCAATGCTGACAGTGTTAAAATGGGCATATGGCACCCCATGACAAAACTGATAGGAATTTTTTTGGTCCATCTAGTTCCACTGGTGCAAAGGAAGCTGCATACAAAAAAACAATATTCTGGTCTGTGCAGTTTTTGAAATAATAATAATGCACGAAGTTAAACATTGGGCTCCCAAAAAGAGCCCACATATTAAGAAGAAGAATCTGAAGAAGGAGATTTTTTAAAGAAATTTCTGCCATAGGAAGCTTGGGTATTAACCCATGGACTCGATTGGAAAAATCTTCAATCTGACTCCCTTAGAGATGTTGTATACTAAATATCAAAAGATTCTAATTGATGGTTCTGGAGAAGAGTTTTAAAGAAATTTCCTCATATTGCACGAAGTTGAAATTTGAGCTCTCATAGGAAGCCCAAATATTAACCCTTGGGCTTAAATTTGAACAAACTTGAATCCCCCCACCCCCACCCCACCCCCACCCCCCATACAGATGTTGATTACCAAATATGAAAACATTCTGACTGGTGCATATGAAGAAGAAGATTTTTAAAGAAATTTCCTCACATTGTACTAAGTTAAATATTGGGCTCCAATAGGGGAGCCCAATTATTAACCCAGAGGCCCAAGTTGAACAAACTTGAATCTGCACCCCTGTACCCCCCCCCCCCCCCCTCCCCCAACCAACTTTAGAGATGTTGTATAAAAAATATGAAATCATTCTGAGATGTTGTATACAAAATATTAAAAGAATCTGACTGGTGGATCCTAAAGAAGATGATTTTTAAAGAAATTTCCTCATATTGCACTAAGTTAAAACTTGGGCTCCCAATAATAATGCAGGAAGTTAAACTTTGGGCTGCCATAGAGAGCCCAATTATTAATCCTGGCACTCGATTTTAACAAACTTGAATCTGACCCATCTAGAGATGTTGTATACCATACATCAAAAAAATATGACTGGTGGATCTGAATAAGAATTTTTAAGACATTTTCTCACATTGAAGAACCCAAATTTTAACCCAAGGACCTGATTTGAACAAACTTGAATCTGACCCCAATAGAGATGTTGCATACCAAATATGAAAGGATTCTGATTGGTGAATCTGAAGAAGAAGATTTTTAATGATATATCTGCATATTGCACTAAGTTAAACTTTGGGCTCCAATAAAGAGCACAAATATTAACCCAGGGACTCGATTTGAATAAATTTGAATCTGACCCCCTTGAGATGTTGTATACCAAATATCAAAAGAATCTGACAGGTGGGCACAATCGGACAGAATCAAGGAAATTGCATTTCTTTTTTTTTTGTTCTTCTTGAATTTCAAAATTATTCTCCCAGGAAGGCAATGTGCCCCGTCCAACGAGAGGGAGCACCACCTGTCGTGCTAGACCCATCTCGCTGCTACACGGCTCAGGCGATGTGGCTTATCATATTCTGTATGCCCCTGATGCAGATGCCAAAGGCATGAGCGATGGTAGGTGGTTTGGGGTGGGGGAATCTTCCCCCCCCCAACCCCCACCAAGAAACTTTGGAAACCAGTCAGAATAAAGTTTTTACCCAGCGAGGGGTGTGTCGATCGTCTGATTGATCCAAAGCTGGTCATTATTGAATAAGAAAAACGTAATTGTTTTCTGTTGAATTTGTGAACTACATTTGGTTATAATTATGATTAGGATTATGATTAGGCTAAAATAATAATAAAAATAATCAAAAATGTTGATTACAGTCTCTTGTGTTTCCTCAACCATGTCATGTGCAGAGGTGTTAAAACCAGGCCTTGACAATTCCATATTTTTGATTAACCCATTAACAGGTTACCCATTTAGTTGTTCATTAACCTTTTCTGAAGTTTCTGTAAATTTGTTTCATTAACCTGTTGGTTAACCAAAAATCCAAACACGATATGCCACAGGCATATCCCGAAAGCTGTAGGCCTGCACTGGTGGGATGGTTTGGGAGGGAAATGTAGAGTTATGCCCCTTCTGTTGGCAGCATGCGATGACTTCAGACGATGAAAATATCAACGAAACAGAAATACACAATCACTAGAAATATAGAGTTGTGCCTCTTCTGTTGGTAGCATTGCATATAAGAGTTGTGCCTTTTCTATTGGCAGCATTGCATACAGCAGTTAATAGGTCCAATAGGTGAATTTATTCGGCTGTGGCCCCATCATACATCAGGCCACAGTGCATTTCAATTTCCATAAACTGTAACATGTTTCTAATTATGCTTACAGTAGTCCAAACATGGTCTGAAAGTCTGTAATATAATTTTTGGGGTTTGGTAAATCCTTTCAAGGACGTACCAAACCAAAAGATTATATTACGGATTTTCAGGTCATGTTTGGACTATGTTTACAGCCGAATAATAAGCACACATTTAATATTTGTATGTGTACTACTTTCTGTTGAGGCATCCAATATGTTTCTTTGGAGGATAAATGCTTCTGTTGCTTTGTCGCGTCACCTAAATGTTATTTCACACCTTGTGCAAGTAGTGGTTAATTCAGTCTACATGCACTTTAATTAATCCCTTCAATCATAATTACTTTAATTGCATAGTCATTCAACCTAACAATTCAGTTAAATGATTTGTTACCAGAGAGAGAGAGAGGAGAGAGAGAGAATATTGTAATTAATTTTATATAATAATAATAACTCTTTGGCCAGCCGCTGATTTGTCGCGGTCCTCATAAGAGAAGGCCATCATTCCCCCTGCACCCCACCCCCCTCTTCCCCTCCTCTCCTCCCAGCATTCAGATATAAACTGCTTAATAGTGTCCCTCACTTCCTCTTTTTCAATTTCTTCAATAAGCATTCCTACCCTCTCCCTCGTGTCCCCCTTCAGCCATCTATCCTTTGTTTCTTCACCCCACTTCTGCATTATTCTTCCAGTAAATTTTATTCTATGAGGTATATACTGTGGGCATTCCAAGAGAAAATGTTCCAGGGTCTCCACTACTCCAGAGTGGCACATTTGGCATCCCTTTTCCCCATCTCTCCCAATTTTTCCCCGAAGCTCCAGTGATCTTGATCTCAGTTTGAACAGCAGTGACCCTCCAAAGGTGCCATCTAGGTACTTCTCAAAAGCTGGCTTTTCTTTATATTGTAACCCCTGCAGTGATCTTTTCACGCTAACCCCTGCTCGCCAGTTTCGATTGCAATCTTCCATGACTCTCTCTTTGACAAACCTTTTGCCTTCTTTCATTCCTACTTCTATGTTTGTGACCTCTATAGAGTAATTGTCCATTAGTTCCCTCACATGTTTTGACCACCCCCGTTTCTATATTAGAATTCCAAATGGTATCGAGCATCAATTTGCACCACCGGTTGTCAGGCAGGTTTCTCAAGTAGTTAAAGTAACACAGTTTTCCCAAATCTACCCTGTCCTTGATTTTCATCCACCCAAGCTCCCCCCTTACTGCTTCCAAAGCTGCAGCATTACTCGACCCTGTTATCCATCTGCCGGCATCATTTTGAGTATTTTCCAACTTCTTAATAACGGTTTGGTTTAATGGAATCACGTCCGTGCCATACGTTATACTTGGTAAACCCACCCTCTCCCACAGTGTTTTCCCCACAAAGACCTTGTTGAAACTATTTTTCCCTAAAAGTTTTAGTTGGTTCAGAATTCTTTTCCCCTTCAGAATCAGTTTGGCTGAGTAATTTCTGTACACCCCTCTTCCCGTTATATTTATGCTTACCCCTAGATACTCATACTCTCCCGTTTCTCCTACAGTGATTTGTTTGCTTTCCCCTTCGGGGATTGAGAACTCCCCCACTCTCCATCTCTTCGTCATATCTACCTTGCGTCCAACGGGTATTACCTTGCTTTTATTTTCATTTAGTTCGAGCCGCCAAGTGTTCCCATATCTACCAACAATTTCCAGCAGTTTCTCTAGCCCCTGTTCAGTTCTAGACATTAACACCATGTCGTCCGCAAAGAATAAGCCTGGTATCTTTATGTCTCCAACATTTACCCCCTCCGCACTCTGAATTAGTTCGTCCCCTAAATCTTTAACATACAGTGCAAACAAAATCGGTGAAAAGATACACCCCTGCTTGAGGCCTATATCCATAGGGACTCGTTTTGTAGTGATACTCCCTAGACTGAGTTGGCTTTGCACATCTGTATACAGTGCTTTCATGATTCCCACAAAGTCACCCCCCAGTCCGATGCCCTCGAGCTTTCGCCACATACCTTCCCTCCACACTCGGTCGTACGCTTTTTTCACATCTAGAAATGCCAGAAACATCTTTTTCTTTTCAGCCTTTGTTGATTCTATCAGTTGGGTGAGTGTAAATAGGTGATCAGTGACTCTTCGTCCTTTCCTGAAACCATTTTGAATTTCTCCTAAAAAACCTTTCTCTTCAATAACTTCCTCTAGTCTACCGTATATGACCTTACAGAATACTTTTCCGATGTTACTACTAACTGATATCCCCCTATAGTTATCTAGAACTTCCTTATCCCCCTTTTTGTGTATGAACGACACCTTACTTTCCCTCCACTCTCTGGGGACCTCTTGCTTTCGCAGAGCCAGGTTGAAAAGGTTTGTCAGGACTTCAATAAGTGCCTCGCCTCCATTTTTGAGGAATTCGTTCGGAATTTCATCAGTCCCTCCCGCTTTACCATTTTTTAATTTCGAGACCACGTTCCGCACTTCTTCTGCCGTTATTTCGCTACATACACGATTGGATAGGTTCTCCTCCACCAGTGTATTTCTTTTTGGTGGGGACCCACTGCCCCATCGCCTATCGTTTATCTTTTCCCAGTGCTTGACTAACTCTGAAGCGATACGGCCTTTATCTTCTGTACTTTCCCCATCCACTTTGATACTCTGCACACTACTTTTCCCCCGTTTATTTACCCAGTTCCAAAATACATTTGAGCTCGAACCCCCCGTTTTCTATTTGATTTGTTTTTGTTTAAAACTTTAAGTAATCACCGTGGTGACCCAGAAAAAGTTCCAGCACAGTCAATCAGGCTGATTAGTCTATTTTTAGCACAACTGTTACATAACAGCAATCTGCAATACTGGTTTTAAATGAGAGGTACAGGTAATGCATTACGTCATAATAACATTTATTGTTCCAGAGTATTTTCCACTCAAATACCAAGACAGGGTGGATGGTCCAAGTGAGGGAGTTAATAGTGAACTACTCATTGGAGATCACAGACATAGACGTAGGGGCAGACCCTGGAACACTTTCTACTAGAATGCCCAAAATACCAGTCTAAAAGAACAAGATTCACTGGCAGTGTATAGTCCAGGCACATTAGACATAAAAATGAGAAAGTAAGGAAAAAAATCGGAGAAAGCTGATTTTTTTATATGTTTCCGGGACACACATTGCGAATAAAATGTGAAAAGTCCCCGCGAATCCGAGTTGAGCTTTTTTAGTTATAGCGTTTTTTTGATGAAAAAAAAATTTTTTTTAAAAATTCGACCCAGCTCCATATTTCTCATTCTTATTCGCCTTAGTAGGGTGAGAATCATAAATATCGTGCTGAATTATATTGAGAATACATATCCCCAACAGAAAATGCCAACTTTGTACCAATCCTCACACTCAATGGGGAAATATTCACGAAAATGTACAAAATTACGAAAATTTTTTTTATTGTTTTCATACACACAACGGTACACAACATCCATTAAATCAAATCTACGACTACTTTGGGAGTTAAATTATATATCAAAAATTGCAGAAAAGCAGTGGCTTTATAATGATATATAACAATAGTCATTTATTCCATAATGAACTGGTGAAACGTGTGAAATATTAACCATACCCCCTAAACTCAAATTCAAACGGCATCGACTTTTCTCATTCAAATACCGTATTATAGCATCATTGTTTCAATTTCCATGTTCGATTAAATCACATAATGTGGTGTTCGCCTACACTCAAGATGCATTGGCATGTAATGTGTGCACGCCCTTGATGTTTTCGTTAGACTCGGCGGCTTCCATATGATTATGTCATATTTAGGGGCAATTGGTTCGATCATGGCTGGTAGCGGCTTGGATGAACTTTGGGGGACTGTTTATGCTGGTGGGTCAATCCATCATTTGATCAGTGGTCATGCATATTCAAGAGCAGTTCGTGCCCATTTGCTAACACAAATTGCCATTACAAAACTTGTGTTTGAAGAAAGCCGAACACTAGATAACATAGACTGCACAGAAGTCAATGAAATATTCTGTGGACTTGCCCGAGGTGACTGTACAACAGCTGACGCTGTCAATCAAGAAAGTGTCAACCATCTACTGTCAAAATTACACGAACTGCTCCAGAATGCGTCCGTAGGACGCACAGGAAAGCTTTGGGTACAATACTACGAGCAAATAGGTCTTCTCCAGTTGTTCTTGAGAGCAGAGCGCACAGGCGACTGGGAACTCCACACATATTGTGTTCGCAATATGATTCCAGTATTTCACGCAGGTGGTCATTTTGCATACGCAAAAAGTTCTCATCTCTATTTGCAGCAGATGAATGAGCTAACAGAAATAATGCAACAGGATGATTTGAAGTTGTTCACTGAGAAAGGTTACTTTACCATAAGGCGCTCAGATAAATTCTGGGACGGGATATATTCTGATCAGACCATAGAGCAGTGTTTAATGAGAATGTTCAAGCTCCCTGGTGGTCTCACACATGGCAGGGGAATAACCGATAGCACTGTTGCGAAATGGGTACATGGACTACCTCTTTGCCTTCCGATATGTAATGCTCTCGAAAATTTTGTTCATATTCACACTGGTCATGGCGAACAACATCGGGATCTCCGTCAAAGTTCACAATTGACTGATGCCAATGATATCACCAAATTATTGAACTGGCTCAGAGTGCATTCCCCCTTTCAGAATAGAGATCCACTACAATTAGTCTCTATAGCGACCGGGCTTGTGGCCGACGAAACTGTGAACTGTGACCAAGTTTGCAAAATTGGTGAATGTTGCGTATCGAATGTTGTAAGCAAAACGTTCAACAGCATCAAACTACGACGTGCTGACACTGTGAAGTCTTTCGCATCGATGGCAAATAGCATCAAAGTCCGTGGAAGTAAGGTAGTGATTGACCCCACAATTCTGTTCAACCGCATCACATGTGTTATTCAGTCACAAGCAGAGATGGAAGAGTATCTCAAATATGAACTCGCCCCGAAACCACCAGCATTGTTTGATTCTGCTGGAATGAGGAAGACACAGAAAAGCACGCTCGGTAAGATCCTCAAAACATACGGTTCCGAGCAAACTAAAATCCCAGAACATTCTCTGTTTGTTGTAGATGGTGGATTTTTATTGAGGGCAGTTGTATGGCCTAAACAGTCGTCATATAAGGACATATGTACATCATATTCCAATTATCTAGTGAGACATTTTGGGGCGAACGTCGTGGTTGTTTTTGATGGTTATGCTTGTACAATGTCGACATTAGCCCGTAGATCTAAAGACAGGTATTCCATTGATATCAATATCTCACCCGAGTTACCAGCCACCACACCCCAATCCGATTTCCTTGCAAATGCCAAGAACAAAACCCAACTGATCGATCTTCTAATGCAGGAACTATCTGCTATCAATATTCAGTCCAAGCAGGCCGAGGCTGATGCTGATGTACTGATAGCCGAAACTGCACTTGACATCGCTCAAGATGACAACAATGTTGTCGTTGTGGGAACAGACACAGACTTGTTAGTCATTCTTACCTCTCTAGTTCAACCGGGATGTAATATTCACATGATGTATTCCATTACCCCAAACTTACTAGTTTCAGTTAGTGAAATAGCAACCAAAATGGGTGACCATAGAAGCAACCTCCTTGTAGCACATTCTATAAGTGGTTGTGACACTACTTCTGCACTCTTTCGAGTTGGTAAGAAGAAAGTATTCAGTACAATTGTCTCCGATGTTACTAGCAACTCACAACAGTATGTCAACACAATTTTGGCAGATGACAGTACACCAAGTGCAGTAGCCGCTGCCGGGGAACAACTTCTCCTGATCTTATACGGGAGTAAAACTGTTTCCTCTCTCGACCAATATAGATATGTCACTTACAAGCGTTATGTAGCAAAATCTAAACTGAATAAACCCATCGACCTAGCCTCACTCCCACCAAGCAGCGATGCTGCACAACAACATGTCTACAGATGTTATCTCCAGGTCCAACAATGGCTGGGCACTTTGCTTCCTCCGACGGATTGGGGGTGGTCACTAGACAATGGACTTCTTGTACCGACTGCAGCCACAAAGCCATGTGCCCCCGATAACCTACTGAATCTGATCAGTTGTGGTTGCAAGAGTGCTTGTACAAAAAGGTGTGGGTGTAAGAAGGCAGGACTCTCTTGCTCAGGTTTGTGTAATTGCAGTTCGGATTCTTGTAACAACCACAGAAACACTGTCCTGTCGGAAATTTCTGAGTTCGATGAATAATATGTATATAGGTCATGTCATTTCTGTATATAGCGTTGATAATAGTCAATGTAACTTAATCCATGTTGATTGATTTGTACATTCTGTAAATATTATTTATTGATCTAATGCTGCCAGACACAGACGTGTCTGTTCGGTCCCAAGCCCGAAAATAGTTGAGTTCTCATGCTGACGAATTTTATGCCAAAAGGGGAACTCGGCCAGAAGCAGAGGGGGTCTTCCATAATGTCTATTTTGTAAGCAATGATAAAAGTCTTCAAATGGTGGTGGATTTTTCATCGTCTGTCCAACTAACATCCCGTTCTGTACTACGACCCTTTGGGCAAATCCGTTAGGAAAATCGTCATTTTTTGTGTAAATCCGATACTTTTTTGTGAATTTTCAATAATTTTTCGCAGAAATTGTCACAGAATACACATTTTCCTCTAGGTAAATGTATATTAGACATTATGTAGCTCAAAATTCGCGTAAACAAAAAATACAGTTGGATCAATTCGAGGTTACAAAGTTTGTGCGATTTTTTAAAAATTTTTTCAAACGCGTTTTCGAAAAAAGGCTGTAGAAAAAAAAGCTCAACTGGGATTTTAGGGGACTTTTGTCTAATCGTTCAGTGACATGTACTCGACATTCCCTGAAAAAATCAGCTTTCTCCGATTTTTTTCCCTAGTGAAACCTAATGTTCTTGGGCTAGTAATGGGGAAGGAATTACACCCATTTTGTATGCTAACCAAAGCGTCCGCTGATATTTTACCCAAGTTGTCTGCTGCAATGTTACTCAACGCTTCCGAAACTCGTCCGCTGGGGGAAAGTATTAAAGTACTGTATTTTGAATCATTTATTTATTTTATTGTACACTTTATTGTAAATTATCTATTATAATATATCTTAATGTATCTCCTGTTGGATAGAGATACCTTATGCAAAATCTTTGCTGACGACACAAAGTTAATGGGTGACCCACAGTTGGAAGACCTACAATCTACGGTTAATGCTGCATGTGAATAGTCCAACTAATGGCAATTACATTTTAACTCTAGTAAAATTCATATCCTGCACATTGGCCAGAATAATCCTAAGAAGACCTACTATATGACAGACTCTCAAGACCGACCCAAGATTCTTCGTACGGACTGTGAGAAGGACCTAGGTGTCAATATCGATGACAGGCTGAAGTTTGATAAACACATTGTCAGCATAACTACAAAGGCCAACCAAACTCTTAGCATCGTAAAACGGACTTTCACCAACATGGACAAACACATATTTACAAAGATATACACCACTTTAATAAGACCAATTCTGGAGTACAATAACACAATTTGGAGCCCTTACCTGAGCAAACAAATTATAGTACTAGAAAAGGTACATAGGCGAGCGACAAAACTTGTACCGGAGATTAAACACTTATCTTACAACAGAGACTTCAGGAGCTACAACTTATGTCTCTACAGCACAGAAGATTTCGGGGCTACCTTATTGAAACCTACAAAATACTAAATGGCTTCTACAACCTTGACCCTTCAGTCTTATTTACAAAAGCAAAATTACAGTCAACAAGGGGAAATCCTTCAAAACTCTCTGTCCAACACAGCAACACAAAGCTAAGGGAGAACTTCTTCACTCAACGGATATCTAAATTTTATAGTAAATTTCCTTTCTTATTATACCTACCACAATTGTTTACTACAGGCTTGCACTACAGTGGAAGTCCCTAACTCGGATAAAATACTCTCTATTTTTGTCTTTCCCAAGCAAGTTGGGAAAGAAAAGTGGTGCAAAAGCACCAATAAAAATAAGCCAAAACTGGGTCGAGTGCAACCGGCGCAGACCCAGTACGGGACGCTCTCTCCCAAGTACAACTCCACGACATCCGTTGCCAGTGCGCATATACCGTCTCTAAAGACTCATTCTTTTTGAATCCGTAAACGTTAGAGTTATGTGATCAGCGGGGAGGAAAGATTCTTTACCCGTAAAGAAGACGGGAGGGCCTCCATGTAAACAATTGTGGTAGGTATAATAAGAAAGGAAATTTACTATAAAATTTAGATTTCTTATCAACCTACTCACAATTGTTTACTACAGGCTGAATAGACAAAAGGCTGGAGGGAATCGCATAACCAACCCCCACATAACCCTAGTGCACTGGAACCGTGAAGCAGAAGGAAGAGGTCCCGAGGCTTATCAACCATAATGTCGCAATCATTGGTAAAGGACAATGAAAAGAGACATATGAGCCTGTGTGACACACAGACAGAAAAAAGGGCAGTAACAGCACAAGGCTGAAACTGACCTTCAAGAAGCCTAATGGCTATGGCAGACAACAGCCTGAGCAGAAGAAAGAGGACCCAAGGCAAAAAGGTCCTCCGACTGCTCCTGCAACTGGCGTAAATAAAAGGTGGAGAAAGTAGAAGCATTTCTCCAGTAGGCTGCCTGCATAACATCCGACAACTTGACGGAGTTAGAATAAGCCCAAGAGGTAGACAGTGCCCGCACCTCGTGGGCAGAAATACGATTGGTAATACAATCGCCAGCTGCTAAACGACTATAAGCCGTACGAATAGCAAGACAAATCCATCGAGAAATGGATTGAGGAGAGATCTTCTGTCGACCCGGAATGAGAGACAGAAAAAAACGTTTTCTGCCCTTCCGAATGAAGCGTGTCCGATCAAGATAAATGCGAATAGCACGGACTGGACAGAGCAAAGGGCGAGTACCCTCAACAGAGGGAAGAGCCCTGATACAGATAGGAGGAGGAGTAGTATCTGGTAACTGATTCTTAGCCAAAAAGGAGCAATCAGTGGTAAAAGTAACACTGTTGGGAGAACTCCTAAAAAAGGCCGGGTCAACCGAGAGGGCGTGAAGCTCACTAACCTGTCTGGCCGAAGCAAATGCCATCAGAAAAGCCGTCTTGTATGTGAGAAATTGCATATCCACCTGGGATAAAGGTTCGAACGCCCCCCCCCCCCCCCCCCCCCCCCCCCCCCAAGCAAAGCAGCACCCACGAAAGATTCCATCGTGGAGTAAGCTGCAAAGTCCGAGGCCTTTTCAAAGAAAAGTGCCGAACAAGCTTGGAGAGGTAAGGTTTAGTGCCGATACGAAGCTTCCCCACATAAGAAAAAGTCTCTGAAAGCATAGACCTGTAACCCTTGATGGTAACAGGCTGGAGACCCCGAGAATCAAACAGATATACCAGAAACTCCGCAATCTGTGAAATCGAAGGATTGGCATAATCAACAGAGTGATCAGCACACCATCGACAGAAGACCTTCCATTTAGCTGCATAAGCTAAACCAGTGGAGTGCCTCCTTGAAGAAGAAATGCACTCCACTGCTCGTCTCGAAAAACCTCTACGGAGGAGACAGGGCCTGACAAAAGATATGCGTGAAGGCACAATGAAGTCGGGTCGACGTGAAACCTCCTCGGGCGACCTTGACAAAGAAGGTCGCGATGTAGCGGGAGGCGTGCCAGAACCGCCGCCATCAGCGAGCGGAGCTGATTGATCCACACCCGCTGAGGCGACAGGGGAGCGATCAGAATGATTCGACAACTGCAGGTTCGAATTTTGGCAAGAACCTGAGGAAGAATCGGAACCGGCGGGAAGGCGTAGCCGACTAGACCGTTCCAATCGAGTGACAGAGCGTCCACGGCAAAAGCCAGAGGATCTGGACACGGGGACACGAAAGTGTCCACCTGATGGTTCCAACGAGTCGCAAAGAGATCGATGTGGGGACGTTCCCAGAGATCGCAAAGCGACTGGAACACTGCCCTGTGAAGCATCCACTCGGTGGAAATAACCCTGCCCTGTCGGGACAGGGAGTCGGCTAGGACGTTCAGACGACCGGGAATGTGACGAACAACCACTCCGGCGTGAACCTCCTGAGCGAGCAGTAAAAGATCCCGAGCTAACTCGTACATCGGAAGCGAGTGCGTGCCGCCCTGGTTCCGAATGTAAGCAACCACTGTCGAATTGTCGGATAGTAGAAGGACCTGGCGATTCGACAGGTGAGGGATCCACTGCCTGAAACTCATCAGAAGAGCAAGAAGCTCCTTCTGGTTGATGTGTAGAACTGCTTGATCCTGGTCCCACATCCCGTGTAGGGAAAGACCGAGAGGATCCAACGTCGCACCCCATCCGAGATCGCTGGCATCTGCCGTCAGAACGCGATCGGACGTGGGTAAGTCCAGCGGAACACCCTGCGTAATCCACTGAACATCTGTCCAGGGAAGAAGGTGAGGATACAGAGAGTCCGGAAACGGAAGCACCTGATCCAGAGAATCTACATTCGGTCTCCAACGACTGAGCAGAAAGTGTTGGAGAGGTCTGACACGCAGCCGACCTAGAGGAATGAGATCCGTCACCGAACCGCAGAGACCGATCAGCCGGAGAAAACTCCGAGCGGTCGCGGACCTGGACTGGGACAGAGTCAGAGCAAAAGCTGAGAGAATCACAGCCTTGGCCTGGGGAACAGCCACCAAATTGAATTTGGTTTGGAAAGACATCCCCAGATGACAAAACGACTGAGAAGGGACCAGGTCCGACTTCTCCTCGTTGACTCTGAATCCTAGCGACGTGAGCAAGCTCAACAGAGTGGCGACATCCGATTCCAGTAAGGCAGCATTGGAATGCCTCTGGAGGATATCGTCCAGATATGCCGAAGTAGCCACCCTGGACTGTGTGCGATGGAACGCTATCACATGCGACATCAGTCTGGTGAACGCCCAAGGAGCCAGGTTGAGGCCGAAAGGCATGGCCTTGAACTGGTAAACTCGCCCCAGAAAAGCGAACCTGAGATACTTCCGTGATGCCCAATGCATCGGAACGTGGAAGTAAGTGTCTCGCAGGTCGATGCTGGCTGCGAAATCTCCCTGGTGAATTGATTGGCGGACCGACCTGAAAGTCTCCATGCTGAACTTGGGAGCAATGATAGACTGGTTCAGGATGCTCAGATCGATAACCGGTCGGAGTCGGCCGTCCTTCTTCGGCACCAAGAACAGGCGGGAATAGAAACCCACTGACTGAACGTTCTTGACGACCTCGATCGCCCCCTTTGCCAGGAGATTGGCAATCTCCGTGGACAAAAGTTCCCGACGTAAAACGTCTGAAGGAACTGTGGTTGGAAGAGGCACCCTTGACAGAGTGGGGTGCCGTCGGAAGGATATGCGCAGCCCGGACCGAACAACATCTAACACCCATGGATCGGATGTGATGGTGGTCCAATGGTCTGCGAACTCTGCTATCCTTCCTCCGACCTGGGACGAGTCGAGGTGAGGACCTTCATTTCGAGCCTCGACGAGGCCCGCGAGAGGAGAAACCACCTCCTCTGCTAAATGAAGAATCCTGAGACTTCCCTCGATTCTGCCGACCCCTACCTTTACCCCGTGAGTAAGAAGTAGAGGCGGCGGCAGAAGGACCAGCCTTTTGCTTCACAGAGGAAGCAGAAGGGTACTTGTTAGGCTTGGAACGGCCCTTGCCTCCCCGAGAAGGCTGATCAAGCTGACGAAACAGCAGCTGATCTTTGGAATGACGTAGGACGTCATCCCGGACCGTCGACACGGAACCATGGAAAAGTTGCGGACCTGCCAAAGAAGCAGATCGAAGAGTAGCACGCTGCTCCCCGGGAAGGGATCGTCCTGTGTCCAGCACAGCGTCCCTTCGAACTAATTCCAAATTGGCCGTGTTACAGGCATGGGTGTGAGTAAGGTGCATAAGCGCCTTGGACAGCACACGCAAAGGAGCCTGTACCTCGTCAAACTTATCTGGAGGCAGATAAGCAGCCAAAGCTGAGACGACGTGATCTGAGAGAGAAAGCATGCCAAGCATCTCTCTAGATAAGCCCAACGTGGACTCCAGAGTCGTCATTGGAATGACGGCAGACTTGGGCTTGGAAAGCCCGAGGGAAGTGGAGTCCTGATCCAGAACCGTCAAAGTCTGGCAGACTGACGGATTGGCGGAATCGTAGGAACGATAACGCACAGGAGGCAAAAAGGTGTCAACCCTGGTGAAGAACGAAGTCTTCAAAGCCTTGGAATTCAGCTTGGCATCCAAAGCTGAAAAAGCCTCAACCACCTGTACCGACTGGCATGGTCGAAGGCGCCCAGAAGCAGGTTGCTCCATAGGCTGTTGGCGCGCGACCGATGATCGAGGCCAGGCTGACACTGTCGGCTGGTTAGCAGGTTTGAGCTCAGGCAGAAACCCAAACACAAAGTCAAGAGCCGCCCCCAAGTCCGAAGACTGCTGGCCCTCGACCTCAAGCATGTCGGATTCCTCCCCAGAGTCGGAAGACACATAGCCCATCGTGGGCAAACCAGCTGACGCCTCCCATGGTGTCGGGACACCAGAGGAATCGGAAACCGGCCTGTTTCCAATCCCGGGAGGCGGCGCCATAGGAGGCGCCTGGAAACCACCCATAGCCTCGCTGGAAGCAACAGGAAGGCTCTTAGAGAGAACCTGAGTGAGTAAGGAGAGGGCCTCCCTAAGCTCACTGCCTGAACCGACCGGTTCGACAGGGGAGCGAACCGGCAAAGTGGCTTCACCTCTGACCCTCTTAACCAGTGAAGGGTCACGATCCTCCAAAACACCCGACGCGGGACGACGGGCGGCAGCCAAAACATCTGAAGGCAGACGTGTATAGGGGTACGATGCACCCCGAGGATCAATATTGCGAGAACTCATGAGAGTCACCGCGGACCTCTGCGGGGCAGAAGGTCCAGGCTGCACAAAAAGCGTTGGTCCCCCAAAACTGGTCTTGTGACCAGAGTGAGTGGACGGAAACGCCACGGAGTTCATAGTGTTTCCACTACGAACATCCGAATCCAAAGACACAACTGTGGTACTCGACGGCGACGAGACCACAGCGATGGGCTCTGCCGGCAGCCCCTTCCGACTTCGCCGAGTTGAAGCCAGGGAAGGCTGGGGCCGATATCCCACGTCTACAGTATCGGACAGTTCTGCAGTCCCCTGCAGCGAAAAGCCGAGGCCAGCTGAAACAGACAACGAAGCAGACGGACCAGCAGCAGTAGTAGATACGTCGAGAGTCGTTGAGGCTGGTGAAATAGTGGAGAGAGCACACCGGCTCGGCTCAGAAGGAGGAGTCACAACCCTAGTGACAGCCTCAGATGTCGACTGGAGGGGGACCGTAGTCCCGGAACCAGGCATCTCTACACCAGAACACTCAACGGCTCCCGCAGTATCCACCACAGGAAAAGACTGCACATCCCCCACGGAGGAGGAATAACTCTCACCAGACAAAGTCGGCTCGGGAGGCCCCGAGCGACCACGTTCTCCTTTCCCGCGGGAGCGGGAGGCACGGCCACGAGAACGAACGACACGATTTACAGACGCCCAAAAGGTGGAAGACCATGTTCCACAGACACCACACGGCCGCTCGGCCGAACACCCATTACAGGAGGAACACGACGAATGTACATCGTCCACATGCTTAGGCAGCAGACACTGCCCACAAGGAATTGTCCTAGGCATGAAAGAGGTGAGAGGAGCAGAGAAGGTGAGATCAGAAAACAGAACACCCCCAAAGAGAGAAAGGTGACAGAAACAAAGACCCCAGACGGTCGACCGGGAACCACCCAACAGGAAGACTACTCTCAACAGAAAGAAGAAACACTGTAGGAGTGGTACCCCGCTGACACCTAACTCTAACACAATTAGAAAATTTTGCAAAAAAAGCATTAACAATAATTGTGAAATAATCTAAGTCCGAACTGCGTGGCCCGCGAAATTTGCGCGCAACTCGAGAGAGAGCAAATAAATATACATTATGGACATATAATAGAACAAGAGGCCCCAGGGGGCCTGAGGGGCGCTCACCTGACATGGTAGCCTAAATAGCAACCCAGAGAATTGATTTCCACAAGTTGCATCTGCTCCTCCTAAGAAAAGCTGAAACCAAATATCCAAATATTCTGACCAGTGGATCTAAAAAAAGATTTTTAAAGAATATTCCTCATACTGAACTAAGTCATAATTCGGGCTCCCACAGGAAGCCCATATATGAACCCAGGGACTTGGCTTTAACAAACCTGAATCTCACACCCCTAAGGATTCTGCACACCAAATATCAAAACATTCCGACTGCTGGATCTGAAGAAGAAGATTTTTAAAGAAAATTCCTCATTTTGAACCAAGTTACAATTCGAGCTCCCACAATCAGCCCAAATATGGACCTAGGGACATGGCTTGAACAAACTTGAATCTTACCCCCCTAAGGATGCTGCATAAAAAATATCAAAAGCATTCATCTGCTGGATCTGAAGATTTTTAAATAAAATTCCTCATTTTGAACTAAGTTGTCATTCAGGCTCCCATAGTGAGCCTAAATATGAACCAAGGGACTTGGCTTGAACAAACTTGAATCTCAGCCCCCTAAGGTTGCTCCATGCCAAATATCAAAACATTCCAACTGCTGAATCTGAAGAAGAAGATTTTTAAAGAAAAATTCCTCATATTGACTAAGTTATAATTTCCAAATCAGCCCAAATATGGACCCATGGACTTGGCTTCAACACACTTGAATCCCCCCCCCCCCCCCCCCCCAAGGATGCTACTCACCACATATCAAACCATTCCGACTGCTGGATCTGAAGAAGAAGATTTTTTAAGAAAATTCCTCATTTTGAACAAAGTTACAATTCAAGCTCCCACATTGAGCCCAAATATGGACCTAGGGACATGGCTTGAACAAACTTGAATCTCACCCCCCTAAGGATGCTGCATACCAAATATCACAAGATTCTGCCTGCTGGATCTTGAGAAGAAGATTTTCAAAGAAATTTGCCTGAAATGCACTAAGTTCGAATTTGGGCTTCTAAAGTGAGCCCAAATATGAATCCAGGTGGCCGATTTGAACAAACTGGAATCAGATCCACCCCACAATGTTGCATACTAAATATCAAAAGATTCTGCCTGCAGGATCTGGAGAAGAAGATTTTTGAAGAAATTTGCCTGAAATGCACTAAGTTCAAATTCGAGCTTCTATAGTGAGCCCAAATATGAATCTAGGGAGCCGATTTGAACAAAACAGAATCAGATCCACCCCACAATGTTGCATACCAAATATCAAAAGATTCTGTCTGCTGGATCTGGAGAAGAAGATTTTTTAAGAAATTTGCCTGAAATGCACTAAGTTCAAATTTTGGCTCCTATACTGAGCCCAAATATAAACCCAAGGGGCCAATTTGAACAAACTTGAATCAGATCCACCCCACAATGTTGCATACCCAATATCAAAAGATTCTGCCTGCTGGATCTTGAGAAGAAGATTTTCAAAGCAATTTGCCTGAAATGCACTAAGTTCAAATTTGGGCTCCTATACAGAGCCCAAATATAAACCCAAGGGGCCGATTTGAACAAACTTGAATCAGATCCACCCCACAATGTTGCATACCAAATATCAAAAGATTCTACCTGCTGGATCTGGAAAAGAAGATTTTCAAAGAAATTTGTCTGAAATGCAGTAAGTTCAAATTTGGGCTCCTATACTGAGCCCAAATATAAACCCAGGGGGCCGATTTGAACAAACTTGAATCAGATCCACCCCACAATGTTGCATACCAAATATCAAAAGATTCTGCCTGCTGGATCTGGAGAAGAAGATTTTTTAAGAAATTTGCCTGAAATGCACTAAGTTCGAAATCGGGCTCCTATACTGAGCCCAAATATGAACCCAGGGGGCCGGTTTGAACAAACCTGAATCAGATCCACCCTCCAATGTTGCATACCAAATATCAAAAGATTCTGCCTGCTGGATCTGGAGAAGAAGATTTTTTAATGTTTTTCCCATTGCCTACAGTGTTAAAAAGTGCTGACTCAGCACTTTTTCAATGTCCTGAAACTGTACCCTATGATAAAACCGATAGCAATTTTTTTTTACCAATTCTTTCTGTTGGTCCTAAGGAAGCTTCACACCAAATAAAAATTCTCGGTGCCGTGCAGTTTTGGAGATATGGGCGTTTTAATTTTTTTCTATTTTTAGCTCCTGCGGTTCCCATGGGGCTACGGGAAAAAAAAAATCAGCATAAATTAGTTACTTATGACCCAATAAGCCCTCACATAAAATTTGGTTCAAATCAGCCTCTCGGTTTGGAAAATAGAAATTTTGGGCGAGGCCAAAAATTTTGCCCCTCCCATAACGACGCCAAGTATAGCCCCACAAACTTCTCTTGAACAAATCTGAGTCTACACCTCAAAAGGAAGCTGCACACCAAATATCAAGTCTCTGCTACTGCTGGTTCATGAGAAGAAGATTTTTTAAGATTTCAGCACACTTTTTGGGTGTGGCCCTACCCACGGGCGGGGCAACTTGATTTGAACAAAATCAAATTGCGATGTCATAACAAACTATTATCTCAAATATCAATTAAATTGGTTCAGCGGTTTGGGAGGAGAAGACGCAAACACCATGTTCACGGACGACGGACGACGGACGACGGACGACGGACGCAGGACGACGGACGACGGACGACGGACGGTGAGTGATCACTATAGCTCTCCTGACTGAAAGTCAGGTGAGCTAAAAAAGAGAATATAAAACACTGTTCCTGAGAATACAAAGGATACACTGTGGTATAATGAATCAGGAATCATCAAACATCGAGCTGGTGGAACACTGATAAGCGTGCAAAAACATCTCGACACAAAGCGGATTTTAAAAAGAATGAGTCTTTAGAGACGGTATATGCGCACTGGCAACGGAAGTCGTGGAGTTATACTTGGGAGAGAGCGTCCCGTACTGGGTCTGCGCCGGTTGCACTCGACCCAGTTTTGGCTTATTTTTATTGGTGCTTTTGCACCACTTTTCTTTCCCAACTTGCTTGGGAAAGACAAAAATAGAGAGTATTTTATCCGAGTTAGGGACTTCCACTGTAGTGCAAGCCTGTAGTAAACAATTGTGAGTAGGTTGATAAGAAATGCAAAAGTTGGAACAGCCTCCCCATCAATATTACACAAGCAGACAGCTTAAACCGGTGCTACTAAAAACCGGAATCACCCGGAATCCCCTTTAAAGACCAAAATCACCCGGAATCCCCTCATATTTTACTACATTTTCGCCATATTTAGCACTTTTAGTAATAAAAAATCATCCTCGGGGGTTTCCAATCATAGTTTTTTTTTTCAAATATAGATTTTGACGTGTCTTAGTGTACGAGAAGAGATTATCGGAACGATTATTATCATTCATTACCTTTCATCGATCGAACTTTTTCAGGGGAAGTAACTTGCAGTACCATTAAAGTGTACGTTTTTATCTTGCGCTGTATCAACGCAGCCCTGACCGGGAATTGAGCTGTATCAATGCGGCCCTGACCGTGAATTGAGTTGCTTCAGTGAATGAATGAATGAATGAATGAATGAATGAATGAATGAATGAATGAATGAATGAATGAATGAATGAATGAATGACTTCTTCTTCTTCTTCTTCTTCCATGCAATGCCCTCATTCAACATGTTGAATATTCTGGCATGTGTGTGTGCGCATTAAGTTAAAAACAGGTTAAAAAACAATTTACAGGTTTAATAGTTTTGCAAAGATGTCACTTGGGCCTTGAAGGACTCAAGTGAACTGGCGGAGGCTATGGTGGGTGGAAGTTTATTCCAATCTTTGATGGTGTTTACAAAGAAGGACCATTTTCGCACGTCCTTTGTTGCTGTTGGTAATGCAAAGAAGTGAGCTTGGGTGTGTCGTGATGGTCTTGACGGCCTGGACAGGTATTGTTCTCTGTCAATTGCTACTAAGCTGTTACTGATCTTATATAACATGATGAGTCTGGTCTCTCTTCTTCTCGTTTCTAGTTTTTTCCATTTTAGGTCTTGGATCAATCTGCTGATACTGGAGGTATTTCTGATCCGTCCTGTAACGTAGCGTGCTGATCTTCTTTGCACCTTTTCCACTTTTTCAATTAGGTTTTTGTGGTATGGGTCCCAGACTGTGGTGGCGTATTCTAGCTGGGGTCTGATGAGGGATTTATATGCTTGTTCTTTTATTTTCTTTGATTTGATGTTAAGGTTTCGATGGAGGAAACCGAGGCTTCTGTTAGCTTTGTTGGTTATACTGTTTATGTGTTCGTTCCAGGTCAGGTCGTTGGATAGGGTGCAGCCCAAATGAATGAAGGTTATATTGTTTATGTGTTCGTTCCAGGTCAGGTCGTTGGATAGGGTGCAGCCCAAATGAATGAATGAATGAATGAATGAATGAATGAATGAATGAATGGATGGATGGATGGATGGATGGATGGATGGATGGATGGATGGATGGATGGATGGATGGATGAATGAATGAATGTGGACTGGACTGACTGACTGACTGGATGAATGAATGAATGAATGAATGAATGAATGAATGAATGAATGAATGAATGAATGAATGAATGAATGAATGAAAATGAATGAATGAATGAATGAATGAATGAATGTTGTTTTATTCTTGCACATGGTGTCACTTGTCTGTTTCGATCATGTTCTTTTCGACAAATGTCAGGTATTTTCTGGCAATTTCCTGCATATTTCAACCATGTTCATCGAATTTATAATCAATAAAATAAACGGCAGATTTGATATAATTTATTCTCTATCATGATAACAATATTATCAGGCCACAATAAATAAGTTTTTGAATGTATTTCGACAAAATTTCGGCCATTAAGTGTTTTTCGGTCTTTCTAGTAACCGCTGGGTGACTATTTCACAGTGGCTTAACTGATTTATCTTGTAGAAGATAATATTGTACCTTTGGCTCTGTTTCTCTTCCACAGTACAAAAGCTAAAGTTCTCATTCAAATTGAGCAAATTATAATCTTGATTAGTTCAAGTTTTTCCCCCCCTTACCCCCCCCCCCCCCCCCCCCCCCCCCACGCACACACACACTCATTCCAGTGAGCTTCAAGTTTGATAGTAAATTCTCGCTTCTCGGGCTATGATGTTTGTGTTGTATTGGCGATGCATGATAAAACATCGAGTTCAAAATGACACCACAAGTTACTTCCCTTGGAAAATGTTTTGATCGAAAAAAAAGCTTCTAAACGAGGAAGACTCTTCACTAACTGCTTCCTGTACCCTGAAATCCTTCGAAATTTACTAAATCTTGAACGTGGAAACTTATTAGACAGTATTCCATTGCTAAAAGTGCTATACAGCGAAAATGTCGTAAAATATGAGGGGATTCCGGGTGTTTCCGGTCTTTAAAGGGGATTCCGAGTGATTCCGATTTCTAGTAGGACCTGCTTAAACGACTTCAAAGCCCGACTTGATAGACACTTCGGGGATAGAATGTACACAACCGACAAAATACAATAACCACAAACATCCACCTGACATTCTTAAGGGCCTATATAAGTAATGAAATTTTGTTTATTTTGAAAATTCTCACCTCTCATATTCCTTAAATTCAAATTAAATATACACAAATTGTACATCACAATGAAGGTTGGGGTGTATGGAACATGAAACATATATGTAATCAACTCATAGAGTCTACTGTAGGCACCACTGGTTCCTGGAAGTCTGCTACTGTATTCGCACCAGAACTGATAATTTAATAATATTTCATCAGAACAACTTGTGGCCAAATGTGTTTCATATATCCAAGAACAAAGCTAGGCATTCAAAACACTTTCGAATACAGCGATAGGACTGCATTTTGGAAAAGGACAACACAGTCTGCATGTTTTATTGAAGATGGCTTCCATGCTCGACAGACATGCGCAAATCACTCGATACCACGAATTTCCATCGAAAAACAAAATCGTAATTCTAAGAAATTTCAACAGGTATCATGACACCTTGCGTTGAGTATGCCAACTATGCAATCTCTATCTAATAACAGTATACTGTATGAAGACGATCTTTTTCATTATTTGATTTTACACGGCGTTGTTTTTACATGCTTTTTCCATCCGATGACGTCGACCGGAAATCGAAAGTATATTCATACGTAAACAAAAGCAAAGGCTTTAGAATATACCCCCATGCAGCTCTGTCACCGTGTTTTGAAGAATTTTGATCCCCAGCTTTGTTCTTGGATATGCAAAGCACATTTGGCCACAAGTTGTTTTCGTGAAATATTATTAAATTATCAGTTCTGGTGCGAATACGGTAGCAGACTTCCAGGAACCAGTGGTGCCTACAGTCGACTCTATGAGTTGATTACACATGTGTTTTGTGTTCTATACATCTCAATCTTCATTTTGATGTATATTTTGTGTATATTTAATTTGAATTGAAGGAATATCAGAGATGAGAATTTTCAAAATAAACAAAATTTCATTACTTGTATTGGCCCTTCAACCAATTTATCTAACCGGAAAAAAGCATCAGCTTAATATCCGAGAAAATGATGATGAATATGAATACTCAATACTGACAATAGGCTAGCAGTAGCAAGAAGTTAATTAACTTGAAATATATATAATTATTATCACTTTATAGGGAACTCCCTGGCGAATATTTTCATTTTCGGGGGCTGCACAAAACTCATATGTTTCCGTTCACATCCGGGTTCCCAGGCAATAATGAAAAATTTGTTTCAATATGGCCCGGCAGCCCGCACATCCCCGGATGTAGGGGAGGTAACACTGCTTTGAGTTTGAATATTTGGAGCAGAGAGATGTGATGGCGGAATTTTGTGATCTTTGGCGTGAAAGAATTAAGATATACATTCGCATTTAAGGCATGAGTTAGTTGCTGACAATGATTGTGTGGGAATTTCACACATCTACTACATTGAAAAATGATAATAATATGTAAATGATGAAAAAATAGCAATCTTGATTTTTCTTGGTTTAAGGGCCTATATAAGTAATGGAATTTTGTTTATTTTGAAATTCTCACCTCTCATATTCCTTAAATTCAGATTAAATATACACAAATTATACATCAAAATGAAGGTTGGGATGTATAGAATACGAAACACATATGTAATCAACTCATAGAGTCGACTGTAGGCACCACTGGTTCCTGGAAGTCTGCTACCGTATTCGCACCAGAACTGATAATAAAATAATATTTCATCAGAACAACTTGTGGCCAAATGTGCTTCATATATCCAAGAACAAAGCTAGGCATTCAAAAAACGTTCGAATACAGCGATAGGTCTGCATTTTGGAAAAGGACAACACTGTCTGCATATTTTATTGAAGATGGTTTCCATGCTCGACAGACATGCGCAAATCACTCGTTACCACGAATTTCCATTGAAAAACAAAATCGTAATTCTAAGAAATTTCAACAGGTATCATGATACCTTGCATTGAATATGGCTGGCAACTGTGCAATCTCTATCTAATAACAGTATACTGTATGAAGGCGATCTTTTTCATTATTTGATTTTAGACAGCGCTGTTTTTACATGCTTTTTCTGTCCGATGATGTCGACCGGAAATCGAAAGTATACTCATACGTAAACAAAAGCAAAGGCTTTGGAATTTTCCCCAATGCAGCTCTGTCGCCGTATTTTGAAGAATTTTTATCCCCTAGCTTTGTTCTTGGATATGTAAAGCACATTTGGCCACAAGTTGTTTTCGTGAAATATTATTATCAGTTCTGGTGCGAATACGGCAGCAGACTTCCAGGAACCAGTGGTGCCTACAGTCGACTCTATGAGCTGATTACACATGTGTTTCGTGTTCTATACATCCCAACCTTCATTTTGATGTACATTTTGTGTATATTTAATTTGAATTGAAGGAATATCAGAGGTGAGAATTTTCAAAATAAACAAAATTTCATTACTTATATAGGCCCTTAACATGTAACCTCTTTGAAATGTGATAATAATACAAATAATATTATTTTTACGGGCATTATGGTTCATTAAAAGCCCAACGAAAATGATTAACAGCCCTTGGGCCTATTAGTGGCCCTCGACTTCGTCTCGGGCCACTAATAGACCCTTAATTGGGCTGTTAATCATTTTCGTAGGGCCGTTAATGAACCATAAGGCATAATGCCCTCAAAAATAATGTTATTGTATAATTGTGTGCAGTCTCCTTTAGTGCAGTAGTAGTCAAGATACATTTTGGAGGGCCAGATTCTGTGTTTCAAGTCAGATTCGGTATTTAGTGGGACCCCTGTCAATTGTATGAGTTGATTTCATATATTTTTTGTGTTCTATTATAACTCCCATTAGTCCCAACCTTCATTTTCATGTATAATTTGTGTCTACTGTCTAATTTGAATTTAACTTATTTTTAGGAATATCTGGGGTGGGAATTTTAACATTATTATATACACAATTTCATTACTTATAATTATAGGGAACGGGACAACCCGCCCCAGGGACAACCCGCCACAGGGACAACCCGCCCCAATCCAGGTGGGACAACCTGCCAATTTTTCTTGACTATGATATTGGACTAGGATTGGATTATGAGTACTAATAACCTGTCATTTTACTTAATTATGATTGTATTACTGGTAATAACACGTGAATAATTCAGAATGAATTATCCACCTGTTATTACTTATAATACGATCATAATAATAAATAGGCCTACGCGCCGGGATATAAAGCACAACCTTGACTGTCATTTGAATTATAATTATGATAAACAACAACAACTTTAAAATTGATGATTTAATTAACATCTAATAAAAACCAAAAATACATGAACAAAAAAATAACCAAATAACAATACAATAATATGTTTGAACATGAAATGAATGAACAATAATTAACAATGAACAATAATTAACAGAGTTTTTTCATTCGATACCAGTTTCCGTGGTACTCTGGCTTCTAGGATTCGGTACGTGCCTCTTTGTTTATTATAGCACTCCACATTTCTTCAAGAAGTTGGTGGTGGACATTCTTGGAGGATTGGCCATGCAGTCATCCCAGTACTCTTGGATTTTCTTTGCTTGCAAAGTGTATCTCACTCGGGTGTCAGTCTCTAAGTCGGCTGCCGGCACTCTCAGACTGACTGCTTCTGCTTCCTTCATGAGGGCTGGAACAAGTTTATAGAAATGCAGGTCGACAACAATGCAAAGATCATCCGGTATAATCCAAAGAGAAGCAACATGATGATTGTTAGCAGCTAAAAAAACAACATTTATTGTCTTAGTCTTAGTAAGATAAAGGAAAAGAGATCAACGCTGTGATGAATCCATATCACGCTAAAACAACATATCCTGTTATTTGATTTTTGCGCATCAAACAAATATCATTCCTCTTAGAGGGTACTCGACTGAAACAACATGTCTAAAACAACATGTCAATTCTGACTGGTGTCGACATGCTACCAATTGAGTTTAGAAGTATTATTAGTTTGATACAGTTGTTATGGGATGTGTTAAGAGGATTGTGGATTATTTTCGTTAAAGTTGGATAATTTTCGATAAAAAAGTGAGTAAAAATCTTTTTTATATTACCATCTCCCCAATTTTTTTGTAAAAATAGCAGGAAAAAAAATCGGATCAATGTGGATTGTGGAGAATTTTCGATTAAATTTGGTAATTTTCGATAAAAGAGTGAGTAGAAATTTTTTTTTATATATTACTGTCCCCCCCCCCCCCCCCCCCCAATTTTTTGTCAAATATAAAAAAAAACAATCGGGCCAACCCGCCCCAAAAAGTGGGACAACCCGCCCCAAAAATAGGCCTGGGCGGGTTGTCCCTGGGGCGGGTTGTCCCTGATCCATAATTATATAGGCAAGCACCTTAATGTAAATTTACCAGTTTTGGGAATGTCAATATCGTCGCTAACACCACACAAATATGGCGACTTCGGAAATCGTAACTAATGTTAAATATCTTGAAAAATGTTTCAAAAAATTAATGTGAAACTCATATTTCGAAGCCATCTCTCTTCGGATGTTTACATGCAAATTCTAAAAATGGGTAGTACTAAAATGAGTCCGCAGGTAGAAAAAGAGACCGTAAGAGTCCGTAAGAGACCGCAAGTAAACTATGGGGGTTAATGTTCTGAAATGAATGGTTTCTGGTTCTTTGGGTTATAAAAAATACACATCCGAAGTTTGGTATCGATATTTCAACTTTAACCCCTAAAATTTCCCTATTAATGTATAGCGCGTTTTCAAACTTACGGACTCATTTTTCGCAAGACGGCCCAAAGAGTCCGCAAATGAACTACTAGTCATAAAAATATCAAATGAACGGTTTCCTGATTGAAAATAGTATAAATAATACATATCCGAAGTTTGGTGTTGATATTTCAACGTTAATCCCTACAATTTCACTATTAATGTTTTGCGCGTTCACAAACTTTCGGACTCATTTTTCGCAAAACGGGCCAAAGAGTCTACAAATGAACTACTAGTCATAAAAATATCAAATGAACAGTTTCTGATTGAAAACATTATAAATAATACATATCCGAAGTTTGGTGTTGATATTTGAACGTTAACCCCTAAAATTTCACTATTAATGTATAGCGAGTTCACAAACTCATGGACTCATTTTTCGCAAGACGGGCCAAAGAGTCCGCAAATGAACTACTCGTCCTAAAAATATCAAATGAACGGTTTCTGACTGAAAACAGTATAAATAATATATATCTGAAGTTTGGTGTTGATATTTCAACGTTAACCCCCAAAATTTCCCTATTAATGTGTGTACGGACAAAATGCCAATCAGACAAAATGCCAATGGACAAAATGCCAATCAGACAAAATGCCAATCGGACAAAATGCCTATTGGACAAAATGCCAATGGATTTTTTAAAATTGTTTTTTTTTCATTAATTTATTTTCTTCATTCAATTTTAAAATACCAATGGTTTTTTAACTAAAACTGATCATGAAATTTGAAAAAAAAATGGGCCAGATGGATTGCATTTTTTCTTTATTGATATTTTAAAATCGCAGTGCTTATGCTGCAAATTGGACAAAATGCCAATCAGATCTTACATTGAAGTACAAGTGACAAAAAAGAAACAGTGAATTAAATTTTTATTGCTCCATAATTATAGCACTTTATCTAACAACATCTCTTGAACATTTCTCCAACAAATACATAACACGACATAGCATAACACATGTACATCAACTCACACTTTTATTGAAGATTTGCCCATAGGGTAAGTCTTTACCTAACAGAAAGTACCTATTTTTTTAAAATTACTTAAGGCTAAAAAAATAAGGTTCTGGTTCTCAGGCAATCCCTCACTGAATCTGAACCCCCCTCATTGAACATTGTCTTTCATTGTCCGCCAATATTAGAAAAAACTGAGGAGACTCCAAGTTTTTTATGTTTTTTCATAGATTCATATTTATTTTTTGTGTTTGCAATATATTTGACTTTTTACAATTTATGAGAGAGTGCCTACAGGCACTCTCCCATAAATTGTAACAAGTCAAATATATTGCAAACATCAATAATCTTACTTTAAAATAATGAGAAGAGTGTTAAAAGCATGGGAAAGCTATGAATTGGAGTACCGACAGTTTGTTTTCGTAGGAACGTTTTATTTTTTTGGATATAAATATGCACTTCCAGATTTCTGTGTGTACAAAAACCTCTCCATGTGCTCAGTTTTTAACATAACACATATACATAACTCACATAGCATAACACATGTGCATAACTCACACTTTTATTTGAAAATTTGCCCATAGAGTAAGTCTTTACATAACAGAGAGTAGCTTTTGTTTTTAAATTACTTAACCCTTTCAATAATTATAAATACATTGGGGCAAAATTAAAATTAATTTGTTTGCCATTTCCCTACTTAACCAGTTTAAACCCTACCTGTCCAAATCCTTGTTTTTTTTTTCTTACTGAATGCAGAGCAAAATCCATAATAATGTGATAATTAGGTCATTGAATACACCTTCAAATGGGTTTATGAAATTGACAAAAATGTAGAAATTTTACTTGACTGCCTAACTTCCAAAACATAGGTTATGGCCCCTCATTGGAACGGCGCGATGTACTCGTTGTACTCGTTCTGATGAGAGGTCACAACCTATGTTTTGGAAGCAAAAAATGAAAATTTTTAGTGATACGAAAATTTGTTAAGGTTGTCGTCTGCTACTAGTGCTGTTACCTACCCAAAAAGAAAATTATGGCTCGGGAGAGGGCAAACAAAAAGATCTTTTAATAATGGCCTTCTTTATACGGAACTCAATCTAATGCAATGGCCAAGTCCTTTCATAAAATCCTCTAAAGATTTATCACCACTTTCTTTTGACTGACAAAGAGTTTGAAGTCTTTCTTGGTACTTTTTCACTTCCGTGCGTATACGTTTCACAGCTGGCTGACCCCTGGCATCCTGTAAAATTGCAGTCCTTGTCAAAGCAGCATCCTCTTTCAAATGCTTGATCAGTCTCCAGATGGATGGGTGACTATGCCCAACCATACTTCTGAATGCATTATTCCACCCCTCACAATGATTATTTGTCCTCTCCGCACTGTTGTAAACATTCCACACTTCAGGGGGGAACTGAGGTGCTAACCTCCTAATTCTAATAACAGTTTCACCTGTTTCACCAACTGGACGTTGAATCCTTCTATATGTTCCTGACACATATGTACAGTCAAAATAGTCTAAGAGAGATTCGGCTCCTGGAGGACAGTTCTCTTTGAGATATTGCATCCCTTCGTCGATTTCTGACAGAGGTAAAAAAGCCAGTCCATCAAGCATACCACAGAAATGTTTAAATTCTTGACTGGTGCGATAAAGTCCAGTTAAACCAAGTTCCTGTACCTTTCTCCATGAACTTTGAGTTAAATGATAAAAGCAACCTTTAGTGTTTACATGATCCCCTAAAACAGTATATACTGCATTGATCACTGATTTCTCAAAGTCCAAATGAACATTCAATGGGTCCGGTGTATAACCAATCTGATCACATCTTGATATGACTGCCCTTAGCATTTCCTCATAAATTGCTTGAGATTTACCAGTCAAAAGAGCATATACACAAGTTACAGCAGATACACCCAACTTGGCATTTTGTCTGATTGGCATTTTGTCCATTGGCATTTTGTCCATTGGCATTTTGTCCTGGATTCATATCACAAACTCATTTTTCGCAAGACGGACCAAAGAGTCCGCAAATGAACTACTAGTCATAAAAATATCAAATGACTGGTTTCTGGTTGAAAACAGTATAAATAATACATATCTGAAGTTTGGTGTTGATATTTCAACGTTAACCCCCAAAATTTCCCTATTAATGTATATAGCGCGTTCACAAACTCATTTTTCGCAAGACGGGCCAAAGAGTCCGCAAATGAACTACTGGTCATAAAAATTTCAAATGAACGGTTTCTGATTGAAAACAGTATAAATAATACATGCCCGAAGTTTGGTGTTGATATTTCAACGTTAACCCCTAAAATTTCACTATTATTGTATACCACGTATTGAAACTGAACTACTAATCCTAAAAAGACTGATTTTTCGCAAGACGGGACAGAGAGACCCCAAGCGAACCACGGACTTAGCACTCCCTGGTCGAATTAACAATTAAGTAGGTGTCAAAATTATATTGGATTATTGCCAGCTCTGATGACTGGTTTCCCATTACCAATTTATCAGGGGGTTTCACGAGTGCAGTTAATACCGTTCAAGTAGGCCTATATACCCACACTTAATCTTTATTCGTCAATAATCTTTTTATCCGTGTCATACTAAATACTAATTGGGTTTTGGAATTAGAAATCCCAGATTTAACTATTACTATATACTGCTGCGTATTGAATCTATCGGAATCATTTGTAGCAACACGGGACAAAGAGTCCGCCAAATAACTACTAGTCCTAAACATCCAAAATGAACGGATTCTGGTTGAAAAGAGTATAAATAATACATATCCGAAGTTTGGAAGCGATATCCCAACTTTAACCCCTAAAAGGACCGCAAATTAAAACTACTAGCCCTAAAATTACAAAATGAACGTTTTCTGGATGAGAACAGTTTAATTAATACACACCTGAAGTTTGGTAACGATAATCCCCTAACGATAACACTTATATGCTTGAACACATGGACAGCGGCACCTTTTGATATCTGAGCTATAGGGATCATTGAATTATCATCTACAGCATCCAGAGTTCATTTGGTATTTTTAGGACTAGAAGTTCGTTTGTGGTCTCTTTATCCCGTGTTGCAGAAATGAAATTTATACTGTTTTCAACCAGAAACCGTCCATTTTGTATATTTAGGACTAGTTGACTGTTATTTTTGCGGACTCTTTGTCCCGTGTTGCTAGAAATGTGTCCGATATTTTCAATTCGTAGTATACAATAATAGTGAAATTTGGGATTTATAACTCCAAAACCCAGTTAGTATTTAGTATGACACGGATATAAAGATTATTGACGAAAAAAGATTAAGTGTGGGTATGTACTTGAACGGTATTAAATGCACTCTTGAAACGGGGTCGTCTCGCTATGCCGGTTGCTATTGTTTAGTAAAATGTGTGAAGATTAAGTACATCAAAGGGAGAAGGATTATAGTCCGTTTCTTATTCGATTACTCATTTAATGATGAAGTTGGTTAACGCGACTGGACTTAATCACGGTAAAATGACATTTGATAACTATTTTTTGAGAGGAAAAGTTGAATGTAATTTTGTACCGAAACGGGGTCGTCTCGCTATGCCGGTTGCTATTGTTTAGTAAAAATGTGTGAAGATTAAGTACATCAAAGGGAGAAGGATTATAGTCCGTTTCTTATTCGTTTACTCATTTAATGATGAAGTTGGTTAACGCGACTGGACTTAATCACGGTAAAATGACATTTGATAACTATTTTTTAAGAGGAAAAGTTGAATGTAATTTTGTAAAAAATGAACCTTTTTACAAAATTACATTCAACTTTTCCTCTAAAAAAATAGTTATCAAATAAAATGACATTTGATAACTATTTTTGGAGAGGAAAAGTTGAATGTAATTTTGTAAAAAATGAACCTTTTGAGACAATAAAATTTATAATTATTCACAACACTATATATTCAATTAAAATCCAGTACTGTGCGAAACAGAGTCCAGGTACTGGAGTAATCCAATTTCACCAGCTTGAAATATTCTTTTAAAATGTCCCAGAGAATTGTCAATTTTTCTGTACTTTTTTTTCCTGGGTGCCAGTTTTCCTCCTGCACTTAGTTGAATTATTGTTGATTCCTGGAATGACTGTTCTTTTTTGAGGAAGTCTATCATTCTGAAAATGTTGGGATGTGACCCGGCGATGAATAAACTTAATTTCCGGTGCCAACCCTCGATATGGTTCGTCGTGCGTGGCCCAACCGTGTCAAAATGGTTCCACATTAACCGTCCGTGGTCACCTTCCACCCAATAACTTGTCACATAGTCAGTGAACTGTTCTACACTAGCATTTACAGGAGCCTCCTCGAGGGTTAAAAACCACGCATCGCTGACATGCTCAACAGGAACTAGCCGAAGAGCAATAGCCCTCCACACCACACACTGAACTTCTTCGTCATCCTGGAACAATGTTTTCAAACCACTTTTCTGGGCATGTTTCCACACAGCCTGCCCATAATGAAAGAAACATCCTTTGAGGGTCACGTTTGGAAAAGTTATTTGAATGGCGTTTTGAGCTGCAGTTTCATAGTCCGTAAAAACTTGTCTTGGTGTAAGGTTGATGCCGAATTGACTGGCTTTCTCTACAACAAGTCGGAAAAATCTTTCATAAGTTTGCTGAGTTTTATTAGGCAGTAGCCCAAACACTAATGGACACATATTATTTTCCACAAAAGCATGAATAGTATACAATTGATAAAAAACATCAGGGCACTTGTTGAATGTTCCATCACAAAAATAAATTTCCGCACTTGATAAATGTTGTAGGTTGTTTTCAGTTCCAAAGATAAGCATCTTGTTGTTGTCCCCATCACATGCTATTAAAAAGTCCTCTCCAGCAGTTGTCTTTGTGTATATTTCAGGAAGATCTATATCGGATCGTTGACGTGGTAATGGTGGTCTTGATTTTGAACGGGAGCGGTATAGTGCTGATCTCACAGTGTAGAATGTGGGTATCTTGGCGATAAACCCTGGGTCAAAATCTTCTCTACGTAGGTCTGGAAAAAAGAAACTAGGTTATGTAAAAAATGCTAATAGTTTATCGTCACCCCACCCCACCCCACCCACCCCTAGTCTCCCCCATTCTCCCATCTTTATTCTCTCTCTCTCTATCTCTCGAACGAATGAATGAATGATTGCTAATAGTTTATCTTCACCCCACCCTACCCACCACAGTCTCGCCCTATTCTCCCATCTCTATTCTGTCTCTCTCCATCCCTCAAATGAATGAATGAATGAATGAATGAATGAATGAATGAATGAATGAATGAATGTGACACGCCTCGGAAACAAAACGGTACTCTTGATTGAACAAAAATAAATAAATACTTGGGATACTTACTTGCAATTTCTTCTTGGTAAATAGAGGAAGCAGTGTTGGATCCATCTATCATTTTACGTTTCAGCTTTGCCAAATATGCATCAACTGCTACTTGCTCTATATCTGCTTCATGGTTATGCTGGTTGTTTTGTGTTGTTACAATGTCATTCATTGTGTTGATGGTCCCTCTACAACCTGTCTGGCATGTATCCGGTCGTTGTTTCTAGATTTTATTCTGTATTTGAACCCTTCGAATATTAGATTTCTGCCCCCAAGTCTGTTGGGAATAAAGTTAACATTCACTTGAGCGTTAGCCATGCTAAATGATGTGAGTAGAATGAATGAATGAAAAGTTTTAGCGCGCCGAAGGCGCGCAGGGACGATGTGGGATTTACAAATCCCTTGCGACCCGGTTAACGTTATTTGTTTCCCTTGGATCACACAGGCCTAGCTTTCCTATTGCCCAAAATGGAGTCTGAGGGGGTTATGCACGCGGTTAGAATACCCGGCAGTTTACGCTGGAGTGTTAGATGGTCAATACTCAATCCCTCAACGCCTTTAAAACTATTAGAGAGCGAGCTCTATTCGGTTCCAGTTCGGCGATGGTAGAGGTTTGAGTCCCACCATGGTGGCGAGCCAGAATGTAATGTTGTGCTATGGCAAGTTTAAGGGAAGAAGAGAAAAGAAAACCAAACAGCAACGCCGGTTTGGTAGCGGCCCCGGTATATGACCATAGTGGTTACAAAAAAGAAGTGGAGAAAGCTCCAACAGTTTAGTTTTAAGAAACCGGGAGTCATCCATCAAGCCTTCTGGGAGATAGGATGCCGTATGTGATTTTGAGGTATCTGGTTATCCTTCGGGAATTCCAAATCAAATGACCTCCTCCACCCCACCCCCCCACCCCCCCCAAAAACAAGAAAAAAACAAAAAAAAAACAAACACTCACTGACACACACCCTCAAGCCCTTAAAAGGGCTGTTAAATCTTTATTCAAATGTTTATTTATATCAAATGTACACTCGTTCCCAGCCAGACAAGCTTGTTTCAATCCTTGCCTAGCGTGAGTATGAATGAAAAGTTTTAGCGCGCCGAAGGCGCGCAGGGACGATGTGGGATTTACAAATCCCTTGCGACCCGGTTAACGTTATTTGTTTCCCTTGGATCACACAGGCCTAGCTTTCCTATTGCCCAAAATGGAGTCTGAGGGGGTTATGCACGCGGTTAGAATACCCGGCAGTTTACGCTGGAGTGTTAGATAGTCAATACTCAATCCCTCAACGCCTTTAAAACTACTAGAGAGCGAGCTCTATTCGGTTCCAGTTCGGCGATGGTAGAGGTTTGAGTCCCACCATGGTGGCGAGCCAGAATGTAATGTTGTGCGATGGCAAGTTTAAGGGAAGAAGAGAAAAGAAAACCAAACAGCAACGCCGGTTTGGTAGCGGCCCCGGTATATGACCATAGCGGTTACAAAAAAGAAGTGGAGAAAGCTCCAACAGTTTAGTTTTAAGAAACCGGGAGTCATCCATCAAGCCTTCTGGGAGATAGGATGCCGTATGTGATTTTGAGGTATCTGGTTATCCTTCGGGAATTCCAAATGACCTCCTCCACCCCCCCCCCCCCCCAAAAAAAAAAAAAAAAAAAAAAAACACTCACTGACACACACCCTCAAGCCCTTAAAAGGGCTGTTAAATCTTTATTCAAATGTTTATTTATATCAAATGTACACTCGTTTCCAGCCAGACAAGCTTGTTTCAATCCTTGCCTAGCGTTTGGTGGTTTCTTGTATATGTTGCAGAAAGGTAGGTTGCACCAATTCCACCAACGCTTTGTCTACCATTTCCATGCGTCTTCTTGATAAGAGTGTTGCAAGAAAATTTGAGAATGTTCAGTTAGAAAAGTAAAAGGTAGAGAGAAAGATAGGTATCCGCTATTATATATTGTGCCTGCTGTGTGATTGTTGCTATGGATGGGGTAAGGGGTGTGTTTCTTCGGAGCCCACTCCCCACACGCAGAGTTGCGAGGCAATCCTCACAGACTCAGTCCTAAAGATCTCAATGAGTAGCGAGGCAATCCTCACTGACTCCACGCAGTTTAATTCTATTGAGTAATTTTAATTTACTGTGGATTATTTTGTTTTTCTGTTTAGGGTTCGGTGTTCGTTCAGCTTCACCATTGATTCACTATCCTGGAGTATGTGGAGGGTTTTGTTATATAGATCTTATTAAACGCGTTTCAATCGCGCTTCAGCAGAGTTGCGAGGCAGTCCTCACAGACTCTATCCTAAAGTTCCCAATGAGTAGCGAGGCAGTCCTCACTGACTCCACGCGATTTAGTTATATTGTATAATTTTTATTTTATTTTATTTTATTATTTTTTTTTTCTGGAAACTTATTTTGTTTTTCTGTTAAGGGATCGGTCTTCGTTCAACTCAACCATTAATTCACTATCTTGGAGTCTGTTGAGGGTTTTGGTTTGTAGGTCTTTTAATCGCGTATCAATAGTTTCTATTTTTGCTAGCTCGTGAAGTTCCTTTATCGGTGTCCATTTCGGTTTGCATAGTGCCACTCGCAGGGCATAATTTTGAACCCTCTGTAGCTTCTGAATGTTGGTTTTGCTTAGGTCGCTTGTTATTATGGCACCGTATTCTAGTACCGGGCGTATAAATGTTTTGTAAAGCTTGAGAAGCACATCTTTGTTTGCTCCCCAATTTCTACCTCTGATCATCTTCAGAAAATTGATACGTTTAGTAGCTCTAACCGTAATGGATTTTACGTGACTGTTTAGACTGAGATTGCTATCTAGGATAAATCCCAAAAATTTGGCCTCTTTGTTTGCTTCTAGTTTGTGATCGTATAACTGGAGATCGATACTCGGGACTGGTTTTTTCCTTTGCTTTTTGAAGAACGTAACTTTTTTAGTTTTGGCGGCATTGAGTTTGATGCGCCACAGGGCACACCAGCTCTCAAGATCGCGAATGGTATCCTGCAGACGATTTTTAATTATGTTTCTGGACTTGCTGGCTGTCCAAATGCCTTTGTCGTCTGAGAATTGCGATAGTTCAACAAAATTTTTCCCTACTTTTTCTATATCATTCACATATATTATGAAAAGAAGCGGACTTAGAACCGACCCTTGTGGTGTTCCCGCTTCGAGTATTACTTCCTCTGACACCTCGCGATTAACCCTCACCTTGATTTTTCGGTCAGTTAGAAATGATGATATGATCCTTAGAATTTTAGTGGGTAATCCCATTTTCGCTAGTTTATATCTCACGCCATTGTGCCATACCGAGTCGAACGCTTTTTCTACATCCAAGAAAATTGCGGTTCCGATTTCGTTTTGACTAAATGCTGTTTTCATATAATCGACCAGTCTATATACGTGTTCGATTCCCTCTTTCTGACTCCTATACGCTCTTTGCCATTTGTTGAAAAAATTGATTGATTCGAGATAGCTGCGAAGTCTCGTAGTGAGAATCCGCTCAAATGTTTTCCCAACACAGCTAAGCAAGCTGATTGGGCGGTAGTTAGAAGGGTTGGTAAGGTCTTTGTCGGGTTTAGGTATCATGACTCCCGTGGCCACTTTCCAGCATTTTGGGAAGTACCCACAGGAGAGACAGCAGTTTAAGAGTTTGGTAAGTCTGCAGTAGAAAATGTTGGGGCACTGTTTCATTATTTTGTAAGAGACTTCATCTTCTCCTGGGGACGAAGATGACCTGCATTTTCTGATTATACCCATGACCTCTTCTACGCTTATTGGTTCGGTTAATTCATGGTCGTCCCCGTCTTCATGCCTTTGGTCGAAGTTCGGTTCATTGAAGATTGAGTTGTTATCTTGGACAAATTTATTTACTCGTACCTTAAAATCGTTGTCATATCTGTTCCCTTCTTGTGGACGATGTGCCTTCTTTAGAAGTTCGGCAAAAGCACTGGCCTTTGCCTTGTCGTCTATGGCCATAGATCCGTCGCTAGTCTTTAGCGCATTATTATTGGCAATTTTGCTCTTTTGGCCAGTAAGAGTTTTAAATGTATCCCAGAACCTCTTAGGTTCTCTCAGCCCATTTAGCGTGAGTAAGTAAATAATGCTGCATATTTATACACTTTATACACGTGAAGTTCGGCGAGTACAAAAAAAAAAAAATAAAAGAAACACATCTCCAAATTGTCGATGCAAAAATCACAACACAATCACAACACCGTTGAAAACTTCTAATCAAGCTAAAAATACACGGTTTTCATCAAAGATGTGTGTGTTTTTTTAATAAATTATGTTAAAAAAAGACAAAAAATACAAAAAACACATCTCAAAATTGTTGATGCGAAAATCACAACGCAATTACAACGCCGATGAAAACTTCTAATCAAGCTAAAAAAACACACACATATTTGATAATAACTATTCTTTGATTTTATTGCGTCAGTGGTGTTAATTAATTTCTGCCGACCGGCATAGCGAGACCAACCCCTTGAAACCCTCTGATACATTTGTAATGGGAAACCAGTCATCAGAGCTAGCGATAATCCAATATAATTTTGACACCTACTTAATTGTTAATTCGACCAGTGGTTTTCTTCCGGTATCTCTGTCTCCTATCTTGCAAAACCTGAGACTGCGAGTCGGCTTTCTCGCAATTAATTAAAAGGTAAATTCAGTGTTTAAAACCCTAGTATCGCTACCAACCGTCGGACACATTAAATATAATTCCATGTGTTGAAGTTGGAATATCGTTACTAAACTTCGGGGATGTATTAGTTTAACTACATTTGGTATTTTTAGGATTAGTAGTTCATTTGCGGACTCTTTGGCCCGTCTTGCGAAAAATGAGCCCATGACTTTGTGAACGCGCTATATACATTAATAGGGAAATTTTGGGGGTTAACGTTGAAATATCAACACCAAACTTCGGATATGTATTATTTATACCGTTTTCAATCAGAAATCGTTCATTTGATATTTTTATGACTAGTAGTTCATTTGCGGACTCTTTGGTCCGTCTTGCGAAAAATGAGTCCGTAAGTTTGTGAACGCGCTACACATAAATAGTGAAATTTTGGGGGTTAACGTTGAAATATCAACACCAAACTTCGGGTATGTATTATTTATAATGTTTTCAATCAGGAACCGTTCATTTGATATTTTTATGACTAGTAGTTCATTTGCGGACTCCTTGGCCCATCTTGCGAAAAATGAGTCTGTAAGTTTGAAAACGAGCTTACAATAATAGTGAAATTTAGGGGTTAACGTTGAAATATCAACACCAAACTTCAGATATGTATTATTTATACTGTTTTCAATCAGAAACCGTTCATTTGAAATTTTTATGACCAGTAGTTCATTTGCGGACTCTTTGGCCCGTCTTGTAAAAAATGAGTCCGTAAGTTTGTGAACGCGCTACACATAAATAGTGAAATTTTGGGGGTTAACGTTGAAATATCAACACCAAACTTCGGGTATGTATTATTTATAATGTTTTCGATCAGAAACCGTTCATTTGATATTTTTATGACTAGTAGTTCATTTGCGGACTGTTTGGCCCATCTTGCGAAAAATGAGTCCGTAAGTTTGAAAACGAGCTTATACAATAATAGTGAAATTTTAGGGGTTAACGTTGAAATATCAACACCAAACTTCAGATATGTATTATTTATACTGTTTTCAATCAGAAACCGTTCATTTGAAATTTTTATGACTAGTAGTTCATTTGCGGACTCTTTGGCCCGTCTTGCGAAAATTGAGTCCATGAGTTTGTGAACGCTCAAAACATTAATAGTGAAATTTTGGGGGTTAACGTTGAAATATCAACACCAAACTTCAGATATGTATTATTTATACTGTTTTCAACCAGAAACCAGTCATTTTATATTTTTATGACTAGTAGTTCATTTGCGGACTCTTTGGTCCGTCTTGCGAAAAATGAGTCAGTAAGTTTGTGAACGCGCTACACATAAATAGTGAAATTTTGGGGGTTAACGTTGAAATATCAACACCAAATTTCGGGTATGTATTATTTATAATGTTTTCAATCAGGAACCGTTCATTTGTTCTCGATCCGCAAGTATACAGAAGAAGTCTCCTTGGTTACGAATCGAAATTAAGTATTTTTATTGTTTACTAATCATATATATTTCATTTTCAGGTTATTTTATTCAACTTTGTGGGGAGTTAGTTTAGTATAGTAACTGGGACAAAGTTAGGAGGCCTTAAATAAAACTGTGAGCGCTAAGTTGTCGAACGGTTCGTCGTGTTGCCTTTTGTCGCGTGTTTACAATTTTCCCTGTCCGATCGCGTAATTTTGTCTTGATGATGGCGAGCAAGTCTGTTCAGACGGAGGTAAGTATGGAGGTAAATACGTGTAATATCGCGGTCCAGGTCAACGGTGCCAACGGAGTAAGTATTGGTGTGCAGACAGAGGTCACTGGGGGTGTCGGTCAGAGCCGGGTTGGTGGGGCCACCGATGGCGATATTGGGCTTGAAGTTTGTAAACAGTGTTCTATGATGTATGGGGACTGTCGCTCGATGGGATATGGAGAGGTATGTGCAAACTGTCAGGAAATCCTCCGCCTACTTGAGACAATTGTTAAGTTTGAGGGGGAGATTGCTGAGCTGAAGGGAAAACTTGGTAGGGCGGGGCTGTCTGGAGTTACACCTGTGAAAGTGGCTTTCCGAGAAGGATGGAAGGTTGTCGGTGGTTCCAAGAGGAAACATGGGGGTAGAACCTTTGATGTGAATGAGGTAGGTGATGAGGTGGGGGCTGCTAGAAAAGTACGTAGGACAGATGAGGGGGGCCCAGGCCGGAGCAATGCTGTAAAGCGTTTGGCGTGGACTACCAAAAGTGGTAGGAAAGGGGGGCCAGAGAAGCAGGTAGATAGGGGTGTAAAGTCCAAAGGCAGTGGGGAGTGCAGCACCAGAAACAGATTTGATGTGCTCGATTCGGAAGAGACAGAGGAGGAGATGGAGGTAGTTGCAACAGATAGCAGCTTGGGGTCTAGGCCAGGAAAAAGGAGGAGGGATCCGGGGGAAGACCAGGGGAGTAGTCCAGGTAGCTCAGGGCCTGGAAAGAGACGGAGGGACAAGGATAGGAGTAATCCTAGGTCAAAGATACCGATACCGATATTGATTCCGAGTGGGGCTGTTGGAGAGGAAGAGGACGCTGTAAACAATAGGAGACTAGAGGAGATAAATAGGGCGAGGTCCAAAAGTAAGTTGGTGGTTGCGGGAAGTAGCATAGTTCGGGGGATCGACAAGGTTGTCTGTGGTCCGGACAGTAAAAATAGAACAGTTCTGTGCTTTCCGGGGGCTTAAGTGGAGGACTTGAGGGATAGAGTGGACGGTATTGTAGCTGGGTCGGGGCCTGATCCGGTAGTGGTATTACATGTGGGGTCCAATAACATCAGGGAGAGGAAATCAGTTCGTTTGGTGGACACATACAAGGACCTAATTAGTAAGCTACTTAGCAGGAATGCTCGGATCATCGTTTCAGGGGTGCTCCCCGTTATGGGTGGTGGGAATGAGAGGAACTCGCGGATTATGGCACTAAACGAGGAGCTGGAAGAGCACTGCAAAGACTTGGGAGTACATTTCATTGACCACTGGGATTCATTCTGGGGACAAGGAGAGTTGTATGGTCGAGACGGATTGCATTTAAGTAGGATGGGTACAGACCTGTTGGGCCAAAAATTCTTACAGGTGGCTGGGCCTTTTTTGGAGAAAAGGGGGGTAGGGGACCACAGCCGGTAACCCAGAGTGGCACAAATGCTGGGAACATAGGAAGAACAACAAACATGCACAATACAGGGACATACCAGGGTTATAATAATGTGCCAGTGATGACAAAAAAACAAAGATTCATTAAGTTTGGGTACTGCAACATCCAGGGTCTGCACAAGAAAGTAAGCGAAATATCAACAATGATGGACGAAGGAGACTTCGATATAATGGGTCTAAGTGAGACGTGGATACGACGGGATGAGCGGGTTGATCAGATGAAGGGTTGCGTGTGGATAGGAGCTGGGCGAACTGAGGGTCAGAAACGGGGTGGGGGTGTTGGCATCTACGCTAAAGAGGAATTACAGCCCTCATTGATTACAGATCTCACAGAAGCAAGGACTCAGATTCCAGTATCCAACGAAATAGTCTGGGCAAAAATCAAGTTAGGAAGCAGGAGTGTTGCCGTTGGTGTTGTATACTTAGCAGTGGAGGGAAGTAAGCCCGAGTGGAATGATTCAATATATACAACTCTTAGATCGAATATCACAGAGCTTGGGAGCAGAGGGTTCAGTATTGTCCTAATGGGGGACTTCAATGGGCACATCGGGGATAAGGAGGAGGGCATACAGGGAGGTGATAGGAAAATTAACACGAATGGGAGGAAGATGTTGGACCTATCAAAAGAGCTTGGTTTAAAGATCCTGAACAGGGATGCGAAATGTAATGGTAAATGGACCTGGGAGAGGAACGATAAGAAAACAATAATTGATTATATACTCACTGACATTAGCGTATGGAGGGAGGTTATAGATGTAGAAATAGATGACGAGGGAAAAATGACTTGGGTAGTGATCACAACCTGATAACAGTTAAGATTATGGGCAAAAAGACGAATAGAGACAGAAATACCTTCAAGGAAGTTTGGGGACTAAAACAAGGAGCCGACTGGAAGCAGTTTCGGGAAAAACTAAAACCAAATCTTGAATGTATACCTAGGGATGCAAATGTCCAGAGTATTTCAGATGGCATAGTAAATAGCCTAACAGAGGCAGGGAAGGAGTGTATAGGAAGGGTGAGGGTCCCAACGAGAGAGCTTGGATACAGGGTTAACGAGGGACTGAGAAAGGCTATAAAAGAAAGGAAGGTAAAATGCGCTGCTTACAGAAGAAGTAGGAAGCTTAAAGGGGTGGATAACAATGACACGAGACTAATGAAAGGAGAATATGAACTGGCACGGAAAAAGGTGAATGAGATAAAGAATAATAATAGGAAGGAGCGCAATTGCAGTCTTGCCAGAACAATAAAGAAAACGGGGGGTTCGAGCTCAAACGTATTTTGGAACTGGGTAAATAAACGGGGGAAAAGTAGTGTGCAGAGTATCAAAGTGGATGGGGAAAGTACAGAAGATAAAGGCCGTATCGCTTCAGAGTTAGTCAAGCACTGGGAAAAGATAAACGATAGGCGATGGGGCAGTGGGTCCCCACCAAAAAGAAATACACTGGTGGAGGAGAACCTATCCAATCGTGTATGTAGCGAAATAACGACAGAAGAAGTGCGGAACGTGGTCTCGAAATTAAAAAATGGTAAAGCGGGAGGGACTGATGAAATTCCGAACGAATTCCTCAAAAATGGAGGGGAGGCACTTATTGAAGTCCTGACAAACCTTTTCAACCTGGCTCTGCGAAAGCAAGAGGTCCCCAGAGAGTGGAGGGAAAGTAAGGTGTCGTTCATACACAAAAAGGGGGATAAGGAAGTTCTAGATAACTATAGGGGGATATCAGTTAGTAGTAACATCGGAAAAGTATTCTGTAAGGTCATATACGGTAGACTAGAGGAAGTTATTGAAGAGAAAGGTTTTTTAGGAGAAATTCAAAATGGTTTCAGGAAAGGACGAAGAGTCACTGATCACCTATTTACACTCACCCAACTGATAGAATCAACAAAGGCTGAAAAGAAAAAGATGTTTCTGGCATTTCTAGATGTGAAAAAAGCGTACGACCGAGTGTGGAGGGAAGGTATGTGGCGAAAGCTCGAGGGCATCGGACTGGGGGGTGACTTTGTGGGAATCATGAAAGCACTGTATACAGATGTGCAAAGCCAACTCAGTCTAGGGAGTATCACTACAAAACGATTCCCTATGGATATAGGCCTCAAGCAGGGGTGTATCTTTTCACCGATTTTGTTTGCATTGTATGTTAAAGATTTAGGGGACGAACTAATTCAGAGTGCGGAGGGGGTAAATGTTGGAGACATAAAGATACCAGGCTTATTCTTTGCGGACGACATGGTGTTAATGTCTAGAACTGAACAGGGGCTAGAGAAACTGCTGGAAATTGTTGGTAGATATGGGAACACTTGGCGGCTCGAACTAAATGAAAATAAAAGCAAGGTAATACCCGTTGGACGCAAGGTAGATATGACGAAGAGATGGAGAGTGGGGGAGTTCTCAATCCCCGAAGGGGAAAGCAAACAAATCACTGTAGGAGAAACGGGAGAGTATGAGTATCTAGGGGTAAGCATAAATATAACGGGAAGAGGGATGTACAGAAATTACTCAGCCAAACTGATTCTGAAGGGGAAAAGAATTCTGAACCAACTAAAACTTTTAGGGAAAAATAGTTTCAACAAGGTCTTTGTGGGGAAAACACTGTGGGAGAGGGTGGGTTTACCAAGTATAACGTATGGCACGGACGTGATTCCATTAAACCAAACCGTTATTAAGAAGTTGGAAAATACTCAAAATGATGCCGGCAGATGGATAACAGGGTCGAGTAATGCTGCAGCTTTGGAAGCAGTAAGGGGGGAGCTTGGGTGGATGAAAATAATCAAGGACAGGGTAGATTTGGGAAAACTGTGTTACTTTAACTACTTGAGAAACCTGCCTGACAACCGGTGGTGCAAATTGATGCTCGATACCATTTGGAATTCCAATATAGAAACGGGGTGGTCAAAACATGTGAGGGAACTAATGGACAATTACTCTATAGAGGTCACAAACATAGAAGTAGGAATGAAAGAAGGCAAAAGGTTTGTCAAAGCGAGAGTCATGGAAGATTGCAATCGAAACTGGCGAGCAGGGGTTAGCGTGAAAAGATCACTGCAGGGGTTACAATATAAAGAAAAGCCAGCTTTTGAGAAGTACCTAGATGGCACCTTTGGAGGGTCACTGCTGTTCAAACTGAGATCAAGATCACTGGAGCTTCGGGGAAAAATTGGGAGAGATGGGGAAAAGGGATGCCAAATGTGCCACTCTGGAGTAGTGGAGACCCTGGAACATTTTCTCTTGGAATGCCCACAGTATATACCTCATAGAATAAAATTTACTGGAAGAATAATGCAGAAGTGGGGTGAAGAAACAAAGGATAGATGGCTGAAGGGGGACACGAGGGAGAGGGTAGGAATGCTTATTGAAGAAATTGAAAAAGAGGAAGTGAGGGACACTATTAAGCAGTTTATATCTGAATGCTGGGAGGAGAGGAGGGGAAGAGGGGGTGGGGTGCAGGGGGAATGATGGCCTTCTCTTATGAGGACCGCGACAAATCAGCGGCTGGCCAAAGAGTTATTATTATTATTTGATATTTTTAGGACGAGTAGTTCATTTGCGGACTCTTTAGCCCGTCTTGCGAAAAATGAGTCAGTAAGTTTGAAAACGCGCTATGCATTAATAGTAAAATTTTAGGGGTTAAAGTTGAAATATCGATACCAAACTTCGGATGTGTATTATTTATACTGTTTTCAATCAGAAACCGTTCATTTGAAATTTTTATGACTAGTAGTTCATTTGCGGATTCTTTAGCCCGTCTTGCGTAAAATGAGTCCGCAAGTTTGAAAACGCGCTATACATTAATAGTAAAATTTTAGGGGTTAAAGTTGAAATATCGATACCAAACTTCGGATGTGTATTTTTTATACTGTTTTCAATCAGAAACCATTCATTTCAGAGCATTAACCCCCATAGTTTACTTGTGGTCTTTTACGGACTCTTACGGTCTCTTTTTCTACCTGCGGACTGATGTTAGAACTTAATGTAAATTTACCAGTTTTGGGAATGTCAATATCGTCGCTAACACCACACAAATATGGCGACTTCGGAAATCGTAACTAATGTTAAATATCTTGAAAAATTTTTCAAAAAATTAATGTGAAACTCATATTTCGAAGCCATCTCTCTTTGGATGTTTACATGCAAATTCTAAAAATAGATCGGGTGGTCACTGAAAAAAGATTGCGGCATTTTATTCCACACCCGGTTCGCCCCGGATGAATCGTCCCAATCAGAAAATGTATTTTATACGAATCGTCCGGGACGAACTGGTTTGGTACGAAACGTATCGGAGCCACTAAAAAACTGTACTCCGACGCCGGCTCGGAAAACTGCCGACTCGAAAATACTTATAGTTTTTAAAAACATTTTTTTTATTTCCAAGTTGCATCATTCCCTTATAAAAAAAGTACCATGGTAAATCCCAAAATAGCTATTATATTATAATTATAATATTAGAACGTTTCTTTTCATGTTCTATCGGTCGATAGTACCTGAGTTTGTGTGATTTCTGAAATAAAACCTGAAGCAGCGAAGCTGCTGAAGGTTAATTTTATTTCAGAAATCACACACACTCGGGTACTGTCGACCGATAGATCATGAAAAGAAACGTTCTAATTATTTTATTATGCCGAACAAAAAAAAAAATAGATTTCATAGTTAAGCGTTAACTCAACATGGCATTAATCTTGTAATAACAATGAAGTCGAATCTAAAAACATGACGTCATTTCGAACGAATGACGTCTCTTTAGGAGTTTCTAGATCACCAAATTCCAAAATGACTAGTCACAAGCGCTGCCGCTTTGGGAGTTTCTATATCACCAAATGTCAGTGTTTACAACTGCATCATGCTGTTCATGTTATAATTCATTATATTAATGCTTTTGTGATAAGTGGTATAACTTAATGGAATATAAATTCATGTTTCTTGGACGACGACAGTTATTAGAATTAAGCGGAGTGAAACAATTTATTTTGAATTTTAGGCGGAGGATCGGTGAGGTCGAGGAGTAGGCCTACTATTACTAAACTTATCAAAATATAATTGATTGAAGTCATAACTCATATTCAGGATTCACTGAAGTGGTGAACAACACGTGAGTTTTTAATATTTCTTATACCTTTGAATTCATTGTTGGCAGTTAAAATTGAAAATACGCCCACTGAAGATGACATATTTGTTGGTAAGTTTGTGTCTATCGTTGACAAAAAATGTTAAACGGACACGGCGCCAGCGTTTGGTGTTGAGAAATTCCACGTGCGTAATCGACGCTGATCAATGGAAGTGGAGCTTACATTTTCTTTGTTCTCTTGTCTCCAGGGAAGAACGTTCCGATAGTACCCGTGTTTTGCCCCCAAACTTCAGTACTATGACTTTTAGAAGATGTCAAATTAACCAATCACGGCTGATGTTACAAACGTGAGGCATAATAAAATAGAACATAGAATACATATTTGTTGATTCAACAAAAAAGCTAAAAGCTCAGTCTCATTGAAAACAGCATACAGGGAACAGGAATTAACATAATCCCAATTATCACAATTCTTGTCGTATTTCATAATCCTTCATAAACGTTGAACATTATCCTTTTCATCAAACACTACACACAGTCAAGTTAAGCTATGTACAGTGTCATTGACACTTTAATTAGTTATCAAAATGCAGCTGCAATTTAGTAAACTGTACCTGCAATTTAGCTAAATTGTAGTTACAATTTGCTAAATTGTACCCGCATATTTGCTAAATTTCTCCGACTGTATAATAAATTGTACCTGCAATTTAGCTAAATTGTAGCTACAATTTACTAAATTATAGCTACAATTTAGCATCTTCAATCTCATTGGTCAAGCTAAATTGTAGCAGCAATTCAATTCAACAAATCAGGCCAGGGGAACGCATGTACACGTTATTTAGCGCGCGTGTACACTAGGGCGATAATTGTCATAGATCATGCAGTATTGAATTCTCAGGTCGATTCAAATGACTTGGAAAGTCAAAAATGGAACTGTATATATATAAGGTATTTTATACGTGAGGCAGACAAAGGATCTACAGTGGTAGTTATAAATATGAACACGGCAAGATATCTGGCGAAGGGATACCGATAACTTAATGATGAGTCAGTTTATAAGCGCGCTGATCGTGATATTAGTTGTGATATTTAACAGGAAGTTACTACCATACTTGATGAGATATACCAACAGAACATTATCTCTGAGAATATGCATGGCTATGCCTGTCCAAGGAATGCAAAGCGCACTCGGTTCTATACCTACTTCCTAAAATTCACAAGCTGGGAGTATCGGGGCGGTCCGTTGTGTCGGCTTGTGGCTCTCCTACAGAAGGGATGTCAGAATTAGTGGACCATATTTTACAACCTCTTGTGCCTAGAATATTTTCATATTTACGTGATACTGATGACTTTATTCACAAGATAAGTGCCTTGGGACCCTTACCTCCAGGAGCTATCATTTCAATGGCCCCAGTCAAGAAACAACAAAGGGGACGTTTTGATCAACTATTGGGGACATTTTGACCAACTGTTGGGGACGTTTTGACTAATTTTGGGGAACGTTTTGACCAACTCTTTGGGGACGTTTTGACCAAAATATTAAGGGACGTTTTGGCTTGGGGATGTTTTGACTAGGATTCGCTTCTTGACTTGTTGAACATTTGCACTGCAAATTGTACGTACATGAAATATTTTTTGCAGGTATGGTTGTTCTCCAAAATCAAATGCTGAATTTGAATGATGAATGAAAGTTTCGAATACTGAATTGACCTTAATTTTAAGTCCACCCTTATATACTATTAGCAACGCCTCTGACAATCACAATTGTTTTGACTGTTGATGAACCTAATACTGTTAATCACATCTGTTTAAACAAACATTCAAGTGATTAACTAATTAACAAGATCATCACGATGAAAAATCACAACTGTTCTTGATTGAATTTAAGTTTGTTTAACAGTCGGTAACTTGAAACTTTCATCATTCAATCCATTCATTTTTTTATTACCCAGACAACCTATAGCACAGTCGCCGCGGAAGGGTCAAAATTGTGCAGTGTTGCCCACGGGTGCTTTTCCCATCTTTGTATATCGGAGATTCACAGCTAACGCAAGCCTGGAAATTGCCCATGCTTGGATTTTGACCGTGCTGTAAATCATAAGGATCAGAGGCCGAATTCACCAAAGTCAGGTTCCGAATCCGAATCCTCCAGGGACCGAGACTCCGAATCCTCCAAGGTCCGAATCCTCCATATCCGAATCCTTTTCCGAATTATCCAAGGTCCAAATTAGTCTCCTACACAGCCCACTAGCTATTCACCTAGAGGTCTGCTATCTGCTTCAGCCATTTTAAAATAGCGGCGCAAATTGAGCAGAAGAAAGACGTTTCTCGGTAGAGGGAGGAAATTGTGCTGTTGTGTACGTTAAAATGCCCAGATATTTCCCATTTCTGTCCCAATGGTTTTTCGAGACATTTTGTGATCGACTTGAACAAAAATGAGTGAATGTCACAACCATTCAACAGCATTCGACGCGTTTTAATGCGATAGAGTCGCGTCGATTATTCATGTTTTGATCGCAAATGTTTATTTCTAAGTTCGGAATAGCATCTCGGTATAGTGTATCGTAAATTACGTCCGATACCCGTCATTTTGACATCAACCACACTGCTGTGCTACAATTAGTTCAAAAGTTGCAGCTGATTTTATCTTTTCGACCCCCTCCCCCCTCCGGGGTAGGCCTCACCCACGGGCGATGGACATTTGGACTTCGCGTACAACGTGATACGGTATGGCGAAAGGACACAATTTCTCACTTTAAAATAAAACAGGTTATAAGTATCGACAATGATGAATGAAAATCCCGGTCCAATTCCCAAGAACAGGTAATAGGATTTTCAAATGTTTATTTCCAAATTCCAGGTGTGGTATCACGTCCTCAAATGATGCATCTGAAAATAAGCTCCATGTTACGGTGTGGAAATATTAATGATATTGGTAACAGAAAGAAATCTGAGAATCCGCAACAATAACTATGAATTTAATTATTCTGAAATTTAATTAAAAAAATTAATATAAAAAGATGATACAAAGATGTTTTACACTAATTGCCATTGGTTTACAGAAAATAAAAACAGTGGTACTTATCAATTTTTGAATTAGTCCAAAATACAGTTTGACAGAATCCAGTGGTAAAGAATCTTGTGAAGAAATTTTCCAGCTGGTAGTATTAAATCCAAGAATGTGACTTCAGAAACAGTATCTCGTAGATTTGTAATAAATGTTCACTTTGAAATTTCAGCAGTCTCCAATAAAATATAATAAAATGCTTAGAAAAATTCAAATGGAGTAAAAATCCAATAAGTATTGTCGACACAGGTCATTTCCAAATAATCCAGTAGAATCCTGGCTTTTCACAAAAATAATATTCTGTTTCACAGAAAGTATAAATTCTCTTTTACAAGATGAATAAATTCTCTTCAAAATTCTCTTTTGGAATCACTTTTCCAAATTCACAAAGAAGCACTGCTTCTATAATGGATGCACTGTTCTGCAAAGATAATAATCTCCAATGGGAACAACTGCTCTGTTATAGAATATCTATTTGAACTGAAGTGAGTCTTTCTGAAAATGAGTTTTTCTGAAAATATGAGTTCCTGAATTCTGTTGATAAACCTTTACATGTATATAGTACCCAAAATAGTTTCAATAAGGTCTTTGTGGGGAAAACACTGTGGGAGAGGGTGGGTTTACCAAGTATAACGTATGGCACGGACGTGATTCCATTAAACCAAACCGTTATTAAGAAGTTGGAAAGTACTCAGAATGATGCCGGCAGATGGATAACAGGGTCGAGTAATGCTGCAGCTTTGGAAGCAGTAAGGGGGGAGCTTGGGTGGATGAAAATCAAGGACAGGGTAGAGTTGGGAAAACTGTGTTACTTTAACTACTTGAGAAACCTGCCTGACAACCGGTGGTGCAAATTGATGCTCGATACCATTTGGAATTCTAATATAGAAACGGGGTGGTCAAAACATGTGAGGGAACTAATGGACAATTACTCTATAGAGGCCACAAACATAGAAGTAGGAATGAAAGAAGGCAAAAGGTTTGTCAAAGCGAGAGTCATGGAAGACTGCAATCGAAACTGGCGAGCAGGGGTTAGCGTGAAAAGATCACTGCAAGGGTTACAATATAAAGAAAAGCCAGCTTTTGAGAAGTACCTAGATGGCACCTTTGGAGGGTCACTGCTGTTCAAACTGAGATCAAGATCACTGGAGCTTCGGGGAAAAATTGGGAGAGATGGGGAAAAGGGATGCCAAATGTGCCACTCTGGAGTAGTGGAGACCCTGGAACATTTTCTCTTGGAATGCCCACAGTATATATCTCATAGAATAAAATTTACTGGAAGAATAATGCAGAAGTGGGGTGAAGAAACAAAGGATAGATGGCTGAAGGGGACACGAGGGAGAGGGTAGGAATGCTTATTGAAGAAATTGAAAAAGAGGAAGTGAGGGACACTATGAAGCAGTTTATATCTGAATGCTGGGAGGAGAGGAGGGGAAGAGGGGGTGGGGTGCAGGGGGAATGATGGCCTTCTCTTATGAGGACCGCGACAAATCAGCGGCTGGCCAAAGAGTTATTATTATTAGATAGAATGTCCTAAAAGATGAAGTTTCTCCAAAGTTCTGTTTTCTATCAGTTTCTAGGTCTCAATTCATGTAAAAGGTCCTTGATCTACTTAAACAATTAAACAATCAACAGCTATATGTACAATGATTTAAAAAGTGATTATGTGTAACAAAGATGTAAGCACTTAAAGATCACTCAGTGCAAATGAGTCAGACCAGCCAGAATATGAAGAAAAATATAAATCTCGTAGAATTATCAACTAAGGATATAGCAATCTCGATATAATATGGGGCTATAACAGTCCATGGCTATTATAGTGATTCCAACTGCAGCCCTTGGTTACACTTGTTTTAAATTGTTTTAAATTCTGCAGATAATCCTCCCCGTGTCCCACCCAACCCATTGCCCACACATCCGTACAGTAGAAGTTTAGTTAGTTTACAAAACGTGCTACCATGTATTCTTCCACGTTGAAAGAAAATATACAAAAGAAAGAACTAGGAATTCAAATGCTCAGTAATATAATATTTTTTCAACTTATTCAGATACACATGTAAAGACAGTGGCGGTGCGATGGGGGGGGGGGGGGGGGGGGGGGTGCTGAGTCGCCCGCACCACTTTTCCTTCGCCCCTCCAAATCAAACTTCAAATTGCTATCTGACTGGTTTTCCCAATCAATATCACACCCGCAAAGGGCACACAACAAGAAACAATACACCTCATGTCAGGTGTTGTAGAAATGCTCAGATATCGCTCCCAGGGCGTCCAAATCTGAAATCTTTTCATGGAGAAGATCCCCCAGACCCCCACACACTCGAGGGGGCACCCCCACCTCCATCTACGGTCTGCTTCCTTTGGGAGATGCCCCCGGCTTCTTGACCTTTAACAATCTCTAATATCTTACTTAGCCCCCACCCCAAATTGAAATCCTGGCGCCGCCACTGTGTGAAGAACAGGTACATTCACCGATTCGATAAAAATGAACGTCTGTGTTGGAATGTCACTCTGCAAGTGTTTTAGTGACAATCCGCTATCCAGACACATTTATGTTCAGTCAGTGCATTTATTAATTTTGCTGATATGGATATGTCATAAATACTATTTAGGTTTTGCTTTTCATAAATGGATATTTATATTTTTGTGAATTGTTACATTCATTTTTATCGGATCGGTGAATGTCAGGTTGACATTAATGTTTAGCTCCTGTTCTGTACATGAAAACCTGAATAAGTTGAAACAAACATTATATTACTGAACATTTTAATTCCTGGTTCTTTCTTTCGTATATTTTCTTTCAACTTGAAAGAATAAATGGCAGCACGTTTTGTAAACTTCCACTCGACATGTGTGTGTGCAATGGGTTGGGTGGGGCGAGGGTGTGTGTGTGTGTGAGTTTTGGTTTTTTTTGTTTTTTGTGGGGTGGGGGTGGGGTGGGGGAGTACCTGCAACATTTAAAAGAAGTGTGACCAAGGGGTGCAGTAATTGGTATTACGGTACTATTACCATAACAGCCATGGATCTTCATCCATGTGAGGACGTGGTACCACACCAGGAATTTGGAAAATAAACATTTGAAAATCCTGTTAGTTTAAAAAATATTTATTCAATAAGTATGCTATATGTGACAATATTGAACACCAAGAAAAGTGACAGTATATATAGAGAACATCAAGAATATAATATATACTAACAAAATACCATATTATTATGTAATGGGGGATCTGACAGAAAGCTGGGAGCTTATGTTAGTCATCTTCCGGGGTCATTCGTAAATTTACACAAAAAGGTGGTATAATATATACTCGCCCAAAAAAGAAAGTGTGCATTGCAGAAATTGATCAAACTCCAAAAAAATAATTTCGTAGGTGTAAAGAGTGTTAACCTGTTCATGAATAAGTTATATTGAACACAAAAACAGCTTTCTCCGTTAAAATTGCATTAACATTAAATGACGTGCTGCACGTTTGTGAAAAGGCATGTTTTGCACGTGGAGAGTCTGAAAATTCATGCAGCAGTGTGAATCCTTGGGTATTTAAACACTAAAGTAAGGCCTTCCTATCGTTCACATTCAAAAGTTGCGCTGCTGTTAAACGACTCCACATTAGCATGCCAAGATTGACAATGAATCAACGTCTCCTTGCCCTGGGTATGATTAGAGCTGGCAGAACACACAGAGAGGTTGCCCAGCATTTGAACTGCCACCGTAACACTGTAGACAGGCTAGTCCATCGACATGCACAACATGATGATGTTCGAGACCGACCCCGCTCCGGGAGACCCCGAGTTACCACCCCTGCACAAGATCGGTATATTCGTGTCGTCCATCTCCGGAACCGGCAACAAACGGCAACGACGACAGCCAGGAACATCCCTAACCTGAGACGGATACATCCTCAAACAGTAATCAACCGGCTGAGAGAATACGGCTTACGTCCTCGAAGACCTGCAATTCGTCCGATTTTGACGTTACGTCATCGTCGTGCTCGATTGCAGTGGTGTAGACAACATCTCAGGCATCCCTTACACTGATGGCGACGTGTTTTATTCACAGATGAATGTCGTTTCCATCTTTCATCATCAGATGGCCGCCAGAGAGTGTACAGACGTCGAAACGAACGCTACGCAGATCCATGTGTCGTGGAGCGAAACCGTTATGAGGGAGGGTCTCTCGTGGTGTGGGGTGGCATCACTGCCCATAACAGAACTGAGCTGGTCATTATTGATGGCATTCTCAATGCAGCCAGATATCGTGATGAAGTGCTTACACCTGTTGTTGTCCCATTTCTGCAACGTCACGGCCCCGGCGTCATTCTACAGCAGGACAACGCCCGACCCCACGCAGCTGGTGTTGTTCAACAGTATCTGCAGCAACAACAAGTGGATGTTCTTCCCTGGCCCGCAAATTCGCCCGATATATCACCCGTTGAGCACGTATGGGACGAAATGAAACGTCAGCTACGCCGGCTTCCCCATGCACCGTCAACGCTTGTGGAACTCCAAAGACAGCTTATTAGAATATGGAACAACATCCCACAACACTTCCATGCTAACTTGTTCGCTTCCATGAGGCGTAGATGCACAGCAGTAGTCGATGCAGACGGAGGTAATACCAGATATTGAGTGTGTGACTTTCGTGTTTGACCCTTAGTGTCTTTGACTCTCCATGGCACTAAGAGTATTCGTCATAGGGTAATGAAATTTCTCGTGTTGATTACAAATTGATTCATCTGTGATTGAATAAAATTTCCATGAATGAAAATGATATATATCTTTTTTTAGTGTTATTTTTTAGCATGCACACTTTCTTTTTTTGGGAGAGTATAGAAGATGGACTCATATATCGGCGCCTGGAACCCATGGTCTGTGGTCGGTCGCCAGCTTGATCGTCAGCCACGCGCCAAGCCGGGGCACCGCATCCACGCACACAGCGAGAGCTGCCTATAGGCCCTAAAAATGTAGACCTGGGAGCAAATACCCGAGATCATTCAGATTTGATTTGTTGGCATCGTTGTCGACACTAGCAGGTAACCTCGAGTGCAAGGACACGACATTTCGGCCAGGGACAAAACCGGTGAGAAAGTTGGTGGTAATTCTAGTCGAAGAAAGGTAAGCACAGGGAGTCAAATTACCAGGCGGCGACACATGATATTGTTTAAATCTTGCTTGTGAATGAAGGAAAAGATGAAAAGAAAGTACAAAGAAAAGGAGCAATAGAAAACAGGGGATGCCAGCTTGAAAGCAAAATACATTGCCTTCGCATTCAAGACACTCGCAAGTAGGCAGCGGAAGCACCGTCAGTGAGAAGTGAGACGGAAGCAGCCTTGATGGTGATCCATGCGAAGAAAACGGATAGGAAAGCAGGATTATAGGATTGGCGATAAATTCGTCATATAGTAGTAGTCGTACGTGGTGGTTTGATCCTTAGCAGTCTGGAAACGCCCACTTGACAAAATGAAGTCATGCACCACATCAAAAACAAGATGGTTTTCCCAATAGCGAACGAACAGGTTCGAAAATAATTTTTGAGGTACATACTATATTATTTGAGGTTCATCCTATATTATTTCAGGTTCATCCTATATTATTTCAGGTTCATCCTAAAATAATATTTATGACCCTCTCGTACGCGATCAATAATTTGTCCGACCCTGGATGGACTATAATTATTGTTTCATGTTGAACCAGGTTCGACATAAATATTTCAGGTTCATCCTATATTAATTGAGGATGAACCTGAAATAATTTGTCCGATCCTGGATGGACCATAATTATTGTTTCATGTTGAACCAGGTTCGACATAAATATTTCAGGTTCATCCAATATTAATTGAGGATGAACCTGAAATAATTTGTCCGACCCTGGATGGACCATAATTATCGTTTCATGTTGAACCAGGTTCGACATCAATATTTCAGGTTCATCCTATATTAATTGAGGATGAACCTGAAATAATTTGTCCGACCCTGGATGGACCATAATTATTGTTTCATGTTGAACCAGGTTCGACATAAATATTTCAGGTTCATCCTATATTAATTGAGGATGAACCTGAAATAATTTGTCCGACCCTGGATGGACCATAATTATTGTTTCATGTTGAACCAGGCTCGACATAAATATTTCAGGTTCATCCTATATTAATTGAGGATGAACCTGAAATAATTTGTCCGACCCTGGATGGACCATAATTATTGTTTCATGTTGAACCAGGTTCGACATAAATATTTCAGGTTCATCCTATATTAATTGAGAATGAACCTGAAATAATTTGTCCGACCCTGGATGGACCATAATTATTGTTCCATGTTGAACCAGGTTCGACATAAATATTTCAGGTTCATCCTATATTAATTGAGGATGAACCTGAAATAATTTGTCCGACCCTGGATGGACCATAATTATTGTTTCATGTTGAACCAGGCTCGACATAAATATTTCAGGTTCATCCTATATTAATTGAGGATGAACCTGAAATAATTTGTCCGACCCTGGATGGACCATAATTATTGAATTATTGTTTCATGTTGAACCAGGTTCGACATCATATCTGAGGTTCATCCTATATTAATTGAGGATGAACCAGGGGGTGGGGGGGGGGGTCTGGAAAAAAAGTCCCATACACGAGGCTGAAAAAAATTTTTTCCGCCCCAACACCACCCACCACCCCATTTTGAGGAGGAAAATTTTTTTTTCCTTTTCTGAGAGGGGACCCACCCCCTAGTATCACCAAAAACCCGCGTTTTACACAACTTTTTCCTAGGTTTCACATGTAATTATACTTCCATTTTAATTAACCTGATACATTCCCTGTAGCTGCTTGTTTAAATCAGCTTTAACCCTTTAACCAAGACAGGAATAAAATGATACTTTCAAATACCAAGGATTTTTTACATCCAAAGATTATTTTACTTTAGTTGACACCTAGTGTCAATCCCATAAACCTTTTCACAATTGTAATTTCCAGATTTGTAATTCTGTTACATGACAGTAAATGGTCAAAACTATTTGTTGGTACCCTAAATGGAACAGCAATTTATCATATACACGTGTCATTTAGTGTACCAGCAAACCAGTTTGACCATTTACTATTGAGTTTAAAAATTACATTTCCGGAATTACAATTATAAAACGGTTTTGTAGGATCAGCTGTAGGTGTCAACTAGAGTAATTTATAGGGTTTTGCGTTACTGTTACAGATAAGACTGAGTGTCTGATTTTATTATGGTTTTGTTTTATTATTACATGTTTGTTTACAAAATAAATCATTTTAAAAACATTAATTTATTTTATTGAGACCCATTACCAACGTGGTTAAAGTTCACTTTCTGACAAATACAGCAAAACTACTATGTCTATTGTGACTCCTGTGTCACTACACTGGCAGTCAGGCTGTTTAAGCACATACAGGATAGTCCAGATGTTCACATAACCATCCCAATGTTTGGATGGAGCAAATTTGTTGAAATTTGTTTCTTCAAAATATTGATATGTCAATGTGGGTGAGCTGATTATTTCATTGACAGTTGTTGCTGTGTTCAATGTAGCAATCCAGTATGTATGCTAGGGCGAGCTTCTCGTTGTCTAACTTATCATTATGATAAAACATTTAGTTGAAACTGACAAAAATCCTGGTCAAGCCGACTCGTGTTCTTATTCATGGAAATTGCCATTATTGAACAATATTTGTGTTTCAACACATATAGGGTAGCTATTAGGCCACCCCACCCTCCCCTTGATTTCCATTTATGAGGTTATTGCTCTGGCTGTCCCTCTGCATATAGTATAAGTGTCAAATATTGTTTTATATCAGATTTAAAATACAAAATAAGCATTATTTCATTGCAAGGAAAAAGTCACTTTTTTCTCAGGCAGACCACCCACCCACCCCGGCCTCGTGTATAGGAAATTTTTCAAGACCCCCCCCCCCCCCCCCCCCGGCTGAACCTGAAATAATTTGTCCGACCCTGGATGGACCGTAATTATTGCTTCATGTTGAACCAGGTTCGACATAAATATTTGAGGTTCATCCTATATTAATTGAGGATGAACCTAAAATAATTTGTCCGACCCTGGATCGACCATAATTACTCAGGATGATGCTAAAATCCCACGATGCAATACGCTCCACGAGCCAATCAGTTGAGTCGTTACAAACGCGAACAATGGGACATAACTGGGGGAAAAAAGCAAGATAAACTTGATGCAGGCACACAGCTTCAGACAAAGAATCCCGCTGAGAGATTGTTTTGTATGCGCTTCACACCATTTTTTTCGACCCTTTGTAATCACGCAAAATAAATAAGATTTTTTCCCATGAAAATGTCAAATGGGCAGTGTTGATTGTTTACTGGACTGTTACAAACAAGTTGTGTTTTAATATTGAAATATGACTCGCTAACCAATAGTGTTGCGGACCGGACCGCAAACAAACGGCCCGGTACCGGTCCAGGCGTTGTCGGCGGTACGGTCCGATGAGGACCGGGCCGCCCCTGCTGTACCGGTACTCAGGCACGCGCATTGTGTAGCCCCCCCCCCCCCCCCCCACACACACACTCTAGAGAGAGAGACCTGTGCCCCTGAATTGAACCGCCTTGGACCGGTCCATCTAGAAAAAAACGGACCGCCTGCCCGAATATCGGATCACTATTTCTTGGACCAGACCGAACCGGAACACCATTGGCGGTCCGGAACGGTCTGCATCACTGCTAACCAACATATCGGGAAAATGTCTCGTGAAGTTTAAAAATTTAATGGAGCAGTTCAAAAAAGTGCCTCTGTGGGGTAGGGTGGGGAAGGGCAAAAATGATGGATTTCGTATGTATGTTTGTTTGTCTGTGTGTCTGCTATAGAAATAAATATGGGGCCATCCATAGTGCCCACAATTGACCTACTTTATGGCGGAGGTCATTGTCAGGTTTAAAAAAGTGCAGGGGTGGGATTGGAGAGGGGCACCAAAAGCTATGACCAATTTGTTTTTTACTGATATAGGTCCACAAAGGGGTCTACTAGTGGTGACTTCTTATCAGGAATCTTAAAGGTTTCAAAAAATTGCCGGTGGTGATGTTGGGGAGGGGCAAAACTTGTGGATTTTGTGTGTATGTCTGTATGACCACTATAAAAAGGCATACGGAGCCACCCACAGTGCACAAGCTGGTTCTGCTAGGGTTGTTTTTCTACACCGGGAGTCATGGATTGAAAAAGTCAGGATTGAAAAAGTGCCGGGGTGGGGAGAGTCACCCAATGTCATGACAATTTTTCTTTTCACCTCTATGGATCTTCAAAGAGGCCTTCCTGAGGTAACTTTTTACCGGGAATATTATGGTGCGGTTAGGGCCGCAGGCCTGCCCAAGTTACTCTTTTGAAGTCAGGGCTGTGGTTTTATGAACTGTTTTTTTCTTAGAAATTTACCGTAGAGCATCGGGTAACCCTGCTAGTATTTGTTAAAACCTGTTTTGACTCATCATTTTCACACAGGTAACAATGTTGAGAAGCAGTTTAGTATGCCAGAATGCACGATATGCATCCCCACCCCCTCTTCCCCCCACATAATTTCAAATTGCCCTGCGGCTCCTGGGTCAGCATGTTTTCGGTGTCATTGTGGGGCATGTCACTGTGTTATGTTCATGGAAGCAGGTGACTGTTTTGAACAAATCACGCGATAATGCCTCAGCTGTAGGGCCGTCGATAGAGCATTTTAATAGGGGGTGGGGGTGGGGGGGGGGAGCCCTCGATATTCCAACTGGGTAGTGGGCGCGTTCTTGACAAACTATTAGAATTGTAGATCTTCCTACTGCAGCATTGCTCGGACACACAACGCGCAGGTCCAAGCATGGTTTGGCCCTGCGGGAGGAAATTTTGAAAAAAGCGAGCTGAAAATACGCGATTTTTCGCTCCCTCGTCCCCCCCCCCCCCCCCCCTATGATCCTCGCCCATGGTCCAATTTAATAGGGTCACCACACCAAACCTACCAGATGAAATACAGGGACCAAGTTACTACCAACTAAATAGTTTCCATGTGAACATAATCCAGATAGAAATAGATGCACAATACACATTGAAATTCTTTGCCGACAAAGGAATTGAATGACAGCTTCTTGTCACCGAATTTGAGCGTTCGCTATTTTGGGAACTTTTTTGTAGAACCGCTCATCGCTGATACCTTCACCCGACACCCGTGACAGGAATCACAGGATGCAGGTGGTTGACTGGTAACAGATTGGCTCAATATAGTTGACAGTTACTTCAAACTTACTCGACTTCAATGTATTCACCGTCTATCAAGATGAAATTATCAGTTTGTGTATCATTTGGGAGAGTGCAAAACTTCCCTTTGCGTCTCCCTGGACCGGTCCCTTGGACCGCCCCGGACCGGTCCAGTGTGTCTGCGTACCAGTACAGCAGGGGCGGCCCGGTCCTCATCGGACCGTACCGTGGACCACGCCTGGACCGGTACCGGACCGTTTGTTTGCGGTCCGGTCCGCAACACTATTGGTTAGCGAGTCATATTTCAATATTAAAACACAACTTGTTTGTAACAGTACAGTAAACAGTCAACACTGCCCATTTGACATTTTCATGGGAAAAAATCTTAATTATTTTGCGTGATTACAAAGGGTCGAAAAAAAATCGTGTGAAGCGCATACAAAACAGTCTCTCAGTGGGATTCTTTGTCTGAAGCTGTGTGCCTGCATCAAGTTTATCTTGCTTTTTTCCCCCAGTTATGTCCCATTGTTCTCGTTTGTACTACTCAACTGACTAGCTCGTGGAGCGTATTGCATCGTGGGATTTTAGCATCATCCTGAATAATTATGGTCGATCCAGGGTCGGACAAATTATTTTAGTTTCATCCTCAATTAATATAGGATGAACCTCAAATATTTATGTCGAACCTGGTTCAACATGAAGCAATAATTATGGTCATCCAGGGTCGGACAAATTATTTCAGGTTCATCCTCAATTAATATAGGATGAACCTCAAAAATTGATGTCGAACCTGGTTCAACATGAAACAATAATTATGGTCCATCCAGGGTCGGACAAATTATTTCAGGTTCATCCTCAATTAATATAGGATGAACCTGAAATATTTATGTCGAACCTGGTTCAACATGAAACAATAATTATGGTCCATCCAGGGTCGGACAAATTATTTCAGGTTCATCCTCAATTAATATAGGATGAACCTGAAATATTTATGTCGAACCTGGTTCAACATGAAACAATAATTATGGTCCATCCAGGATCGGACAAATTATTTCAGGTTCATCCTCAATTAATATAGGATGAACCTGAAATATTGATGTCGAACCTGGTTCAACATGAAACAATAATTATGGTCCATCCAGGGTCGGACAAATTAGTTCAGGTTCATCCTCAAATAATATAGGATGAACCTGAAATATTTATGTCGAACCTTGTTCAACATGAAACAATAATTATGGTCCATCCAGGATCGGACAAATTATTTCAGGTTCATCCTCAATTAATATAGGATGAACCTCAAATATTGATGTCGAACCTGGTTCAACATGAAACAACATTTATGGTCGATCCAGGGTCGGACAAATTATTTTAGGTTCATCCTCAATTAATATAGGATGAACCTGAAATATTTATGTCGAACCTGGTTCAACATGAAACAATAATTATAGTCCATCCAGGGTCGGACAAATTATTGATCGCGTACGGGAGGGTCATAAATATTATTTTAGGATGAACCTGAAATAATATAGGATGAACCTGAAATAATATAGGATGAACCTCAAATAATATAGGATGAACCTGACATAACATAGGATGAACCTCAAATAATATAGTATGTACCTCAATAATTATTTTCGAACCTGTTGGTTCGCCATATTTCCCGACTATTTAAAAATTCAGATCCAAAAAGAAGTGTCGATATGTTTACAGTAAATAGCAGAAGGTTGATAGTACTATTGCAAATGAATAATATTATTTATCCCTTTATCCAAGGAATCGTCTGCTTGTGTCCTCATAATATACAAATTCAGCAATTGAAAAAATAATTTTCAAAAATTTCAGCAAAACTATATCATGTGACCCCTCATTGGAACGAGCTCAACGAGCTCGTTCCAATGAGGGGGCACATGATATAGTTTTGTTGAAATCCGTGGGGAAAATCTGATAAACTAATTTTGAAAATAATAAATTTTGATATCGTCTGCGTTGGGTAAGTTTTTCGAACCGCATCATCAAGACATGCTAATTCATTGCGACTGTGATGCCTCGAGTCTCGATTGTGGTAATTGTGTTCATATATCTGAACAGTTTTTGATATACCGGTATACCGCGGTATTTTTTTGAATACCGATACCGGTATTTAGTTTTGAATATCGTGCAGCCCTACTCCCAGGTGCAATCCAATCACTGAAACTTGATTCGCATGATGCGATTCAATGTTTTTTTCCCTGATTTTTCATGCGCTCATCCAACATTCCAGCTCAAAAGCCATAAAACAATAGATAAGCAGCACTTAACTAACTAACCCTGCTTGTGTGGAGTTAGTATGTTGGGGAGCTGACAGTTGCTCGCCGTTGCTCGGTGGCTCTCTCCGGGTACTCCGGCTTCCTCCACCCGTAAAACTGTCGTGGTCATGATTAGCCATTGTGCAGAAATATGTGACCTTAAAAACACCAATAAATAAGTACCGGTATTCAATTTTGAATATCGTGCAGCCCAACGATCACCTCGGCAGAATGTTATTTGATGTTAACTGTTGTTTGTCCCACTGTTGGTGGGTGCTTTCAGAGCACGCTCCAGCAATATGTCACACAACTCTCAATCTCCCTCCATCCGGTACTCCAAACCGCAAACTGAATTTTGAATTTTTCTATTCCTTGATTGTTCGGGTGGTAACTCCACTCCATGAGTGACAGCTTATATCATCGGTTCTTAGGTGCCCAGAATTTTACTGAACTTCGAGAATTACGCCAATGTACTGGATGCCCATGATCGCTCCCAGCAAAATGTATTTTGATGCTGAACTGTTACTGAAAAATGCTTATAACTAAAATCATCGGTTCTTAGGTGCCCAGAACTTTACTGAACTTTGAGAATATTGCCAGTGTATTGGATGCCCATAATTGCTCCCAGCAGAATGTTATTGGATGTTGAGTTACTGAGGGAACCACTGCTGGAGGGAGCTTTCAGAGCATTTTCCAACTGTGTGACACACAACTCTCAATCTCCCCCACCCGGTACTCCAAATCCCAATGTGATTTTTGAATTTTACTATTCTTTGATTATACTGGTGGTAATCCCACTCCATGAGTGAAAACTTATATCCTCGGTTCTTAGGTGCCCAGAAACCTATTGAAATTCGAGAATACTGCCAAAGCACCGGATGTCTATGTTCGCTCTCACCAAAATGTAATTTGAAGTTGATTTGTTGTGTGAACCACTGTTGGAGGGAACCTTCAGACCAATTTCCAACTGTGTGTCGCCCAACTCTCATTCACCCCGACCCGGTAATCCAAATTTTAATGTGGTCTTTGAATTCTATTATTCAATGATTGTTCGGTTGACAAGTCTACTCCATGAGTGATAACATACATCATCGGTTCTTAGGTCCCCAGAAACTTACTGAACTTCGATAATAATGCCAATGTATTGGATGCCCTTGATAGCTCTCAGCAAAATGTTATTTGACGTTGAACCGTTGTGCGAGCCACTGTTAGAGAGAGCTTTCAGAGCACTTTCCAACAATGTGTCAAACACCTCATATCCCCCCCCCCTCCCGATATTACAATTTTTATGTTATTTTTTAATTCATCCATTTTTCGGCGGCTCGGGTGAAACCGCGCTTAATGAGTGACGACGTATATCATCACTTTGCAGGTGGTCAATGATTTACTAAACTTTAAATCTTTAAATAGACTGGCAGTGTACTGGATGGTAATGATCGCTCTCTGTAGATTGTTAACTGAAGTTAAACTGTCGTGTGGGCCACTGAAGGAGGTAGCTTATCGAACACTTTCAATCACTCATTTCTGCCCCAACCCGGTATTCACACAACTCACATTATGCCTCCACCCTGTACTCCAAATCCTAAAGCGATTTTTTTAATTCTATTATTTTATGATCGTCTGGGTGGTAACTCCGCCCTTTGAGTGATAAACTATATCAATGGCCCGCAGATACCCAGAAATTTACTGAACTTCGAGATTACGACTAATGTACTAAATGCCCATGATCACCCTCGGTAGAATATTATTTGATGCTAAACTGTTGTGTGAACCGCCGTTGGAGGGAGCTCTCAGTACACTTTCCAACAGCGAGTCACACAACCCACATTTAGCCCCTACCCTAGTGTGATTTCTGAATTCTATCATTCCTTGATTGTACGGATGGTAACTCCACTGCAGGAGTGATAACTTATATCATCGGTTCTAAGGTGCCCAGAAATTTACTGTACTTCGAGAATATTGCTAATGTATTAGATGCCTATGATCGCCATCAGTAAAATGTTATTTGGTGCTTAACTGCCGTGTGGACCACTGCTGGGGAGAGCTTCCAGAGTACTTTCCAGCGATGTGTCACACAACTCACATTCTGCCCCCACCCGGTACTCCAATTTACATCTTGATTCTTGAATTCTACTACTCGTTGATGTTGATTGTTCGGGTGTTAACTCCACACCATGAGTGGCAACTTATATGATCGGTCCTTAGGTGCTCAGAAATTTACTGAACTTCGAGAATACTACAAATGCACTGAATGCCTATGATCGGTCTCGGCAGAATGTTATTTGCTGTTGAATTGCTGTGGGAACCACTGTTGAGAGGGGGGGGGTGGTGGGTGGTGTGTACAAAGCACTTTCCAACAGTGTGTCAAACAACTCTCAATCTTCCCACCCGGTACTCCAAATCTCATTGTGATTTTTGAATTTTACTATTCTTTGATTGTTCGGGTGGTAACTCCACTCCATGAGTGACAACTTATAACATCGGTTCTTAGGTGCCCAGAATTTTACTGAACTTCGGGAATTACGCCAATGTACTGGATACCCATGGTCGCTCCCAGCAAAATGTAAATTGACGAACTGTTAATGAAAAATGCTTTCATGACAGCTGTGGTTGATAATTGAAGTAAACTTGTGCCTGGCACGGTTGGAGAGATCTTCCAACACGTGGCTCTTTCCAGCCGTGTTTCGCACAGCTTCGCTTTTTTCTGCACGCATATCTTTCCTTCCAGATGCGATTTGCTTGGCCTCTCTATCTACCTGGACTTTGTCTATACCTGGTATTGCAATTGATTTACATTGTATGATATTCCTGGATGTAATATTCCCCTTCCCTTTTCATTGATTTATGATTTCTAAAATGTTCATCTTTTTCTTTTCATAATTTGTTTGCTTTGTTTTATTGCCGTTCAGCATTTCAATCCACTGTTGCTGCAATCTGTGAGAGAAATTGCAGGTATAATGTTAATTTCAACTGAAAGAAATCTCATCCAACTTCGTAGTATAAGGTCTGTCTTACACAGGTGTCCGATGGGGATGTATGGTGGTTCTCCTGATTTCAATGGCGGGTAGCGTAACATTTGACGAGGTTGAGACAAGTGCAGAGTACGATTTCATCCACCTTCACAATGAAAAAGTAAGCTCGATGTCTGAATCTGACGACTCCCCCTTCACGGACTGCGTGAAAGAATGTAAGTATTTTCTCCCCAAAGTTTTCACATCAACTGTTAGTAAAATAAATTCTGATTTCTCCTTGTTCCACATCAGTTGCCAAAGTCTGAAAGCCCACTGGGATTATCTCAAAAGTACGTTATGCGATCTACAACAGGACGAGAATTTATCCGACTTCATCGGAGTTGCCGAAATATTTCAAATTCCTCCCAATATTTCTTATGGCCTGGAGGGTTATGACCCACTTATTTAAAAACACAAGGCCTGAGACTGACGACGGGTTTAGCCTACAGAGTGCGATAAGACCTCTCAGTTTTTATCCCTAATATTCTCGAATCTCTCTTTGTTGAAATCAAATATAACCATAGTAATAAAATAGTTGGTGTCATTTATAGACCGAACACTGCACCCAAAGCCGATGTAAATATCTTTCTATCTAAACTAAATGAAATAACTGATATTTTAAACGCAGAAAACAAAATGGCGTACATCACGGACGACTTCAATTTGGATCTGTTGAAAACATCTCCTCACAACAAAACAGAAGAATTTGTCAATCTCATGTTCAGCGAAGGATTTTTACCTCATTTTACAAAGCCTACGAGTGTGACTAGCCATTCTGCCACTATTATTGATCATATCTTTTCTAACAGCCTCTCACCCAGCACCCTTCCCTGTATAATTATTTCTGACGTCTCCGACCATTTTGGAATTTTTCATGCCGAAATAACTTCCAAGACAACCAGTATCCAATATGTATTTCCAAAAAGAATCATAAACACTGAAAGTATTGCTGAATTCAAAAGACTCCTCTCACAAAATGATTTCTCTCCTGTCATGCAGTGTACCTCTCCAAATATGGGACATGACACATTCCTGAATATTTGTATGAATGTTTACCACTCTGCTTTTCCTTTGAAGAACGTTCGCCCAAAGAAGAAGTTTATTAAAAAGCAGCCCTGGATGACCAAGGGATTTGCCATATCCTCTAACAACAAATTGAAGTTTTACCATAAAAAACCCAAATCCCCAAACGATCAAAATATTTTAAACTATAAAAAATAATGTCGAATTTTCAATAAAGTAAAAAAACAATGTAAAGCTGTTTATTACAGAGACACACTACATGAACATAAAGGTAATATGCGAAAAATATGGCTAATCTTAAATGAAGCAGTTAATAAAGAGAAACGCACTAACACGCTACCGTCATTTTTCTCGCATGACAATGCTGAAATAAATATCCCGCATAAAATAGCCAATGAATTCAATAAATTCTTTGCCAATGTTGGAAAGTCAACATCCGAAAAGATTCAGAGGTCAAACAAGGCATATTCAGATTACATGAACAATAATTTTCCAAATAACTTTTATCTTAGACCTACAAGTCCTCTAAAAGTTAGTTTTGTTGTCAATAAATTAAAATCCAAATCGACAATGGACTGCGATGGAACTTCAACACGACTCCTGAAACAGACGGTGAACGAAATTTCTGATTCGCTTGCACATATTATCAACATTTCCTTTAGTGAAGGCTCAGTTCCAGATAAAATGAAAATATCAAAGGTTGCACCCATATTTAAATCCGGTGATGCCCATTGTTTTACAAATTATAGACCAATCAGCTTGCTACCTGTATTCTCTAAGGTAATGGAAAAACTAATGTCCGTTAGAGTTGTAAGTTTTTCAGACAGGTTCAATATCCTACAACCTCACCACTACGGATTTCGAAAACACCACACTACTAATCACCCCGTTCTTCAGCTGCTAAGTAGCGTCGCGAAAGAAAACAATACTCAAGACAAAAATAATACGCTAGCCTTTTTTCTAGACTTGTGGAAAGCCTTTGATACCATTAATCATGATCTTTTGTTTGGAAAATTGGAAATATATGGTATCAGAAGACTTACTTATATAAGTGGTTCAAAAGCTACCTGTCCGATAGATCTCAATGTGTGGTGTACAATGAACACAAATCGGACTTCGTCGAAGTGAACTGTGGTGTTCCGCAAGGCTCAATCTTAGGTCCAATCATATTCCTTCTATATATCAACGACATTGCTAATGCAACTTCGTTAAATATTCTATGTTTTGCCGACAATACGACGGGACACGATGCTGGTCCAAACGAAGTCCTTTTAAGGACGAATTTCAATAATGAACTTCAAAACGTATTCGAATGGTGCTCAACCAATCAACTACTGTGAAATGCCAATAAAACCAAATGCATGACACTAAATATTTATATAAACAAAACAGGAAACAACAATGGTCGTTCAGGATTGGATATTTTTACCAATAACCAAAAGATAACTAACGTTGGGGACACCGAACCTGAAAAATCACTAAAATGTCTTGGTATTAGGATCGATGAACACCTGTCCTGCAATGCCCACATATGTCAAGTCTATTCTAAAATAGCCCGCGCAAATTATAGTCTTAATAATAAGGTTAAAAAGACTCTTCCACACGAATCACTAAAAATTCTATATTATGCTTTAATCCATAGCCATTTGACATACGGAATTTAAGTTTGGGAAAATTCAAGATCAATAAAAAAATTAATGGTCATGCAAAAGACTTTATTTATTTATTGATGTTTGAGGTCACATATTTATGCACAATAGCTAATCATGACCGTGACAGTTTTACGGGTGGAGGAAGCCGGAATACCCGGAAAGAACCACCGAGCAACGACGAGTACGCCTTAGTACACGGCGTCATCGTGCCCCCACGCGGGCAATGGAGATGAAGTGTCTTGCAGGACACAACGCGGTTGCCGCAGGTGGGATTCGAACCGAGGACCTCTGGGCTTGCAGCCTGCACCTCTACCTACTGAGCCACCGCGCTCCCCTCCCTGCGTATAATCAACAATAAGCGATATAATGCTCATACCTATCCCCCATTTAAAAAAAGGACAAGATACTCAAGGCCGATGACATGTTTAAACTTCAAGCCTCCTTGTTTATCTTTGATTGGCGCAATGGTAGACTTTCGGCATACTTTAATAATACATTTAGCATAGTAGATAATCCCTAAGGCATGAAAACAAGACAATCCGGTCTCCTATATGTAGGAAAAACCCGAACCAAATCAATAGACAACCTCCCGTTATATACATATCGGAGGATTTGGAATTCATTAGACAGTTCCATTCAGATGTTAGTAATCCAAAGCTCTTTAAAAAAACACTGACGTCAACCTTCCTGTCTTCATATTCTACTGATGTTTATTGTAATAATCCGTATTGTCCCGACTGTACATTGTAATTCTTTTATTCGTTTAATCAATTCTTCATCTCGGTTCCAACTGTATTCATCATAGAAATCGGATATAAAAAGACTTTTCCCGATTTCTATGGTATTCATTGCGTCAGTTAATAACCGTGTGTAATGGTGGTCGCGCTCTGCACGTAATCTGGGAATCCCGTCTAGTTCAATCCTGCTGCTCAAGTCCGCTCCTTCGAACACCTGTCAACACCCATTTAACAATGATATTTTTATAGCCAATATCCGTTGCAGTATGTTCGCCTTTATTTCTGAAATATTCATTATGTACCGTATTTGCAGTTTACTGCATTGTACTGTAAATGTTTCTTGCATACTGTGAATAAAAAAATATCTATCTATCTTATCTAATCTAATCTAATCTAATCTAATCTAATCTTATCTTATCTAATCTAATCTAATCTAATCTAATCTAATCTAATCTAATCTAATCTAATCTAATCTAATCTAATCTAATCTAATCTAATCTAATCTAATCTAATCTAATCTTATCTTATCTTATCTTATCTAATCTAATCTAATCTAATCTAATCTAATCTAATCTTATCTTATCTTATCTTATCTTATCTTATCTTATCTTATCTTATCCAATCCAACCCAATCCAATCCAATCCTATCCTATCCTATCCCATCCATCCATCCATCCATCCATCTCTTGCAAAAATTTTCAAAAACAACTTTACGGAATTAAACACAAAACTGCCAGAAGCCATTAACAAACGATGCATCATAGCTTATAAGAAAAATCCCAGTCTTCGAAACATTCTTGTGAAAGCACTTCTGAGATGAGTTCATTTTGTCATAAAGTCATATAACTTCAAAAATATTAAAACAACATTGAATTCCATAGAAATAATTTACAACAGAAATCGATTTACCGACCTGCGCCCGTGCTTCTTTGTTTTGAAAAATATCTATCCGCCAGTGCCAGACCTTTGAATTATTTCTATTATAAAAACATTAATTATCTGTCGATTAGGTTTGCGCATTGTCATGAGTTTGATTTCCAACAGTCTTCAGCCAGTGAACACAAGTCATTCAAATGCCATCAAACATTAACAGTAGAAATACCGCTAAAGTTTGATGACATTTGAATGGTTGTTTTCCACTAATCACTGAGTGAATCCATCTCAGTCACAGTGATTGGCCAGTTTGGCCTCATCAACAGATGAAGTAAAGGTATTTAAACGCTTTGGGATAATTGGAAAATCGAATTCACCGGCTTCCTGAAGAAGGGCATTTAACCCGAAACGTCGAGGCAACGACAGTGCGCTCTATTTATTTCATCAACATTTCCATTAGGTATTCACATTTCATTTATTCGTTCATTTTAATTTTTTCATCATTTTTTCATCACTTTTTCATCATTTTGACTTGTACTAATGATTATTTATTTCAGCCTAAATTAAGTCCGGGAAAATGGCTAAAAATTCCACAAATGTTAAATCTGCTAACCGCCAAGAGCGGCAAAAAACCCGGCATATTCGGCACATGCACAATTGGTAAAATCCCTTTACCAAATTCTTCAACTCTTTCATCATTTGGCATTTTTCGAGGACTGTTTGGCACAGAAAGTCCTCCCAAAATCATTCCAAAAAACAGTGGACGAGCGCAACAAAACTTTTCGGCCGGCTCTGCCAACCATTTATATTTCGGACGCGCCCAACAATTTAACCAAAAAATGGGCTTTTGAAGTTATACAAACTTTGGTGGACTATTACAAAAAAACTCTAAAAGAAAAACAAGACCTGGTTCTTTCGGCTCCTTTTCTAAAACCCCAGGACTTTCCACGAGCACAGAATACGGCAGTTAAATGGGGACAGAAGAATTTTGGTAATCGACTACAAGAAAGTACTATTGACAAATTTTATTCTCTTTCGGATCAACTTCTGTCCCAGTTCAAAAAACCAGCGGTCATTAGCCAGACCTCTTTCAATCAACGTGCTCGTTCTAAATCGCCGGTGGCCCGCCAGCACATTTCATTTTCTACTTCCAGAGAAACTCCATCGAAAAGAAAAAGACGAGAAACCATCTCTCCTACAGCACCAGCGACCAAAAAACCATCATTTGCAGCACGCTGCTCCACAACACCGGAATCGCCATCGTACGCCAGCATAGTCAAAACACCACCTCAAAAGAAACCATCTGCAAACGGCAAGTCGTCATTTTACCGATTCTGGAAATCTGGTGAAAACAAGAACAGCTGGACCCTGCCAGTCAAACCAAACAAACCTGTTTGGATCATCGGATCATCGAACATCTCGAGGATTGATGCCAACCCTCCACCCAACACGTTCATCGCATCATACTCTGGTGGAACCTTAAATCACATTCGTCAGATGGCCAAGAACATGGAAAAAGAGAAAGATCGACAGCACCCCAAAGCAATTTTATTCAACGTTGGGGTCAACAATAGAGAAGACTGGCGCACAGACGTGCAGAACAGAAAAAAGATTGGTCACACATCAACAGGTAGACTAGGTAATATGATAAGCAATTTCCGCAAATGTTACCCTAATACAAAACTTCTTTTTCAGGAACATAATTTTTCTTCTAGTTTATGTTCTAGGGACCAACAAAATTTGACTGTTATCAACGAGGCTGCGAAGTCTACAAAGAATTTGGAGATAATCCCGGCAATTCCAGCAAGCCCGTTTAAATGTTGCCCAGGTGATCCCATCGACTGGTCGACGGAAACAGCGAACAGAATCTACCAAGGATGGCTGCCACGCATAGAACCATACATCAAAGAGCAGCCTTTAAACTAATTACAGAAGAAGGCATCAGCCATGGAGAGAAAGTAGGACTAGGAACCGAAATAGTAAACTTGGTTCCTGATCTAAAATTAACTGAAGGTGAGAAAGATCTACTCAGGTATGGTTTAACTTTCGTTCCCGCCCCAGCCCCATTAAAACCTAAGCCCAAAACCGTAGATTTTGGGACAGGTGCATTTGTCATGGATGATTACAGTTACATTAACGAAATGAACGGTGGTCCAGCAAGCCAACAATTTTTTAGGGCAACAGCATTGGCAGATAAATTTCGAAATTCAACAGACTCAAAAGACCTCTTTGCCAATCCAACCGGGTGGTGCCCATCACCTCGGAAAGTTAAACCTGAAATTAAGGAGATTTCTCAAAAAGTTAAAGAACAAATAAGCCAAATCCCGGAATCATTTTTAAAAGACAAACAAAATTTGAACCAAATCGAAAGAAACGCCCTGAAGACGCTGAAAAACAACAAACAAATTGTCATCAAGCCTTGTGACAAAGGATCTGCCACAGTTCTGATGTCAAAAGATAATTATATTAAAGAAGCTGAACGCCAATTAAATAACCCAAAATATTACAAACCTTTAGAAGCACCAATTTGGCAAGAAAATTGTTCAAAATTTAATGGAATTCTAAAAAGCTTGCTGGACCACGACTTCATTGAGAAAAAACATGTCGAGTATTTAATTGCAGAGAGGGATTCAAACAATCGTAAGTTTTACCTCTTGCCTAAAATACATAAACCACTCAGCAGTTGGAGTGACGAATTTACCCCTCCTGGTCGGCCTATTGTCAGCGACTGTGGCTCGGAATCTTACCACATTTCACAGTATATTGATTTTTATTTAAAACCAATTGCTTGCCGCCATCCGAGCTTCCTCAAAGACACTGAGGACTTTTTAATGAAAATTAACAAATTGCAGGTTCCTTCCGACAGTCTCCTCATTACCCTAGACATTGAAAGTATGTATACTAACATTGGTATTGACGCTGGTCCAGAGGCAATAAAAAAAATCATTCAAAAGGTACGATGACTCAAACAGGCCATCGGAAGAAATCCTGCAATTGTTAGAATTATCATTGAAAGGTAACGACTTTGAATTTAACAATAAATTTTACCTCCAAATAAGTGGATGTAGTATGGGTAAAAAATTCAGTCCAAATTTTGCTAATATTTTTGTTGCAGAATGGGAGAGAGGTGCTCTTGCTAAAGCAAGAAAACAGCCATTATGTCATCACAGGTTCCAAGACGACATTTTCATCATATGGCCCCATGGCCGTGATGACTTCAACGAATTCTTGGAAATCCTGAACAACCACGATGAATCCATTAAATTACAGCCCTGCATTTCAGAAAATACCATTGATTTTCTGGATGTGACTGTATTCAAGGGCCCTCAGTTCCGGCATAGCAACGTACTAGACACAACAGTCTTTTTCAAACCGACCGATTCTCACCAACTTCTCCATAGAGCTTCTTACCACCCACCCAAACTATTCAATGGGTTGGTAAAATCTCAAATCATTCGATTCCATAGAAATTGTACGAACAGAAGCGACCTCAATCACGCATGTTCAATTCTTTTCAAAACACTTGTTAAACGCGGTTACTCAAAACGACTTTTGCGAAAAATTAAATCTGATACAATCCGTGAGAAAGAGACACCCATTCGGGACTCTGAGCCAACGCACCCCACGAAAATTCGGCATAACCGCCCAGTTCTGGGAAATGGATCAGTAAATCTATGTCAACGCAAAATTTGTTACATACATCGTATGAACTACATGAATACCGGTAAAACATTCTTTAGCGAACAAACCCGTATGTTTTACCAAGTTAGAAACAGCGTCAACTGTGATTCTGAAAACATCATTTATTTAATCACATGTAAATTATGCCATATCCAATATGTCGGCCAGACGAAAAACCCTCTGCGCGTCAGAATGCAAAACCATTTATCAAATATCCGTTTAGATTCAGGAAAGGCAGTCTCAGACCACTTTAACCTCCCGGGTCATGACATTAAGTCACATTTTAGTTTCCAACCCATTGAGCAAATTCCGTTTTTGGACGATGATGAAACCACAACAGACAAACGACTTGAGCGTGAAAACTATTCGATTGGTAATCTCAGGACCTATCTCCCATACGGACTCAATAGAGAGTAATCTGGGTTACCAAATAAAATTATTTGTTTTCCTTTGGTTTATAATCGACGCAATGTTGAAATTGCAAAAATTTTCAAAAACAACTTTACGGAATTAAACACAAAACTGCCAGAAGCCATTAACAAACGATGCATCATAGCTTATAAGAAAAATCCCAGTCTTCGAAACATTCTTGTGAAAGCACTTCTGAGATGAGTTCATTTTGTCATAAAGTCATATAACTTCAAAAATATTAAAACAACATTGAATTCCATAGAAATAATTTACAACAGAAATCGATTTACCGACCTGCGCCCGTGCTTCTTTGTTTTGAAAAATATCTAGCCGCCAGTGCCAGACCTTTGAATTATTTTACAGGGTCTCCACTACTCCAGAGTGGCACATTTGGCATCCCTTTTCCCCATCTCTCCCAATTTTTCCCCGAAGCTCCAGTGATCTTGATCTCAGTTTGAACAGCAGTGACCCTCCAAAGGTGCCATCTAGGTACTTCTCAAAAGCTGGCTTTTCTTTATATTGTAACCCCTGCAGTGATCTTTTCACGCTAACCCCTGCTCGCCAGTTTCGATTGCAATCTTCCATGACTCTCTCTTTGACAAACTCTCTCTCTCCCTCCATCCGGTACTCCAAACCCCAAACTGAATTTTGAATTTTTCTATTCCTTGATTGTTCGGGTGGTAACTCCACTCCATGAGTGACAGCTTATATCATCGGTTCTTAGGTGCCCAGAATTTTACTGAACTTCGAGAATTACGCCAATGTACTGGATGCCCATGATCGCTCCCAGCAAAATGTATTTTGATGCTGAACTGTTACTGAAAAATGCTTATAACTAAAATCATCGGTTCTTAGGTGCCCAGAACTTTACTGAACTTTGAGAATATTGCCAGTGTATTGGATGCCCATAATTGCTCCCAGCAGAATGTTATTGGATGTTGAGTTACTGAGGGAACCACTGCTGGAGGGAGCTTTCAGAGCATTTTCCAACTGTGTGACACACAACTCTCAATCTCCCCCACCCGGTACTCCAAATCCCAATGTGATTTTTGAATTTTACTATTCTTTGATTATACTGGTGGTAATCCCACTCCATGAGTGAAAACTTATATCCTCGGTTCTTAGGTGCCCAGAAACCTATTGAAATTCGAGAATACTGCCAAAGCACCGGATGTCTATGTTCGCTCTCACCAAAATGTAATTTGAAGTTGATTTGTTGTGTGAACCACTGTTGGAGGGAACCTTCAGACCAATTTCCAACTGTGTGTCGCCCAACTCTCATTCACCCCGACCCGGTAATCCAAATTTTAATGTGGTCTTTGAATTCTATTATTCAATGATTGTTCGGTTGACAAGTCTACTCCATGAGTGATAACATACATCATCGGTTCTTAGGTCCCCAGAAACTTACTGAACTTCGATAATAATAATAATAATAACACTTTGGCCAGCCGCTGATTTGTCGCGGTTCTCGGACGAGAAGGCCATGGTTACCCCTGTACTCCCAACTGCCTCCCTATTCCCACGCTTCTCCTCTCCTCCCAACACTCAGGGACGAACTGCTTGATGATATCCCTTGTCCCATTCTTCCCAATCTCTCCGATTAGCATATTAACCCTCTCCTTTGAGTCTCCCCCTAACCACATGTCCTTCATTCTCCCATCCCACTTCCCCATTATACTCCCAGTGAATCTCATTCTTTTAGGCTGATACTTTGGGCATTCAAGAAGAAAGTGTTCTAGGGTCTCCACCCTTTGCAAGTTACACATCTGGCACTCCCTTTCACCGTCTTTCCCAATTTTTCCCCTCAGCTCCAGGGATCGCGACCTCAGCTTGAACAACAGTGACCCCCCAAAGGTGCCATCAAGGTACTCTTCAAAACCTGGCTTCTCTTTATCACGCAGGCCACCCAAAGACCTCTTTGATTTGACCCCCTCTCGCCAATTACGGTTACAATCTTCCATGACCCTTTCTCTGACGATTTTTTTACCCTGGTTTGCCCCAACGTCCAGGTCCGAGATCTCCAATGAGTAGTTCTCTACTAGCTCCCTCATTTGGACCATCCACCCCGTTTTGATATTTGAGTTGAAAATTCTCAGGAACATTACTTTACACCATCGGCTGTCGGGGAGATTTACCAAATAATTAAGATAACCGAGCTTCAACAGGTCTATCCTGTCCTTGATCCTCATCCACCCAAGCTCACCCCTGATTGCTTCTAGCGCTGCGGCATTACCCGACCCCGTTATCCATCGGCCTGCCTCGTTCTGCAGGATTTCCAAGCTCTTTACGGCCGTCTGGTTTAATGCCAATGTATTGGATGCCCTTGATAGCTCTCAGCAAAATGTTATTTGACGTTGAACCGTTGTGCGAGCCACTGTTAGAGAGAGCTTTCAGAGCACTTTCCAACAATGTGTCAAACACCTCATATCCCCCCCCCCCCCCCTCCCGATATTCCAATTTTTATGTTATTTTTTAATTCATCCATTTTTCGGCGGCTCGGGTGAAACCGCGCTTAATGAGTGACGACGTATATCATCACTTTGCAGGTGGTCAATGATTTACTAAACTTTAAATCTTTAAATAGACTGGCAGTGTACTGGATGGTAATGATCGCTCTCTGTAGATTGTTAACTGAAGTTAAACTGTCGTGTGGGCCACTGAAGGAGGTAGCTTATCGAACACTTTCAATCACTCATTTCTGCCCCAACCCGGTATTCACACAACTCACATTATGCCTCCACCCTGTACTCCAAATCCTAAAGCGATTTTTTTAATTCTATTATTTTATGATCGTCTGGGTGGTAACTCCGCCCTTTGAGTGATAAACTATATCAATGGCCCGCAGATACCCAGAAATTTACTGAACTTCGAGATTACGACTAATGTACTAAATGCCCATGATCACCCTCGGCAGAATATTATTTGATGCTAAACTGTTGTGTGAACCGCTGTTGGAGGGAGCTCTCAGTACACTTTCCAACAGCGAGTCACACAACCCACATTTAGCCCCTACCCTAGTGTGATTTTTGAATTCTATCATTCCTTGATTGTACGGATGGTAACTCCACTGCAGGAGTGATAACTTATATCATCGGTTCTAAGGTGCCCAGAAATTTACTGTACTTCGAGAATATTGCTAATGTATTAGATGCCTATGATCGCCATCAGTAAAATGTTATTTGGTGCTTAACTGCCGTGTGGACCACTGCTGGGGAGAGCTTCCAGAGTACTTTCCAGCGATGTGTCACACAACTCACATTCTGCCCCCACCCGGTACTCCAATTTACATCTTGATTCTTGAATTCTACTACTCGTTGATGTTGATTGTTCGGGTGTTAACTCCACACCATGAGTGGCAACTTATATGATCGGTCCTTAGGTGCTCAGAAATTTACTGAACTTCGAGAATACGACAAATGCACTGAATGCCTATGATCGGTCTCGGCAGAATGTTATTTGCTGTTGAATTGCTGTGGGAACCACTGTTGAGAGGGGGGGGGGGGGGGGGTGTGTACAAAGCACTTTCCAACAGTGTGTCAAACAACTCTCAATCTTCCCACCCGGTACTCCAAATCTCATTGTGATTTTTGAATTTTACTATTCTTTGATTGTTCGGGTGGTAACTCCACTCCATGAGTGACAACTTATAACATCGGTTCTTAGGTGCCCAGAATTTTACTGAACTTCGGGAATTACGCCAATGTACTGGATACCCATGGTCGCTCCCAGCAAAATGTATCTTGACGAACTGTTAATGAAAAATGCTTTCATGACAGCTCTGGTTGATAATTGAAGTAAACTTGTGCCTGGCACGGTTGGAGAGATCTACCAACACGTGGCTCTTTCCAGCCGTGTTTCGCACAGCTTCGCTTTTTCTGCACGCATATCTTTCCTTCCAGATGCGATTTGCTTGGTCTCTCTATCTACATGGACTTTGTCTATACCTGGTATTGCAATTGATTTACATTGTATGATATTCCTGGATGTAACATTCCCCTTCCCTTTTCATTGATTTATGATTTCTAAAATGTTCATCTTTTTCTTTTCATAATTTGTTTGCTTTGTTTTATTGCCGTTCAGCATTTCAATCCACTGTTGCTGCAATCTGTGAGAGAAATTGCAGGTATAATGTTAATTTCAACTGAAAGAAATCTCATCCAACTTCGTGGTATAAGGTCTGTCTTACACAGGTGTCCGGTGGGGATGTATGATGGTTCTCCTGATTTCAATGGCGGGTAGCGTAACATTTGACGAGGTTGAGACAAGTGCAGAGTACGATTTCATCCACCTTCACAATGAAAAAGTAAGCTCGATGTCTGAATCTGACGACTCCCCCTTCACGGACTGCGTGAAAGAATGTAATTATTTTCTCCCGAAAGTTTTCACATCGACTGTTAGTAAAATAAATTCTGATCTCTCCTTGTTCCACATCAGTTGCCAAAGTCTGAAAGCCCACTGGGATTATCTCAAAAGTACGTTATGCGATCTAGAACAGGACGAGAATTTAACCGACACCATCGGAGTTGCCGAAATATTTCAAATTCCTCCCAATATCTCTTATGGCCTGGAGGGTTATGACCCACTTATTTAAAAACACAAGGCCTGAGACTGACGACGGGTTTAGCCTACAGAGTGCGATAAGACCTCTCAGTTTTTATCCCTAATATTCTCGAATCTCTCTTTGTTGAAATCAAATATAACCATAGTAATAAAATAGTTGGTGTCATTTATAGACCGAACACTGCACCCAAAGCCGATGTAAATATCTTTCTATCTAAACTAAATGAAATAACTGATATTTTAAACGCAGAAAACAAAAGGGCGTACATCACGGGCGACTTCAATTTGGATCTGTTGAAAACATCTCCTCACAACAAAACAGAAGAATTTGTCAATCTCATGTTCAGCGAAGGATTTTTACCTCATTTTACAAAGCCTACGAGTGTGACTAGCCATTCTGCCACTATTATTGATCATATCTTTTCTAACAGCCTCTCACCCAGCACCCTTCCCTGTATAATTATTTCTGACGTCTCCGACCATTTTGGAATTTTTCATGCCGAAATAACTTCCAAGACAACCAGTATCCAATATGTATTTCCAAAAAGAATCATAAACACTGAAAGTATTGCTGAATTCAAAAGACTCCTCTCACAAAATGATTTCTCTCCTGTCATGCAGTGTACCTCTCCAAATATGGGACATGACACATTCCTGAATATTTGTATGAATGTTTACCACTCTGCTTTTCCTTTGAAGAACGTTCGCCCAAAGAAGAAGTTTATTAAAAAGCAGCCCTGGATGACCAAGGGATTTGCCATATCCTCTAACAACAAATTGAAGTTTTACCATAAAAAAACCCCAAATCCCCAAACGATCAAAATATTTTAAACTATAAAAAATAATGTCTAATTTTCAATAAAGTAAAAAAACAATGTAAAGCTGTTTATTACAGAGACACACTACAGGAACATAAAGGTAATATGCGAAAAATATGGCTAATCTTAAATGAAGCAGTTAATAAAGAGAAACGCACTAACACGCTACCGTCATTTTTCTCGCATGACAATGCTGAAATAAATATCCCGCATAAAATAGCCAATGAATTCAATAAATTCTTTGCCAATGTTGGAAAGTCAACATCCGAAAAGATTCAGAGGTCAAACAAGGCATATTCAGATTACATGAACAATAATTTTCCAAATAACTTTTATCTTAGACCTACAAGTCCTCTAAAAGTTAGTTTTGTTGTCAACAAATTAAAATCCAAATCGACAATGGACTGCGATGGAACTTCAACACGACTCCTGAAACAGACGGTGAACGAAATTTCTGATTCGCTTGCACATATTATCAACATTTCCTTTAGTGAAGGCTCAGTTCCAGATAAAATGAAAATATCAAAGGTTGTACCCATATTTAAATCCGGTGATGCCCATTGTTTTACAAATTATAGACCAATCAGCTTGCTACCTGTATTCTCTAAGGTAATGGAAAAAACTAATGTCCGTTAGACTTGTAAGTTTTTTAGACAGGTTCAATATCCTACAACCTCACCACTACGAATTTCGAAAACACCACACTACTAATCACCCCGTTCTTCAGCTGCTAAGTAGCGTCGCGAAAGAAAACAATACTCAAGACAAAAATAATACGCTAGCCTTTTTTCTAGACTTGTGGAAAGCCTTTGATACCATTAATCATGATCTTTTGTTTGGAAAATTGGAAATATATGGTATCAGAAGACTTACTTATATAAGTGGTTCAAAAGCTACCTGTCCGATAGATCTCAATGTGTGGTGTACAATGAACACAAATCGGACTTCGTCGAAGTGAACTGTGGTGTTCCGCAAGGCTCAATCTTAGGTCCGATCATATTCCTTCTATATATCAACGACATTGCTAATGCAACTTCGTTAAATATTCTATGTTTTGCCGACAAGACGACGGGACATGATGCTGGTCCAAACGAAGTCCTTTTAAGGACGAATTTCAATAATGAACTTCAAAACGTATTCGAATGGTGCTCAACCAATCAACTACTGTGAAATGCCAATAAAACCAAATGCATGACACTAAATATTTATATAAACAAAACAGGAAACAACAATGGTCGTTCAGGATTGGATATTTTTACCAATAACCAAAAGATAACTAACGTTGGGGACACCGAACCTGAAAAATCACTAAAATGTCTTGGTATTAGGATCGATGAACACCTGTCCTGCAATGCCCACATATGTCAAGTCTATTCTAAAATAGCCCGCGCAAATTATAGTCTTAATAATAAGGTTAAAAAGACTCTTCCACACGAATCACTAAAAACTCTATATTATGCTTTAATCCATAGCCATTTGACATACGGAATTCAAGTTTGGGAAAATTCAAGATCAATAAAAAAATTAATGGTCATGCAAAAGACTTTATTTATTTATTTATTTATTGATGTTTGAGGTCACATATTTATGCACAATGGCTAATCATGACCGTGACAGTTTTACGGGTGGAGGAAGCCGGAATACCCGGAAAGAACCACCGAGCAACGACGAGTACGCCTTAGTACACGGCGTCATCGTGCCCCCACGCGGGCAATGGAGATGAAGTGTCTTGCAGGACACAACGCGGTTGCCGCAGGTGGGATTCGAACCGAGGACCTCTCGGCTTGCAGCCTGCACCTCTACCTACTGAGCCACCGCGCTCCCCTTCCTGCGTTTTATCAACAATAAGCGATATAATGCTCATACCTATCCCCCATTTAAAAAAAAGGACAAGATACTCAAGGCCGATGACATGTTTAAACTTCAAGCCTCCTTGTTTATCTTTGATTGGCGCAATGGTAGACTTTCGGCATACTTTAATAATACATTTAGCATAGTAGATAATCCCTAAGGCATGAAAACAAGACAATCCGGTCTCCTATATGTAGGAAAAACCCGAACCAAATCAATAGACAACCTCCCGTTATATACATATCGGAGGATTTGGAATTCATTAGACAGTTCCATTCATGATGTTAGTAATCCAAAGCTCTTTAAAAAAAAACACTGACGTCAACCTTCCTGTCTTCATATTCCACTGATGTTTATTGTAATAATCCGTATTGTCCCGACTGTACATTGTAATTCTTTTATTCGTTTAATCAATTCTTCATCTCGGTTCCAACTGTATTCATCATAGAAATCGGATATAAAAAGACTTTTCCCGATTTCTATGGTATTCATTGCGTCAGTTAATAACCGTGTGTAATGGTGGTCGCGCTCTGCACGTAATCTGGGAATCCCGTCTAGTTCAATCCTGCTGCTCAAGTCCGCTCCTTCGAACACCTGTCAACACCCATTTAACAATGATATTTTTATAGCCAATATCCGTTGCAGTATGTTCGCCTTTATTTCTGAAATATTCATTATGTACCGTATTTGCAGTTTACTGCATTGTACTGTAAATGTCTCTTGCATACTGTGAATAAAAAATATCTATCTATCTTATCTAATCTAATCTAATCTAATCTAATCTAATCTTATCTAATCTAATCTAATCTAATCTAATCTAATCTAATCTAATCTAATCTTATCTTATCTTATCCAATCCAATCCAATCCAATCCAATCCAATCCAATCCTATCCTATCCTATCCCATCCATCCATCCATCTCTTGCAAAAATTTTCAAAAACAACTTTACGGAATTAAACACAAAACTGCCAGAAGACATTAACAAACGATGCATCATAGCTTATAAGAAAAATCCCAGTCTTCGAAACATTCTTGTGAAAGCACTTCTGAGATGAGTTCATTTTGTCATAAAGTCATATAACTTCAAAAATATTAAAACAACATTGAATTCCATAGAAATAATTTACAACAGAAATCGATTTACCGACCTGCGCCCGTGCTTCTTTGTTTTGAAAAATATCTAGCCGCCAGTGCCAGACCTTTGAATTATTTCTATTATAAAAACATTAATTATCTGTCGATTAGTTTTGCGCATTGTCATGAGTTTGATTTCCAACAGTCTTCAGCCAGTGAACACAAGTCATTCAAATGCCATCGAACATTAACAGTAGAAATACCGCTAAAGTTTGGTGACATTTGAATGGTTGTTTTCCACTAATCACTGAGTGAATCCATCTCAGTCACAGTGATTGGCCAGTTTGGCCTCATCAACAGATGAAGTAAAGGTATTTAAACGCTTTGGGATAATTGGAAAATCGAATTCACCGGCTTCCTGAAGAAGGGCATTTAACCCGAAACGTCGAGGCAACGACAGTGCGCTCTATTTATTTCATCAACATTTCCATTAGGTATTCACATTTCATTTATTCGTTCATTTTAATTTTTTCATCATTTTTTCATCACTTTTTCATCATTTTGACTTGTACTAATAATTATTTATTTCAGCCTAAATTGAGTCCGGGAAAATGGCTAAAAATTCCACAAATGTTAAATCTGCTAACCGCCAAGAGCGGCAAAAAAACCCGGCATATTCGGCACATGCACAATTGGTAAAATCCCTTTACCAGATTCTTCAACTCTTTCATCATTTGGCATTTCTCGAGGACTGTTTGGCACAGAAAGTCCTCCCAAAATCATTCCAAAAAACAGTGGACGAGCGCAACAAAACTTTTCGGCCGGCTCTGCCAACCATTTATATTTCGGACGCGCTCAACAATTTAACCAAAAAATGGGCTTTTGAAGTTATACAAACTTTGGTGGACTATTACAAAAAAACTCTAAAAGAAAAACAAGACCTGGTTCTTTCGGCTCCTTTTCTAAAACCCCAGGACTTTCCACGAGCACAGAATACGGCAGTTAAATGGGGACAGAAGAATTTTGGTAATCGACTACAAGAAAGTACTATTGACAAATTTTATTCTCTTTCGGATCAACTTCTGTCCCAGTTCAAAAAACTAGCGGTCATTAGCCAGACCTCTTTCAATCAACGTGCTCGTTCTAAATCGCCGGTGGCCCGCCAGCACATTTCATTTTCTACTTCCAGAGAAACTCCATCGAAAAGAAAAAGACGAGAAACCATCTCTCCTACAGCACCAGCGACCAAAAAACCATCATTTGCAGCACGCTGCTCCACAACACCGGAATCGCCATCGTACGCCAGCATAGTCAAAACACCACCTCAAAAGAAACCATCTGCAAACGGCAAGTCGTCATTTTACCGATTCTGGAAATCTGGTGAAAACAAGAACAGCTGGACCCTGCCAGTCAAACCAAACAAACCTGTTTGGATCATTGGATCATCGAACATCTCGAGGATTGATGCCAACCCTCCACCCAACACGTTCATCGCATCATACTCTGGTGGAACCTTAAATCACATTCGTCAGATGGCCAAGAACATGGAAAAAGAGAAAGATCGACAGCACCCCAAAGCAATTTTATTCAACGTTGGGGTCAACAATAGAGAAGACTGGCGCACAGACGTGCAGAACAGAAAAAAGATTGGTCACACATCAACAGGTAGACTAGGTAATATGATAAGCAATTTCCGCAAATGTTACCCTAATACAAAACTTCTTTTTCAGGAACATAATTTTTCTTCTAGTTTATGTTCTAGGGACCAACAAAATTTGACTGTTATCAACGAGGCTGCGAAGTCTACAAAGAATTTGGAGATAATCCCGGCAATTCCAGCAAGCCAGTTTAAATGTTGCCCAGGTGATCCCATCGACTGGTCGACGGAAACAGCGAACAGAATCTACCAAGGATGGCTGCCACGCATAGAACCATACATCAAAGAGCAGCCTTTAAACTAATTACAGAAGAAGGCATCAGCCATGGAGAGAAAGTAGGACTAGGAACCGAAATAGTAAACTTGGTTCCTGATCTAAAATTAACTGAAGGTGAGAAAGATCTACTCAGGTATGGTTTAACTTTCGTTCCCGCCCCAGCCCCATTAAAACCTAAGCCCAAAACCGTAGATTTTGGGACAGGTGCATTTGTCATGGATGATTACAGTTACATTAACGAAATGAACGGTAGTCCAGCAAGCCAACAATTTTTTAGGGCAACAGCATTGGCAGATAAATTTCGAAATTCAACAGGCTCAAAAGACCTCTTTGCCAATCCAACCGGGTGGTGCCCATCACCTCGGAAAGTTAAACCTGAAATTAAGGAGATTTCTGAAAAAGTTAAAGAACAAAATATTACAAACCTTTAGAAGCACCAATTTGGCAAGAAAATTGTTCAAAATTTAATGGAATTCTAAAAAGCTTGCTGGACCACGACTTCATTGAGAAAAAACATGTCGAGTATTTAACTGCAGAGAGGGATTCAAACAATCGTAAGTTTTACCTCTTGCCTAAAATACATAAACCACTCAGCAGTTGGAGTGACGAATTTACCCCTCCTGGTCGGCCTATTGTCAGCGACTGTGGCTCGGAATCTTACCACATTTCACAGTATATTGATTTTTATTTAAAACCAATTGCTTGCCGCCATCCGAGCTTCCTCAAAGACACGGAGACCTTTTTAATGAAAATTAACAAACTGCAGGTTCCTTCCGACAGTCTCCTCATTACCCTAGACATTGAAAGTATGTATACTAACATTGGTATTGACGCTGGTCTAGAGACAATAAAAAAATCATTCAAAAGGTACGATGACCCAAACAGGCCATCGGAAGAAATCCTGCAATTGTTAGAATTATCATTGAAAGGTAACGACTTTGAATTTAACAATAAATTTTACCTCCAAATAAGTGGATGTAGTATGGGTAAAAAATTCAGTCCAAATTTTGCTAATATTTTTGTTGCAGAATGGGAGAGAGGTGCTCTTGCTAAAGCAAGAAAACAGCCATTATGTTATCACAGGTTCCAAGACGACATTTTCATCATATGGTCCCATGGCCGTGATGACTTCAACGAATTCTTGGAAATCCTGAACAACCACGATGAATCCATTAAATTACAGCCCTGCATTTCAGAAAATACCATTGATTTTCTGGATGTGACTGTATTCAAGGGCCCTCAGTTCCGGCATAGCAACGTACTAGACACAAAAGTCTTTTTTAAACCGACCGATTCTCACCAACTTCTCCATAGAGCTTCTTACCACCCACCCAAACTATTCAATGGGTTGGTAAAATCTCAAATCATTCGATTCCATAGAAATTGTACGAACAGAAGCGACCTCAATCACGCATGTTCAATTCTTTTCAAAACACTTGTTAAACGCGGTTACTCAAAACGACTTTTGCGAAAAATTAAATCTGATACAATCCGTGAGATAGAGACACCCATTCGGGACTCTGAGCCAACGCACCCCACGAAAATTCGGCATAACCGCCCAGTTCTGGGAAATGGATCAGTAAATCTATGTCAACGCAAAATTTGTTACATACATCGTATGAACTACATGAATACCGGTAAAATATTTTTTAGCGAACAAACTCGTATGTTTTACCAAGTTAGAAACAGCTTCAACTGTGATTCTGAAAACATTATTTATTTAATCACATGTAAATTATGCCATATCCAATATGTCGGCCAGACGAAAAACCCTCTGCGCGTCAGAATGCAAAACCATTTATCAAATATCCGTTTAGATTCAGGAAAGGCAGTCTCAGACCACTTTAACCTCCCGGGTCATGACATTAAGTCACATTTCAGTTTTCAACCCATTGAGCAAATTCCGTTTTTGGACGATGATGAAACCACAACAGACAAACGACTTGAGCGTGAAAACTATTGGATTGGTAATCTCAGGACCTATCTCCCATACGGACTCAATAGAGAGTACTCTGGGTTACCAAATAAAATTATTTGTTTTCCTTTGGTTTATAATCGACGCAATGTCGAAATTGCAAAAAGAAAAATCCCAGTCTTCGAAACATTCTTGTGAAAGCACTTCTGAGATGAGTTCATTTTGTCATAAAGTCATATAACTTCAAAAATATTAAAACAACATTGAATTCCATAGAAATAATTTACAACAGAAATCGATTTTCCGACCTGCGCCCGTGCTTCTTTGTTTTGAAAAATATCTATCTATCTATCTATCGATCAATCAATCGATCTATCTATCTATCTATCTATCTATCTATCTAATCGACGTGACTCTCGGACATTAGTCTAATGCTGTTATTTGGTGGTGACATGCACTCATTTTTGTTCAAGTCGATCACACAATCTCTCGGAAAAAGATTGGGATAGAAATGGGCAAGATCTGGGCATTTTAACTAGGGCTGTCGCGACTATCATTTTTTGTAATCGACTTATCGTGACCAGTAATCGACGGTTAGTCGATTAATAGTCGCTTCCCATGATTTTTTAGTAAATCATTCTTCTGTTCGTATAACTCTGAAAATGACACAATGGCACCAGTGTGTTCAGACGAAGTGGGGTTGTGGGAACAACAAATGGGTCCCGACTGAAGCTACATGTAGTCCAATCTTGGACCCACAGTCCGTAATATAATTTTTGGGGTTGGTACGTCCTGTAGGACGTACCAACCCCAAAAATAATATTACTGACTGCGGGTCCAAGTTTGAACTAGACTGAAGCCGATGAATTTACCAAAGAACGTTCCTGCATATGTTTCCTTTCTGCAATAAGTTTCTCGAAATTTTGAACATTGAGATCTATGTATTCCCTCGTCAGTTGTTAAAATTGGATCTTAGTCTGAAGTTCCGAACTTTGAGAAGTGATCTGACGTTCTGACTTTCGTCATAATTTTGTCACTTCCGCGCTTTGGGTTTTCCAATGGGTGCATTCGTGTGTACAAGACTGGAGATATTCAGAAGAATCTATTCTTCTCGAGTAACTGTGAGTGTTCTTTCTTACACAGTCAGTGACAGTCGTACAGTCTTCCGGATATGAATGTTAACTATGGTTAGATATTTAAAGTTATTCACCTTCATTGATCATTCACCTCACAAAACAATGCAATTTAGCCCCGACGTGTAGTAGACGTGTACCACCTTGAAAATTAACGACGATCGACTAAAAATAAAAACGTCGACTACTTCAATAGTCGACGGTTAGTCGACTGATCGAATAATCGCGACAGCCCTAATTTTAACTTGCACAGCAGCACGATTTCTACTCCCTACCGAGAAACGTTTTATACTACTCTATGGGCACCGCAGTCTGTGTTCAAAGTACATTCTGCAAGAGTTTAGTGACAACCCGCTTTCTAGATGCATTCACGTTCTGTTAAGTGCATTTATTAACTTTACTGATATTTCACAAATGCTATTTAGCTTTAGCTGTCAGGCTGATATTTTAATACCTGTTCTTTACATGTATATCTGAATAAGTTGAAAAAATATAATATTACTGAACATTTGAATTCCCATTTCTTTCTTTACGACATTAGCATATTTTCTTTCAACTTGGGAGAATAAATGGCAGCACGTTTTGTAAACTTCTACTCTGCGGTGTGTGCGCAATGGGTTGGAGGGGAGGGGGGGGGGGGTACGTACAACATTTAAAACAAGTGTAATCAAGGGGTGCAGTTGGTATAACTATAACAGCCATGGACCTTATTTTCAGATACATCATGCGAGGACATGATACCGTACCAGGAATTTGGAAATAAACATTTGAAAATCCTGATACCTGTACTTGGGAATTATTGGACCGGGATTTGCAGTCATCATTGCCGATACTTACAACTTTTTTATTTTAAAGTGAGAAATTGTGTCTTTTCGCCATACCGTATCATGTTGGGCGCGAAGTCCCAAACGTCCATCACCCATGGGTGAGGCCTACCCCAGAAGGGGGGGGGGGGGGGTCGAAAAGATAAAATCGCTGCAACTTTTGAACTAATTGCAGCATAGCAGAGTGGTTGGTGTCAAAATGACGGTATCGGGCGTACTTTACGATACACTATACTGAGATGCTATGCCGAACTGTTCTTTACATGTATATCTGAATAAGTTGAAAAAATATAATATTACTGAACATTTGAATTCCCATTTCTTTCTTTACGACATTAGCATATTTTCTTTCAACTTGGGAGAATAAATGGCAGCACGTTTTGTAAACTTCTACTCTGCGGGTGTGTGCGCAATGGGTTGGGGGGGGGGGGGGGGGTACGTACAACATTTAAAACAAGTGTAATCAAGGGGTGCAGTTGGTATAACTATAACAGCCATGGACCTTATTTTCAGATACATCATGCGAGGACATGATACCGTACCAGGAATTTGGAAATAAACATTTGAAAATCCTGATACCTGTACTTGGGAATTATTGGACCGGGATTTGCAGTCATCATTGCCGATACTTACAACTTTTTTATTTTAAAGTGAGAAATTGTGTCTTTTCGCCATACCGTATCATGTTGTGCGCGAAGTCCCAAACGTCCATCGCCCATGGGTGAGGCCTACCCCAGAAAGGGGGGGGGGCGGGGGGGGGGGCTCGAAAAGATAAAATCGCTGCAACTTTTGAACTAATTGCAGCATAGCAGAGTGGTTGGTGTCAAAATGACGGGTATCGGGCGTACTTTACGATACACTATACTGAGATGCTATGCCGAACATAGAAATAAACATTTGGGATCAAAAAATTAATAATCGACGCGACTCCCTCGCATTAAAACGCGTCGAATGCTGTTGTATGGCTGTGACATTCACTCATTTTTGTTCAAGTCGATCACAAAATCTCTTGAAAAACGATTGGGACAGAAATGGAAAAGATCTGGGCATTTTAACGTACACAACAGAACAATTTCTACCCTCTACTGAAAAACGTCTTTCTTCTGCTCAATTTGCGCCACCATTTTAAAATGGCTGAAGCTGATAGCAGACCTCCAGGTGAAAAGCTAGTGGGCTGTGCAGGAGACCAATTTGGACCTTGGAGAATTCGGCAATTGGATGAATCGGACCCTGGAGGATTTGGACCTTGAAGAATTCGGACCCTGGAGGATTCGGAACCTGACTTTGGTGAATTCGGCCTCTGATCCTTATGATTTACAGCACGGTCAAAATCCACGCATGGGCAATTTCCAGGCGTTAGATGTGAATCTCCGAAATACAAAGATGGGAAAAGCACCCGTGGGCAACACTGCACAATTTTGACCATTCCGCGGTAACTGTGGTATAGGTTATCTGAGTAATAAAAAATTGAATGGATTGAATGAATGAAAGTTTCAAGTTACCGACTGTTAAAACAAACTTAAATTCAATCAAGAACCGTTGTGATTCTTCATCGTGATGATCTTGTTAATTAGTTAATCACTTGAATGTTTGTTTAATTTAAACAGACGTGATTAACAATAACAAATTCAATACTGCATGATCTAGGGCAATTATCGCCCTAGTATACACGCGCGCTAAATAACGCGTGTGTGCGTGCATGCCCCTGGCCTGATTGGTTGAGTTGAGTTGCTGCTATAATTTAGCTTGACCAATGAGATTGAAGATGCTAAATTGTAGCTCAAATTTAGTAAATTGTAGCTACAATTTAGCTAAAGTGCAGGTACAATTTAGTATTTAGTAGGTGCAATTTAGCTAAACTGCAGGTACAATTTAGCAAATTGTAACTACAATTTAGCTAAATTGCAGGTACAGTTTACTAAATTGCAGCTGCATTTTGATAACTACTGAAAATGCCAATGACACTGTACATAGCTTAAGTCGACTGTGTGCAGTGTTTGATGAACAGGATAATGTTCACCGTTTATGAAGGATTATGAATTACGACAAGAATTGTGATAATTGAGATTATGTTAATTCCTGCTCCCTGTATGCTGTTTTCAATAAGACTGAGCTTTTAGCTTTTTTGTTGAATCCACAAATATGTATTGTATTATATATTTGGCGTTAGTCAAATTGGTTAATTGCAGGGGAAGTAAAATATTACAGTCGATACTATTAAGGTAGACCGATTTGAATTAATATGTTCCCTGGTGGCGTTTAATGTAAGGGGGGATAATTTTGATAAAACTCTTCAGTTTTGAAATGTTGTTTGAGGGAAGCAGATCTTGAAATATTTCTGAAAAAATTTCTTTGAAATCCTTTTGAATTCCCACTGTTGAAATATCGCCAAAAATGAATTTTGAAATTGGAAGTCTTGTTTTATCATGACATCGTCGATTGTTGATGAACTTTGCTCCACTAGTGAATTCTAGCTGAAAATTGTTGATCGGTCAGTGACAGTCATTTGTTTACATTGTTGTCATGGCGGAACGCGATAAACGTGATGTCGCCAGAGTCGATTATAAAAGTTTACACCTTGGTTCGCACATCGGACAACAAAACAACCCTGCTAACACGGAACTGTCGTCTGTACATTCCACCAGTGACGAAGATATTCTTCATGGTATCAGTTCGGGAAATTCAACTAACAATAACGACACCGTCGCCGATCAAGCCGACAAGTCACCGGAAGTTTCGGAGTCTGAGTCGGACGAGGAAACCAGAGAACTTCAGGTAGAACTTTTTTGTTTGCGTCAAAAAAAGCGTGAGGAACAAAAACTTCTGAAGAAGCAGAGATTGAGAGATGAAATTTCCCAAGCCAAGAAAGATTTAGAAAGACTGAAAGGTAGTGAATCTCGTCGTAGCACTAGTGTTAAATCCAAATTAAAACCTACTAAGAAGCAATCAATGACAGCTGGGGGCGAAAGTATGGGTATTTTGAAGGACGAGGAGTCCAAAAATCTTGACATAAACGATTTAAGAGCGATGGAATCTTTAAATGCAAGAGTTAGTAGTAAATTATGGAAGTTAGGGTTAAAATCAGATGCCGATAATGACTGCTCTGATTCAGACGTTGACACTGACAACCAAAGAAACCCTACTATTACTAAAGTCAAACGTAAAAAAATGGGTACTCACAAAAAATATATAAAACCCAGAGTAAGATTTGGAACAGCACACGAATTTGGTCCTGAGTCCAGATTTGTGTCCTCTTCCACATCGGACTCAGAAGGTGAATACTACTTAGATATGGGGGAAAGTGTTACACAACAAAAAAGGAAACACAAATTAAAGTCAGGATTGACAGGCAAATCAACTGACCGAGTGAGGTTTCCGCAGATCTTTCCACAGTCGTCTTTACAATATGAATTTGTTAACTCTAAGTTAGAACTCAAAGATCTCAGCTTTCAGCAATTCATGGCAGGTGAACTGGAGACAATCACTAGAATAGGCATATCTAAAGCTGAAAGAGATGGAAGATTGAAGCTTCTAAAAAAGCTTGCCTATTATTATAACATTTACGACTGGAAGGCTCTGTTGAACTTTTACTCGGATTGGGTGCGCCGTATAGAATTGGGATCCAACTCTTGGGATGAGGATTCTAGTATTATAGAACTGCCAATTTTAGCTAAGCATGTTAGGGCGAAAAATTATAATTCACAATCTTATTCTAGCTCCAAAACATTTATTGACAAGACAGACAAGACAGACAAGACAGATAGTACAATGACATGGTTCTGTACCAATTATCAAAAAAACAAATGCTTATATAAGGGGGCACACAAGGGTTTTATTAAAGGCCAGCCAAGATTTGTAGAGCATATATGCGCCACATGCTGGCAGAAAAATAAAGAGAAATTGGCTCATCCTGAGTGCTCATCCGCCTGTGTTTTTCAAAAATGACTAGGCCACGGTCACATTGATTCTTCACTCAATCCAATGGCAGACATTTTTTATCCACAATATTTATTAAAAGGCGGCGGGTCATACTTGTCCGGTGAAAAGACTGCCTTGGATGTTTCAAATCAGTTCTTTCACAGGAAAAACCCTGAGCAACAGGAAGAAATCAAAATCTTAGTTGAAAATACAGCTGATAATCTTGGTGTTTTAAACCCCCAACATAAATATCGTTGTGTGGACGAATCAATCTTACCATCAGAGGATTCAAGTATACATGTAAAACAGACAGATGCGAACAAACTTACGCATGATAATGGTACATTATATTCTTCTCATGACTTTGATCTACATGGTTTGAAGCCTTATCAAAATAATTTGGGTGAGGTTTTGAAGAATGGAGATCAAAGTGCTATGTTATCAGACACCCTAGATTATGTAAAGTTGCACGATGAAATAGTAAAGTCTGGAAAACCAAATTATCTGGGTTGTCGTGTTCCGGTTACTTCTAACATTAACATCCCCTTCTTTCGAGAGAATTTAAGTCAGTTTGGCGATGCTATCATATGTGACCTACTGGAATTTGGCTTCCCGGTGGGCCATTTAGGGGAAATACCTACTTCACACCAGGTAAAAAATCATAAAGGTGCTACTGAATTTGAAGTTGAGATAGATGCATATATACAGAATGAACTGCTCAAGAATGCCATAATTGGTCCTTTCCACATGAATCCTTTCAACACTAATATTAAACTAAGTCCTATTAACTCTGTTCCAAAGAAAAGCTCAGATGAGCGTAGAGTGATACTTGACCTTAGTTTTCCCCTCAACTCTTCTGTAAATGAAGGAATTTTATCAGACTTTTATTTGGGTGAATTTATCAATTTAAAATATCCGAAAGTGGATGATTTGGTCAATATGGTTAAATGTAAGGGCCAGGGGTGTCTGTTATTCAAAAGAGATTTGAAAAGAGCATATCGCCAAATACCGTTAGATCCTGGTGACATACATCTTCTCGGGTACATGTGGAAGGGAAAAATATACTTTGACAAAGTCTTGACAATGGGACTAAAATCTGCTGCACAGATTTGTCAGAGAGTTACCGACGCAGTAGCATACATGGCCGCAAAAGAAAATCTTACTATTATAAATTATTTAGATGATCTTGCCGGTGCCGAAATTCAAGAAAACAGTACCAATGCTTACTTTAAATTGGGTTCCTTGTTGAACAGTTGCGGTTTGGAAGAGTCTGTGGAAAAGGCTTGTCCCCCTTCCACAGAAATGGTCTTTCTCGGTGTTCTGTTCAACACAAGAACCCTCACTTTACATATCACAGAAGAAAGAATTAGGGAAATTTCCAAATTAATTACAGATTGGCTTCAGATGAAAAAAGGGAAATTGAAACAGGTGCAATCACTTTTGGGCAAATTGCAATTTATTTGTGCTTGTATTCGGCCGGGTAGGATTTTTATCTCTAGAAGTTTAAAATGGTTAAGATCTTTCAAAAATAACCGAAAAATTTCCATCAAAATTCCTGTATATGTCAAAAAAGACTTGTCATGGTGGAATACCTTCCTGCATCTTTACAATGGTGTTTCAATGATGTCCTTCGAGGAGTGGTCCATGCCAGATCAGCTTTTGGCTACTGATGCCTGTTTATCTGGATGTGGAGGTATATGTGAAAATGAATATTTTCACAGTGAATACCCTGAATTCATACAAACTCAAAACTTACACATTAATTTATTGGAGCTGTTGACAATCTTGGTCTCCCTGAAACTTTGGGCAAAGAAACTGAGGGGCAGGAAGGTGGTCGTTCACTGTGACAATTCTTCCTCAGTCTCAGTTATTAATAACGGCTCGTCAAAAAATGAATTTATGCAGAAATGTTTAAGAGAAATTGTCTTCATTGCGGCCATAAATGAATTTGAAATCAAAGCTACTCACATTGAAGGCTGTGATAACCGCCTACCAGACCTTTTGTCTAGATGGAATCAAGGGGTTAGCATACAGGAAAAATTTTTTCTAGACACAAATGGAAACTTCACTGAAGTTAAATTGTCTGATTGTAAATTTGTTTTTGAAAATAACTGGTAATTTATGTACAGTACTTTCCTTTCAGGCTCACAGTTGATTTCGCTGAAAAAGGAAGCTCAACAGTCGGTCCGTAATGCCTTTGCTTTAGGGACTTATAAAAACTTTCAAACACAATGGACTTCTTACTTCCTCTTTTGTGAATATTTTAAATTGCGGGACCTTCCTGCATCTTTGAACACGATTAAGCTTTATGTTCAGTTTTTAAGCAGATCATTCAAGTCACCGCAGTCCATAAGGGGTTACTTGAGTGGAGTCAAGACATTACACCACATACTGGAATTAGAATGTGATGTTTTTGAAAATTTTGAATTAAAATTGTTAATGCGTGGATTATCGCGACACAAACAACATTGCCCTAGACAGGCCTTCCCAATTACACCTCAAATTTTGCTTGAGATACATGCACAGTTGAGTTTAAAGAACTCCACTCATGTCTCCTTTTGGGCTCTGTTTCTACTGGCCTTTTTTCTTATGGTGAGGAAGTCAAATTTGGTTCCAGTTTCTGTGAAGCAATTTGATTCTCAGAAACAGCTAACTAGAGGGGATTTTTTTCTGGAGGGCAATATACTCCTGGTATTAATTAAGTGGACAAAAACTCTACAATTTGGACAAAAGGTGTTAAAATTTCCTTTAACAGCAATACCAAATTCCCCTCTTTGTCCAGTAACAGCATATAAAGACATGATAAAATTAATTCCTGGCGAGGATAGCGATCCAGCCTTCATGCATATTGTTAATGGTAAACGTGTTCCACTCACTTACAGTCATCTGCATTCGTTCCTGAGGGACAGGTTGCTTGGAGCTGGCAGGGATCCATCCTTGTACTCTTCGCATAGTTTTCGAAGAGGTGGAGCTTCCTGGGCCTTCCAATCGAGTGTCCCTTCGGAGCTAATTCAGTTGGCTGGGGATTGGGCAAGTGACGCATATAAAGAGTACTTGCATTTCACATTGAAAGACAAATTGATAGTTTTTTCTAAAATGAAAGAATTGATTGAATCCACACTTCAATAATTGCCTTTCTCTTTTCAGCCAAAAGACATCGCAGAGCCCTTTTGTTAAGTGACTCTATTTGCAAGTACGTTAAGGACATTTACGATCTTGAAGTGAGATTTTATTCAGGATACACTGTGGGTAGAATGACCTATGAACTTAGTAAAACCAAGGCTAGTATGGAACAGTTTACGCATGTAATCCTTCATTTTGGAACCAATGATATAGGATATAAACCAGTCAATGCAATGATTGCTGCATATAATAACCTTATAACTACGACTCAAGCTACTCATCCTGGTGCTAAAGTTTTGTTGTCTTCCATCCTACCCCGTCTGATGGATCACGAAAGCTTAGGCAAAAAGGTTCATGAGGTTAATTCCAGGCTACAAAAATTATGTAAGGATAGGAAGCTAACCTTTATCAAATCCTATAAATCCTTTGTCTCTGGGGGTAAACCAAAACAAGAACTTTTTGCTGAAAAGGATGGCCTTCACCTGAACTCGGAGGGTACAAGACGCCTTAGGCATATATTTATTCAGGTGGTCAACAGACTTTTCTAGAGTGTTGCATAATTGCACAATAACTTAACCTATATTGGTTTGGGTTTGCTGGTGTTTCCCGGACTCCGATTCCATTGTGTTGTTCGCTTCCTCTGGGATCATTGTACCCCAGGGTTGTAGAGGCGAGGTTTGTGAGGTTCGAATATGCACCTCCTTTCGCCTTCTCTTCACGGTGGGATCGGGGTTGGAGATTGTATTAGCTTACCACAATTTATCTCCAAATATCTCAGGGTAATTTTTAGCTATATTAAAGCTATTCATGTCAACATTACTTGGGTCCATTAGTCATATCTTACTCCTGGCGGCCTTTGGCTTGGTGCATAATATTGCATTGTTTACTTCCTACTTAGTTAAGGTTCCTTATTAAGAGTAATCATTAGGGGCTATTGTCCCTCACCAATCAGCTATGTGGGCTGATTGGTGGGAGGTAATAGTCCTTGCATAGTTGTTCACCCTTCATTCTCCATTCTTATATCATTGGTTTCTCAGTTTACATGGCTTTCAAATTTCCGGCATGTAAAATGCATGAGAATTAATAGCATGAGTGTGTACATGTATATAATGTCTTTGTTGCATATATGTTGTATGAATTTGTCATCTTTTTTATGTGTATTGTTCATGAGATTACATGTTAGTCTACTTGTTTAAAAATACAACTGCTTCCAGACAGCATTTCGTTGGCAATAAATAACATCGCTTATTAGTTAATGTTTTCTTTCTTTGCAATTTTATATATTTGGCGTTAGTCAAATTGGTTAATTGCAGGGGAAGTAAAATATTACAGTCGATACTATTAAGGTAGACCGATTTGAATTAATATGTTCCCTGGTGGCGTTTAATGTAAGGGGGGATAATTTTGATAAAACTCTTCAGTTTTGAAATGTTGTTTGAGGGAAGCAGATCTTGAAATATTTCTATCCCACCCTCCCACCCAATTTATTTTTTTATTATTCTTGTTGGGATTCGTCATGGTGCATAATATTGCATTGTTTACTTCCTACTTAGTTAAGGTTCCTTATTAAGAGTAATCATTAGGGGCTATTGTCCCTCACCAATCAGCTATGTGGGCTGATTGGTGGGAGGTAATAGTCCTTGCATGGTTGTTCACCCTTCATTCTCCATTCTTATATCATTGGTTTCTCAGTTTACATGGCTTTCAAATTTCCGGCATGTAAAATGCATGAGAATTAATAGCATGAGTGTGTACATGTATATAATGTCTTTGTTGCATATATGTTGTATGAATTTGTCATCTTTTTTATGTGTATTGTTCATGAGATTACATGTTAGTCTACTTGTTTAAAAATACAACTGCTTCCAGACAGCATTTCGTTGGCAATAAATAACATCGCTTATTAGTTAATGTTTTCTTTCTTTGCAATTTGTTCTATTGTATTATGATGCAACTTGGAAATAAAAAAAATGTTTTTAAAAACTAAAAGTATTTTAGAGTCGGCAGTTTTCCGAGTCGCGTCGGAGTATACTTTTTTTTAGTGGCTCCGATACGTTTCGCCCCAAACCAGTTCGTCCCGGGACGATTCGTTTTAAATACATTTTCTGATTGGGACGATTCATCCGGGGCGATCTGGTTTTGGGATGGCAGCCCGTAATCCTTTTAGTTACCACCCGATCTATTTTTAGAATTTGCATGTAAACATCCGAAGAGGAGATGGCTTCGAAATATGAGTTTCACATCAATTTTTTGAAACATTTTTCTAGATATTTAACATAAGTTACGATTTCCGAAGTCGCCATATTTGTGTGATGTTAGCGACGATATTAACATTCCCAAAACTGGTAAATTCAAGGTGCTAATGCTATTTCAGTAATGAAATTGTGTTCTATTTTGAATGAGATTCCCACCCCAGATATTCCTAAAATTAGTTAAATTCAAATTAAACAGTAGACACAAATTATACATGAAAATGAAGGTTGGGAGTTATAGAAATAGACAAATATATGAAATCAACTCATACAGTTGACAGGGGTACCACTAAATACTGAATTTGAATACTGTGTAAATCGCGTTTTCGCGTATTTTAACACGGGCGGTCGCCCAAAACACCGGAATCCCCCGAATACCCGGGATTCCCCCAAAATCTCCCGGAATCCCCCTAAAACACCCTGAATACCCCCTCGAAATATCCCAGATTCTCCATGGGAATGTCTTTTTAAAGCACAATAGAAGCAGTCCTCGGAATTAGGAAAATGCGACGGCTCAACATTGCCGCCGCCAAAAATTCTGCGACTGCAAATTTTTATTAGCGACGGCACATTTGAATTGAATTGTTTGGATGACAGTATTGTGACTCTAAGTGAATAATAATCATTAATCAGAACAGCTGACTTCGAATGGACAAGAGATCTCTGGTGGGTGGTCAGTTGAACAATCTGTAGTTCGATTAAGTGATCAATTGATTGACTGGTTGTCCTAATTTTAGGGGCTGGTTGTAACTCGCATCCATGCATTATTAGCCTATCGGTTTTGAAGTAACTGTTAGAAATATTTGCATTGCGCATCAACCCACGGTGAGTTGACTCTGATCCGATAAACACAACCAGAATTATTTTCCAACTCACCCTTGTTTTGTGCTCAATGCGTTTATTTTTTTATTGAACCGATTGATTGTTTTCCAATTCAGTTTGTTTGAGATTGTACAGTTTACATTATGCCACAAGTGGAGAATGCTAAAATTAAAATGGAACTTGACCACATGCTCTGTTGAGATTACATCAGTGACCAATAGAACTGCCGCATTGTCCCAGTACACCAATTTAGCATACTTTCATGAAACAAAGAATTCGATTGGTTGTATTTATGTAAGGTGTGACGTCAAAAGGGAATTGCCCAGGAATTCCCGGGTTATTTTAAACGTGCATCACAGTCAACAAGGGGGTTCTTTCGAAAAAACACAAATAAACGAAAAAAACAACTGGTTATGAACAGTATTTCAACCACATACATTTTGTGCAAACTTACTTTCAAATTAATTAGTATTAGATATTTCCACAAATATTGATTTTATACACCAGTTACGCCTATAAAACATACATGTATGTTATGGAGGGTTGGATGATCAGTTCTGACGGACTTCAGGTAATTGGGACAAGTAAAAAAATATTATGGCTGGCAATTTGCGACGGCAAGAAAATGCTGCCGTCATGCCGCATGATGGCAGCGGCGGCATTTGCGACGGCATTGCCCAATGCCGTCGCTAATTCCGAGGACTGTAGAAGACTTTAAAATATATTTTCAAGTATGTTCACCTTTTAAAGTGATGTTTGCAGTTGACGAATAGAATCACTAAAAATGAAAAACAGGTATATTTGACTGTTCTGTTTGGTTCAAGAATTTGAAGAGGCGATTCGTTTCCAACTTTCAAAATTAGTATGCATGATTCTGTAGGATTGCGTGACCCTTGTGAACCATTAGCTTTGCAGACTTCTCTCTACAACAAAAACGCTTATCGGGTTGTGGGGATGGGGTCATAGAACAGTATTATCACAGTAATTACACACATAACAGATAATCATGCATTCCATATATGTTATCAATTTCAGATATGAGCAGAACAAATGCCATAGAAAAATGAGGCCGAAAGTGTATTTAATGGCACCTGTCTTTATTATTGTCACAAAGTCAAAAACTCTTTAATTGTATTACTCAACACTAGTATGAGTTTCACACATCTTAATTAGTGGGGGGGGGGGGGGGGGGGGGGGGGGGGGGGCGATTTCGCTCGCTGACCGACTTTTCCCTAAGACTCTACACCGACTTCTCCTGGGGCCCAAGTTCTTGTGTAGTTTGTGGGACAGACGTCTCTCATGTGCCGATATCTCCCAAATTGTTTGGGCCAACGTCTCCTGAACCCCTTTACCCAACACGGGTAGCATACGACACTTGCAAAATAAATTCTCGAATGACTAAAAAATGTCAATTTTTGTCTCAAAAACAAAGCTTATGCCTCCTCATTGAAACAAGCTCTATGAACTCGTTCCAATGAGGATGTCATAAGCTATGTTTTTTAGACAAACGGAAAAATAACAATTTAAATGGCGATTTGTGTGGCTGATGTTTTCCGCTACGTTTGTTGAAGAGTTGAACCGACTTGCCCGGGGCCGAGTTCGCAATTGTTCGACTACTCAGCATACCCATGTTTGTCTACCACCCCGAGCTGTTACCCCGACCACAGACAGACATTTGTAGTTGCCCGGGTTAGTTATGGAACGACTGGACCATGGATGCTTTGTTATGGAATGTTTGCTCTGATACCTTCTTCCCAGCTCTCTCAGATTCAAGGGTGGGAATGTATGTTAGATATTCTGACTAGCTTTTGCATACTATATTTCCATCAACTCACTCTGGCACTGCAACATTCTCAATACGGTAAGAAAAGTAATTCAGAATGCATGATTGTAATTAAACACCATACCTTCGGTTGCTCGTAAAATCGTAAAAGGGTTAAAACCTTCTCTAAATTGACTAAATTAAATGAGGATTCCGGGGTATTTTGGGGGATTCCGGTGTTTAGGGTGACCCCACAGGGGGAGGTGTTGATGTTTATATGCGCCTGGCAGAGTTGCCGCAAATTGCATCGATGTTACCTGACTTGAAATACAGAATCTGGCCCTCCAAAATGTAATTATATAGGGACCTCCTAAACACCAGAATTACGCGGAATTACTCATACTGTACCGGAATTACTCAATATAAAACAACTTTGACCTTGAATTTATCTGTGGGATGTACCTTTTTTTTATCTAGTTCAGCGATCCGAACGTAGTGGCTACCCCTCAATGTTCAGATTCTTACCATTCAATCCTATAGAAAAAGTTCCCATCAAGTTTTAATGGGAACTCAAAACTCAAAATTAGGAATATATATCAACCTTTCGCCCTTATTACCAGCTGCAATCGATAGTACACATATTTCCTTACATTTGGGCAGAGTTTATTGATCCAAACTATATTTTATCCTTTAATTATCATTCGTTTAATAGTCGGTGCAGAATCGGAAATTCGATCGCAATTGGGCAGAGTGGGAGGGGGGGGGGGGTGATAATCTGCTCTGTGTGAATGTGGCCGAGTTTGATGACCTCTTCTGTGCGAATGAGATCGAGATTCCGATTCTGCATCGATGAAAAGGTCTATTCGTTTCGGCGCCATTACCAGGTTATTGTTTTTACTGTTTTATATTTACACAAAAACATGGGCGTTTTTTAAATCTCCGTTGACGCCTCACGAGTATTCAACTGACGATAATGAAAGGAAAAGACATAGTTTGGACCAATAAACTCTGCCCAAATGTAAGGAAATACATGTACTATCGATTGCAGCCTGTAATAAGGGCGAAAGCTTGATATATATTCCTAATTTTGAGTTTTGAGTTCCCATAAAAACTTGATGGGAACTTTTTCTATAGGATTGAATGGTAAGAATCTGAATGTAGAGGGGTAGCCACTACGTTCAGATCCCTGAACTACTTTTTTTATCATGCCTCCATCAGTGGTAAGCAGCAGGGACCAGCCGTGAGGGCGACTAGGGTGATTATGTCGCCCTTCTAAGCCCAAAGTCGCCTAGAAAAATAGTAGGGGCGATTACAAGTCGCCCTCTAAAAATTGGCCCAAAAATGAGGAAAGGCTGAACTGAGTGATGCGAGGTTTACAATTACATGAAAACGATTATTTTCAAAAATCGAATGTGCTCGAGCGTGATAAATGGCCATTTTAATTCGTCAAATAAACGTCCATTTATTTGAAATCACATGACAATCGGTTATCTATTGTCGCTTTTGGCAGATTTTTTTTATTTCTGTTTTGTTGCGTTTCAGTCGGAGCTTCAATTGTCGAAACGAAAATAGGTGACTTACGCAACTGAACAAAATAACCCAGTTTGAAAGTAGGTTACGTCGCTTAGGATGCCGAAAATGTATACACGATGGACGTATTTTATAACACAGTATTTTCATTTCGTTTTGCTGATGACTGTTAACGGTTGGACTGTCTATTCCCAGAAAAACACAAATGGAATTGAAACACATGAAAAAAAAGCTTTGGTGATGACAAGAAAAGCTTTGTACAGGACACAAGTGTGCATGTGGACGATCTTGAAAAAGGGTCCTCCTAAACACTGGAATGACACGGTATGACACCGGAATGCCTTAAAAATGATGCGAAATGACATTTCTTTTACAAAATACTCGACCCCAGAATGTATTTTGTTTATTAACTAACAAAGTACCTCCCAAGCGACCTTCTTACATCTGGCCCTGTTCACAATTTCAGACTTAGGAAATTATTAGTTCAGTAGACTTTGGTGAAAGGCAACCACAGGAGGGTGCTGGGGGATTGACACGAGGAAGAGGGGAGGGGGTCATGAAGGAGAGGGTAGCAGTGGGGGATTTTCAGTCAATAATTACACATTGAAAATATGAAGGGGCGGTGGGGGCAGTACATGAATATTCTTAATTTTCCCCACTTGTCTATGAAGTCTCCCTACATGACTCTGCAGTCTCCCTATTTTTTCTGGAGGGAGACTTGAAGTCTCCCTAAAATTCCCCCCTAGGCTGGTCCCTGGTAAGCAGTTCGACAGTAAAGAGAGAAAAGGTCCCAGATGACTGCATTTCTACTTGAATATGTTGGTTCTATTATAACATTTTTGTGATATTATAATCAATACAGTGGGTGCCTCCTACAGTAATGACTAATGTCATTTGTTAGACAAAGTGTGTTTTGATAAAAAACACTTCTGGAATCCTCAACAGTCTAAAAAAACCCCCAAAATGTCCATTTAATAGTGTGAAACTAAGAGGTTGAGTCGTGCAGTTTACCTCCAAACTCACAAAACTCCTGTGCATACTGGTCAGATACATACAGTTAAAACTAGAAGTCCTGTCACGAATAGTGCACTTATGTAGGCTTAATTGCGCGTTGGAATTGCGCACAATTGCCACATCGAATGGCATCCAAAGCACGGCAGGTTCTCCTGGTTACTCATAGCAAACATGTGCAATGTTTCTGCCAATGGACCTCCGGGTTACCCGGAGGTCCATTGGCTGAAACATTGCTTGTGCACAGGCCATATGTACAGAATTTGATAGCTTTACTTGGGCCATAACGCGCATATCAACGTGCTATTTGTGCGCATTTCATGACAGGACTTCTAGTTTTAACTGTATCAGTTTGTCGTAAAAAGAGGGCGATGCAGAGGCGGCCTGCCCATTGGGAGTGGTTGGGGAGGGGGGCTTAGAGAGCCCCACAAATGCAAGTGACAAACTAATGCAGAACTGTGTATAATGTGAGAAAGGGGAACCCCCACACACGAGTCCCTATTGCGCCCGCGTGTCGGGGTTCCACTATCCCACCTTATACGCAGTTCTGCATCGGAGCTGACCCAGGCGAATTGGTGGGAGGGTAGGAATACAATGCAAAACTGTACAGTTGGGACTGGCCAAGCTTGTGCACCCCCAAGTTTTCCAAAATTGCAAACCTTCACATGTACAAAACACTTTCGTTATATCGCCTCTTGAGAGGTAAAGGGTGCCAACTGCAATGCTGTAGCATTACAGCTCGCACTTTTTTCCTTCCAAGGAGCGATATTATGGTAAACAAAAGAACCCAGTGTAATTTCCTTGACTTCGGAGGCAATCCTGAACCCGTGAAGAAAATATTTCTGGAACTCCTCTCTGCAAATTTCCAGTAAAATGCAATGACGGGGAACCAAGAAAGATGTGCGTTTAGATAAAATTTGGTAAAATCTTGGCGGATGGCGGTCACTCTGTGATTTATTTATTTAGTGATGTTTAACGTCGTCAGCATCTGGGCTATATCATGACACAAAGTAAGTATAAAGTCAAGTTTTGCCCATCGTTTATGCTTATATTGCCCACTTAATGAGGAATTGCACCTATGTGGTGTTGGGGTTGGGGGGGGGGGGGGGAGCCTCTGTGATCCCTCGAACAAAAGAAAGAGAAATGCTGGGACAAATAACAAAGTACGCTCAGTATAATTTAATTCTTTTATTCACACTCTTTTTAATAAGACTTTTTACATCATAAACATAGTACATCATAACAGATTCACAAACAAACTCAAGTCGGACGAGCAGCCGTTACTCCGATCTTCTAAAATACCCAACCTACTGGTTCCTCACTTTGAAAAATAAGGTAGAATGACAATCGTGTAAAACTGCAGGGCACAGACGTACGACGCTCTGATTATGATTATAATATCGAATCTTCTATACTATATTTTGGAATGTTTCTGTCTGTCTGTCTGTCTGTCCTGTCCTGTCCTGTCCTGTCCTGTCCGTCCGTCCGTCCGTCCGTCCGTCCGTCCGTCCGTCCAACATGGGTATACTATGAGTACTTTTTTATGGCGGAGATCATCGTCAGGTTTAAAAAAGTGTGTGGGGTGTGTAGGGGGGCAACAAAAGTTATGACCAAAATTTATATGTCTTCAAAGGGGTCTACTAGGGGTATGTTTTTATCAGGAATCTAATGGTGAGGTTTAAGAGGTGTCAGGGTGGGGGTGTAGAGGGGCACCAAAAGTTATGACCAAAATTTTTCTCACCGATCATATAGGTCTTCAAAGGGGTCTACTAGGGGTAATTTTTTACAAGGAATCTAATGGTGAAGTTTAAAAAAGTGCTGGGGTGGGGTGGGGGTGTAGAGGGGCTCCAACAGTATAGATTAAGGGAGTATGCTCTCCTCAGCCCGAGCAAGTGTGTTACCGTTCCTACGATAATTCACCAATCTGTCGGTCTGCCAGACTTTGACGGTCTTGGATTAGGACTCCATCTCCCTCAGGCTTTCCAAGCCTAAGTCGGCCGTTATTCCTATGGCGACTCTGGCGTCCCTGTTGGGCTTATCGAGAGAGATGCTGGGCATGCTTTCTCTCTCTGATCACGTCGTCTCTGCTTTAGCTGCTTATCTGCCTCCAGATAAGTTTGACGATGTACAGGCTCCTTTGCGTGTGCTGTCTAAGGCGCTCATTACCCTTACTCACACGCATGCCTGTAACACGGCTAACTTGGAATTAGTTCACCGGGGCTCTGTGTTGGACACCAGCCATTCCCTTCCCGAGGGGCAGCATGCTGCTCTTCGATCTGCCTCTTTGGCTGGACCGGTCTGCAACTGTTCCATGGTTCCGTGGCGATGGTCCGGCATGACGTCCTACATCATTCCAAAGATCAGCTGCTGCTTTGTGAGCTTGATCAGCCTTCTGTTGGAGGCAGGGGGCCGTCCAAAGCCTAACAAGCACCCTTTTGCTTCCTCTGCGAAGCCAAGGGCTGATCCTCCTGTCTCCGCTTCTACTTCTTACTCAGGTGGTAATGGTAAACATCGGCAGGCTAGAGGGCGGACTCAGGATTCTTCATATAGTAGAGGAGGTGGTTTCTCCTCTAGCCGGAGCTCGAAATGAAGGTCCTCACCTCGATTCGTCCCAGGTTGGAGGAAGGATATCAGAATTTACAGACCATTGGACAATTATCACATCCGATCCTTGGGTGTTAGATGTTGCTCAGTCTGGGCTGCGAATATCCTCCCGGAGGCACCCCACTCTGTTGAGAGTGCCTCTTCCAACACAAGTTCCTTCAGACGTTTTACGTCGGGAGCTTTTGATCACACAGACAGACAATCTCCTGTCAAAGTGGGCGATCGAGGTCGTCAAGAACATTCAGTCAGTGGGATTTTATTCCTGCCTATTCTTGGTGCCGAAGAAGGACGGCCGACTCTGACCGGTTATCGATCTGAGTATCCTGAACCAGTCTATAATTGCTCCCAAGTTCAGCATGGAGACTTTCAGGTCGGTTCGCCGCTCCATTCACCAGGGAGATTTCGTTTCCAGCATCAACCTGTGAGACGCTTACTTTCACATCCCGATTCATCGGACATCGCGAAAGTATCTCAGGTTCGTTTTTCTGGGGCAAGTTTACCAGTTCAAGGCCATGCCTTTCGGCCTCAACCTGACTCCTTGGGCCTTCACCCGACTGATGTCGCATGTGATAGCCTTCCATCGCACACAGTCCAGGGTGACTACTTCGGCATATCTAGAGAATATCCTCCAGAGGCATTCCAATGCTGCTTTTCTGGAGTCAGATGTCGACACACTGTTGAGCCTGCTCACGTCGCAAGGGTTCAGTCTCATCGAGGAGAAGTCGGACCTGGTCCCTTCTCAGTCGTTTTGTCATCTGGGGATGGACTTTCATACTCAGTTCAATACGGTTGCGGTTACCCGGGCAAGGGCTGTGATTCTCTCAGCTTTTGCCCTGACTCTGTCCCAGTCCACTTCCGACAGCTCGTAGTATACTCCGACTGCTTGGCCTCTGCGGTTTGGAGACGGATCTCATTCCTCTAGGTCGGCTGCATGTCAGACCTCTCCAACACTTTCTGCTCAGTCGTTGGAGGCCGAATGTCGATCCTCTGGATCTGGTTCTTCAGTTACCAGAATCTCTTCATCCTCACCTTCTCCCCTGGACTGAATTCCAGTGGATTACGCAAGGGGTTCCGTTGGACTTGCCCACGTCTGATCATGTTCTGACGGAGCCAGCGATCTCGGATGGGGTGCGACGTTGGATCCTCTAGGTCTTTCCCTTCACAGGGCATGGGACCGGGATCAAGCAGCTCTTCACATCAACCAGAAGGAGCTTCTTGCTCTTCTTCTGAGTTTCCGGCAGTGGATCCCCCACCTTTTGAATTGTCAGGTCCTTCTGTTGTCTGACAATTCGACAGAGTTGCTTACATTCGGAACCAGGGTGGCACACACTCGGTTCCCATGCATGAATTGGCTCGGGATCTTCTACTGCTCGCTCCGGATGTCAATGCAGGGGGGTGGTGCGTCACATTCCTGATCGTCTGAACATCCTAGCCGACTCCCCACCCAATGGGAGCAGGGTCATTTCCACCAAGTGGATGCTCCACAAGGCTGTGTTCCAGTCGCTTTGCAATCTCTGGGGGTCATCCCCACATCGATCTCTTTGCGACTCGTTGGAACCATCAGGTGGACACTTTCGTGTCCCCATGTCCAGATCCTCTGGCTTTCGCAGTGGACACTCTGTCACTCGATTGGAACGGTCTTGTCGGCTATACCTTCCCGCCGGTTCCGATTCTGCCTTAGGTTCTAGCCAAGATACAAACCTGCGATTATTGAATCATTCTGATCGCTCCCCTGTCACCTCAGTGGGTTGTGGATCAATCAACTCCGATCTCTGTTGGCGGCAGTTCTGGCATGTCTCCCTCTCGTTTGACCTGGCCTTTTTCAGGAGCTCTTCCAACACTGTTATGTTTACCACTGATTGCTCCTTTTTGGCCAAGAATCACATTCCAGAAACAACTCCACCTCCTATCTGTATCAGGGCTCTTCCTTCTGCTGAGGGTAACTGCCCTTTGCTCTGTCCGGTTTGTGTAATTCGCATTTATCTCAAGCGGACACAGTTCATTAGGAAAGGCAGGAAACAATTTTTTTCTGACTCTTATTCCTGGTCCACCGAAGAACTCTCCTCAGTCGATATATCGATGGATTTGTCTTGCTATTCTTGCGGCTTACGCTCATCTAGCGACTGGCGATTGTATTACCAATCGTACATGTATTTCTGTCCACGAGGTGCATGCATTGTCTACCTCTTGGGCTTATACTAACTCCGTCAAGTTGTCGGATGTTATGCAGGCAGCCTACTGGAGAAATGCTTCCACTTTCTCCACCTTCTATCTGCGTCATTTGCAGGAACAGTCTGAGGACCTTTTTACTTTGGGCCCTCTTTCTTCTACTCAGGCTGTTGTTTACCCTAGCCATTAGGCTAGTTACAAGGTAAGTTTCAGTTCTGTGCTGTTACTGCCCTTTTCTGTCTGTATGTCGCACAGAACCGTATGCCTCATCTCTCATTGTCTTTTACTAATGTTTGTGAAACTATGGTTTGACAGGCCTGGGGACCTCTTCCTCTGTCCACGGTTCCAGTGCACTTGGGTTATGTGAGGGTTGGTTCTGTGATTCCCTGCATCCTGTTGTCTATTCAGCCTGTAGTAAACAATTGTAAGGTAGGTTGATAAGAAATTTAAATTTTATAGTAAATTTCCTTTCTTATTATACCTACCACAATTGTTTACATGGAGGCCCTCCCGTCTTCTTATTCTTGTAAGAATCCTTCCTCCCCACTGATCACATAACTCCAACATTGGTGGATTCAAAAGAATGAGTCATTAGCTACGTATCTGTTCACTGGCAACGGAAGTCATGGATTGGTACTAGGAGAAGAGCGGCACCTACTGGGTGTGCACCGGTAGCACTCGACCCAGTTTTTGGCTTATTTTTTTTTTGGTGCTTTTGCACCACTTTTCTTTCCCAAATTGCTTGGGAAAGATCAAAATAGAGAGTATATTTTTCCGTGTTAGGGACTTCCACTGTAGTGCAAGCCTGTAGTAAACAATTGTGGTAGGAATAATAATAAAGGAAATTTACTATAAAATTTAAATTTCCTGCTCACTAGAAATGTATATATTTTTATACTGTACCAATGACCCAGACTTAGCTGGTGCTAACTCTTAAATTCTAGGGCCAAACACAAATTTTGCTCCCCCCCCCAATCCCCAAAATTTGAGGCATGGCCCTGTTGTTGTCATTCTTGCTATGAATGTTCCATTGTTTGATCAGTGTTTCCTCTCTCCCTTTCCTTTATTCCCCCCTAGCTATTCTCCCATGCTTTTGGCTTATTTTTTGTAATGTTTATTACTAAAATTTCTTGGAAGTTTTGGCTTGGTAACACAATTATTTTCTGTTTTTTCCCCATGTTTACGTCCTCAACCTTGGGTGTTTAGGCGTTTTGGTCTGCATCTACCATCTGATGTTCTACAGTTTCTTCTCTGGAAGCCTCTGTTTTGCATCAGATAGTGTTTAAATTGGTAACTGATTTCGGGCCATGTTTACCAGTGCCTGGAGTCATGTTTCCGGTTTGTTTACACTTTTTTGTTTAGGTTGACAACGGTTACTTTTGATAGTGATTACTTGTCTTCTGCTTAGTTCATAGCAAGATACATTAATATTGTCCGTAAGTGTTACATTCATTTTTCGAAATGATTTAAAATTTTTGTCCACACTTAGGCTTTTTTGGGATCCATTTGGGCTCATTGTTCCCATTGGGAACTTGGGCTCTTCTGAAAAAATTTTTTCTTTTTGAATTATTTTTTTCGTAATGTTATAATGGATTATTTTATTATGTATCTTTGTTTCAAGGTTTAGTGCGAGTACTATGACTTTACTTTTTTCACAATGAAAGATTATTGTTCAAATTGTAATGGGAGGAAATCTTCTTCTGATTCTCATGATCTCTGTATTAATTGTAGTCAGTGTACTCGCACTAACCCTTGATCAGTGTGTATCAATTGGGATGACAAACGTTGGAGATGTGTGTCATGGTATGTTGTTAGTGGGGAGAGGACCATGCCGGTCCTCTCTCCGCAGGGTCACTCTAGTTTTTCACTCTCTTTTTCAGAGGAACAAGAACAGGGTGATGTCGTCCAGAAGTGTGCTTCCGTCGTCACAATCAAATGAAGAGCTAGCGGCAAAAGTGCTCATGCAGATACGTCAATTACCCGGGAGTTCCCTAGTAGAATCGAAGGGTTTGACGTCCGCTAGCTCGCCAGATGTCGCGACCATTCACCGAATGGCTCAGCAACCAGTTCGTCCATTGCGGTCCAAGAAGGAGATTTGGGTGTTGCGAGCACTATAAACTTACCACGTGCACACCCAGTGACGACGGAACAGAGGGTGGTTCGGAGGAAGCCTATTAGTCCGGTTCCTTGCTTGTACAGCTCTGCACGGGCTGCGAGCGAGAGAGGTCCCTCTCTCATACAACAACATCTGGGCCCAGATGTTGTAGTACATAACGTTCCTCAGTCGGAGCATATGTCCACCGCTCGGGACGCTCTTATATATAGACAGTCTGGCGAGACTGCTCATACGGCTTCCTCATCCTCACGCCAGCACACACGACCGCACCTTGGCTATGTGACCTGTGATATCCAGCCAGCATCGCCGACCAGGGATTCCACGGCAACTAGGTCACGCCATCCAGTAGCCAGGGATACAAGGCCTTCATCCTCCGGACGTTCATATAAAAGAGGTATGCAGGAGTCAACGTCCAGGGTGCTTCCTGCGGCTAAATCCCGTAAGACCGCAGCTCCACAGGCCTCAGTAACGGACGTGCTATCACAGATAGTGCAGATCATTGCAGCATCCCAGCAACTGGCAGAAACTCTGTCGGAACATGAATTATCAGACGAACCTGGGTCGGTACGTTCCTCCGTTGGTTCAGGTGCGGACGACCGAGATTTACTAGTGGTCCGACAGGATGGCGAAAGGGATTCCGAGGAATTGGAATTTTCCCTTTCGGAACAACATAAAATTGCCGTAGAGTCCATCCGGCATTACCTTCCTGATGTTGTTCCTACAGACCAAAATGCTGCGCAGCCGGATAGGAGCCTTATAGCGCCACTGGACACTGAATTCTTTAATCGCTTTAGGGACACCGTCCCTGAGTTTTCGTCACAGTCCAGAAATGTCTCACGTACATTTGAACTATTGAATGATGCTATAAGTAGACTTGCTACCAAAATGGGCAGGTTAGCCTTCCTACCGGCAGGTGCTCTTTATCTGCCTTTCGTCAATCCAAGGAATAAATCTGAAACGGCTGGACAGGGCATTCAGAGAGTTCCTCTGCGTCTAGATGACCAGGCTGAAGATCTTGAATTATCCATGCCGTCGTCTTTGTCAATTCCTAACTCAACGTTGGAAACGACAATATCGTCTAATAGAGCTAATTTAGACGCACTTTCGTACGCAGATCACCTTACCAGAGCGTTGTCATTACGCCTTGAGGGACAAGAATTCAAACCTCCTTAAGAGTTCTGTCGAGGGCCATAGCATTCTCCATGTATAACTCCGCCCTTACAGTGGCAAATCTGGAGTTGGTTAGACGTGACGGGGCCCTAGCTACATCCACGCACGTGGATAGTAAGGTGAAAAACTCTCTCAGAGTCACTCTGGTCTCCAGAGAGCTTCTCTTCGATGGCAAGCTTTCAGCAATTTATGATCAATTAACTAAGAAAGCTTCAGACTCTGCTATTTAAGTCCACTTCCAAAAAGTCAGAGCCAGCGGAAAGAGTAGGCCAGGCACTTCTGGGACGAGTTCATCCAGGGGAAGTTCCTATAGAGGTTTGTACGCGTCCTCTAGGTCTTCTCTAGAGACCGTCAAGGTAGCGACTCAAATAGGGGCCGTAACGCTGGCCGAAACAACCGCTCAGATGCCCCTAGGTCAACGGGGCGAGGTGTGGGCCTTGGAGGTCGTGGTTTTTCCTCCCGCAAGCCTCGCAGATCCAGGAAGTGATGGTTTAAACCTCTGTCACATTCCCGTGGGCGGAAGACTGTCGAGTTTCTCAAACAATTGGGAATTAATTACGGAGGACCCTTGGGTTCGAGGGGTTATAGCGGAAGGACTGAAACTGTCCGAAAGCCTCCGTTAACTCGAAGTCCAAGATGGACTCAGCTTCCGTCAAATCAGCAGAAAAGATCCTCTCTTCTATCAGAAGTTCAGTCTCTTTTAGAATGTGATAGATGTCGTCGAAAACCAGGAATCTCCAGGTTTCTACAGCCATCTTTTTCTGGTTCCGAAACCAGATGGCTCGTTCCGTCCAGTCATAGATCTGAGCTGGATAAACAATCTGATCGTGGCTCCAAAATTCTATATGGAGACCATTCAATCGGTCAGAGCGAGCATTCGAGTGAACGACTATGCTGCGAGCATAGATCTCAAGGATGCGTACTTTCACGTCATGATACATCCGGCGTTCAGAAAGTATCTTCGCTTCGCCGCCTAGGAGTCGTATATCAGTTCCGAGCGATGTGCTTTGGTCTGAATCTAGCGCCCTGGGCTTTCACTCGAATAATGAACTCTGTAATGACTCATTTCCGAGCTCATTCATCTGCGGTAACGTCGGCCTACCTGGACTATATTCTGCAGAGGTATGGCAACGAGTTAACGCTTCAGAACGATATGCAGAATCTGCTTCTATTTTCCGACGTCTTGATTTCATAGTAAACGAAGAGAAGTCGGATCTGGTGCCGTCCAAGTCATTCACCAACCTGGGGATGAGCTTCAAGACGCACAACAATCTCGTTTGTCTGCCGTTAACCAGAGCGAAGTTAGTCAGTTGTTACGCTCGCTATTGTGTTCACTTAGACAAGGTTACAGCAAGAGAATTCATGAGACTGATAGGTCTGTGCGGAGCTGCCTTTGATCTCATTCCAATGGGGTGGCTACGCACTCGTCCTCTCCAAATCTTTCTGACTCATTATTGGAGGGCGAAGACTCATTCGCTCGATACGGACATCCTCTTGTCAAATCAAGTGAAACAAGAGATTCAGACTTGGGCAGACATTCAGTGGTTAACTCAGGGAGTTCCACTGCAATTGCCGGATCCAAGTTTTACAATTATGACGGATGCCAGTCAAACAGGTTGGGGCACCACATTGAGCCCATCGGATTCGAAGTGCCAAGGTCTTTGGGATCCGCAGTTTTTAAGCAAGCACATAAACATCAAGGAAATGATGTCAATTTGGCTTGCGCTACATCATTGGATGGACGTTATTCAGAATGCACACGTGCAAATTCTATCCGACATTACGACGGTGGTAGCGTATATTCGGAATCAAGGAGGCACTCATTCTATTCCGTTGTTCAAGCTAACGGAAAGAATCCTTCTGTTTGTACTAGAACATCAGGTTCTCCTATCGGTCCGTCATATTCCGGGTCGTCTGAACGTATTAGCAGACTCCCTTTCATGGAGGAGTTGCATGTTGCCGTCACAATGGACTTTCAACAAACAAGTATTCAATCAGATTTGCTACCAATGGGAGCGGCCAATGATAGACTTATTTGCGACGCATCTCAACAATCAGTTGCAGACGTATGTGTCACCATGTCCGGATCCTCGAGCGTTTGCAGTAGACGCTCTATCGATCTCGTGGGACGGAATAATAGGATATGCATATCCTCCAGCGCCGTTGATTAAGCAGATATTGCTCAAGATAAAACAATTACAATGCAAGATTCTGTTGGTAGCTTCTCTGTCTCCACAGAGACCATGGATAAATCTACTCAGGTGTCTGTTGTGGGACATGCAGCCCAAGCTTCCTCCACGGGAGGATCTTCTTTTGCAAGGGAAATCGCGCACTCTCCATCACAACCCGCAAGGTCTCAACCTTCACGTATTTCCGTTGTGCGGTCCTTCCTGCACAGAAAGCATTTTACTTGACGAGCAGTGGATGCGATTTCTAACTGTAGGAGGACCTCCTCTTCGCTAAATTATGCTGCTAAGTGGAAGGTCTTTCGTCAGTGGTGTAGGGATCGTTCTATAGATATTTAAGACCCCTCCATTCCAGACACTGCAAATTTTCTGGTCTACTTGTCTGATGAGATCAAACTGCAGCCTGTCACCATTAAGGGTTATAGGTCAATGCTATCCGATACCTATGCACACCATGATAGCTTAATGATTGGATCTAATGTTTCTTTATCTAAATTAGTTAGAAACTTTTCGATAAATAGACCTAGAACCCTTAGATTAATTCCTAAGTGGAATTTGGCTTGGGTTCTTCTTAAGCTAAAAGAAGCGCCTTTTGAGCCTCTTGACACAGTGGCCTTCAAATTCTTATCTTATAAGTCAGTTTTTCTTTTAGCCTTCTCTTCGGCTAGAAGAGTTAGCGAGCTTCATGCACTATCTGTGGATGATTCTCACTATCGTAGCGTCAGTAATACCATTACCTTTACTACCAATGTTGGATTTTTGGCTAAGAATCAGGCTCCTAATAAGTATCCGGAACCTATTGTTATTAAGGCCCTTCCGTCTTCAGACGGGCGTAGGCCTTTACTCTGTCCTGTTAGAGCAATATATATTTACAAACGTAGGTCTGAGTTCATCAGAAAGGGACGTAAGCATTTCTTTCTGTCTCTGATTCCTAATAAAAAGGACATTATGGTCCATTCTATTGCTAGATGGATTCAATTAACCATCCGTACTGCTTATGATAAATTATCTTCTACTCAGCAGTCTGCGCATAAGATTTCAGCTCATGAAGTAAGAGCTCTATCAACATCTTGGGTTTATGCTAATAGTGTTGCTATTACAGATTTAATGAAGGCTGCATATTGGTTTCAGCCTTCTACTTTCACTAATTTTTATCTCAGAAATATTGAGTCCATTTCTGGAGACCTGCATTGTTTAGGTCCGTTATCAGTTGCTCATAATGTAGTCCACTAAACAGTTGCAACTATAGTTATGTAGGCTTTCTGTTCTGGCAGTGACTCTGACCTGCTGCCCTCTTTGCTCTTGGGGTATTTTAGGTCACCTGCTTTATAGTGAAAAGCAAGGGAATACCTCCCCTGGAGTCAGTAATTCCGAGTCGGTACCGGGATGGTTTTAAAGTGTAAAGCTAATGTTTACTCATACATGTAATATTTTTAAAGTGTAGCTCGGTGTTAAGCATTTGTATATGTCACATGTCAAACGGGCGTTAATATACAATCCTCAGACACTTTTAATGAGTATAAAGAGTCTCATTTCTCTGGACTTCCTTTATTTATTGGCTTACTTTTAAAAATAATTAGTATAAAGGGTTATACTGGATGTTAATAGAGATCATTGATGTTATTGTGCTCAATTACAGAATGGTGTTGTGTCTTTCTTCTTTGATAAGAATAAGAAAGATGCATGTAAAGCCTATCTCTCCTTTTCTCCTTTAGGGGATAATTCTGTCACATGTAATTGAGCCTGTTGGATTTTCCTTCATGTCCTAGGCCCTCCAACGTATATAGACTGGTCGATTATATGAAAACAGCATTTAGTCAAAACGAAATCGGAACCGCGCTTTTCTTGGATGTAGAAAAAGCGTTCGACTCGGTATGGCACAATGGCGTGAGATATAAACTAGCGAAAATGGGATTACCCACTAAAATTCTAAGGATCATATCATCATTTCTAACTGACCGAAAAATCAAGGTGAGGGTTAATCGCGAGGTGTCAGAGGAAGTAATACTCGAAGCGGGAACACCACAAGGGTCGGTTCTAAGTCCGCTTCTTTTCATAATATATGTGAATGATATAGAAAAAGTAGGGAAAAACTTTGTTGAACTATCGCAGTTCTCAGATGACAAAGGCATTTGGACAGCCAGCAAGTCCAGAAACATAATTAAAAATCGTCTGCAGGATACCATTCGCGATCTTGAAAGCTGGTGTGCCCTGTGGCGCATCAAATGCCGCCAAAACTCAAAAAGTTACGTTCTTCAAAAAGCAAAGGAAAAAACCAGTCCCGAGTATCGATCTCCAGTTATACGATCACAAACTAGAAGCAAACAAAGAGGCCAAATTTTTGGGATTTATCCTAGATAGCAATCTCAGTCTAAACAGTCACGTAAACTCCATTACGGTTAGAGCTACTAAACGTATCAATTTTCTGAAGATGATCAGAGGTAGAAATTGGGGAGCAAACAAAGATGTGCTTCGCAAGCTCTACAAAACATTTATACGTCCGGTACTAGAATACGGTGCCATAATAACAAGCGACCTAAGCAAAACCAACATTCAGAAGCTACAAAGGGTTCAAAATTATGCCCTGCGAGTGGCACTATGCAAACCGAAATGGACACCGATAAAGGAACTTCACGAGCTAGCAAAAATAGAAACTATTGATACGCGATTAAAAGACCTACAAACCAAAACCCTCAACAGACTCCAAGATAGTGAATTAATGGTTGAGTTGAACGAACACCGATCCCTTAACAGAAAAACAAAATAAGTTTCCAGAAAATAAAAAAAAAAAAAAAAAAAAAAAAAAAATAATAAAATAAAATAAAATAAAAATTATACAATATAACTAAATCGCGTGGAGTCAGTGAGGATTGCCTCGCTACTCATTGGGAACTTTAGGATAGAGTCTGTGAGGACTGCCTCGCAACTCTGCTGAAGCGCGATTGAAACGCGTTTAATAAGATCTATATAACAAAACCCTCCACATACTCCAGGATAGTGAATCAATGGTGAAGCTGAACGAACACCGAACCCTAAACAGAAAAACAAAATAATCCACAGTAAATTAAAATTACTCAATAGAATTAAACTGCGTGGAGTCAGTGAGGATTGCCTCGCTACTCATTGAGGTCTTTAGGATTGAGTCTGTGAGGATTGCCTCGCAACTCTGCGTGTTGGGAGTGGACTCCGAAGAAACACACCCCTTACCCCATCCATAGCAACAATCACACAGCAGGCACAATATACAATAGCGGATACCTATCTTTCTCTCTACCTTTTACTTTTCTAACTGAACATTAAGAAAATTTTCTTGCAACACTCTTATCAAGAAGACGCATGGAAATGGTAGACAAAGCGTAGGAGGAATTGGTGCAACCTACCTTTCTGCAACATATACAAGAAACCACCAAACGCTAGGCAAGGATTGAAACAAGCTTGTCTGGCTGGGAACGAGTGTACATTTGATATAAATAAACATTTGAATAAAGATTTAACAGCCCTTTTAAGGGCTTGAGGGTGTGTGTCAGTGATTTTTTTTTTTTTTTTTTTTTTTTTTTTTTGGGGGGGGGGGGGGGGGTTGGGGTAGGGTGGAGGAGGTCATTTGGGATTCCCGAAGGATAACCAGATACCTCAAAATCACATACGGCATCCTATCTCCCAGAAGGCTTGATGGATGACTCCCGGTTTCTTAAAACTAAACTGTTGGAGCTTTCTTCACTTCTTTTTTGTAACCGCTATGGTCATATACCGGGGCCGCTACCAAACCGGCGTTGCTGTTTGGTTTTCTTTTCTCTTCTTCCCTTAAACTTGCCATCGCACAACATTACATTCTGGCTCGCCACCATGGTGGGACTCAAACCTCTACCATCGCCGAACTGGAACCGAACAGAGCTCGCTCTCTAATAGTTTTAAAGGCGTTGGGGGATTGAGTATTGACCATCTAACACTCCAGCTTAAACTGCCAGGTATTCTAACCGCGTACATAACCCCCTCAGACTCCATTTTGGGCAATAGGAAAGCTAGGCCTGTGTGATCCAAGGAAAAAAAAATAAGGTTAACCGGGTCGCAAGGGATTTGTAAATCCCACATCGTCCCTGCGCGCCTTTGGCGCGCTAAAACCTTTCATTCATTCATCAATAGAGATCATTGATGTTATTGTGCTCAATTACAGAATGGTGTTGTGTCTTTCTTCTTTGATAAGAATAAGAAAGATACATGTAAAGCCTATCTCTCCTTTTCTCCTTTAGGGGATAATTCTGTCACATGTAATTGAGCCTGTTGGATTTTCCTTCATGTCCTAGGCCCTCCAACCTTTTTACTATTCAGCTAAGTCTGGGTCATTGGTACAGTATAAAAATATTAAAACATTTATAGTAATTTATATATTTTTTATACTTACCAATGACCCAGAGGGGGATGGCCCTCCCATGAGTTGGGAACTCATACCTCCCTGCTGAGTACATAACGCTTACCAGGCACTGGTTGTAAGAATGACAATTGGCGCCAATTTCGAGACCTCCTTGACACTGCGCATGCGTAGTGGAGTAAAAGTATGGAGGGCCATATAGGACATGTATTTTTCGGTTTTTGATGCAAATTTTGGGGATCGGGGGGGGGGGAGGGAAATTTGTGTTTGGCCCTAGAATTTAAGAGTTAGCACCAGCTAAGTCTGGGTCATTGGTAAGTATAAAAAATATATAAATTACTATAATTTTTTTTACTTTTATGGACTATCAATATGGGCTAAAATGTCAACCAAAATAAAAAATCACCGGGAAAACTCACATTCACAAATGAAACACTTGGGATGTTGTAGTCCAAGCATGGCCTGAAAGTCTGTAATATAATTTTGGGGTTTGGTACGTCCTAGGACGTACCAAACCAAAAAATTATATTACAGGCTTTCAGGCCATGTTTGGACTAGGGATGTTGATGCCACATGCCTGTTGGGCCGGGAAACATCCAAACCGTCCTCTGGCCAATTTGTCTGCAATTTGACCCAAACCGTCGCTATATTTGGTCCTACCTGTCCTCCACATCACCCGAACCGTCATTTACAGTACCCAAAACACCCTTTATGCAATTTGGCCCATACTGTTCTCTAGAAATTGTGGTAACCATAAGGTCTGTGTGAGAAACAAAAAAAAGAATAATATTTTCACAATTTTTGCTTTTATTTTTAACACTTCCTTTGAAAAGTATACAAACATATGGTATATTTTCAACAAAATTGTTCTGAGAAATATAGTAACATAATAATACATTTGATAATATATATTTATGAACTGTCGCTAGGTTAGATATGAATAATTTTAAATAAATTCTTGTCGGAGCGACGTTTATATTTGATCTTTGATATGAATAATTTAACGTTTAATTTTAAATAATCGTCGGAGCGACGTTTATAAATATTATTTTGCTACCAAATGTTGAATATTTGATAACAAAATGATATTTGTGAACTGTCGCTAGGTTAGATAGGTTACTAGGACAATACAAACAAGTACACAGAGATAACGAGAAGCAAACAACTAGTGATAAGTAATTATTGAAAACAAATATGAAAAATGATTTTGGAGAACTCTCAAACTTTCAAAAATAACTTAATATTCACTAAAAATTAGAAAAGTTCAGTTTAAAATATTAAAAAAAAGATGGGAATAAATAATATTTCTAGAGGACGGTTTGGGGCAAAATGTAGCAGCTGGTTTGGGTCAAATTGCAGAGAATGGTTCGGCCAGCAGACGGTTTGCGTGATTCAGATCTTGACATTTACAGGGTCAGATTCGTCCAGAGTCTGAATCATGATGTAAACATATTCATTACAGAAACTCCCCAGAGCACAATACATGTACTAATGTATCCAGTCACTTCGCCCCCAATTCATTTTAGCATTCTTCCTCTTCAAAGTCATATGGGCTAAATGTCAACCAAATGATTGGGACTGAAATGACTTTGGGCTGAAGTAACTGAAATTCTGTACTAATATGGTACTATTAAGGTGTTATATAAGTAAGAAAAATTTGGTTACTTTGGAATTCCCACCTCTAATATACCGTACATTCAAATTAAATATACACAAATTATACATCAAATTAAAGGTTGTGGGGTATATAATACGGAAAATATATGTAATCAACTCTGACATACATGTAGAGCTGAAAGCAGGCATCACTGGTTCCTGGATTTTCCTATATTTGTATCAGAACTGATATTTCTGGAGAACAATTTGTGGCCAAATGTGCTTCACATGTCCAAGAACAAAGTTAGGCAACCAAAACACTTTAGAATGCAGCGAGAGGAATATACATGTATTTGGGAAAAGGACAACACTGTCTGCATTTTTTTTTTTGAAGATGGATTCCATATTTGACATATAGTACTTGACAAGTGGATTACGTCTCCAACACCCAACACAGTGACAGCATTGCAGAAAATAACCAGGAGTAACCAGGATTCCCAGTTTTGGTAGCCGAACAAAAATTCCCGGGTCACACAGTGTTTTTCTTTGAAAAGGATTAGTTACATAATTGTTTTCTTGTCTCTGTATTGATGCTGCTTGCTACCAAATAAATTACCGATTTCTGTTGTTTTCATCGCAGGATTATTCAATCCAATGTTCAAGGTCCTTAATTTTAAAATATGACTTACATGCCTTTAGTTGTTCTGAGCAAGTTGCCTGATTCTTAAATCAATAGCAAAAATACAGAAAACACTGTTGCAGCATGCTGTCGTCGATCGTATTCACAATTTGGACTGAGAAATGTTGAGTATAACCCCCTCTCCCCACGCCCACCCCCGGTGCTGGCAGGGCAAGAATAAAAAGTACCGGGAACACTGTCAGATATGTTGATGAGGATATGATACAGACGATATGCAACTTAGGCTCAATGACCTTGTTCCAATGAGGGGTCATAAGCTATGTTTTTGACGCAAAAAATCAAAAAAATTAGTGCTTCAAGAATTTTATTTGCAAGTGTTGTCTGCTTTTCGTGTTAGGTAAAAGGTTAAATTATTTCAATACAAAGGTAATAAAATTACAGAGTGCTTCCTCTGTTGTTTAAATAAAACACTTTCACTTTTCACTGGACATGAAACATAGTCATAACGTGAAAATGCTAGTGCTTTCTTTTTTCATTTAAAAAAATATATGTGTGTATTTTCTTGGTTTTGTTCATGTTTAATGACGTTTGTATATCTGAACTCAAAAATAATAAATCAGGATATAAAAAAATAAAACTTCTCGTTTGTTGTTATTTCTACTTCTATTAACCCTTTACCCAACATAATGGACAAAACCGGCCAGCGCTATTCTAAAAAATCACCAATTAATTTTCATTATTTTTTTCATTTTCTGTCTCAAAAACGTAAAGCTCGTTCCAACTAGGGGTCATAACCTATGTTTTTAAGACAAAAAATGAAAGAAATTAGTTATTCAAGAATTGTTTTGCAAGTGTTGTCTGCTTCTATTAACCTTTTAACCAACATAACGGCCAAATCTGGCCAGCGCTACCAAGGTATTCTCAAAAATCGCCAATTAATTTTCATTATTTTTTTCATTTTCTGTTTCAAAAACATCGAGCTCGTTCCAACGAGGGGTCATGTTTTTGAGACAAAAAATGAAAAAAATTAGTTAATCAAGAATTTTTTTGCAAGTGTCGTCTGCTTTTCATGTTAAGTAAAGGGTTAATAATAAAAAAATAAAACTTCTTGTTTGTTGTTATTTCTACTTCTATTAACCCTTTACCTAACATAAAGGCCCAAACTGGCCAGCACTATTCTCAAAAATCGCCAATCAATTTTCATTATGTTTTTCAATTTTTTGTTTAAAAAACATTGAGCTCATTCCAATGAGGGGTCATAACCTATGTTTTTGAGACAAAAAATGAAAAAAGTTAGTTATTCGAGAATTTTTTTGCAAGTGTCGTCTGCTTTTCATGTTAGGTAAAGGGTTAATAATCAGCGACATTAAGTCTAATCATCTTTGTAAAAAACAAATAAACGTCAACATTCTATCTAATGGACAAAATGTCGATCCAAATTTCAGCTTCGTTTAAAATGAGAAAAATTATTTGAAAATCATCTTCTTCAGATCTGCTTGGCAAAAACTTTTCATATGTTTCGTATTCAGCATTTTTAAGGGAGTCAGATTCCAATTTGTTCATATTTAGGGTCTCAGTGGGAGCCCAAATTTTAACTTAGTTCAGTACTGTATGAGGAATGTTCTTTTCAAAATCTTCTCCTCAAGATCTGCCATTCATAATCTCTTGTTATTTGATCCACAGCATCCTTATGAAGTCCAATTCAAGTTTGTTCAAATTGAGTCCCAGTGTTTTATATTTAAGTTCCTTATAGAATACAAATTTTAGGTTACTGTAATATGAGGAACAATTGTCTATTTTTAATTCTCCATATCAGGGACCGATCAGGACTATTTAAAATACGCTCTAGCCTCGGAGCCTATTTTTTCAATTCATGCGCCAGATTTCACTTTACGGAGTCACACTGCTGTTTGTAACACACACTGCAAGTATGTAATAGCTCTCATCATTTTCATTTAGTACTCTATAGCAAACATTAATCTTCACTGTGGTTTCTTATCAAGTCTTGGCTGCCTATTTAGGCAGCCAAGACTTGATCAGAAATCACAGTGAAGATTAATGCTTGGTAATTAAGACTTGAAGTATCAACTTAAGCAACAATGATAAATGATAATCATATATATAATACATGTAAGAGTGTCTCTCTCGATTATCCATCGAAAGAATATCAAAATATGATCTGAGAAGTTATGTGCCAACTAAGAAGCCTATTTCTGAGATTTAAGAGCCAGGTCCTGATGTTTCAGAACCAAATATGCACTGCCGCTTGCCCAGGTCGGTCCCTGCCATATGGGAGCCCAAATTTTAACTTATAAAGCAATATGAGGAATATTGTTTTCCTTAAAAATTCTTCACATCCACAATCTATGAGTCAGAATCTTTTCATATTTAGTAACCAGCATCTGGGGGTTGGTGGCCTGGGGTGTCGTCTACTTTCGCCTACAGTGCACTTTCGCCTACAAAAATTATCAGGTAAAAGTGTAGGCGAAAAATTATCAGGTAAAAGTGTAGGCGAAAGTGCACTAATTAAGGTATGGATATTACTAGATAATTACCTGCTCTACCTACAATAAATGGACTGACCGACCATTTTCTAATGTTATGTGTTTTTTTCTTGTGTTATGCGTTTGTTTGTTACAAATAAAACATGAATGTAAGATAGTTGTTTTAGACAAATATTGATTTGTTTTTAAAAGCACAAATCAATTTACTGGAATGACCTCAGTTAGAACAAGTACAGTGTTTGTTGTTTTTAAGACAAACTACTGATATGTTTTTAAAGCATAAATCAACTTATTAGCATAGCCTCAGTTAAAACAACTTTTTTGTTTGTTGTTTTTAAGACACTCAACTTACAGACAACAAACACTGTTGTTGTTGTTGTTGTTGTTGAAGACATATCAACTGCCGATTAATAACCAAATCAAAGACTTTAGTTGCAATAATAAAGTAATCAGCCCTCAGATTTGTGTAAACTGTGAACATCTAAATGTACATATATAGAGGCATGGCAATGTTTAGTCAGATTTACCAAAATGGCACACCTCCAACGTGTGGAGTATGTACAGTCTCAAAGAGGTGGAATGCAGGTTCTGTTTAATGGTTACAGATATAGACTGAATAACCATAGAAAGTCATGTGTGCACTGGAAATGTGTTGACTCTGGTTGTAATGGAAAATGCACAACTGTAGATGATTTTGTCAGAAATGTAACTTTGCATAACCACCCACAAGAGCAGGAAGACGTTAATAAATTTTTAGAAAATTTGCGTCAGCGTTGTCAGAGTGAAACTGTGCCGATCCAAACTATTTACGATGAAGAAATCAGTACTATTTAACGAGACTTGGCTATTGACATTCCACCATATACAAGTTTAACGAGTGGGTTGTATAAGAGACGAAGGAAAACTGCACCAGCCCTTCCAACTTCACTTTCAGAAGTGTACCTACCTGATAGATGGTGTGTAACACTGGATGAGCAACAATTCCTGTGTATCAATGATGGTGATGATGAAAGGATTTTGTGCTTTGCTACAGATGAATGCCTTAAAATTATGCAGCAAGTTTCAGAGCTGTATATGGATGGTACGTTCTATTCTTGTCCTCCATTGTGGGATCAACTGTATGTTATTCATTGACTTGTGGGTACTAAAATGTCCCAGCTTGCATTCTGCCTTCTTCCTAATAGACAGTGTGGTACATATGTGCGTTTGTTTACACAACTTAAAGCTGTGGTGCAAGAGGTGACTGGCCATGAGTTACTTCCCGAGGTCATTCAAACTGATTTCGAAATGGCAGCAATAAGAGCAGTACAACAGACATTTCCCAATTGTGACACACGAGGCTGCTTTTTTCAATATACACAGGCTATATGGAAAAAGGTTCAGAAGTTGGAAATGGTTAACCAGTACCGGGACAACAAGGAAGTGCATAAATGGGTGCGTCATGCAGCTGCACTGCCACTTTTACCAATTCAACAGGTTCAAGATGTGTGGATTGAAGCGATGGGTGATTCACCAGATGTAGTGCAAGTAACGGCATTTAATGACGATATGGTTGAGAATTGGGTTGATGAGGAGGCTCGTTTTCCTTCACCGATTTGGAACCAACACGGTAACATTGGTCCTAGAACCAATAACCATCTAGAGGGATGGCACTGTCACCTCAATAAGACTGTCCAACGTGCTCACCCCAACATATTTGCTTTTGTAAATGTGCTTCAAAGACTTGAAAAAACACAAACAAACTTTGCCAGTTTTTGCATGGTGCACGTCCTCCTCCGCGAAAACGACAATACCGTGAGCTTGATCATAGACTTCGAAGACTCAAAAGATCAGTTATCTTTAGGACAACAGTCACCAATGCAGTTTCTTGATGCAGCTGGGCACCTGGTAAAATTGGGATGTTAACTTGCAATGAAGTGAAGTACTGTGTTTATAAATTTTATATTTCATTGAGCTCTCCATGGAATAATAGCAGACTCTGGTGCCACCAATGAAGCGCAACAAGTTACATATTTGAGTAAAAATTCTATATAAAGTGTCAGGTTCCGCTATTATTTCATGGAGAGTTCGCTCATGCGGCCTCTCCATGGAATAATAGCAGACTCTGGTGCCATCAATGAAGCGCAACAAATTACATATTGGAGCCAAAATTCTATATAAAGTGTAAGGTTCCGCTATTATTTCATGGAGAGTTCGCTCATGTTACATTCTTCTTTTCTTATTTATGTATATTTATTACATATTGATGTCTAATATTCTGTTAGAATTAAAATGTTGTAATAAAGTAACTTGACTGCAAGGTTTGTCATTATTTCTATTCCCAAAAGGTCAGTCTATTTTATTGTGGGTAGAGATGGTAATTAGGCACTAATATCTATACCTCAATTAGTGCACTTTCGCCTACACTTTTACCTGATAATTTTTGTAGGGGAAAGTGCACTGTAGGCGAAAGTAGACTGAACCGTGGCCGGGAGAAGTTGGGGTGCATACTCAAGTTTGTTCCAATCAAAACCATGTGTCCATATTCAAATTTTAATGTAGAGTCTATGAGTAATATTTTTTTAAAATCTTTTAATCCACCCGTCAGACTCGACTGATATTTGTTAACTGGTTGACTGCTAGAAGCCATTATCATGGCTCCATTGAAAAGTGGATGCCCTTTAGTGGCTTTACACTCTATGCATTAGCTTGAAGTTTGCTCAGCAAAGGAGGATTTTTATATATAATTTGGTTTCAATTTTTTGGAGAGTGCCTCCTGGCACTCTCCAATAAATTTTTACATAAAATTATATATGTCAAATGATTGCTAAACTAAGGCTACTCTTCCTGGTAGTGTGGTATATTTGAAAAAATTACCCATGATTCAAAACACCTTTGTGAAAAAATTTAGCACTCATGAGCCAACCAGTTAAACACCTTCATTATAGAGGTCAGATTCAAGTTTATTCAAACCAAGTCCTGGGTTAATATTTATTTATTTATTTATTTATTATATCATGAAGAAAATGTTTTGAAAGTCCTCATTAGATCCACCTGGCAGAAACATTTCATATTTGGTATACACCATCCTTGTGTGGAAGGGGCTGGGGGTCGGATTCAAGTATGTTCAAATCAAGTCCATGGGTTCAAACATGCATTTGTTCCCAAATTTTAACTCTGTACTATATGAAGAATATTTCTCAAATATTTTCTTGCTCATATCCACAGACAGAATCTTTTGATATTTGTCAAGAAAACAAATTGTTTTTCAATCAAATGCCCCAATTTGTCAAACAACCCTATCCCAGTCATCTTCTTGATGACAACCACTTCAGTCCATTTATTCACGACTGATGGATTTATTTATTGGTGTTTTAAGGTCATATACTTATGCACAATGGCTAATCATGACCGTGACAGTTTTACGGGTAGAGGAAGCTGGAGTACCTGGAGAGAACCACTGAGCAACGACGAGCAGCTGCCAGCTCCCCAACATCGTAACTCCGCACTGCAGCACAGGCAGGGTTAGATTGGTTGAAGACATGCGTACCATTGACGCGCTGTACGCCTTAGTACATGGCATCATCGTGCCCCATGTGGACAATCAGGGTTAAGTGCCTTGCCCAAGGACACAATGTGGGAGTCCGAATTGATCGCTCAGACGGTCACCCATCCAATGATTAACCGGGCTCGATATTGCTTAACTTCAGTGACCTGACGAGAACCGGTCACCACAATGCTACCGCGCCCCCGAATGATGGATCCCAGGAACACTGAATGTTTCACCAAATTTTAACCAACCAAGGTGGTCTTTTCAGTAGAAACCCTTTTGTCATTTTTATTAACCCAAAATTTAATTTAATTATTAATTTCTTTGGGTGGGGGGGGGGGGGGGGGGGGGCATGGCGCTGTCCATTCATGATCTGTAGACAGAGTTGGTTTCCTTTATCTAACTAAAATTCCGCTTGGCCGACTGAAACCAAACTTGGCATGTGGGTTAAGCGTGATGAGAGGAAGAAACCTGTGTATTTTGGGATCATTGTGCCAAAGGTGAAGGCCACAGTGACCTTAAACTTTAATTTTTATTAGTATTGGTTTCCACTCTGTAATTAAATTTTTACTTGGCCGACTGAAGCCAAACTTGGCAAGTGGGTTAGGCATGATGAGCGGAAGAACCCTATTCTTTTTGTGGTCATTGTGCCGAAGATCAAGGTCACAGTGACCTTGAACTTCAATTTTTATCCATGTTGGTTTCCATTCTGTAATTAAAGTTCCACTTGGTCAACTGAAACACAACTTGGCATGTGGGTTAGGTATGATGAATTGAAGAACCCTATTTATTTTGAGATCATTGTGCCAAATGTCAAGGTCACAGTGACCTTGGCCTTAAACATTTACTAGAGTTGGCTACTCTAATTGAAATTTCGCTTGCCCAATCGATACTAAACTTGGCCTATGGATTGAGCATGATGCAAGGAAGAACCCTATTTAGTTTTTAGGTTATTATGGCAAAGGTCAAGGTCACAGTGACCTTGAAATTGAAATTTTATCGATCAGAGCTGGTTTTGTCTCTCTTAATTATTAAAATTATACATTCCCGATCGAAACCCAACTTGGCATATGGGTTGATCATGATGAGAGGAAGAACCCTACATATTTTTATGGTCAATGTGCCAAAGGTCAAGGTCACGGTGACCTCGAACTTGAAATTTCACCAGTCCAGATCAAAACAAACTTGATATGCTATCAAACACAGGTAATCTTATCTGTATTATTTGAGTAAATAATGCCAACAGCGGCTGTGTTAATTTAATGTAATATAATACCAAGGTTACTGTATCAGGGTGATTATTTTTGGTGGGGGGGGGGGCAGATTTACCACCCTTGTCGGCTACCTTTAGTTCAACATAATGTCAAGCCTAAATTAGCATTTGTATTAGTGGGAAGTGGGGGTTGAGAAAGGCACATCATTTTTCAGAGCCATTTTAGTGACATTGCAGTATGCACACATGTACAAGGTGAGACTTCCTTTTTGCCTCAGTCTTTCTTATCTCTCAACACTAATACCTGTATTTCCTGTGAACATTTTGATCCAGGTGAGCATTTTAAGCTCACTTGAGCCTCAGCCTCCAGATTAAAATTCCATCATTGAGAGTAGAAACAAGAACACCCTCTACATGTTTGTGATGTTATATTTTCTGCCATTTTTGGTAAAATCATTTTCATCTATTTTCAGGTGTTTTGAATTTTAAGAATGAAGACAATAAATATTGGGATATTGTTTCCTGTGACATTTTTTGTGTGTACATTGATTGTGCAATGTAGCATGGTAACAGTTAAAACAAGTATGTGCAAGTTTTGTTTTTCATTTTTCCTCATCATCACTTCAAGGACTTTGAATTTGGGGTGTGGTATAGCACTTGCACTTCAACATTCTTCTGTAGGGATGCGCAAATTCTAAATTTAAGATAATTCTACAAAGGGTGGGAAAAAAAGAATTGCATAACCCTTTTTACCCAAAATAACCCTGGACCCATTGCACTTTCTTTTCTCTGTGTTTTATTTTAACCCTTTACCTAACATGAAAAGCAGATGACACTTGCAAAAAATATTCTTGAATAACTAATTTTTAGCTCAACTTTGGCGAAGCCAAATTTGAGCTTATGCCACGGCCAGTCATCTGTCGTCTGTCTGTCCGTCAACAATTCAATACGGCTCGGACTAGAGGCCGTATTTATGAATCGATCTTTACGAAACTTCTTGGGTACCTTTGTTATGACCGTGGCATTAGAACGAGTGTTTTTGGGTCCGATCTGAAATTCAAGTTGGCCGCTGGCAGCCATTTTGTACAGACTTAGGTGCAATCAGCTGTTTGCGCAGAAGTTCCATATGAAAGCGCTGATTTGAATAATTTTTACCTGCGTTGCCAGAGGAGGTCTAGTAACTGCTTGACTCCGTCCGTCCGTCCGTCAGTCCATCCGTCAGTCCGTCCATCTGAAACACTTCTTCCGTCAAAGTTTTCTTCGCTTCTATGAAAGGGAATGATTTTTTTTTGGTCTGCTGCTTCATAATGATGAGTTGTATCGTGTAAGCAATTTTCAGATCTGCCATGCAGCCACTTCCTGTTTGCCGATACTTTGAAATTTTACTGTACCCACTGAACATTGAAATTTTCCGTGAAGGTTTTCTCGGCTTCTATGCAAGGGATTGATTGTATATTTGGTCTGCTGCTTCATAATGATGAGTTGTATCGTGTAAGCAATTTTCAGATCTGTCGTGCAGCCACTTCCTGTTTGCCGATACTTTGAAATTTTACTGTACCCACTGAACATTGAAATTTTCCATGAAGGTTTTCTCGGCTTCTATGCAAGAGATTGATTTTATATTTGGTTTGCTGCTTCATAATGATGAGTTGTATCGTTTAAGCAATTTTCAGATCTGCCGTGCAGCCACTTCCTGTTTGCCGATTCAATTGCCTGCAGCGATGCAGGTCCAAGCCCGGTATTGGTCTTGGCTTGTTGATCTCATGCAACGCCCTAGTTTGTATAAATGTTTAGTATTATGGGATACATCACATATAATATAGGTTTTTTTCTCGTACGTAAATTATGCAAGTTAGACTAACTTTGATGTATTTAGTGTTACTTTCAGCACTGTAAGTGCAAATGCCAATACGGCTCGGGCCAGAGGCCATATTTATAAACCGATCTTTACGAAACTTCTTGGGTACTCTTGGTATCACCGTGGGACGAGAACGAGTGTTTTTGGGTGCAGTCTGATATTCAAGATGGCCGATGGCAGCCATTTTGTACAAAATTAGGTGCAATCAGATTTTTGCACAGAACTTCCATATGAAAGCGCTGATTTGAAAAATTTTTTGTGTGAATGTTTAGTACCATGGGATACATCACATAAATACGGGGTTTTTTTCTCGTGCAGAAATTATGCAAATTAGATGAACTTTGATTTTTTCAGTGCTACTTACACACAGTAAGTACACATATCAATACGGCTCAGGCTAGAGGCTGTATTTATCAACCGATCTTCACGAAACTTCTTGGGTACCTCTGTTATCACCTTGTGATGAGAACGAGTGTTTCTGTGTGCGGTCCAAAATTCAAGATGGCTTCCAGTGGCCATTTTGTACAGAAATTAGGTCTAATCAGTTTTTTGTACACAACTTCTATACGGCTCAGGCTAGAGGCCATATTTATGAACTGATCTTTACGAAACTTCTTGGGTACCTTTGTTATCACCGTGGGATGAGAACGAGTGTTTTTGGGTGTGGTCCGAAATTCATGATGGCCACCAGCAGCCATTTTGTACCAAAATTAGTGCAATTAGTCTTTTGTACAGAACTTCTGTATGAAAGTTCTGATTTGAATAAATTTTTGTGTGAATGTTTAGTAACATGGAATACATCACATACAGTACAGGTTTTTTTCTCGTTCAGAAATTATGCAAATTAGATGAACTTTGATTTATTTAGTGCTACTTATACCCTGTAAGTACACATGTCAATACGGCTCGGGCTAAAGGCTTATTTATCAACCGATCTTCACAAAACTTCTTGGGTACCTTTGTTATCACCTTGGGATGAGAACGAGTGTTTCAGAGTGCGGTCCAAAATTCAAGATGGCTGCCAGTGGCCATTTTGTACCGAAATTAGGTCCAATCAGTTTTTTGTCACAACTTCTATACAGCTCGTATTTATGAACTGATCTTCACGAAACTTCTTGGGTACCTTTGTTTTCACCTTGGGACAGGAATGAGTGTGTTTTGGGGTGCCTTTGTTATCACTGTGCTATGAGAACAAATATTTTGGGGTTCAGTCAGACCCACTCTGGGACTCAAAAGATTTCTTTTCTAGTTTAGCATCTGACTGTCACCCACCTTTACAATACTTTACCTATACATTTGTTGCAGGCTGCGGTCAGTATTTATGTACAGACCGTTACAATACTTTATATGTACCTTTGTTATCAGGTCATTACCTAGATGTTTGTCATTGCTGTGTCACATACTATACATGTACATGTCTTGACAAGTTGAGCTACAGTGTCATTGACACTTTCATTTTCATTTTTTGTTTCAAAAACATAGGTTATGACCTCTCATTGGAACACCTTCCCGCCGGTTCTGATTTTACCCCAGGTTCTAGCCAAGATACGAACCTGCAGCTGTCGAACCATTCTGATTGCTCCCCTGTCACCTAGAGACAGCAGATGTGGATCACTCAACTCCGCTCTCCGTTGGCGGTGGTTCCAGCACATCTCCCTCTATGTCGCAACGTTCTTTGTCAAGGTCACCTGGTAAAGGTTTTTCGAGGCGAGCATTGGAGTGCATTTCTTCTTCAAGGCAGCTGTCCATGGTTTAGCCTCTGCGGCTACGTGGAAGGTCTTCTGTCGAAGGTGTGCTGATAGCTCTGTTGATTATGCCGATCCTTCGATAACACAGATTGCAAAGTTTCTGGTATATCTGTTTGATTCTCAGGGTCTCCAATCTGTTACCATCAAGGGGTACAGGTCCATGCTTTCGGAGACCTTTTCGTATGTGGGAAAGCGTTGTATCAGCACTAATCCGTACCTCTCCAAGCTTATTCTGCACTTTTCTTTGAAAGGATTTCGCATCTTACCCCAAGATGGAATCTTTCTTGGGCACTGCTTTGCTTGGGGTGGGGGGAGGGGTGGGGGCTTCGTTCGAACCATTATCTCAGGTGGATATGCATTTTCTCACATTCAAGATGGCTTTTGCCTCAGCCAGAAGGGTTAGTGAGCTTCATGCCCTCTCAGTTGATCCAGCCTTTTTCAGGAGCTCTGCCAACAGTGTTACTTTTTCCACTGATTGCTCCTTTCTGGCTAAGAATCTGATGTCAGAAACTACTCCACCTCCTATCTGTATCAGGTCTCTTCCTTCTGTTGAGGGTAATCGCCCTTTGCTCTGTCCAGTTCGTGCAGTTCACATTTTCCTCAACCGGACGCAGTTCATTAGGAAAGGCAGGAAAAGATTATTTCTGTGTCTTATCCCTTGTCGACTGAAGATCTCTCCTCAATCCATTTCTCGATGGATTTGTCTTGCTATTCGTGCATCATACGCTCTTCTAGCAACTGACAATTGTATTACCAATCGTATTTCTGCCCACAAGGTGTGTGCATTGTCTACCTCCTGGTCTTATGCTAACTCTGTCAAGTTGTCGGATGTTATGTTGGCAGCCTACTGGAGAATTGCTTCCACTTTCTCCATCTTCTATCTGCGTCAGCTGCAGGAGCAGTCTGAGGACCTTTTTTCTTTGGGCCCCTCTTTCTTCTGCTCAGGCTGTTGTTTACCCTAGCCATTAGCCTTCTTGCAAGGTCAGTTCAAGCCCTGTGCTTGGTTACTGCCCTTTCTGTCAGTCATATGCCTCATCTCTCGTTGTCATATTACTAATGTTTGTGATGTTATGGTTTTATAGGCTTAGGGAACTCTTCTTCTGTCCACGGTTCCAGTGCAGTCAGGTTATGTGGGGATTGGTTATGCAATTCCCTCCTCCTCTTGTCTATTCAGCTTGTTGTAAACAATTGTAAGGTAGGTTGATAAGAAATTTAAATTTTATAGTAAATTTCCTTTCGTATTATACCTACCTCAATTGTTTACGTGGAGGCCCTCCCTTATTCGGGTAAGAATCCTTCCTCCCCACTGATCACATAACTCCAATGTTGGTGGATTCAAATAAGAGTGAAGCATTGGTTATATGTCACTGGTAATGGAAGCCATGGATTCCAGTACCAGTGACATATAACCAATGCTTCACTCTTATTTGAATCCACCAGTTTTGGCTTATTTTTTCTTGGTGCTTTTGCACCACTTTTCTTTCCCAAATCGCTTGGGAAAGACCAAAATAGACAGTATACTTCCGAGTTAGAGACTTCCACTGTAGTGCAAGCCTGTTGTAAACAATTGTGGTAGGTATAATAAGAAAGGAAATTTACTGTAAAATTTAAATTTTTCAAAGCTGAAGATCTGCTTTTCTGATGGACTGAAAAGTTGTTTAATTCCGTTCACCGGTTACTCCCAAAACATAATTCGGAATTGTCCTCTGAAAAGTGGGTCAATGCTAGAACTGAAGCTTACATTCATTTCATTATAAGGCTAAAAAAAAATAATGTTTTGATTCTCGGGCCCTCCCTCGTTGGATTTGAACCTCCTCATTAGACATTTTTATTATGTCATGTTTTTTAAAAAATTTGTGAAAACTTGGAATGGTCGTTTTTTCACATTTCTCGACATATAATTATTTAGCTGTGTTAGCAGTAAATTGGTTTTTCTTGTTGCAGTTTATGGGAGAGTGCCCAGGGGCACTCTCCCATAAACTGTAACAAAGAAAATTCTGATACACTGGATCATGATTTAATTATTTATTTATTTGCTGGTGTTTAAGGTCATATATTTTTGTACAATCGCTAATAATGGCCACAACACCGATATAAACTCAAGTTTAACCAATCATTTAGAGCCATGTTTCCCATTTTAAAGGACTCCTACCCCAAGCATTGGTTACTGGAGCCTATTCTAATGGATCATGATGCTTGACAGATCTATACCATTAAAAAGAACAATAAAATACAAATCCTTTTAGCTGTTGTTACGGCAGTTAGTTATAAAAGATATACTATAATTACACTAAAATACAACCTTTTCTCTTTTTCAAGTGGAAAGACAGCAAAAAGATTTACTTATATACTCAACCCTTCTACACGAAAAAAAACAAAACAAAAAATTAAAAATAAAATCCTCCCTCCCTCACTGATTTGAAAAAAAAATTGCCTGAGAATCAATTCATTTTTTTTATTTGGCCTAACACTGATAAAATAATAACAAATTAGTATTCATTTACGTTGTTCATCGTAGTGCTCTTCTTGAATATTCAAGAGACAGCAGTGCACATGATATAAAAAAATTTGTTATTTAATTTGTTTTTCAAATTTTAAAAGACATTTCAACAAAATAATATCATGTCACCACCACTCTTTGGGATGAGCTCCTTGGGCTCATTCCAGTGAGGGATCGCAAGATATTGTTTTGTTGAAATTTTTCAAATTTCTGTTTTACTGTTCATTTTCTAATCCACACAGGCAGAGGCAGTCAATATGTTAGGTAAAGTATTAAGCTTGTGTCGAAAACTATAAAACTGATGTTTGTACAAAAGCTGATCTGAATGATTTAGAGATGGGCATATACATTGTTTGATATTTCTATGGTATAAATGGCAGACGTTAGAGACTGGCGGTTTTTGGTTTTTCGCTTCCGGTTTTTTATGGAAAACAAAAAACCAAACCAAGATTTTCCTGGAAAACCTTCTTCATGGTTTTCTGTGAATTTCTGTCCACTACAGCAATCGCCCAGAATACACCAATCAAACGACGAACATTCTGGCTTGTATGGAGTGTTGCCCTTTGGAATGTCTTTATGTCCGTCGATCAATTAATATTCTTGATGATTGTTGATTTGTTATAGGGTTAGGTGACCAGTCAGAGAGCTCACAATGCCGGCTGAGCAACGTTCACCATACACATTCTCCTCCCCCAAAAACGTGAATCTTTACACCAAAAATGTAAAAAGGAAAACTTAAAACTTCAGGTTGGTAACAATGTGTGCTGAAAATAAAAAAAATACTCACAAAATCATTTTAGGGAGTGTTTGTTTTTATTTGCCCGTTTGAAAAATGGACGTTTTATGTTATGGCACTGTCCATCTGTCCATCCGGGGACAGTTGTATTCTGTGCTCTACAGAGCGTGATTTCAATCGGATTTAAAAAATATTTGATATACTGCACAACCAGAATAAGATCGCGCGCAAGTTCAAATTTGGGTCGTGTTTGACAGTTTTCCTAGTAGTTATTCCCCCTTTTATACTTAGAAATCGAGCAAATTATGCTTTCCGTGCTCTACAGACCGTCAACTTAATCAGATTCTTTTCAAATTTAATACGCAGCTTCATGGCCATAATATCTCACACAAGTTCATATTTGGGTCGTGTTCGGTTGTTTTCTTAGGAGTTATTGCCCTTTTCATACTTAGAAATCAGTCAGATTATGCTTTCTATGCTCTACAGTCCGTGAACTTAATCAGATTCTTTGGAAATTTAATATGCAGCTTTATGAGCATGGTATCTCACACAAGTGCAAATTTGGGTCATGTTTGTCGATTTCCATAGGAGTTATTGCCCTTTTCATACTTAGAAATCGGTCAAATTATGCTTTCCGTGCTCTACAGTATGTGAACTTAATCAGCTTCTGTAGATTAGTTAGATGATGAAAACTGGGCTCAAACATAAATGCCATGCTTATCCTGAAATACATTGTTCCACCCCCTTAGAAAATGTCATTACTATATACTGTTTGCCTTTGACAGCCATTTGTATGTCCACCTCTCACACCTTCGTTGGACTTTTGGGGATCTTTCTTATCTTGGTTATGAAAGAGAGCTTTGGCTTCACAAATAGTATCACACTCTTCTTTTCCATGGACACCTATCTTCTAGTTTTATTTGTTTTAAATACAGCACAAAAAGTACTCCAGGATGAAAATCCAAGGTTTTGTTTTCCAGTACTAGCCCTTTTAACCCTAAATATATAAATGGTATATTCCATTTCAATTGGTAATAACTTCACAAAAATACACCTACTCTCCAAAGAAAAAAGCAAACGGGCGTATAATGCCCCGCTAGGCATTGCTCTTGTTATTTATTCTATCTGTCCGAGAAAGTGATAAAACCGGGAAACACGTTGATCAACGTTTCCATGAACACTTGCCATTGTGAACTCTGAACTTATGAAAATTAATGACTGTTCGGTGGCAATGATGAAGTTGGTAAAACGTCCCTGTCACTTTCAGTACCGTGTTTAAAAAATGATAAGAAGCAATTTCAAACTGATTTTTTTTTTCATCACTTCGATTTTTTTACACATATAATCCCAGAAAGAAACTAAGAATAAATTCAGATACACATAATTTTTATATCTTGAGTTCTTAACCCTCGAAGATGGTGTAGCCCCGCATCACAAGAGGTGCAGTTATGGTGTATGTGCATAAGAATTACATACAACTCGGAGCAAAGACCACCCGGCTCAAGACCAGCCAGACCTGTTTTGAAGACAACTCGGACCAGAGTTTAAGACAACTTAGACCTATGTTGAAGAAACCTCGGGCCAACATCAAAGACAGGTAGAAACTGTTCCAGGGTCTCCAGTGTGCCTAGATTACACGTTTGGCATGCATTTTCTTTCCAAGATTTTCTCCTAAGCTCCGGCGACTGCGACCTCAGCTTGAACAACAGTGACCCCCCACCCCCAACGTGACATCAAGGCACTCTCCTTATGAGGCAGGCCAAAAATGCCTTTTTGCTTTGACCCCCCTCCACCCTCATCCACTCGCCAGTTAATATTATAATCCGCCATGACTCTTTCTCTAACGAATTTGGTCAGACTTGTCTAAAAAACTGGTCAGAGTTGTCTTCAACATTGGTCCAACATGTCTTTGATGTGGGTCCGAGTTGTCTTCCAAACAGGTCCGAGTTGTCTTAAAACTGGGTCTGAGTTGTCCTCAAAACAACTGGTCCAAGTTGTCTTCAAAACTGGTCCAAGTTGTCTTTAAAACAGGTCCGAGTTGTCTTGGAAACAGGTCTGAGTTGTCTTGGAAACAGGTCCTAGTTGTCTTGGGCCGAGTGGTCTTTGGTCCGAGTTGTCCTCCTCCCTGTGCATACACATGAAGGAGAAACAGATACAAAGATAAAGAGAAGCCCCCCACAACACTGATCCATTAAGACATTAATAATGACAACTTGGTGAATATTAATAACTAACAAAAACAAGCCACTGGACATATCTATTAACACTAAAAATACAATAGCTCATGTTAGTCATGTATAAGAAGAACCACACAGTGGAGATCAAAATGCAGGGTACGAAGCGCCCACATCCATAAAGCATAACAGCTGCATTAATTAATATTAATAAACAAATGAGACTGCAGTGATGAATTGTGAGATGTTGTATTTGAACTTCGAAGAAAAGGTCATGGTACTTAATTATTTGTCCATATCTTGTAATTTTAAATCAAAATAATAAAATAACACTGCATGCTTACAAAAAAGATACTGGCGCTCAAAATGTGAAACCCTACAAATAGATCTCCATGAAAACATCAAAATATTCACTCAGTTGCAAGGAAATAGGTTTTTTTGGGATCCTGGAATTGAAGATTTTCCTGCCGCGGTCCAAACCATGGTTGGTCCCTGGTATAGTGACATCCCTTTGTCGTCCCATCACGGCGACCTCATTTTTTCACAGGCGGGTACACTGCCAGTGATTGGGGGTGGGGACTATACTAATTAACAATTCCGACTTCCCTCGCAGTAAAACTCCAATTTCTTATTTGAAGTGCTTCGTCTCACAAGTTCTCAACACTATTTTTCTTGCACAGAAATTCCAAAACAAACTATAGAAATGTTATAGTCTGTTTTGTATCTGGTCACCCGATTATCCGAAATATTCTGGGAACGATATGACAGCAAGAACACACGGATTGAATGGATTCAATTGTTTTATTCTCTAATTTGTCAGAAAATACGTAGGTGTCATTTCCATGGCGTTTTTTCAACATTCTGCAGCAAATTTCTTATTTACCACCCATGTTACCAGTGACAGCACTTGTTAAATAATATAAAGAAAACTGTTTGACAACTTGTTCTGACATTATGGCTCTGTCGAAAGCTAGGCCTTATATCTTGATTGCCACTACCCATTATTCAATTACGAATGTTCCTAGAATAAACCTGTACGTAATACATCCATATATAAAAACTTTTCATACAGAAAACTGAAACCAGAACCAAAAAAGAAACCGAGGTTTTTTCCTCCAAAAAAAACGAAACCGAACTCCAAAAAATGAAACTGCCAGTCTCTAGTAGACATTGACCATTTATGTATTTATTGGTGTTTAAGGTCACATATTTCTGCACAATGGCTAACCATGACCATGACAGTTTTATGGGTGGAGGAAGCAGGAGTACCCGGAGAGAACCACCGAGCAACAGCGAGCAACTGCCAGCTCCCCAACATACTAACTCCACACAAGCAGGGTTAGCATTGGTTGAAGACAAGTGCACCATCGACGTGCAGTATGCCTTAGTACACGATGCCACCGTGCCCCCACGTGGGCAATGGGGTGAAGTGTCTTGCCCAAGGATACAACGCGGTTGCCACAGATGGGAATAGAACCAAGCACCTCTCGCCTGCACCTCTACCTACTGAGCCACCGTGTCCCCAGTCATTGACCACTTCAGAGTACTGATAGTACAAGCAACTATTCTAAATTAAATTATAAGAATTGAAATTTATTAGGCACCACAAAGTATATCTTCTGTTTCTCAGGCACTCTTTTTTAGTAAAATTACATGTGTGCAGGCGGGTGGCCGGTGTTTTATTTTATATTTTATTTTTATAATTATTTCTTTGCCATCAAAAATTTATATTCTTAGTTTGTTTTACGCCTCATAAGCTACAAAATAGAATGGGGGCTAGTGTATTTCATCCCTTGGGTGCAAGAAGGCTTTGCAATGCTAAAGCATTGTAAAGCCTTCTTGCACTCAAGGGACAAATTTATCAATTTTATTAACATGGGTACAATATCAGACATAAACCATTTAATTTTTATTTTTTTAAGTTGCATGGTTATAAAAAGAGAGCATGTGGGAGGGCCTGAGAAACATATTTTCAACTTTTTTAGGCCTTATCTGTCCCTTTTTCATAACCTAAATGTGGGATGGTTGTGTTAAGTTTTGTATGTATGAGTAACTACTCAGAACAAAATTATTGATGTTGAAAAGAATTATCTGATGTTTTGCAGTATGATTGTGGAATGGGTGTGCCAAGTTTTGTATGAAGTGCTTCGTACTTCATTCAACTAAATACACCCACCTAGGGATTCTTCTGCCCTCTTTGGGAAAGAGCCCAGGGCCAATGCAATTGGGACAATCCGCATCCTGAAGGCTGAGATTGGGAATTTTTTTGGAAGAAAAAACAAAGAATAAGAAATGTTACTTTCATATCGAACTGAGAACTTTAATACAGAAGCTACTATGTATAGTACACATGTAGTAATTAAATAACCAAAGCTGCATGAAATAATGATCAGTCTCTTCAATCTCTTATGAAATAAATTGTTCTTGCACTATTATATAGTGAAGATATTTATGCATATTGCTACCCTTTAACTTTCTGTGGCTTTGCTGTTGAGTCTAGGGAAGTCTTGACTGACTATATAGGCAGCGTGTTGTTGCAGTAAAAAGTGATGAAAGCCAAAAATAGGCCTTCAAGGGTTAAAGAAGGTTTAAATTTTTATTATACCCCCATTTTTTTCCAAAAAGTGGGGTATACTGGATTGCGCCAGTCTGTGTGTCCATGCATCCATGCATCCGTCCATGCATCTGTGTGTCCATCTGTACATCTGTCTGTCTGAACTCAGATGTCTGTTCGCTTATAACTTCAACATTTCTGCTGCAGATGTTCACTATCATGAGACCTTGAAGCGGCATTAGCCGTTTCGCTGTTGGAATTTTTTCTCTGTGAGTTATGGCCCTTTGAGTATACAAAATTAGGCTATTTTTGTGTCGCCGCCCCATGAAGTGGGGAGCGACATATAGGGATTACTTTTGTCGTTTTGCGTCGTCCGCGTCACACTTTCTCTTATCCGCCACTCCTCTTTAACCTATGAATGGATTTTGATGAAACTTTCAGTGATTCTTTATCACACCATGGCATTGTGCACCTCCTATTTTATTTTTTGATCCGCTGTATTTTTTCCAGAGTTATGCCCCTTCTCCACTTAGAATTCTGTCTGAAACGCCAGGCTTCTCTTATCCGCCACTCCTCTTTAACCTATGAATGGATTTTGATGAAACTTTCAGTGATTCTTTATCACATCATGGCATTGTGCACCTCCTATTTTATTTTTTGATCCGCTGTATTTTTTCCAGAGTTATGCCCCTTTTCCACTTAGAATTCTGTCTGAAACGCCAGGCTTCTCTTATCCGCCACTCCTCTTTAACCTATGAATGGATTTTGATGAAACTTTCAGTGATTCTTTATCACATCATGGCTTTGTGCACCTCCTATCTTATTTTTTGATCCGCTGTATTTTTTCCAGAGTTATGCCCCTTTTCCACTTAGAATTCTGTCTGAAACACCAGGCTTCTCTTATCTGCCACTCCTCTTTAACCTATGAATGGATTTTGATGAAACTTTCAGTGATTCTTTATCACATCATGGCATTGTGCACCTCCTATTTTATTTTTTGATCCGCTGTATTTTTAGCTCAACTTTGATGAAGTCAAATTTGAGCTATTGTCATGGCCCGTCGTCCGTCTGTCCGTCTGTCCGTCTGTCCGTACGTCAACAGTTGGCTATGGCTCAGGCTAGAGGTCGTATTTATGAACCGATCTTTACGAAACTTCTTGTGTACCTTTGTTATGACCCTGGGACGGGAACGAGTGTTTTTAGGTGTGGTCCGAAATTCAAGATGGCTGCCAGCGGCCATTTTGTACCGACGATGCAAAAATCAGTTTTTTGTACAGAACTTCTGTATGAAAGTTCTGATTTGAATAAAGTTTTGTATAAATGTTTAGTACCATGGGATACATCACATATAATACAGGTTTTTTTCTCGTGCGTAAATTATGCAAATTAGACTGACTTTGATTTATTTAGTGTTACTTTCAGCACTGTAAGTGCAAATGCCAATATGGCTCGGGCTAGAGGCCGTATTTATGAACCGATCTTTACGAAATTCCTTGGGTACCTTTGTAATCACCGTGGGATGAGAACGAGTGTTTTTGGGTCCAGTCCGAAATTCAAGATGGCCGATGGCAGCCATTTTGTACAAAATTTGGTGCAATCAGATTTTTGCACAGAACTTCCATATGAAAGCGCTGATTTGAATAATTTTTTATGTGAATGTTTAGTACCATGGGATACATCACATATAATACGGGTTTTTTTCTCATGCAGAAATTATGCAAATTAGATGAACTTTGATTTTTTCAGTGCTACTTACACGCAGTAAGTACACATGTCAATACGGCTCGGGCTAGAGTCTGTATTTATGAACCGATCTTCACGAAACGTCTTGGGTACCTTTGTTACCACCTTGGGACGAGAACGAGTGTTTCTGGGTGCGGTCTAAAATTCAAGATGGCTGCCAGTGGCTATTTTGTACCGAAATTAGGTCTAATCAGTTTTTTGTACACAACTTCTATATACGGCTCAGGCTGGAGGCCGTATTTATGAACCGATCTTTACGAAACTTCTTGGGTACCTTTGTTATCACCGTGGGATGAGAACGAGTGTTTTTGGGTGTGGTCCAAAATTCAAGATGGCCACCAGCAGCCATTTTGTACCAAAATTAGTGCAATCAGTCTTTTGTGCAGAACTTCTGTATGAAAGTTCTGATTTGAATATATTTTTGTATGAATGTTTAGTAACATGGAATACATCACATATAGTACAGGTTTTTTTCTCGTGCAGAAATTATGCAAATTAGATGAACTTTGATTTATTCAGTGCTACTTATACACTGTAAGTGCACATGTCAATACGGCTCGGGCTATAGGCTGTATTTATGAACCGATCTTCACAAAACTTCTTGGGTACCTTTGTTATCTCCTTGGGACGAGAACGAGTGTTTCTGGGTGCAGTCCAGAATTCAAGATGGCTGCCAGTGGCCATTTTGTACTGAAATTAGGTCCAGTCAGTTTTTTGTCACAACTTCTACACAGCTCATATTTGTGAACTGATCTTCACGAAACTTCTTGGGTACCTTTGTTTTCACCTTGGGACAGGAATGAGTGTGTTTTGGGGTGCCTTTGTTATCACTGTGCTATGAGAACAAATATTTTGGGGTTCAGTCAGACCCACTGTGGGACTCAAAGATTTTTTTCTAGTTTAGCATCTGACTGTCACCCACCTTTACAATACTTTACCTATACATTTGTTACAGGCAACGGTCAGTATTTATGTACAGACCGTTACAATACTTTATATGTACCTTTGTTATCAGGTCATTACCTAGATGTTTGTCATTGCTGTGTCACATACTATACATGTACATGTCTTTGTCTTGACAAGTTGAGCTACAGTGTCATTGACACTTTCATTTCCAGAGTTATGCCCCTTTTCCACTTAGAATTCTGTCTGAAACGCCAGGCGACACACGTCTTCCATGGAAGACTCACATCTAAGTTTGTCTGTTCGCATCGTATCTCAGGTTTGGATCATTGGATCTCAATGAAATCTGGAATGAAAATTGTTTATGGGAAAGGCTTTCAAATGAGTCTCTAATAATATTTTTACTTTTCACTTTTTAGACTTATCCCCCATCCCCCCCACCCCCCCCCCCCCCCCCCACCCCCTCTCCTTAACTTTGCAAATTTGCTGTTTGTCTCGTAAAATAACCAATTTTTGTCTGTTTGCCTCATATTTCAGGTTTGGGTTATCAGATTTCACTGAAATTTGGAATGAGTATTGTTTATGGGAAAGGCTTTCAAACGAGTAATGTCCCTGCAGTAAAACAAAGAAAATACATGCAAATCGCCTCCCCACATGTGGCATTATGTCTTTGTTTTATAAGGTTTGGGTTATCAGATTTCAATGAAATTTGGAATGAAGATTGTTTATGGGAAAGGCTTTTAAGTGAGTCATGTCCCTGCAGTAAAACAAAGAAAATACATGCAAATCACTTCCCCACATGTGGCATTATGTCTTTTTAGCTCAACTTGACAAAGTCAAGCTGAGCTATTGCCATCACTTCTCGTCCGTCGGCGTATGTACGTACGTACATACGTACGTACGTTAGTACGTACGTCCACAATTTCCTTTGGCACACCTCACAGGTCGCATTTATGATCAGATTACTTTGAAACTTGGCATGCTTGTTTGGGGTGACCTCTAGATGGGAGCTATCGATTTTCTTCGGTTTCTGTCAAAAAATGTTGCCAATGGCAAAAAAAATGACATTGGTACCAATGATCTTCAATTTTGCCATTTCATTTATAACTTACCAAGTTCAAGTTTGTCAAGTTGAGTTACAGTGTCATTGACACTTTCATTTGAACAAGGACTTAGATTGGGAAATGTTGTTTTTGAAGTGGGAAAAATCTTGCCAAAATGCCATTTCTTCAATTTTCCGTCAAAAAATGTTGCCGCGGCCAACGTTCTTAGAACTTAGTTTAGTCAAACCACAATATTTCCCTTTGGCACACCCTACAGGGCACATTTATGATTTGATTGCTTTGAAACCTGGTATGCTTATTTAGGGTGACCTCTAAATGGGAGCTATCGATTTTCTTCAATTTCCGGCAAAAAATGTTGCCACCGCCAACGTTAGTAGAACTTAGTTTAGTCAGACCTCAATATTTTCCTTTGGCACACCCTACAGGGCCCATTTATGATCAGATTGCTTTGAAACATGGTGTGCTTGTTTGGAGAGACCTCTAGATGCGATTTTCTGCAATTTCTGTGAAAAAATGTTGCAGCGGCCAACGTTCTTAGAACTTAGTTTTGTCAGAAGACTCAATATTTCCGTTTGGCACACGCTACAGGGTACATTTATGATCGGATTGCTTTGAAACCTGGCATGCTTGTTTGGGTTGACCTCCAGATGGGAGCTATCGATTTTCTTCAATTTCCGTCAAAAAATGTTGCCGCGGCCAACGTTCTTGGAACTTAGTTTAGTCAGACCACAATATTTCCCTTTGGCTCACCCTACAGGGCATATTTATGATTAGATTGCTTTGAAACCTGGTATGCTTATTTACGCTGACCTCTAGATGGGAGCTATCTATTTTCTTCCATTTCCGACAAAAAATGTTGCCACGGCCAACATTCTTAGAATTTAGTCTAGTCAGACCACAATATTTCCCTTTTATACACCCTACAGGGCACATTTATGATCGAATTGCTTTGAAACCTGGCATGCTTGTTTGGGGAGGCCTCTAGATGGGAGCTATCGATTTTCTTCGGTTTCTGTCAAAAAATGTTGCCAATGGCAAAAAAAATGACATTGGTACCGATGATCTTCAATTTTGCCATTTCATTTATAACTTACCAAGTTCAAGTTTGTCAAGTTGAGTTACAGTGTCATTGACACTTTCATTTGAACAAGGACTTAGATTGGGAAATGTTGTTTTTGAAGTGGGAAAAATCTTGCCAAAATGCCATTGGGAATGGATCCCATATTCGGCCCTTGTAGACACCCAAAACAATCCCTGCGACCCCACTTTCATACGCTCATATAGCAACAAATAATTCCTTTAAATTCTTGTTATCTCTTTGAATTGAGTGTAAAGTTGAGTTATAGCATCCTTCTACAATGCCAAAATCTGCTTTTATTGGCCACTGGAAAAGTCGGTCTAAAGCTGTGAAAGAGGATAATGTTAGTTAGTGTAAATTACTTACGCAAAACTTTGCCACACGCCACAAATGTTATTCTGACAGACAGCAATAATTTTCATCAATTACATCTATTGGAATTGTGTGGTCTTGACAAAAAAAAGACATTTGGTCATCCATCTGGCCAGATGTGTGGAAGAATGTTGTGTCATTTCCTGGGAAGTTTTTATTTCTCATGAATAAATATTTTCAGACTGAAACTCTAACAAAATTTTTGTTCATTACCAAGGACATTTACATCAGTGCATTTATTGTAGTGTTGTGCGGTTAACCGGTTTTGTGAGTCGGTTTCGGTTTGGCTCTAAAACCAAAACCGAAACCGTGTAATTGTTAAATCAGTACGGTTTCTGTTTTCTCTACAAAATATCGGAAACTTATGTTTACACTGTTCAGTTTGCATTGTCAACGACTTAAAACTAAATCCGTAACGTCAACTGATAACTCTGTCGTCAGTATTCATGTATTCAGACTCCAGAGAAACAAACAACTGTCTAACAGGAGTCACTGTCGCATTAGAAGAATGATCACACAGCCCAAGAAATTTTCGTATGATGAATGACAACTCTTGTCCAATTACTCAGCACTGTTACAAAAGTGGGTTGGTTTGTTCGTTCAGTCAAAAATTCTCAGAATAACGATCTTGACACACCTACAAACATCAAAGTGAGCAACTTGGGGACTTCGCAAGCGGCTTCGTATCTGCACTTGTTTGGGTGTATTAATTACCTAATAACAAAATCGTGAATAAAATCAAGGAAAAAATGTCTTTGTTTTTTTAAATGGCGGATTACTTTGAAAAACAAAACATACTTGTCGCGTGGGTTTCCCTGACACGTGCTTAGAATTTAACTTTCAACATTGTCACTTCCCTTGATGCATTTATCCAATGTTTGCATGCGAGCACATACCACGATGAAATGTCCCCGTGCCTATTTAGTATTTACCTGCAGAATGCAGACCATGCAAACCTGCGAGATCTAAAATCCCCTGCACACAATTAAACTGAACATTTTGACTCATATAATACAGAACTGATTTTGTTTCGCAAGCAACAAATGGAAATTGAAAGTGGAACGCCAACTTCGAAAGGCAAACGGAAAAAGGTACATGTAGAGTTCAAAACATTACAGATAAAAACTCATCAGTGTAAATTATGGTTGTTCTAAAATTCAAACGAGCATGGCACCTTCTGGCGGTGGCTGGGCGCGGAATTTAAGAGGAGTGTGTGGGAGTCTGGGTTTCCTATGGAAAGGATGTGGTGTCGACTGTCGAGCCAAATCAGCCCACCCACCACAAATATTGCCTCCCCATTCCAAACTACCAGTTATGGTTTCAAATCCGGTTGTGTAACTGAAGAGGGAGGGCACCTGTACTGAGAGTAACCTATACTCTATACCAATATACAACTGGTCTTAGAAGTGATCTGTCTCAGATGGCATAGTTTAGAGTACATTTTTTTAAAAAATATTTTGGGGTGGGGTGGGGGGTGGGGTGGGTGGCAGGCCAGTACTAGTCTAGTAGGTACACCTGGATTTTGAGACCAGGAGAGCCAGTGGTAGCAAGGAGTCTTCCAATAATGCCAGAGTCTTAAGGTCGGCAGTAGATTGGGGGGAGGTTGTGAGGAAGAATTCCTCAGAGAGATGCAATGCAGCTTACCCCGCCCCACAATTTACTTGTCTCCTCAACTTTTGTTTCCTGCCAATTTCCTGGCACTGCTCCTGCCTTGAGTCTTTTAAGGTATTTTTGTGTGGTGGGGAGGGTGGGGTGGTGTTATTGGACGTGTCCACCTATCTAGGAGATTTGTTTTGGTGTTTGGGAGGGGGGGGGGGGGGAGGGGGAATAAATTGATGCTAGCCATTGCCAGATGAATTATCATTTAAAATATGACAGAATATGTATTTTTATTGCCGCTGTGTGATATTTTTCAAGTCTACAGTCTTTTTATTGCAAAAAAATGAAAACCGACCTATAAACCGAATTTTGGGGACAAAACCGAACCGAAACTGAGGTCAGAAAAAAAAACCACACAACACTAATTTATTGTCTGTTCATGCTATGGAAAAATATTTTATTCCATTTCAAATAAAAAATCTGAAGTAATGACCCTTTTTATACAGTTAAAACAAGAAGTCCTGTCCTGAAATGTGCACAAATAGTACGTTGATTTGCACGCTAATCTACGTGTTATGACGATGGTAAGGCTATTAAATTCTGCACATAGGGCCTGTGCACAAGCAAAGTTTCAGCCAATGGACCTCCGGATAACCCGGAGGTCCATTGGCAGGAACATTGGTTGTGTTTGCTATGGGTAACAAGGAGAACCTGCCATGCTTTGGGTGCCATTCGATATGGCAATTGCACGCAATTCCTACGTGCAATTAAGCCTAGATAAGTGCACTATTCGTGACAGGACTTCTAGTTTTAACGATAAGTCTGCTTGGGTTTCTGCTACAAATTAATATGCAGAGTAAGGACTTGAAATTCATGCAACAATTAGAACTGACTTTTGTAAATGATTCTCTCAAGGAAATCAGTGAGAATATTAACTTTGCTTGCTCAAAATAAGATAACACTTTAACAGTTCACTGGTGTCGATTGAAGTCTTGGCTGACTGTTGAGACAGCCAAGACTTCACTAGAGACCACTGTCATGGTGCTTTAACCAAAACTACCAAAAGCCTGTATGTGTTGGAACATGTGTTGTACATGTACATGTTAGACAAGAAACTCACCAGAATTGGAACTAGGCCTTTCAGGGTTGGACAATGCTGTCATGATCGACCTGATACAGCTTCATAGGCCACCATCATTTATCCATGCTGATTGGTTGATCCCAACAGCTGACATAATAAATATAAATATGGGTTTGTATCTGACTATGGAATATGTACAGGTCCACTCACAGGGGTATAACAGTACTCTAAAATTCAAAATTATATAAGAACTGAAAATTGATTCTTGAGCTAGGAGTTCGCGAGAATCAAAACCGATACTCAAAAATCAAGACAAATGTTAACCTTTTACCTAACGTGAAAAGCAGACGATACTTGCAAACAAAATTATTGAGTAACTAATTATTTTCATTTTTTGAACTTTTGCAAAAACATAGCATATGACTCCTCATTGAAACAAGCTCAACGAGCTCGTTCCAATTAGGGGTCATAAGCTATGTTTTGGACACAAAAAATTGAAAAAACTAATAAAAAACAAATGTCTATTTTTAGCTCACCTGTGTGAGCTTATGGCATGGCTCGATCGGTCGGCGTCAGAGTCAGCATCAGCAAACGTGTCCCATAATGTTAAAGTTTCTGTTTAGGTCACTTACTCGCCCTATTTCCATATCATGGCCTTTATAATGCTGCTATATGATGATTATTATCATTCTACCATGATTTAACCCCTCATACCCTGTATTTTAAACATTTATGTTGACATTTTTAGTTGCATTTAGTTTCCTGTTCAGCTCAGAATTTCATGTTCAACTTAGTGTTTAGGTCAGTTGATGTGTTGCTTCTCTTCCTATGGCACTTATATTCCTCATACATATTCCTCATTATCATTGTTCCATGATTTAACCCTTCTTCAGTAAATTTCTTCAAATTTTGAACTTTAAGTTTTCTGTTCAGCTCACACAAACATATTTTCGGTGTGTTAAAGTTTTTTTTTAGTTCAGCCGTTGACACCCTTTTCATCCCATGGCCATTATATTGCTTCTAAATGGTGCTTATTATCATTCTATCATTATTTAACCCTTGCCCAGTGCATTCTAAACCTTTTTCTTACCATTTTTAGCTGCATTTACTTTTCTGTTTAGCTCAGATTTTAGGTTTAACTTTGTGTTCAGGTCAGCTGATGTGTTCCTTCTCTTCTCATGGTGCTTATATTCCTCATACATGTTCCTCATTATCATTCTAGCATCATTTAACCCTAGTCCACTGAAGTTCTTCAGATTGTTCATCAGATTTTTAATGCTCACACTTTCAGTGTGTTAAAGTTTCTGTTTAGGTCAGTTACCGACACCATTTTCAACCCATGGCCTTTATATTGCTTCTATGTGGTGCTTATTATCATTCTGCCATTATTTCATCCTCACCCAGTGTGTTTTAAACCTTTTTCTTAACATTTTTTAGTTACGTTTACTTTTCTGTTTAGCGCAGAATTTCATGTTTAACTTAGTGTTTAGGTCACCTGCTGTGTTCCTTCTCTTCCTATGGTGCTTATATTCCTCATATATGTTCTTCATTATCATTGTACCATGGTTTCATCCTTGTCCACTGAATTTCAATTCAAATTTCTCTTCAACTTTTGAACGTTGAGTTTTCTTTTTAGCTCACACTTAGACATTTTCAGTGTGTTAACGTTTCTATTCAGGGCAGCTGCCGACACCCTTTTCATCCCATGGCCTTTATATTGCTTCTATATGGTGCTTATTATTCTACCACTATTTAACCCTCACCCTATGTGTTTTAAACCGTTCTCTTAACTTTTTTATTTATTTACTTTCTTTTAGTTTTCTGTTTAGCTCAGAATTTCATGTTCATCTTAGTGTTTATGTCAGTTTCTGTGTTCCTTTTCTTCCCATGGCCTTTATATAAATAATACATGTTCCTCATTATCATTCTATCATGATTTAATGCTCATCCAGTCAATATTTTTCAAATTTATTTCCACATTTTTAATGTTAAGTCTCTGTTTAGCTCACACCTAGACATTTTCAATGTGCTAAAGTTTTTAAGGTCTGGCAACACCATTTGTAAAACATCATTTCTGAGGTTCCTCATATGATCAACAATTAATAATCTAATTGTGCCATGTTGATTTTCTTCACCAGTAATTACAAATGATAGTGAACGGAAAAGGCAGTTTCCATCACCACATATTTTTTTTTAAAACAGGGGGTTCTTCCATTTCTCTGTGAAGTGTACTATCAGGTATCTGATAAGTCACAGCTTTTTGAAAGTTTAAATCAAACATAGTACACTGAAGCATCTGCCAATGAAGACTGTTTGGTTCAAAGTAATACTTCTCACTCAATAATGTGGCCATTAACCCTTCTGCTGTTAAAATTATTATTTTTTCAGTTTTACTGTTAAGAGGTTGTATTTAGGTCAGCTTTGTCGCATGTTATAAGCCTGTTTGATACAATTCTTGTGTTTGCAAAAGTTACTATCAAAGAGGAATGTTGGTGAACTATATAGGGCGTTGGCATCCTTCTTGTTGTATATAGCCCTTGTTGGTTTTGGCCATTATGTTGGGTAAAAGGTTAAGGCATGAAAGTACATCCAAATATTACTATAGTTTACAATACCTTTACAGTGGAACCATGTTAATTGAATAGCCAGAGAAAAATAATCAATTATCAGGAGTATACAATTAACAAGAGTTGGATCATTTTCCTCTCTTCCAATTATAAACTGAGCATTTATTCTATGATACCCAAATTGTTTGACAGAGCTCATTGAGCTGTGTCAAACAAGATATAATAGACTAATTGCTTGACTGCTAGAGGCCAGTATCATGGTTCTATTGAAAAATGCAGGAAGCTGCTTTAGTGACTGTACACTGTATACATTAGCATTGGCACTTTCCAATAAATTATAACAAAACAATTTTCTGAACAAAGTCTTGCTAAGCTAAGGCTAATCATGCTGGTAACTAGATATCATTGAAAAAAATACTCATATTTCAAATCACCTTGGAAAAATAATTTAGCACTCAATCAGTTAAATGCCTATATTGGATGTATTACATGCCTGTTCTATGAAATCCCCATCTACAGCAACACTAAACCATGCGAAAAATGAAAACCCGTTCCGCACACATGTGCCGAATGGAAATTGTTGATGGACTATTTCCAAATAGAAGCAAAATTTCACTGGAATTTTCTACAAATCGTGCACCACAATTACAATTTGAATCGCTAGTGATAGCTAAAAATAATAACACAGGTTCCTCTCGCAAATTTGGTTGGAGCTTAAATGTGTTGATAGTTCGTCCCCTGAGTTATGTGTCTACTGGAACTCGGGGACGAGTTGTCAAATGAATTGCTGAGTGTCCTTCAAATAATTGCTTTTATAGACATGAAGGTGTGTAATAAACACAGAATGACACATGTGGGTGAATGGGTTAATCTACATGTATATATGGCACTTGTGCCATATCGATTAACCCATTCACCTACATGTGTTGTTCTGTGTATATATTGAGGCAATAAATGTCTAGAAATGTGGTGAATTCAGTAGATGTCAAGAGTAATTCCTTGACAGATTACAAGATCTTTTATTCATTTAACAGGAGTTTACTTTGTAGGCTACATGCAATTAACAGATCAAATTTGTATTAAAGGTATGGTAAATGGATTGGTGTTTGTAAGTTATCTTCAATTAACATGGTTATTCAATTAGAAGATATACAAGTGGGCTCCACTGTAATACATACAATCTTAACTCTTTGCATTCTGCTGGCAGATATTCCAGCTCAGCACAGGGCTTCTCTTGTCTCTGAAATAAGTATAATTTGTGCATATTTAATCATATTGTCTCCCTGTAATTGGAATGGATTGTTTCATCAATTATTTCTTGTGTTACAATTTGATTAATTTTTTATCAAATCTAGTCATGGCTGCTTTAAAGCAGCCATGACTAGATTTAATGAAAAATATCCAGAAAATATTCGGCGGGTTAAGAGTTAATAGAATATGGAAAAATCAATATTAAATTCAACAGTAAGAAACAAGTACATCGAGTATTGCTACAGCTGTCAACAATCCTGAATAAAAATACAGAAACTTCGTATTCATTTCATACCATAACAAAAATTGATTTTAAAATTAAAACACTATTCTAGCCCTGCATTTGAGAAGCATCAGAAATGTCCCACGACTTGAGCTGAGAGGCTTTGATTTTTTCAGTTTTGGGTTCAGTTTCAATTCGGTTTCAGGATAAAAACATGGTTATGGTTCAGTTTTTCTATTTGTTAAGAACATATAGCACAGTTGAACCTGCTTGAGCAGACCTTGAACAGAGTTAGAATGTCGAGGAGCTGACAGTTACATGTCGATGCTCGGTGGTTCTCTCCAGGTACTCCGGCTTTCTCCACCCGTAAAACTGTCACAGTCCCGATTTAGCCATTGTGCATAAGTATGTGACCTTAAACACCAATAGATAAATAAATAAATAGTGTAGTTGAAACTAGGAGTCCTGTTACAATTAGTGCAGAAAATCCTCGTTAGTTATTGTGCACCTTACTGCAGAAGAATGAAGTAGTCTGAAATCCACAAGAGCATTTGTGCTGTGTAATTCAAAATATAATGCACTATTAGTGAGGTCGGTAGTGAAATCACAAACTGAACTGATCGAAAAGAAAGAAAATATTGAGACTAGTTACAGTATGTGGAAGGTGGATTAATGCTAAATCGCTGTGGGATAGATTTTTCTCCCCCCACTATACGTGAAACATGCGCATGTCCCAGGTGAGACAGCAGGGTGGGATATTTCCGGCCACAATCATCCGATTTTGTACAATCAGGTGACAACGGCAATGGCTCCTGGAACATCGCTTCACCCGATTGTTGCCAAGCTTTTTGTGATGATTCGTAAACCACATTTTATTTTCTTCAAAAATGATGTCAGTGATGCCATTCAACAAAGTTGAGAAACAACCACACTGTGTATTCTTAGTCTCTCTAGACACCCCTTTATGGGATATACAAATTAAATGACATGTAACGCTTACAATTGAGCATTTTTGCGGCAACCACCAGTTCATATCGGAAATGTGAAGGTTGATCTCCAGTCGCATGCACTTGGGAGGGACACGTGGCTCTGAGTGAGAGCCTGTGTACTGCCCAAGTGCATGTGACTGGCATTCACAACTGGTATGTGATTGCCGCAAGTTCGCTCAATTGTAAGTGTTTGTCTGCATACAGTGTAAAATATGTTCGATTTAATGTAGTTCTTTCAAGCCTCGACTTGTCTAGTAGTGCACGGTATTACAATTGTAATCGGCATCGGAATCGGCTGATTGTGAGCTCAAATAACTGGTAATTGGTCAGCAGTTATTTTTGATAATCTGTTGAACACTGCAGCATTATATTTATCAGCTTGTCATTGAAATCTTATTGGGAATTAGCAGCAACGTGGTGCAGAAACTGCTTACTTTTAAGAGATATGAGCAAAGATTCCTTCCTTTGATTTGTCGGATGTGGGAGTGCGGTGGCTCAGTGGTGGAATGTTGAACTTCTATGCCGAGGTCCTGAGTTCGATCCCCATCCTGGACGACCCGCGTTCGCGTTGTGTCCTTGTGCAAGGCACTTTATCCCTGTTGCCTACATGCGGGCATGATGACCCATGTACTATTGCATGCTGCACATCGATGATGCACATGTCTGCAACCACTGTTACCCTGTTTGAGTAGAGCTTGAACAGAGTTAGAATGTGAGGAGCTGACAGTTGCTTGTCGATGCTCGGTACTGTCACGGTCACAATTATCCATATGCATGTGCATAAGTATGTGACCTTAAACACCAATAAATAAATAAATATTGTCTACTGTACTGTAGCATTTAAAGTCGAGAAAGTGCACCTTTTTTACCCTATATATAACAAATTTATTATAGTTGTAGCAAAAAAATGTGCGTTTTCCTTAGAAAAGAGGTGTTTGTGTGTTGTATTATTTCCATGGCCACAAAGAGATATGGGTCACCGCTAACTATATATCTGTGTGTGGATGTCCGTGTATGATTGCTCTCCTCCCTCCAAGTTCAAAATGCCGCTTATGTCCATGGGCCTTAACCATCTGCACACTAATGTCATAATACCAAAATTTCCAGTACAGTGGAACCCTGTTAATTGAATAGCCACTTTGCCAATGGAAATTATTCAATTAACAGGAGTATTCAATTAACAGGGATTGAGTCACTTTCCTGTATTCTAGAGATGAACTTAGTATTTATTCTATTATATCTTGTTTGACAGAGCTTCATGAGCTCTGTCAAACAAGATGTAATAGATTAAATGCCTGTATCGGACATACTGAGGCCAAATAGATCTATAAACAAAGGAAAACTGGAGAGATTGGTAATTTTTCGACAGGCTACGAGATTTTTCAGTTAACAGGCGTTTACTCTATAACCTATATTCAATTAGCAGGTCAGGCCTGGTATTCTGAAAAATGCAGGAGGGCAAAACATCGCTCTCCTCAATCAGCTTAGGAGAGCAATTAGCTTTACACAGCATTTTAAGTATCCAGTTGAACGAACTCATTGAAACTGAAACCAACAGACTATTACTTCAGTGATTTTATTAACTTTACTAAGGTAAAGCAAAATCTCTTAGACATCTAGATGTCTCACTCAACAACTGAACACACACTTGACAAGACCTGTGTGTGCCCAAGTTGGGGGGTGGGGGGTGGGTTGAAGGTGGTAGTGGTAGGCGTATGACTTTCTTGGACAACAGGTCTGCTTGAATCTACAGTCACATCCTGGTGCACATGCTTCAAGTGACAGGATAGTAGTAATGGTAGTATATTATAGTGTCAATATTCCTTGAATAATTACCCTTCAAACTGTGATGTCAGTTGTTGAAACTGACAGAAAATAAAATATTGCTGTGACCCATTTTGCTTCAAATGATTGCAGCTGTGTTTGGGTATGTACAAAGTACATACCCAAACACAGTTGCAGCCATTACCTTTTACCACTAAACCACTTTCAAAGTGAAATTATGTGATGATATGTGACTTCAAAGTTAAATTACATTTTTGCTTTACAACAAAAATTTAATGTGAGCATAATACATGTAATCTCAATCATCCCAGACCAAAATATTTAGGAGGGCAACTTTTCGCTCTCCTTAATTCTTTCAGGAGGGCAGTAAGGAGAGCTAAAAAATCGCTCTCCTGAAATTGCCAAGCCCGGCAGGTACTATTTGTACTTTAGGTATGGTAAATGGTTTTGTATTGGGAAATTATTTTCGATTAACAGGGTTATTCAGTTAAGAGATATCAAATTAAGTAGGCACCACTGTACCCAATTTTTTCCATAATGCAACCACATGTACATGTAGGAGTTGAACCAATTCAATCCTGTTTGCACTAGAGCCGAGAGGCGGCGAGGAGGTGGGGTAAGGGAGGCAACTTCCTACGATTTTTTTTCAATATGTCTGAGCTGAAAGTCGTGGGAAGGCTTTTGGTATGGCGTCCACACTCCAATACTGGTGGAGGTGGCAAGCATCCGCAGTTGCTTTACTGATCAGGTTCCATTCATATAGAAAAACCCCACTGGTGCCAGTTTGTTGATTTTCCACTGGTCTTTCCTGCATCATGGTAGCCACGATGATTATGGAAATAAAATGCACCATACATGTACACACAGAAATACAGGTAATAAATTACCCAAATTGTAATGAAATAATTCAGTAGATATTGTCAAGAGACTGCTGGAGAATGCTTCTCCTGGCACAGATTTAAACAAAATTTCTGGCAGAAGACCCCTAGAACCTCAGAAATATTTTGGTGGGTCAGGGGCATTGGCACACACTTTACATTGCTTCTCTTGTTTATTTTATTTTTAGCTCACCTGACTGAATGTTAGGGTGAGCTATAGTGATCACTCACCGTCCGTCATCCATTGTCTGTCGTATATGAATATGGTGTTTTCACCTGCTTCTCCTAAACTGCTGAACCAATTTTAGTTATATGTGAGGTGATTGCTTGTTCTGACATCGCATTTTGGTTTTTTTTCAAATCAACTTACCCAGCCTCATAGGGAGGGGATGGGGAAAAGCCACAAAAATTCTTAAAGAATCTTCTCATGAACCAGTGGGTACAATGGCTTGATATTTGGTATGAAGCTTCCTATTGAGGTGTAGAATCAAGTTTGTTCAAACAAAGTGTGTGGATCAATATTTGCCTTTGCAATGGCAGAGACAAAATTTTTCTGAACCGATGGTCCAATTTGAACCAAATTTGATATGCGGTATTATTGAGTAATAAGTACTTGATTCATGCAAAAAAATTTTTTCTTGTTTTCCCTGGTGAACTGCAGGAGATAAAAAAAAATATTTTCGAATGCCCATATTTCCCAAACCGCATGGAACAGAGAACTGTTATTTGGTATGAAGCATCCTTAGGACCAGTAGAATTGAGTGGTAATAAAAATTGCCATCAGTTGTGTTAGGATGTTCTATAGGGGGGGGGTGGGGGGGGGGGGGGCATCGAAAAAATGCTGTTTCAGCATATTTGCAAAAATTAAAAATAAAATTTTCTCCACAACCACTGATCATAATCTTTTGATATTTGGTATACAGCATCCATAGGGTGTGTGTGTGTGTGTGGGGGGGGGGGGGGGGGGGGGGGGGGCAGGGGGGTGGTATCAGATTCATATTTGCGCTCAATACAGGAGCCCAATTTTTAACTTAGGGCAATATTGGGAATGAACATAAAAAATCTTCTTCAGATCCACTAGTCAGAATGCATTCATATTTGGTATGCAGCATCTTTAGGGGATCAGATTCAAGTTTGTTCAAATCGAGTGCAGGGGTTAATATTTGGGCTCCCGGTGGTAGCCCAAATTTTAACTTAGTGCAATATGAGGGATTTTATTTAAAAATCTTCTTCAGATACACCAGTCAGAATGCTTTCATATTTGGTATACAATATCTCTAAGGGGTAAGATTCACGTTTGTTCAAATCGAGTACCTGGGTTAATATTTGGGCTCCCTATGTTAGCCCAAATTTTAACTAAGTGTAACATGAGGGAATTTCATTAAAAATCTTCTTCAGATCCGCCAGTCAGAATGCTTTCATATTTGGTATACAATATATTTAGAGGGTGTGATTTAAGTTTGTTCAAATCGGGTCCCTTGGTTAATACTTGCGTTCCCTATGGTAGCCCAAATTTTAACTTAATGCAATATGAGGAAATTTCTTTAAAAATCTTCTTCAGATCCACCAGTTAGAATGTTTTCATATTTGGTATACAGCATCTTTAGGAAGGGTCACATTCTAATTTGTTAAAATCGAGTCCCTGGGTTCATATCTGGGCTTCCTATGTGGGCCCAAATTTTAACTTGGTGCAATATGAGGGAATTTCTTCAAAAATATTCTTCTTGAGATTCACTAGTTAGAATCCTTTCATATTTGGTATACAACATCTCTAGGGGGGGGGGGGGGGGGGAGGGGGTCAGACTTTTTGTGGGAGCCTGAATTTTAACTTAGTGCATTTTGAGGGAATTTCCTTAGAAATCATCTTCTCCAGTCCCACCAGTTAGAATAGAATGGTTTTATATTTGGTATACAACATCTCTAGGGGGTGAGATTCAAGTTTGTTCAATTCTGGTCCCTGGGTTAATATTTAGGCCCCCTATGCTAGCCCGAATTTCAACTTAGTGCAATATGAGGAAATTTCTTTAAAAATCTTCTCCTTCAGATCCCCAGTCAGAATGCTTTCACATTTGGTATACAGCATACTGGTTGTGCAAGGGAAGGGCACAGAATGAAGTTCAAGTTAAGTTCCTAGGTTGATATTTGGACTCCCAAGTTTTGCATTTCTGGAAATCGGGGCATTATTTCTGTGGTAACATCCCGTTTCTTGAAAAAAATCACCTGGCATGGACAACAGAGTTATAAATAAATAACTTCATTCCTCTGTAGTGTTAACTATCTATAAATGCTAATTAAATCCTTCTTTAAACAACTATTGTCAGGTGAGTACCTCTTGTTTAATTTTGTAATTATTATTTCTTTGCCATCAGAAGTTTATCTACTTGCACTAGGTTTGTTTTATGTTTTAGGCCTGATAATTTACAGAATAACATGGGCACTGGTGTATTTTGTCCTTTGAATGCAGCAAAGTACCATCTACACCTAGCATTGCAGATGGTGCCTTAATTGTTGCACTCAAGGGACGGTTTTGTCCATTTTATTAACTTCGATAAGTTAAAAATCTGTTTCTGAGCCCTGCCTCATTGTCCTTTGGGCTGCTGCATGATCTCTTTTTATAACCAATTCAAACTTAAAAAAAAAAAAAATTGAATGATTTTTGTCTGATATTTTACCAAAATTGATAAAATTCATAAAATTGTCCTTTGAGTGCAAGAAGGCTGAAGCATTGCAAAGCCTTCTTGCACTCTAAAGGAGGAAAAACACCACCACCCATGCTATTCTGTAGATTTTGAGGCCTTAAACGTAAAACAAACCAAGAACATGAACTTTTGATGGCAAAGAAATAATTACAAAAATAAAAAATAAAATAAAAAAAACCCCATCCACATCCAATTTTACAAAAAATGACCTGAGAAACAGAAGATCTACTTTGTGGAACATAATGTATCTGACACGAACCAGTTAATTTTTACGTTTTTTAAGCTTGCAATGGTAATAACAAGAACATGTGGGATGGCCTGAGAAACAAATTTTTAACTTTTTAGGCCTCAATGTAAATGTTTAATGTCTTGTTTCTGTTTTAGTTTATTTAAATTCATCTTCTATCTGCCTTGATTCAAAACATCTCCTGCTTGGCATCGACTATAGGGTGGAACCTGGAAGTAGTGCTACCACAAATTGCAGAGTGATGTTCCTTGCGCCCAGCAAATTCAAGATTTGTATCTTTGAAAGATACTACATTGGTGGAAGACATTGTGAGCATAATTCATTTAGTGTAAGAGATACTCAGTTTTCTAGGATAGCAACGATAGAGAGGGTAAGTATGAAGAAACAATATAACATTGTTACTATATGTATGAATGACCACTTTGCAAATCAAAATTTAGAGATTATTACTCAGGGTATTTGATGACTGGATTCACATCGCAAAATGCTATACAAAAATGTTCAAATGCTAACCATTTTTCTTTCATATTGTCCTTACATTCAGTACATTAAAACCTGTCTTGAGAGACAACTGTCTTGAGAGACCACCTGTCTTGAGAGACCACATCTGACAGGCACCGATTGGTTTTACTCTATAATGGACCTGCTATGGGAGACCACTTTTCTTGAGAGACCACTGTGACCGAACGAAATGGTTTGATGCGCCGAAGGCACGCAGGGACGATTTGGAGGACAAGCCCCTTTCGACCCTCGTTAGCTGTTTGTTGTTGTTGTTGGATGTCAGGGCGTGGTGGAGGAGGAAAAGGAAGGAGGGAGGTGGCTTAACCCCGTCTAGGCTTCTTCTGGCTCTTTTTCTTTGGAGGTGGTTGAGATTGTGATGTGGATGTCGACGATGTTGAGTTTAGTGTTGAGTTTGGTGAATGGATAGTGTCTAATTCCTTTTTGAGATCTGCCTTGGATTGTTCCCTGAACTCGCGGGTTTCGGAGGCGATTCGGTTTCCCATCTCAACTGCTCGTCTTCCCATCTCTATTATTCTCCTTAATTCTTCGGCGGGACTGCAGACTTAGGTGGCTGTGTTGCTGAGATTGACTCACCCGGGCTGTCCGGTAGAGAAGGAAGTGGGGTGGGAGGTGGTGAAAAGGCAACCTCCGGTTCCTCCTCAGTCTCCACCAGACGTTCCTCATCCAACAGTACCGGCTCAGGAGCTGGCAGTTGGTTGGGTGTACTAGTGGGACTAGGAGGGGAACTGGCAGCTGCCTCCAGGACCTCCATCCTCTCGCTCACCTCTTTCTTCCTATTCCGGAAGGCCTCCAAGCGCCTGGAATCCCGGCGCTTGGTGGACGGACTCTTCTTGCTCTTCTTCTTTTCAGGGCCAGGTCCAGGCTTCTTCGGGTGAGGACCAGTGTGAGAGGGGTTCCTCTCACAAAAGGTGCTACCTCTCCCCGAAGAAGGTGTGATGGTGTTGTGCTCTTCAATGACGAACTCCAAGTTCAGATGGACTCTCTTGCCTGTCTCCCGGACAGTCCAGGTGACATGGCAAGAGATGCCCAGAGCTGCTATTGTTCTCTTTAGTCGCGCTGGTATTTCCAGTGTTTCCATAATTATGGTGTTAATTAGGATGCTCGCACTCTGAGATCAGAGGTGCGAATTGACGACAAGTGAAAAATGTGACCTGGTACCAACTTGTATTTTTATGCCATAATGGACCTGTCTTGAGAGACCGCCCCTTTGAAGACTGAAACCATGACAAAAATCTTTTACCTGTTCTGGAATTGGAAAATCCATTGTGGTTTTACCAACATAATTAAAAGTATTAAAAGCTCTTAAATGGGTTTCAATTGCTATTCAGATACATAACTCAATAAAGACCCCTGTGAAAAGATTAGGATTATTGCTGAATAAACAATTTCATACATACCTGAAATGTGACAGCTAGGATTATAAAAATAAATTTGTGTTGAAAATCTTCAATGAAGAGGTTGTTTGTGGTAATTCAACCCCCACCCAAACGCCTGGTGGACCACCAAAATTTCGCAAATATATTGGTTATTCACGATAGGGGTGTTGGGTCATAGATGAAGTGGGGTTTGAATGTTTGTTTTTTCAGTGAAACGTGAAAATTATGACACAGGACGAAATGCCTCGTGGGTGAAACGTCTCGGGATGAAACGTCTCTGGTACAAATCAAATGTCGAAGTGCCAACTTTCACAGATTTATTTTACCCCCCCCCCCCCCCCCCCAAAAAAAAATCCTTTCACAACCTGCCTAATAAAATCATGAATCGCAATTTTTCCCCATTATATTCAAAATTATCACAACCCATTTGAACGGGCAGTTCATCCATAAATCATATTTTTCGTAAATCTGAAAATGAAATACAAAACGAATGTTTGCGTGTTTTTATTCGAATACGCCCAAACCGGCCTCCAGCCAAACCGGCCTTCGGCATTTTTGCCCAAACCGGCCTCCACATTTTTACCCAAACTGGCCTCCAATATTTTCATCGAGGTCACGGTTAAGCATTGATCATCCAAACCGGCCCACACTTTTTCACCCAAACCGGCCTCCATTATTTTAATTGGCTGCCTGCATTAAACATTGATCACTCAACCCATCCTCTACAATTGCATTTTGTGGCGTCTCTAAAACATCAATATACTAAAATCGATGTCTTGCAGCCGCATAGATTGCAATTGCAAAAGAAAAATAACTTACAAAAGCAAAGTTTCCCTAGGAAACAATTGGGCTAATCTATGGGATTTTAAAAGAAAAACAACACTGAGTTTCGAAATAATAGCTTTAATAATTAACCGAACTCGTATATCAAATGGCAAAACAAACATTTAAAATGCCAAGCTGACTGTTGAATGCTGTAAAAACAACCGTTTGTACCAGTTTAGTATGAGATGAGTATGACATGTTGTTTTGATAATGATTCCGACCACACTTGCATACCTGCCTATATGCGATTTATTTTCAACTATGACTGTTCCTTTTATATCAAGCAACGGTTACTATTAGTTATCCAATTATCCTGCATCTCAAATGCATTTATTTAAATTAACTGGGAAACTCGTAACAGTTTCAAATAACAGTACACAAATTCCCAATGACGGCCATTTACAATACAAATGTTACTAAAAATAAATGACAGGAGACTGTGTTCCATTCAACATAGCACCTGACTTTGCAGACATTCTGAGGGTTGGTGCGAATCAAACGTGGTGCGAATCAACCGTTCCCCTTTGTGACTGTTTGTTGTCAGACTGAAAGACACCTTCCTTCTTGCTGTCATTATGACTTACCTTTTACAGAATAAAACACTTTCTGTCGTGAATATTGCTAAAACCCACCCACTTTATTAAAGTATGAAGTAGAAAAAGCTTGAAGTGTGTTAATTTAAAATTCGCCAATGCATCAATATCGATTTACCGAAATGAGCACAATATCCTAAATTTTTTTTAAAGATTTTTTGGTGTCATAAAAAGGTTGCATGCGCAGCAAAAATGACCATGCGTGTGGGCCTGAGAAACAGAGGTTCTTTTTTTTATGGCCTAACTATAGTACAGTTGAGCCCACTCAATTGGATATCTTTTAATTGAATAACCCTGTTAATTGAATATAATTTCCACACACTAAATCATTTACCATTCCTTCAGTACAAATTTGACCTGTTAATTGAACATAGATTATAGAGTAAACTCCTGTTAACCCTTTACTCAACGTAACGGCCAAAACGGCCAGCACTATTCACAAAAATCGCCAATTAATTTTCATTGTATTTTCATTTTTTGTCTCAAATGATCCCTCTTTGGAACTAGCTCGTCGAGCTCATTCCTATGAGGGGTCATAACCTATGTTTTTGAGACAAAAAATGAGTTATTCAAGAATTTTGTTTGCAAGTGTCGTCTGCTTTTCATGCTAATTGAATAAAAAATTGAGACTTGACCCTGACAATCACCAACTTCCCCATGTTTATTGACCTATTTTGGCTTCAGTACATCCAATACAGGCATTTCATCTATTTTATCTTGTTTGTCAGAGCTCCAGGAACCCTGTGAAAGAAGACATGATAGACTAAATGCTCAGGTTAATCCAAGAATACAGCTAAGTGTCCCCATCCCTGTTGATTGAATACTCCTGTTAATTGAATAATTTTCACATGTATAAAGGCTATTCAATTAACAGGGCTCCACTGTATAGTAAATTTCCTTTTCTTCTGTGATAAAAGGTATCACAGTACTAAGTATTTTCCTGTAGGTGACCATCATAATGTTAAGGCAAAAAAAAAGTTGAAAGATAGTCAGCTGCCAATTATTGAAAATGGAGCCAGACAAATGAAGAGCAAAGAAACACCATGGATGGATGGATGGATGGTCAGTCGGGTGGATGGATGGATGGAGAGATGGTCCAACAGGCAGACAGATGGATGGACAGATGGATGGGAGGATGGATGGACAGATGGATGGATAGATAGAGGGATGGATGGATAGACAGACTTGCAGTCACACATTTTGGAAGTATTGCTATTAAAAACATACTGATAGTCGGTTGTATTTTTGAAGTCCAAAAGTCATCAAATCACCCTCTTTATTTATCTGGAATATTCAACAATAATGCAATATGTCAGTAGAATGTTTCAAATGTAGTGTGGATTGGATAAAAAATGGCGTGTAGTAAGGAGCTGAGAACAAGAAAGCCAAAACACTGGAATCAGAATGATTCATTCAAGGTCTCAGGCATTGAATACAACTTGCAAAAAATCACCCCTCGAGAAAAAAAACTTCACAGATAAAATCAGTAAAATAATGAACTTGGTGAATAATTGGTCACTTCGGAATCTCACCATCGTGGGTAAAATGACAGTAATAAAAACCTTAGCTGAACACCCCCACCCCACCCCCACCCCACCCCCCCACCCCCATTTTGATTTGCATACTTCTCCCAATTCCCGCAGACTTGATAATCGAAGAACTACAGAACATATTTTTTAATTCCCTGTGGTCAAAGAAAAGTGATAAAATAAAACAGATGTTATAATTAATACCACAAAATCTGGTAGACTAAAGCTCCATCACTTAAGGAGACTGTGTCACTCACTGAAACTAACTTGGATAAAAAAAATACTAGACCCTGAAAATTTTTCACAGTGGAAAACTTTAATCATTGATGAATTGGAACATTTTGGTTCCAGTTATGTTTGGTATTTTCCTAAGGGTGAAGACTAGAAATATCAAAGAATCTGAAGCCTTTCTGGAAAAATGTTTTGAATCCCTAGGCCCTGATAAGGGAAGATCTCACGAATGGTCCCGCTCATGAAAAATATAACTTTCAGGTCCACACTCATGAGATAATTCCCAATATTCACTAAAACAGCGTAGATATCATCTATGTATCACCTGAATTAGTTTGCTTCAAATAGGCTATTATGCAATGAAATCAAAAGAAAAAGGCAGTTTTTCATTACGCATGTCAGTTTGCAATGAGGATGATTCTAATTGGTCAACGTTCCCAGGGAATCCTTCAGAAGGAGAAATGTTCTTGTGACAAAATTATAACGTCTGTATTTTGAAATCATACTGCAGACTTCTGGCTGAACACCTTGTATTTATTCTTTAACTGGTAGAGTGCTAAATTATTTTTAGCCATCAAAATTTGTTCACATGTATTTGCCTTGTTACAATTTATAGGAGAGCGCCTGTGGGCACTCTCCCATAAATTGTAATAAGGCAAATCCAAACAGACTAAATAATGTCATTTCAAAGATAATTTGAAGCATAGCCACTGAACTTGAAGCCTTTAAGTTGCACTACCTGCACTTCAGAATAAAGCCCATATATGGGCTTCCAGCACTCTACCTGTTAACATTTTGTACTCAATGCAGCAGTTCGCCATCTTTGAAAGCCAGTGACTTCGATCAACTGGGAAACGTCCTGGCTGCTATCCAAAACAAAATCAGCCAAATTATTGTGTTAATTCAGCTAAGATAATCCTCCATTGAGCTCATTAGTGTCAACTCTGGGTTTTCCAAGCATTTCTGGAATGGAGAGAATCTGCATTCTCTGAGCAATATTACATCAGAAGCGTGACCACATTGGATCAGTATGCTGAAACGTCCAGCCATTCCTTGAGCCGTTACCAATCTCTTGGGAGGGCGGTGATCAGTGGTAGACTGTTGACCTTCTATGCTAGAAGTCCCAAGTTTCGATCCCCATCCGGAATGACCCGCATTGTGTCCTTGAGCAAGACACTTTTATCCCGGTTGCCTACATGGGGGCACGATGACGCCGTGTACTAAGGCGTACTGCATGTCGATGACGCACATGTCTTCAACCTCTGTAACCCTGCTTGAGTGGAGCTTGAACAGAGTTAGAATGTTGAGAAGCTGACAGTTGCTCGTCGATGCAGGTCGTCCTGGACGGGGATCGAACGTGGGACATACAGTTGAATAGGCAGAAAAAATTGCAGTTGAATGAGTCAGGGTATGGTTTAGGGAATTGAAAAGTACTGAGTCATCATTTAAAAAAACCCATCTTCTCCAAAACAGCTCATTAGAAACTTTTGTAGAAACTTTTAACCATTAAAGGACTACCAGTATTTCTGATTTTTACAACCTCAGAACAGGTGCCCTTAACATACCATCATGATTAGGTCATGCTGACAATCAACAAATTATGTAAGCAGTGGTTTCTAGCCAAGATTTGACTAGAAATCACTGTTAAGCCATTGGACGTGTGCAGGCTCTGGTCAGGTGTGAATTCAGAACAATTTACAGAAACATCAATTCACTTCACACTTCTATTGCCTTATCCACCTATCAACCAAATAAGTCCTCATTGAATTTCAATGTCAACATTTTTGGACTGGATCCACCCAATAATAACTACAAACCTTTAAGGTAACTTCCAAGAACTTTGCACCAAGACTGAACTTAAAACAAGAGTGACGATTGCCACGGTGCACAGCTCCTCACCATAACTCATGTTGGGTACAGTACAAGTCAAAATAAGTTGTAGGATAACCACTATAAACTATCTATCTTTCTCTTCCTACACTGATAAGACCAGAAGCTGACATCATTTTCTGGAAAGCTCTCACTGAGAGCTTTCCAGAAAATGATGTCATATTCCGATCTTATCAGTGCAGGAGCAGCTGTATACTTAGTTTATTGCGGTTATGCTACAAATTTTTTGACTTGTACTGTAGTAGATAGTAGCTGGTAGTCCTAACTAGGTACCATAGTTCATTACCAGCACAGCCCCTCACCATAACTCAGGTTACATTCCAGAAATAGTAGTCCAAACCAGACCTGTTAACCTCTGAAGGTGACTGCCAGTGAGATTTTGATGAGCTCTCTGTGAGATTTTGATGCTTGTCAGTGAGATTTTTGCGTGCGGCCAATACATCAATATTTTCCTTGTTATGCTTCCCACAGTCCCACCCGGGCACCCCCGCCCCCAAATGCATTATATATTTCATTTTAATATAATTTATTTTAACACTTTTAATGGTATTTGTCAGTAAAAACATACAAATATGGATATTACTGGTCCAAGCCCCCCCCCCCCCCCCCCCCCCGACACACACACAAATTTTATGTGAGTGGATGCCTATCTAGCCTTTGCCTGTACCAACCCTCCCCCTCCCCTCAGTCCGGCCATTTTTCCTTGCTCATGCAAGCCCATCCCGGTGCTTCAAAACATGGAGGCTGAAACATCTTGGGCTGAAACGCCCCAGGACCAAAACGTTCAAGAACCAACACAAGCATTCCTTCTTCGTTCATGCCATTTATGCATGTAAATTCTTTGTTCAGTCTGTACATTTTTAGTGAGAAAATATTCATTCTTATTATCTTTTGACAGGTTTTATTGTACAATAAAAATTACTCAATGCTAACAATACATATCGTTTTGTTTAAAAAAAACCCCACCTGTTGTTGCCAGTACAATGAAGTTGTGTGTGTTTGTGGTAATTTCGTTTTCGTTTGTTATTAAAAAAAATATTTGAACTGTGTTTTGTATTACTCACATTAGAGAAGGTGCCCTCAGTATTCATAACTCCCATTGTGAAAAAAAAACAAAACAAAATAATCCTGTTGGTTCAAAATGAAGACAAAATACTCTGCTGGAGCCTGGACATGATTGTTCTGAATCTGTTTGTATATAAGTAAGGGGAGATAACTTTATTCTTGTGATATCTCACAACAGATTTTTTTCAGTTTTCAACAAACTTTCAGTTACGTTTTTTTTTACACAAAACGGATAAATTTGGTATGAACCTTAACAATAGTAAGAATAAAAGGTTCGAAGTTAATTATACTTGAGAGATTATGTTTTTATTTAATTTATATTTTGAGTTTACATAATTTAAACCGCGACAGTATGAGAATATATTTGGCATACAATGCAACTTGTTTAATTTTCAAAATAAAACAGGACAACTATTTTTGAAAAGTGTCAAATCGGGAGAAAATAGGATGTGTCCGTGAGAGCGTGAGTTGGTGCCTCAAACCGGGAGACTCACAGTGAAACCGGGAGAGTTAACAGGTCTGGTCCAAACTAGGACCCTTAGGTCATTATCTACAATAGGTCAAGGGGCATCACTTCATTTGTCTTAATTAGGACCCACAGGTCATTATCTTCTACTCACACTTCCCTTCTGGGAAGTTGGTGGAAAGGATAATGATAAGAGGGTACTAATTACGACAAGAGAAGTAGCACCCCTCAGCCAATTGAGAAGTGCGATTTTTTTGCATCTCTGTGGATGTGAAAATCTAAGGACTGCTATAGTATTCACTCCAAATCCATCATCCTGTGTGAATGTGGTGTATGTCACTTTTATTCAAAAACCATTACACCAATTTCCAAAAAATTTTCTGGAATTGCTGTTCATGGGGTTGCATTGTGATATTATTTAACCCTTCACCTGACATGAAAAGCAGACGACACTTGCAAAATGTTTTAAAAAATTTTCATGTTTTGTCTCAAAAACATAGGTTATGACCCCTCATTGGAATGAGCTCAACAAGCTTGTTCCAATGAGGGGTCATAACCTATGTTTTTGAGACAAAAAAATAAAAAAACAATTAAAATCAATTGTGGATTTTTGAGAATAGCGCTGGCCGGTTTTGAGCATTGCGTTGGGTGAAGGGTTAAACCAAGTCACCACACAGATTGTTCCAATTTTTAGAAAAATCTTGTCATAATCTGTTGATATTTAGAATTCAGTTGAATCCCAGACATTTGCCCCATGGACATTTGCCCAGTTGCATTTTTCAAGAAAATGGACATTCGCCCCACTGACATTTCCCCCGGTATTTAAATCAGAGGAGGACATTTGCCCTGAATAGATTATTGCTTGAAAATGGACATTTGCCCCAGGGAATAAAAAAGAAGATGCTGCTATTTGAATAATTTATTAGAGTATATAATATTCATCAGCGTACAACACATGTTTATTATGTACTACAGTTAAAACTAGAAGTCCTGTCATGAAATGCGCACAAATAGCACGTTGATATGTGCGTTAATGTGCGCGTTATGGCCCAATTAAAGCTATCATATTCTGTACATATGGCCTGTGCACAGGCAGTGTTTCAGCCAATGGACCTCCGGGTAACCCGGAGGTCCATTGGCAGAAACACTGCATGTGTTTGCTATGAGTAACCAGGAGAACCTGCCGTGCTTTGGACGCCATTCGATATGGCATTTGCGTGCAATTCCAACGCGCAATTAAGCCTAGATAAGTCACTATTCGTGACAGGACTTATAGTTTTAACTGTATTTAAATTAATACACATATCTGATAACAAATATCATTCCTAAAGACACGTATAAAAATAAAAATAAAGGCTAAATTACTCACAGGAACCTATAAACTTCAAGTTCACAAAGCAATGTTCAACAGACTGAACACAACTGATTCCACTTTAATAATGTGTAAGATGTGCGAAGAAGAAGTAGGGGATAGAGCACACTTTCTACTGAGATGTACTTTCTTAGAATCAACAAGATCAAAATACCTTCCTACAATAGAAAAAATTCTGAAGAGTAATATTTCTTTCTTACATGAATCTGTCTCTTTATCCATGTGTGCACTTCCTGAATTAACTCTACAAGCTATACTAGATCCTCTACATGAGTCTCTTGCTCCTCTCAACCTACATGTAAATACTAACAACATTACTCTTCTAAAAGAACTTTCAAGAAACCTAATTTATGAACTGCATTTAGAGAGAACAAAGTTTTTGAATCAGACATTGACTGAGGCCTGTGGGCGAGATCAGTTGTCGTCCACAAAATCCCCCAAATCAAAAACTTCAAATTAAATTAAACTAAATTTACAATATTCCAGAGGAATATTAGTGCTCCTGATAGAGGAGGTATATACAGAATACAGAATATCTGATTATACATACAGTTAAAACTAGAAGTCCTGTCACGAACTGTGCGCTTATCTAGGCTTAATTGCGCGTAGGAATTGTGCATATCTGCCATATTGAATGGCGTCCAAAGCACGGCAGGTTCTCCTTGTTACTCATAACAAACACAGGCAATGTTTCTGCCAATGGACCTCCAGGTTACCCGGAGGTCCATTGGCTGACACATTGCTTGTGCACAGGTCATATATACAGAATTTGATAGCTTTACTATGGTCATAACGTGTAGATTAGAGTGCAGATCAACATGCTATTTGTGCGCATTTCATGACAGGACTTCTAGTTTTAACTGTAGATGTACATTTAAAATCTAATACATTGTCCAACATCACTCGGAAATTTGTTGACTGCCGTATCACCACAAGCTACCTGACTGCAAAATTTCTTGAGTTTCTTTTGTAGTTTAAATGTTTCATAACAAACTTTTTTCTGTTCCATGATTGATAAATGCTAACTGTCCTGAACTTTTCCTCAAGAGTGGAGTTATGGCCATTCCATATGCTTGGTGGAAAGTGCGGATTGTTGGATTTCTTCAGCACAAATTTTCTGTTGGTCATTTGAACTTTTGTTGGTTCACTCACAAAAGTGTTGTCGAAATAGTCTATTATTCCAGAAAGGCGATCTGGAGCAGTAGCTCTGATGTGGGAGATGCTGTCTTTGACTTTCTCTGTAGACAAGAATGCTAAACCATCAAGCATGCCAACAATGTACCTCACTTCGTCATTCTACTTTTCGCTTCCGCGATGAGTTCGAATTATTTCCATAATTAAATGATTATGTCAGAAATCGGGTAAAACCTCAATATTTTTCGCCTAAACCCCTTGTTAGTATAAGGAAGTGATTTTGATCAGGTGATTATTAATCATGCTTTAATAGGGCTAAATAGTGAAACTGATTATATTAGCAGGAAAACTGACGGTAATGTAAAAGAAACTGTTTACTATTTACTTTAACAGGAAATATGCCGGTTATGTGAGTATTCTTTAGTAGGTTTCACCATCTCACCGAGGCTTATAAAAGCTGTCAGTATTGAGAAGCCAACTAAGAAGCCATCTTAGTAATTATGCTTTTCAAGCCTCACACTCTTTGTATCTACAGGACTTAAGTTTATTATCTTACCAGAGCAAATTTCCTCTCTTAAATTTTGCAGTCGGGGCAAATATCTGTACGGCAGTTGTCTGTTCGGTGCAAATGTCAGCTCTGCCATTGGGGAAAATGTATGTGAGGCAATTGCACGAATCCCACTCAGTTTCCTTTTGAGGTATACACTCAAGGTCGTCAAGGTAAGTTTTAGGGGCACTATTTACAGTTCTGGAATAGGCAAAATGTTTGGCCTTTCTGTTTGCAGTACCCATAGGCTGACTTGAACCAAATTTGGTATGGGGTTCTCTTGGTCATAAGTACTTGATTCAAGCCCAAAAATTATTTCTCGCACCCTCATGGGAAACCCAGGAGCTGAAAAAAGAAAATCTCAAATGCCTGTATTTCCTTAACCCCAAGGAACAGGCCAGAGAATTATTATTAGTCCCCTACCGGCATCACCGGAGGGGACTGTAGGTTTGCACTCTGTCCATCCCATCCGTCAGTCTGTCAGTCAGTCTGTCAGTCACACTTTAGTTTTCCGGACTTTTTTTGGAAATGCTTCAACCGAAGAATTTCATTTTTGGTAACCTACTATAGAACGATGACTTACAGATCAAGTTTGAGTTTCATGCTGATTACATTATTCTTGTGTGAGTTATGGCCCTTGGAAATATGGAAAAGCGCCAAAATATCAGTTTTCCGGACTTTTTTTGGAAATGCTTCAACGGAATTCATGCTGATCACATCTAGGTTATAACATTTGTATAATTATTAATGCTTATTAGTCCGGTAGGGGACATTGTATTGCTTCAGCGATACGTGAGCTCTTGTTTGGTATGTTGCATTCCCAGAACAAGCACAGTTGAATAGGCAGAAAAAATTGCAGTTGAATGAGTCAGGGTATGGTTTAAGGAATTGAAAAGCACGGAGTCATCATTTTAAAAAAAAAAAAATTCTTCTCCAAAACAGCTCATTAGAAACTTTTAACCATTAAGGGACTATTTCTGATTTTTACAACCTCAGAACAGGTGCCCTTAACATACCATCATGATTAGGTGCTGCTGACAATAAACAAATTACATAGGCAGTGGTTTCTTGTCAAGTCTTGGCTGCCTGTTAAGGCAGCCAAGACTTGACTAGAAATCACTGTTAAACCACTGGGCGTGTACAGGCTCTGGCCAGGTGTGAATTCAGAACAATTGCCCAGGCCCCTAAGGGTTAATATTCAGTATCCAACATCCTTGGGGGTGTCAGATTAAAGCTTGTTCAAATCAACTCCTTGGGTTCATATTTGGGCTTCATACAGGACACACCCATTTTAACACTATTGATAATGGGAAAGGAAGAGTCAGCATGCTTTCAAAAATTAAAAAAAATCATCTTGAGACTCACCGGTCAAAACCATTTGATATTTGGTATGTAACATCCTTGAGGGATCAGATTAACTCCCTGCACACCAATGACAAAATACCAAAATTTCAATTAGCAAATTCCTCCCATAATGCAACTGGGAATTTAACCAATTGATTATTGTTTGTTAGATCTTAATGAGCTCTGTAAAACAAGTTTGAAATGGTTACCTTCTCAGTTGCCTTCTGGGAAAGATTTGTGACATGAAATGTTTATATTTCAACATTAGTCAGCAGAGGGTTAAAAGTTTGTTCAAATCAAGTCCCTCAGTTTGTGTTTGTGTTTCATGCAGGTGAGACCCATTTTAACACTATTGGCAATTAGAAAATGCGGAACTTATAAAATGGGTGTTTTCTGTATGAAGCCCAAATATGGTTCCAGGAATTTAATTTGAACAAACTTGAAGTTTGATCCCTGAAGGGTGTTACAAGATTTTGACCAGTGGTATTGGAAAAGATTTTAAAATATTTTGAAAACACGCTCACCCTGGCCCTTAATTCGTTAATTTTTGCCTGCTTTCATCTTGTTAGTACAATAACTTCAACAAATATCAATGGATTTGGTCAATATATGATGAGATTTTCTTAACAATGTCTTGAATGAGTTTGAAAACAGGTATGGTTCGGCCAGACTGAGCAGATTTATGGCCCTTAATTCATTAATTTTTGCCTGTTTTCAGCTTGTTAGTGCAGTAACTTGAACAAATATCAATCATTTAGGTCAGTATATGATATGTGAGACTTTCTTAACGGTGTCTTTAATCCTTTACCCAACGAATCGGCTGCATCCGCCCTCGTAATATGCAAATTCAGCAGTTGAAAAAATATTTTTTTCAAAAAATTTCAACAAAACCATATCATGTGACCCCTCATTGGAACGAGCTCATTGAGCTCGTTCCAATGAGGGGTCACATGATATGGTTTTGTTGAAATGAAAAAATGATATTTAAAATAATAAATTTTGATATTGTCTGCGTTCAGTAAAGGGTTAACTAGTTCAAAAATCGGTGTTATTCGATCATACAGAGCAGATTAATGACTCTTCATTAGTTAATTTTTCCCTGTTTTCAGCCCGTTAGTGTGATAGCTTGAAATAATATCAGTGGATTTGATTTTCTTATAATAACAAGCCTTACAGATGTGGAAAAACTTGACCCCTTCATCGGCGATGCATAATCCTTGTGTTTATTGTTGTTTTCGGAAATATATACATAAGGGTTTATTTGATTACTTTCACTATAAAATCAATTCTTACATTTTTAGCTCACCTGACATCAAGTCATGTGATCTATTGCCAAAACTTGGCGTCTGTCATCCGTCCATCGTCTGTTTTCCGCCGTCCGTTAACTTTTGCAAACTTGGCTTCTTCTTCACAGCCATTCAGCCAAATTCAAGCATACAGTTAAAACTAGAAGTCCTGTCCCGTTTTGTGCACTATTTTGAAGTAATAGTGCGTTAGATAAATGCACAATAAACCCTACCATAAGGTATTAAAATCACGTTAAACTATCGCGATTCCTGCGGAATCCTAACGCGCCAGAAGCTATGTGGAAGTGAATGCTATAATCGGTGATCGTCAATACATGCTTGAAACACCAAAGCCATAATTATGACCAACAGAAATAATATTAATAACGCGGTCTAATTATGAAGTTCATCAACATCAGTGAACATCGAATTCTATTACATTTTTCATTTTACTTCAAAACCGCATTTCGTGGCCGACGTCTTCTGTTCTTTTATTTCGCGATAGTTTTTTCTTCGAATTTTGTGAATAGCATGCTGCCCCAAAATACAGAAAGTGGTAATCATTTTTTGTGAAAATAAGTTGCATTAATAAATTCTCTCGTTGAAACAATGCATATGAGGGGGTGGGGGGTGGGGAGTTTTAGAGAATGCATGAAAACGCGGTCCTAAAAAAAAGACAATTTTGTGGATGGACAAAAAGAGTCGAAAGAAAAAGATGACGTGGAGAATTAATTATTTATGGGGATTCAACATACAATCACGTGTGACTGTAAAAGAAATCTCTAGATCAGGCACGTAGTTAGAATACCAAAGTTAGGGGGAGAGTAATGTCTAGGGGGTGGGGAGCTAGTTCAGCGATCTGAATATGGCGGCTGCAGTGGGGGGGGGGGGGGGGTATTTTATTTTTCTAGACTTCACATTTCCAAGAAAACTGGTCAGGTGTGGTTTAAAATGCCACTTTTCTACCCCGGAACCCCGACGGCATAGAACTCTCCTTGATCCCTCGCCAGTTTATTAAAAAGCAACCCAAGTGAAGTGGGGACTGTTGGTTAATTAAAAAAATTGATGAATGAAAAGTTTCTGCACGTTGAAGGCGCATAGGGACGATGTGGGATTGAAATCCCTTGCGACCCTAAGAACTTTATATGCTTTATAGCTTTATTTGCTTATAAATCCACGAGAGTCGGGAGCGAGAGCCAATAATCTTATTAAGTTTGAGTCTACGACTGGCAATACATGTAGGGTAGTGGGTTGAGATCCCCGAGAACCTCGAGCTGGAAAATGGCGAGGAATTGCATAATTACAAGAGTTCTGCTCTGTGTTTGTTAAGAGAAGTGGGCAAATTTTTGGTAATACTGAAACCGCAGTTTGGTGGTCATTTTAGAAAAAAGAAAAAGAAACCCAAGCAGTCGCTGGTTTGGGAGCAGCCCCAGCATATTGTCCTTAACAGTTACAAAAAGGAAAAAAAATGTTAAAAGAATTCAAATCCCCATCACCTATTAATGTAAAAAGTATGTTCTGTACTGACCGTGTCCTGTTTTCATTGTCGTACTCCGATTTTCATTTTCAAATACCAAACTTCACATACAATCTTGGGAGCATCAAACGAGATCATTGTAAGCGCATGGTGTCATTGTATTTTAACAACTGTGTAATTTCATGTCACACAAGTGTAAAGTGTTCTAACAACAATGTCCCGACATAACTAATTAACTCAAGGAATGAATAAAATTAAAAGTTTTCACAACGATGTTAGTGTTGCCAGTTTTTAGAATCAAAATGGTTTCAATTCAAAAGTGTGAAGTATTGGGCTTCTGGCTTTCAATCAAAACCCTTTATAAGAGGCAGTGACTCAATTGGAAACATTCATACGCACTCTCTCATTCATTGATCGGATCGGACAGTAAGAGCAAACTTATTAACTACAGAAAAGTGATTTTCATCATATTCTGAGTTACAAAAGAGTCAAAACTTAACACAAACTGTTTGCTTTTTCTGAGTCCAGTCTTCCAACTTAATAATGCCATCAAATATGAGGAAAACCACTTTCAGCACACAGGAGAGGAGAAGAGAGGAGAATAAAGAAAGGAACAAAGAAAAGAGGGATAAAGAGTATGCAGCCATGAGAGTGTCGGGACAAGAGAGCAAGGTAAGTCCGCACTCTAATACTAACAATAACTCAGATTTAGGGGGTGATAGAATGATAGACGCATCCAGTACAGAATGCGAGGGCTACTCCCCAGCCCAGTTCATGGAGGTGCTTAAAGATCTTAAAAATCAGATAGCACACCTAACAAAAAAAATTGAGGAAAAGGAAGCCAAGATTGAAGAGAAGGATGTGGTCATCAGGGATTTTATCAGGGGAACTTTCACCACACCATCACCTGTCTCACCTGTCAGGGAGATTCAGGTGGTGGCTGAGGTCCACAAAGTTCCTGCAACTCAGATCTCAACTACCTCTATCAAAGAAAATCAGGTAGATGTGGTTGAAGTCACAGGTGTCCCGGGGCACAAAACATATGCTGAGGTAGTGGGAGGGCACAAAGGGTCTCTGAATGGGGGTGCAATGGGCACCCAAGCTGAGACGGTTCTATTGGATCCTGCGGATCCCCTAAACACTAAGGCTTTCTGTCCAGACAAGGACGTAATAGAAATGCTGGCCTCCCAGCAGGACTTGCATGACAGTTAGAGCCAAGCAGCCAAAACTCCCAACAAGAGGAAAAAACTAAGCCTAGATCCCGAGGTGGAAACACAGGAGTTGGTGGATGAGGAGGGATTTATCCACACGGTCGACAGACAGACCAAAAAAGTGAGGAAATGCCTCTCCTCCCCCTCAAACTCCTCTGCTTCAGCCACGGGTTCTGGCTCCAATACTACCTCTAGTATCTCAGAATCCAGTATCCCACCTCTCATGGAATAACCTTGGAATACGGTAGTGTCCAACAGCATTGATCAACTAAATAATACTCATCGATTAACCAACAGTCACAGGGGGAGGCGGAACCCACCCGTCCCCAGCAAAAAAGCTAACCCAGAGAATAATAAGAAACATCCCAATGGCATCAGCCCCCTTGTATCTACAGTAGTTATTACCAGGGTTCACCCTGACACGCCCAAGGAGCTCATAAGTCAAGGATTAGAAAACTGCAAATGGGACAGATTCGTGTCAAAGGCCACCGCTAAGGTAACTTGGAAACTCAAAGTCACATGCCCCAATAAGGAAACAAAAGTAAAAATTTTAGCTAATGGGGTTAATATTAATGACAGGTGGCATGCAGCGGAGGAGTATAGAAGTAGCACTCCTCCGGTACAGTGCCACAAATGTCAGAAATTTGGGCATATAGCCAATAAATGCAAAGGGACTCTAACATGCATGAGATGTGGAGGGGAACACCTAACCAAATCATGCAGATTGGATTCCCCCTCCTGTCCCAACTGCAAAGGAGATCATACAAGTAACTATCGCGGGTGTCCCCATTATAAAAAAGTAAAGACAAACATCGAACTTAAAAAACTAAACCTAATTAAACCTAACAACGCCTCTTCTCCCCACACTGTTTGCTCCCTAGTCGCAGGAGCACTCTACTCGGTATTGAATAAACATGTCAAAACCAGTCTGTCTAACATCTGTCAAGATGTAAGCCGATCAGCGTCCCGGCTATTTAAAACTCAAATCTCTGAATCTCTAATCAAAGCCGCAATTAATTTTAATTAACGCCATCAATTATCACTAACAAAACACCGCAACTTAAATTCAACCCCATCATGAATAAGTTACAAATAGCCGTGTGGAACGCTAGAAGCGTTAACAATAAAAAACTTCAAATGAGCCGATACTTCAAAGACACAGACATTATCTGTATCTGTGAAAGTTGGCTTTACCCCAGCAGAAATTTCTCAATAAGTGGGTTCAGCAGTTTTAGAAGAGACCGACAAATCACTAAAGGTGGCGGCGTTGCTCTTCTAATAAAGCAGAACATCAAAACCAAAACAATAAAAACTGATCACCTCGATGCAGAGGTGATTGCAACTGAAATCACAGTCGACAATAAAAACATCGCGATTGTTTGTTATTATAACGACCCGAGCAAAATTGTTTCTGACACTGTCTTTGAATTCTTTACGAGGAAATACAAACACTGCATTTTCCTCAGCGACTTCAATGCCAAACACCTGTACTTTGGCTGCAACAAAACCAGCCCGAACGGTGAAGCCCTCTTCGAAATTACAAAAAAACATAACCTTCATGTGGTCAAGAAAGACAACTCAGCAACCTATATCAGTAACAACCCACTATTTTCATCTGATATCCTTGATCTAATTATCGCCAGTGACTCCCTGATAAACCACATCGATGACCACTGGGTCGGTGATGATGACTTAGGCAGCGATCACCTCCCGGTCCATGCCTCACTGCAGCTAGGAAACGGCCCACTCAGGTACCCCCCCACGCTCCGCAGAAATTTTAGAAAAATTAATTGGAATCTCTACCGCGAAATCATCGATATCAAACTCACAAACACCCCCCCATCTAATGCAGCGGAACTCGAAAGCCAATGCGAGGGCATAGAGAAAACCATTAACTCAACCCTAAACGAAATATGCCCAAAAGAAGAAGTGCGCCCCTGGAGAAATACTATCTCGGGCGACACACTGTCACTAATCAAAACCAAACGTAGAGCTTTTCGTGCTCTTAAAACCGAAACTGACCCCGGCAAGAAAGCTGACCTCCAAAAAACATATAACTGCCTTCATGGCGAAATCAAGGAAGCCCTCAAAGCTGAAAAACAAGCCAACTGGGAAAAGGCAACAGACAATCTAAACGGGGTCCAAGATGCCAAAAAATTCTGGGACTCTTTCAAAATCCTAACAGGGCAAAAAAACAAGGGCGGCAAAGCTGCTGCCAAACCTCTTAAAAGGGAAGACGGTTCCTTCACGCGCACTGACAAAGACAAGGCCGACACTTTTGCCGATCTCCTAAGAAAAACGCATCGCCCGTATCAAGGCACGGGCAATGATGACGCCGCCATCAACGCGATCGATGACCTCATCAATGAACACCCTGAAATCTACCGTGACCCCAAATTCGATAACGAGCCAGAAGATGGAGATGACGATGACCTCGTCACCCCCATCACCAATGATGAAATCATCAACGTCATAAAAAAATGCAAAAACTCCTCCTCACCCGGCGAAGACGAAGTAAGCTACAAAATTCTAAAACAAAGCCCAAACTCCCTAATCGAAAAACTAAACAAACTGTTCCAACGCATGCCTCACCCATGGCTACTTTCCCAAATGTTGGAAAAAAGCCATCGGTGTCATGATACCAAAACCTGACAAGGACCCCTCCGATCCAACCAGCTACCGCCCAATCAGCCTCCTCAGCTGCATTGGTAAGACATTTGAACGAATCCTTACCAATCGGTTCAGGGGGCATCTTGAAGACATCGATTTTTTCAATAAATGGCAAAGAGCCTATAGAAACCGGAAAGAAGGCATCGAACGTGTCTACCGACAAGTCACCCAAATGAAAACCGCTATCAACAATCAGCAAATAGGCACGGCAGTCCTGTTAGACTTTGAAAAAGCATTTGACTCCGTTTGGTATAATGGAATGCGCTACAAATTATCAAAAATGAAACTCCCCAAGAAATTGCTCAGATTACTATCCTCTTTCCTTAATGATCGCAAAATTAAAGTCAGAGTGAAGAACGAAATGTCTGACAGTGTCCCCCTTGAAGCAGGCACCCCCCAAGGATCCATCCTAAGCCCCCTCCTTTACATCCTCTATGTAAATGACCTTAACTTCACCGAGGATCGTGTTCAAGTCTCCCAATTCGCGGATGATAAGGGCCTCTGGGACTCTAACAATACAGCCAATCTGCTCCAAAAACCCCTGCAACGCGCTCTCGATGACCTAGAACAATGGTGTGCCAAATGGAGAATTAAGCTAAACGCCAATAAAACCCAACGAATCACTTTACCTGCAAGAAAAATAAGCGTGATTTTGACCTTAAACTTATGGATAACACCCTCCCGGAATGCAAAGAAGCGAAATTCCTGGGCATCACCATTGATCAAAAACTGTCCTTCAACAAACATCCCGACGACATGGCGAAAAAAGCTACCAAACGAATTAACTTACTGAAAATGCTTAAGGGAACTTCATGGGGGGCCAACCAGTCCACCCTACTCAAACTATACAAATCCTTTGTGCGCCCAGTACTCGAATACGGTGCAATCATACTAACTGATCTCAACCAAACTAATATGGGTAAACTCCAGAGGGTCCAAAATCACGCGCTTAGAGTTGCCCTCCGCGCCCAATGGGACACACCCATCAAAACACTCCACGACAGGGCCGATATCCCCACCATTAAAGACCGCCTAGCCACCCTGGCCACGAAAAATCATGACTGGTTAGCCGACAGCGAACTAATCTCTGAACTTGGAGTAATTTGCGAAAGCCGACAAAAGCCCAAAAATTGCAATCAAAACTAAGACCGCTCGAATAAAAACTGGGGAATGACAAGGTGAACTGCGATCCCCGACGCCCCCGAATACCCCTAAACTAAATTAAAATAAATAAGTCCGCAACCAGCGAAGGGTACAACAGGAAAGAAACACCCTCGGGTGTGGTCTAGTGTGCTAGACCTGTTGCCCTCCCGCTGACAGCCTCGGAAGCTCAACCCGCATTAAACGATCGCGATCCCCGGCACCCTCAACTTCAAATAAACTTAAACTAACCTAAATAAGGCCACTTCCAGCGAAGGTCACAACAGGAAAGAAACACCCTCGGGTGTGGTCTAGTGTGCTAGACCTGTTACCGTCCCGCTGCAAACTAGGAAGTTCAGCCCACTTAAAACGCTCGCGATCCCCTGCACCTTAAAACTAAATAATAAATAGGGAACGATTGGGGTCCCAAGCACGAGAGTATGTTACTGCTCTTACGAATGTAAAGATTCGTGCATTTCATACTCTCCCCCATAGCGACAAGCACACACACAGCACAATACCACACGAGAGTATGTTACTGCTCTTACGAATGTAAAGATTCATGCATTCCATACTCTCCACACACACACAGCAGATACCACAAGGACACACAACTAAAGAGGTGCTACTTTTATCTTTACAGTTTACATATTCTAATGAAAACTAATTCTACCTTCTTCTTTTAAGCAGGTACACAGAAGATGTTTTTTTGACCAGCACCCCAATAACCTCTACAGACAGTCTAACCATTATGGAAACAGTCACCCCCACGGTTCCTGAACATCCTCCGCTCCAGGCGAGCATTGGTCCTGCATCCCGCCTCTGCCCCTTTTTGTAAGCGCAATGCGCATCTTTTGTCCCAACCCAATAGGATTACAATGCAGGCCTGCCCCCGAACCAGGGAAGTTCGGGTCTTCTTCTTGGTGGTCCCCGAAAGGGGTCGTTGTTGTTTTCCTCCAAAGAGTCCAACTATAACAGAGACAGCCTGAGGCAGATTATACTTGCCAGTGATGGCCATCACTCATTATCATCCTCGAAGCGGCAGACTATACTTGCCCGAAAATCCAGATCGACTGCACCCTCGGGGAGAGGTAGTACCTTTGTGAGAGGACCCAACCTCCCACACTGGTCCTCACTCGAGGGTTCAACCAACATCTGCCAATGATACTACCCATCCGCAACTGGACACTACTGGAGACACCTGCCGAGTACCGGATCCTTTTCCTCCTTCAACACGCCTTGACATGTGAGAGTCATCCCATACAGTCACAGAGGGTTGAAAGGTGCTTGTTCCCCATACCGTCCCTGCGCGCCTTTGGCGCACGAAATCATCATTTCGGCATTTCGGAAACATTCATTCATCGGAAATATTTTATCATCTGTTCAAAATGTGGTCAAGAAAAGATAGAGAGTCCAGTCATTTTTTGATCAAGTTCGATGATGGCGACGTAATGGTTTTAGCTCGAGGTCGGATAAAAGATGAGGGGCGGATTGTCACTGGACTGGCAGTTAAAAATGCACAATGGGGTGGAAAGAAGGATGACTCTGCAGCTGGTACAATTATGGCTGACGGTACATGGCAAGAAATGGAGAAGAAGAAGAAAGAACTTCAGCAGGAAAAAAGCAAGGTGAGTAAAAAGTAAAAATAAGGGGGGGGGGGGGGGGCATAACATGGTCGGCCATGGGTGGGAGGGAGGGGTAAACCTGACTTTCTTTTTAATTTATTTGTGAGTAATTAATTAAAATAACAATTATGCTTTTTCTCTATTTAATCAATTTTCAAATTCAAAATGTAGGACTAGTTAACAAGCACTATACACGTGTAACAAGCACTTTGGGCAGTGTGTTGGAGAGGGCGTAATCTATATCTTTCGAGTGAAAACTCCATGTTTTTTAGGTTTAATACATATACATATAGCCTTAGGGTCTACCGCTGAGTGCATTACCTACATGTACACTATACTATCACTTATCCAGAGGGGAGCTACTACCAGGGAAAACGGTTGTTACCAAGGGAAAGGTAATTATGTAGGCCTTTTATTTATTGGTGTTTTTAAGATCACACATTTCTGCTCAAGGCTAATCGTGACAGCAAAATGGGGATAAGGGCAAGTTCTGGCAATCGTTTATGCTCATTTTAGAGTACATGTACTTGTACCCCTCGCATTGGTCACTGGGACCTATTTTACCAGTAAAACAAAGCTTGTTTACCATAGTAAACAAGCACCGCTTCACTTACAAAGGGTTCCCACGGGAATGTGGGTCCGAAATTAAGTAGAGAGAGCAAAACACAGCTCATGACCCATCATGGGAATGAACTCGTTGATTTTGTCACAATAAACAGTCCAACGATCCAGTTTTGAAGCCAAAAGTTGAGAAAGTTTTTTGCCGGAACATTACTCTCGGAGTCTCGGATGGGGAATGGGTGAGGATTTCTGACCAACACTATACAACTGAATTAGCACCCTTCCCGGGAGTCACAATTTCCAGCTACCTGTTGTTTGGGGTAAATAGATTTTCAGATCGTGTTCAGTTATTGTGTTTAACACAAGATAGGAGCATATTCAAGGGATTAAAAAACATTACTAGTATATTTCAAGTATTTATTCAGCTAAAAACATTCAGAACCCTTTGAAATAAAATTGGTTTTCATGGCATGAAGCTTTGCATATCATTCCCATGCCATTGTTATCGAACGACACATGGAACTCTTGGTATGTGACAACGTTACCGTGCAGACTCATTCCGAACACAGCTCGACCCATCACATTAAGTTTGTAGCCAGTTAACCCTTTGAAACTTCTGTACGTCTTATGACGTAAAAAAAACAAACAGCACGTTGATACTTTGTGATAATTTGTTTTGTTATTATTTTTCGATTTTTTAAAGAATTAACCTCAAATTCCTATTTTCTCCCGAATAGTGCTCAGTGATAACCTTATAGTGCTCAGTGACAACGGTTGCTCAATGACATCAGTTGCGCAGAGCAAAAGCCAACACTTGCCTTGCTTATATTTCATATTCAGTCAAACGCAAATAATATTTTGTCTATATAAATTTGTTTTATTACAAATTATTGGAGAGTGACTGTGGGCACTCTCCAATAATTTGTAATAAAACAGGCTTTGAATAACAAATTCAGACCACCAAAAATAATCTTGAACGTAGAGATATTTAATTTTATTTATAAGTCTCAAAGGATTAACTCGAGTTCTTTGAACATAATTTGTGATGTGAAAATACAAAAAACTCTAGCCATATATATGTCTTTATAGCCTATTGACCGTTTTTTTTTTTTATTATTCATAAGAACATGTGGGTGTGTGTGTGTGGGGGGGGGTTGCACTGTTTTTGTTTTCATTTGCGTTAAATGACACCTTTGACAGCCAGGGTATTGCACAGTTTTACGGGTGGAGGGCCTCTTCCGCTTCTTTCACGTGCTACCCTGACAGTGGAAAGTGTTTTTAAATGCAAATAAATACAAAAAAAGCATGGAATACTTCAATGACGTGAAAATACGATATGTCTTTATAGCCTATTGACCATTTTTTTTATTCATAAGAACATGTGTGTGTGTGTGTGTGTGGGGGGGGGGGGGGGGGGGGGGGGGGGGGGTTGCACTGTTTTTGTTTTCATTTGCGTTTAATGACACCTTTGACAGCCAGGGTATTGCACAGTTTTACGGGTGGAGGGCCTCTTCCGCTTCTTTTACCTGCTACCCTGACAGTTGAAAGGGTTTTTAAATGCAAATAACTGCAAAAAAGCATGGAACACTTCAATGGCATGTGATGTTTAAATTAATTTGTTAACGTCATCACTCGCATAGACCCGAGTACTCGCAACCCCGCATCCCCCCCCCCCCCCACCCCCCTCCCCCCGGAACGAGAACTAAAAAAATAGTGTAACACGCTCAAGTTCAATGTGGGGTTTCGTTTTTCTCTTTCTAGGCGACACCAATCAGAAACGCTGCTTCATCTTCTTTCCAAAATGCAGAGATTACCTGTATGTCAATACATGAATATCAGCTACCAACCTCAATGCTGGAAAAAATTGAAGAGCACAAAAGACAAAAAGAATCAACAGATTTTATTGCGCCCGTTGAAGTGCACATTCCTCCCATACGGGAAGCTGTTGAGTGTGTACTTGATGACACCTTTTCGCCATTTGAGTTGCCACGTGATGAAGTGTTTGACCCAGAGCCCTTGTATATAGAACCATGTAGTCAAACTTTAACCCTGCAGCATAAGATAGACAATTTGGAAAGTGCTATTTTCAAAGATTATGAGTAGGGCTGTCGCGACTATCATTTTTTGTAATCGACTAATCGTGACCAGTAATCGACGGTTAGTTGATTAATAGTCGCTTCCCATGATTTTTTAGCAAATCATTCTTCTGTTCGTAAAACTCTGAAAATGACAATGGCACCAGTGTGTTCAGACAAAGTGGGGTTGTGGGGACAACAAATCGGTCCCGACTGAAGCTACATGTAGTCCAATCTTGGACCCACAGTCTGTAATATAATTTTTGGGGTTGGTACGTCCTGTAGGACGTACCAACCCCAAAAATAATATTACTGACTGCGGGTCCAAGTTTGAACTAGATTGAAGCCGATGAATTAAAATGAATTTACCAAAGAACGTTCCTGCATATGTTTCCTTTCTGCAATAAGTTTCTCGAAATTTTGAACATTGAGATCTATGCATTCCCTCGTCAGTTGTTAAAATTGGATCTTAGTCTGAAGTTCCGAACTTTGAGAAGTGATCTGACGTTCTGACTTTTGTCATAATTTTGTCACTTCCACGCTTTGGGTTTTCGAATGGGTGCATTCGTGTGTACAAGACTGGAGAAATTCAGAAGAATCTATTCTTCTCGAGTAACTGTGAGTGTTCTTTCTTACACAGTCAGTGACAGTCGTACAGTCTTCCGGATATGAATGTTAACTATGGTTAGATATTTAAAGTTATTCACCTTCATTGATCATTCACCTCACAAAACAATGCAATTTAGCCCCGACGTGTAGCAGACGTGTACCACCTTGAAAATGAACGACGATCGACTAAAAATAAAAAACGTCGACTACTTCAATAGTCGATGGTTAGTCGACTAATCGAATAATCGCGGCAGCCCTAATTATGAGTGCAGTACAGTTACCACAATATCCTTATCTGAGCGAGTTGACAGAGTAGAAAAAAATATTGAATCTGTGAATTGTATTAATGATAAGTTAGACAAAGTTTTAGCTGTGGTTCAGACCCAGGCTTTGAAAATAGAACAGCAAAGATTGCAAATAGAAAATTTACAAAAGGAAGTGGACAGTTTGAAAAAAAAACCAACGTCAAAGCCCCCAGTGACTATGTGTCACTCAGAAAAATACAAAATCACAAACAGGAACTTTTGGAGAATTTTTTTGTGTGATCTCCCGTCTTCATTAAATGAAGAAACAATTAGAACTGCAATGCGTGAAGCTGAAGGGAAGTCGCAAGTCCTCACTGCAGATGGCTACAGGATTAATCCTGACACAGTTTCTGCGGCAATAAAAGAAAGCAAACTTTCTAGGAATGATTTAACCAAAGTTTTGCCTGGCAAAATATTTACCGTAGGTGAGATGTTTCAGAGAAATGTGCGGGGTAACGTTTAGGGATCTTTCGCCCAAAAAGGACAACTTAATCCCTTTAAGATTCAGGCGATTCGTTTGTGTGTCTTTGGAGCAATCCTGTGCGAACAAGGTTCCTCGGAAATTAACTTGTGGAAAGAACAGGTGAAAAACATTGACAGCTTTTCACGTTACATTTTCTCAAAAATTTCTACAATGTTTGATATAAGTGGCATTTTACCACTGGAATGTTCAACATAACTTTCGTTGTACAAAACAAAATAGAACAACTTCCCTTTACATGTAATTAATCATACGAAAGGCAGAGGACACTTGCAAACAATTTTTTTTAAATAACTAATTTTTAGCTAAACTTTGGCGAAGCCAAATTTGAGTTTATGCCATGGCCCGTTGTCCGTCTGTCCGTCAACAGTTGGATATGGCTCGGGCTAGAGGCCGTATTTATGAACCGATCTTTACGAAACTTCTTGGGTACCTTTGTTATGACCGTGGGACGAGAACGATTGTTTTTGGGTGCGGTCCGAAATTCAAGATGAACTTCCGAAAGGAATGGTTTCGCACGCTGAAGGCGTGCAGGGACGGTATGGAGGACAAGCCCCTTTCGACCCTCAGTGACTGTAGATGATTCATTCTCACATGTCTAGGCATGTTGAAGGAGGAACGGTTGGGGTTGGGTCCTCTCACAAAGGTACTACCTCTCCCTGAGGGTGCAGTCGATCTGGATTTTCGGGCAAGTATAGTCTGCCGCTTCAAGGATGATTATGAGTGATGGCCATCACTGGCTAGTATAATCTGCCTCAGGCAGTTTGGGGTTCAGGGGCAGGCCTGCATTGCAATCCTATTGGGTTGGGACAAAACGATCCGCAATGCGCTTACAAAAAGGGGCTGAGGCGGGACGCAGGACCAACGCTCGCCTCCCTTAAAGTGGTCGACCACTTTTAGGGATGGAGCGGAGGATGTTCAGGAACTGTGGGGGTGACTGTTTCCATAACAGTTAGACTGTCTGTAGCAGTTATTGGGGTGCTGGTCAAATAGCATCTTCTGTGTACCTGCTTAAAAGAAGAAGGTAGAATTAGTTTTCATTAAAGTATGTAAACTGTAAAGATAAAAGTAGCACATCTTGTTCAATCTTAAGGTTTCATCTTCAGCTGAGTCGGTGAAGGCAGCGAAATTCAAGATGGCTGCCAGCCGCCATTTTGTACCGACGATGCAGAAATCTGTTTTTTGTACAGAACTTCCATATGAAAGCTCTGATTTGAATAATTTTTTGTATGAATGTTTAGTACCATGGGATACATCACATATAATACGGGTTTTTTTCTCGTGCATAAATTATGCAATTTAGACTAACTTTGATGTTTTTTGGTGTTACTTTCAGCACTGTAAGTGCAAATGCCAATACGGCTCGGGCTAGAGGCCGTATTTATGAACCGATCTTTACGAAATTCCTTGGGTACCTTTGTTATCACCGTGGGACGAGAACGAGTGTTTTTAGGTCCGGTCCGAAATTCAAGATGGCCGATGGCAGCCATTTTGTACAAAATTTGGTGCAATCAGATTTTTGCACAGAACTTCCATGTGAAAGCGCTGATTTGAATAATTTTTTGTGTGAATGTTTAGTACCATAGGATACATCACATATAATACAGGTTTTTTTCTCTTGCAGAAATTATGCAAATTAGATGAACTTTGATTTTTTCAGTGCTACTTACACACAGTAAGTACACATGTCAATACGGCTCGGACTAGAGTCTGTATTTATGAACCGATCTTCACGAAACGTCTTGGGTACTTTTGTTATCACCTTTGGACGAGAACGAGTGTTTCTGGGTGCGGTCCAAAATTCAAGATAGCTGCCAGTGGCCATTTTGTACCGAAATTAGGTCTAATCAGTTTTTAGCTCATCTTGACAAAGTCAAGCTGAGCTAATCTCATCGCTCTCCATCCGTCGTCTGTCGTCCACCCGTCCGTCAACACCATGTTTTGGTCTTCTCCTCCAAAGCCACTGGGCCAATTCAAGTGAAAGTTTGTGTGAGTGATGGTCCCAAAGGGGCATTTCATTTTTGTTCAACTCAGCATGCCCAGCCCCATAGGGAGGGAGTGGGGGAAAATGCTCCAAAATATTTTTAAAATCTTCTTCTCAAGAACCAGTGTGTACAATGACTTGATATTTGCTATCGAGCTTCCATATGAGGTGTAGAATCAAGTTTGTTCAAACGAAGTTCGTGAAGTAATATTTGGCTTTGTAATAGGAGGGGTAAGATTTTTGGCCCCACCCAAAATTTCTATTTTCTGAACCGATGGTCCGGAATGAACCAAATTTGGTTTATGGTAGTATTGGGTCATAAGTACTTGACCCATGCAAAAAAAAAAATTCCCGCATACCAATGGGAACCCTGGGAGCTAAAAATAGAAATATTTTCAAACGCCCATATTTCCCAAACCCCACGGAACAGAGAGCTTTTATTTGGTATGAAGTATCCTTATGACCAGTAGAACTGAGTGGTGAAAAAAAATTGCCATCGGTTATGTTAGGGTGTTCTGTAATGGGCATCGAAAAAATGCTGAGTCAACATATTTGCAAAAATTTAAAAAAATCTTTTCTCCAGAACCAATCATCAGAATCTTTTGATATTTGGTATACAGCATTCATAGGAGGGTCAGTTAAAAGTTTGTTGAAATAAAGCTCATTAGTTCATATTTGGGCTCTCTACAGGAGCCCGAAGTTTTAACATAGGGTAATATGGGGAATATTCTTTAAAAATCTTCTTCTTCAGAACCACCAGTCAGAATCTTTTAATATTTGGTATACATCATTGTTATGAGGGTCAGATTCTAGATTGTTCAAACCAAGTCCCTAGGTTAATATTTGGGCTTCCTACGGAAGCCCAAATTTTATCTTTGTTCAATATGGAGGGTAATTTAAAAAAATCTTCTTCTTCAGATCCATCAGTCAGAATGCTTTGATATTTGGTATGCAACATCTCTATGGGGGTCAGATTCAAGTTTCTTCAAATCAGATCCCTAGGTATATATTTGGGCTCACTATGGTAGCCCAAATTTTTACTTAGTGCAATATGAGGAAATTTCTTTAAAAATCTTCTTCTTCAGATCGACCAGTCGGAATGCTTTTATATTTGGTATACAACATCTCTAGGGGGGTCAGATTCCAGGTTGTTCAATTCGAGTGCCTAGGTTAATATTTGGGCTCCATATGGGAACATGAAATTTATCTTAGTACAATATGAGGGAATTTCTTCAAAAATCTTCTTCTTCAGATACACTTGTCAGAATGCTTTCACATTTGGTATACAACATCTCTAGGAGGGGTCAGATTCAAGTTTGTTCAAATCAGATCTATAGGTTAATATTTGGGCTCGCTATGGTAGCCCAAATTTGAACTTAGTGCAATTCAAAGAACTTTCTTTACAATTTCTCTTCTTCAGATCCAACAGTCAGAATGCTTTCATATTCGGTACACAACATCTCTAGGGAAGTCAGATTTAACTGTGTTCAAATCAAGAGCCTGGGTTAATATTTGGGCTCTCTATGGGAGCCGGAATTGACCATTTTGCTGAAGAATTAAAAATTTTGTATTCAGTACCCTCTAGAGGTACTAAGATTAATCCACATAGGTTGTATCAAGGGGCTTCATAGGGGAGCTCTACATTTTACTTATGATCAACTGAAGAAAAGGCATGATGCCCAGATTATTTTTGTCACTCCTGAGGGACTCGAGGATTGACAGTGTAGCCTATGGAGATGACTTGCTTAATGTAGATTCATTCTTGGACTCTGTTTAACTGTTTAAATTGTGTTCTGTACAAGATGAGCGCTTCAGGCCCCGTGGGGCCTCTTGTTTGTACACAACTTCTGTACGGCTCAGGCTAGAGGCCATATTTATGAACCGATCTTTACGAAACTTCTTGGGTACCTTTGTTATCACCGTGGGATGAGAACAAGTGTTTTTGGGTGTGGTCCAAAATTCAAGAGGCCACCAGCAGCCATTTTGTACCAAAATTAGTGCAATCAGTCTTTTGTACAGAACTTCTGTATGAAAGTTCTGATTTGAATAAATTTTTGTATGAATGTTTAGTAACATGGAATACATCACATATAGTACGGGTTTTTTTCTCGTGCAGAAATTATGCAAATTAGATGAACTTTGATTTATTCAGTGCTACTTATACACTGTAAGTGCACACGTCAATACGGCTCGGGCTAGAGGCTGTATTTATGAACCGATCTTCACAAAACTTCTTGGGTACCTTTGTTATCACCTTGGGACGAGAACGAGTGTTTCTGGGTGCGGTCCAAAATTCAAGATGGCTGCCAGTGGCCATTTTGTACCGAAATTAGGTCCAATCAGTTTTTTGTCACAACTTCTACACAGCTCATATTTGTGAACTGATCTTCACGAAACTTCTTGGGTACCTTTGTTTTCACCTTGGGGCAGGAATGAGTGTGTTTTGGGGTGCCTTTGTTATCACTTGAGAACAAATATTTTGGGGTTCAGTCTGACCCACTCTGGGACTCAAAGATTTTTTTCTAGTTTAGCATCTGACTGTCACCCACCTTTACAATACTTTACCTATACATTTGTTACAGGCAACGGTCAGTATTTATGTACAGACCGTTACAATACTTTATATGTACCTTTGTTATCAGGTCATTACCTAGATGTTTGTCATTGCTGTGTCACATACTATACATGTACATGTCTTTGTATTGACAAGTTGAGCTACAGTGTCATTGACACTTTCATTTTTTCATTTTTGTGCATAAAAAACATAGCTTATGAACCCCCATTAGGGTTATAAGATATGTTTTTGAAACAACAAATGTAAAAATAATGAAAATCGAATGGTTATTTTGTGAACAGCGTTGGTCGGTTTTCCGGTTATGCTGGATAAAGAGAGGTAAATTTCAAATTATTTTATGGAGTTTCAAATCATCCAGATTTTTTCGCAGTTTTGATGGGGAAAAATAAAATTTTTGTGATCACGCTTTGTATGCGGCTTTGCGCTCCAGCAGCTGGTACAGTGCTCGAAGTTTTTTTTTAACTTGTAGAGTGCTATCATTGCCATGGGTCTACATTTTTTTTAACTGGTAGAGTGCTGTCACTGCCATGGGACTACACTCTAAATTCACTTCAATCACATGGGTTCAAAATGAACCCCAATCAACTGGGTTGAGTGAATATGAACTTGGTTTCATATTTTCTGAACCTAGCTGATTTGGGTTAATTTTTAATCCAACTGATTTGAGTCTGGGTGTGTATTAAGATGTGCAAAACGGCACTTGAGTGGTTTTACACCGCTTGCTCCAACTTGTTTGCTCAGCAATAGAACCAATATCGATATCACAGTGTTTTGATATTGGATAATGCTCTCTAACAATCTGTAACAGGAAAAATAATTAATCTTATCAGACCAAGCTGTTTCGGCCATGTCATATCAAAACTGGTTATTTGAGGTTATTTTTGGTCCAAACAGATTCTTGTGTTAATTTGTACCATTTTAATAGAGCAATCGTATACAAATTACCCCCCCCCCCCCCCCCCCCCCCACACACACACACTCTCAAACACAACTTACATTACTGCCTACATGTAATATTGTGTTGAAAAGCTTAATCAGTGCTCAACATCATTGTTGAATGTGTTATAAACTTTTTTGGTTACAAAGCATCTGTTATTGCCTACGATTTTTGTTTTGATTGTTCGCATTTGAGAATAAAGTTTGTAGTCATTGGCATATCAATGTAGTTCTGTCATCTATTTCTTACTTGTAATAGTACCCGGCATCCATTTATGACACTGCCCCAATGCAGATATTGTTTTATTTTGGAGCTACTAAACACCAAACACAAATAAAATTACGGAATAATAGTCAAAGCAAATTGATATATTGGTAGTCTGGGGTATTAATATCAAAAAGTGGATCCGTTTACCTGAGGTGATTTTACTTTTTTTGCTTTCAACTATTGGTGCAGTTAGATTCTTGCTTTGGTGTCCAGTAGTCTACACGAACACAATATATCAACTGTTCGCGCTAGTAGTTGACAGAAAAACAAAATAAAATCACGTATCCAGTTTCATTTAATTTAATAAATTGCCGGATAAGTCTGGAACATTGTATCGAACATTCTTCGTATGCAAAATTACTGGAGACTAATATATATATATTTTGAAGAATGTTCGAGTTCGTTGCCCAAGTATGTGTATTGTCAGGTAGAAAATCAGTGTATACACATTGTCGGAGCATTCTTCGACTGAATCTAGTTTGTTTACGTTGTCCACCTTTTTTCTAAGAGGCAAAAGCGTCCCAGGCTGAAGCGTCTCAAGGCCGAAACGTCCTGATCCTGTTGTTGTTAGTATTTAGCCACTGTAGAAACTTAAATACTGACAAGACCAAGGCGACTCATCCGTCAGTGTAATTATGAACAACGGAATGAAACATCAACATCCGTGATTTCACTTGGCCAGGGTTTTCAATTACTCACCACTGGCCTCACCCCCACATTCAATCACTTTGACAACTACTTTACAAATATTGCCTATGTTGTTATTACATCTCTCCAGTGTAACAATGTACTCCCAATAACAGCAAATACCCTCTATGAGTTCGTCTTTCGTTTTAGGCCGAGTATAATTTCGGAGGTATTGCTTCATGGTACCCCAAATCATTTCAACTGGGTTTAGGCAGGGACGTTCTGACAGGGGGGTGTCTCACCCCCCAATAAAGAGCCTGATTTTCAAAAGTTGGAAATTTTGTGGGTCAAATCAAAAGTTGGAAAAAAATTAATAAAATTTTAAAATTTTCAAGTCGATTTTTGCTATTTGCCAAAACTATCATTTCATGTGCTGGCTGTTTTTGTTTTCCAAATTTTAGATTTAAAATCTCTTCAACAGTTTCCTATTTTTCCATATTTTTTGGTGTTACGTTGTTACTTGAACCTACAGTCTGTTTTAACAGGATCGTACCAGGCCTCCAGAAACTGGTGGCACACCTTGGTGTGAACATTTAAAATTCGCTAAATCTTGAAAGAGACTCAATAGCTTAATTTTCTCAAACCTCCCCAAAAAACAAAAACTGGAGTGGGCACGCCCCCCCCTCCACGGCCTCTATGGGCGCTACGGCACTGTGTTACAGTTTCCTAACTTAACCGCTGGCGGCGGCGGGTCTCCTGGGAGTTGAGACTCCCTTTCGGTAACAATTTTTCGCATTGAACTTTCAGTTATCATTTACTTATCAATAAATTTATAGTCACCAATGACTATTTAAATTGAAATACTGAAATAAATTTAAATAATGTCTCTAATATGTTTCGTGGGGCGTGTAGCAAATTGCCATAGGTGCTGGAAAATGATGAGAATCACCAATTATTTTAGAAATATTTCCTGTCTAGACATTTTGTGAAAAAGCAGACTAAATCAGTTTTTTTTTCAATGATTTGTAATGATTACTAATGAACAGTCGATGTGGTGTAACCGTGTAATTGGTGACTAGCTTGTCTGCTTGTGCTACCGAATCCCAGCCACTACACGTAAAATATCCTTTCTTAAACTCTCATGTACCCACTAACTGCCGCGTTTTAGGCCCCTTGTGCTTTGCTTTTAAACAACCCCAAACCAAAAATTGGAAAATACAGGACCTCACACCCCCCCAATCGAAACCTCTTCGGAACGTCCCTGGGTTTAGGTCCGGTGATTCTGCTGGGGTTGGCCACCACGAAATGTTATTATCTTCCATGAACTTTTTTGTCTCTTTGCTCGTATGTTTGGGGTCATTGTCCTGGTAGAATCTGTAGCCATCAGGATATACTTCATTCACGAAAGGCATCAGGCAGTTTTCCAGAATATTTATATAATAGTCACTTTAATGATTCCAGTGAAAATGTGAAGCTGAGTTTTTCCTCTCCTGGAAATTCCTCCCCAGACGTGGACCGAATAAGGATGTTTTGGCTTTCCTTTTCCCGTAAACGGTTCATTTCTTTTACGATAATGTTTCTTAGAGCCACTCTCTAGTTTAATAGTAGCTTCATCGGTGAAAATAACGTCATGGAAGTTTTCACCACGTTCCACACATTGTATGGCAAAATCCATCCTTTTGGATCGGTTCTGAAGCCTGACAATCTGACAGTGCTGAACAGTTTTTCTTATCCACTCCAACGAACGTCTCTCACGGTTAATAGTTGACAAGGAGATGTCGAGTCCTAAATTGGTTCGTAACATTTCCTCAGTTCCCTCGTCACAGTCATAAATACTTTCATCAATTAGTTGTCGATGGATATCAGTTAAAATTCTTGGCCGACCACTTCTTGGTCTGTCAGCAATAATAGCGTTTTTTCGAATTTTTCTTTGTATAGTCTTTTTGTGTATTTTACGTTTTTCACCATCTTCAATTAAACTGCGGATTTCATTGACACTGTATCTTTCCCTGTGTAGGCATACTATCTGTTGTCGAATCGCTGTCGTCGTTTTTCTACATGATGTTTGGAGAGCCATGCCAGAATTTAGTTGTTTGGTTCGAATCGAAATGGTTTTAGCGGGTTGGTTCAAGTTCTGTCTGCCCTTTTGAAACTGCAGTTTGTGCATTGAATGGCCAATAAGAAATATGATTAGAACCAATGAAAACAGATTCAATGTTTATTGTCAAGCTACTAAAAAATCTGACCTTTGAAAAAATTTCGCTTCTGGTTGGTGAATGAAATTTTTGGACCGCGGCATAATCAACAGTAGTAGGTGTGAATAACACTTTGAGCTTCTGTTTTATGGTAGCAGTATTTTCTTTGAAGCACATTGAACACTCAATTGAGGAGGTCATAAAATGAGACACTCCAAATTTTATGACTGCTTCAGAAAGATCAAAGCTACATGTGATGGAGCTAACTGGCTCAATTTCATTTCTGTCATTTTTTTTTCAGCTGCGATATTCACGCAAAATTCATTCAAATATTTTAATTAGTTTTATTAATATTTTTCGTTTAAAAAATATTGACCATTAAAACATGCAGAATGTGTATATGCACGGGTGGTGGTGGTGGTGGGGAGGGGGGATTGGGGGGTGTCTACCCTCACTCTTGCTGGGGTGAAACGAACAGAGATGCTGGTAATTTAAGGAACAATACGGAAAATGTGCATATTAAGGGAGAAAGCCCGGCTGTAAGAATTCTCATTTGTGAGAGAACTGGAAAAATTTCATCCGATGCCCACTGGTGAGAGGCATCACCCAAACTAACAAGTGAAAAATTAAAATAGAATTAGTCTTTCAGGAGCAATGTTTTCCAGTGGCGCAGAAAGGTAAAGATGCATTGTGCATGTGTTTGTTTGTTTGTGTATGTGTGTGTGTGTGTGTGGCCAGTGGGGAGGGGGGGGGGGGTGGCATCATCGTACAAAGGTGCCAGGATAAAAATATTGCTAATTATTTCACACAGACCACGTTGATACGCATTATAATTGGCATCGGACTGACAGTGATACTGAAGATGCTGCAATAACTTGCAGATCGTAATCTTTTTAAAATATCATCAGAAAATGATTTTAAAATATTTCAGTCGTATGTTGTTCCCAGTTGGTTTTGATTTTAATTTAATTATTACTGTCAGTATTCTCTTAGCAGTTCCGACTTGTACAAGTAATTACGTCGTGTCATCGCCGCCAAGACAAATATTGTTTCTCCTTTCTTCTGTGAAGTACTCGTTAATACCGCGTTAGATTTTGCGTTAGATAGCTCAAAACCTAACGAGATCTTAACGCAAGTTGCTTTCAATTTCTTTATTCCAGTGCACTAGATAGCTCACAATCTAACAAGTTTTTTCTACACTAGTCGGGACAGGACTTCTAGTTTTAGCTGTATATTGCACAAACTATCCCTGGAGTATACCCTTTCTGTTTTGTTCAAATGAAGCAGCTGCCTTCTTCAGGCTCTGGTCAATGATGCCAAAGCCTAAAAATCTTTAAAAATGTTCTCATAAACCACCAGAGAGATTGCCTTGATATATGGTATGGAACACTGTTTAGTGTTGACGATTAAAGTTTGTTCAAGGGAAGTTGGTAGATCAATATTTGGGCTTTCTGTGGGCTCATACCCATTTTGGGCTCTGCCCATAATTTCTATTTCAAGAACCAATGGGCCGACTTGAACCAAATTTGGCATGTAGTATAAGTGGGTTCAAAGTACTTGATTGATGCCCGAAATGTTTTTTTTCTTAACCCTGTGGGTACCACAGGGGCTAAAAATAGAAACAAATTCAAATACCCATATTTCACAAACTACACAGAACAGAGAACTGTTATTTGCTTTGAAGCATCTTTTTGACCAGCAGAATGGATTAAAAAAAAAAGGCCATCGGTTGTGTCAGGGTGTTCTGTTGGAGCGTTTGAAAAAATGCTGAGTCAGCATATTTGCAAAAATTAAAAAAAAAATTTTCTTCAGAACTGCTGATCAGAATCTTTTGATATTTGGTATATAGCATCCATAGGACGGACAGATGCAAGTGTGTTCCAATCGAGCCCCTCGGTTCATATTTGGGCTCAACACAGGAGCCCAAATAATTAACTTAGGGCACTATGGGGAATAAGCTTTAAAAATCTTCTTCACATCAAACAGTCAGATTCTTTTGATACTTGGTATACAACATCTCTACAGAGGGCAGATTGAAGTTTGTTCAAATCGAGTCCCTGGGTTAATATTTGGGCTTCCTATGGGAGCCTGAATATTAACTTGGTGCAGTATGGGGTATAATCTTTAAAAGTCTTCTTCTTCAGATCCACTAGTCAGATTTTTTTGATATTTGGTATGCAGTATCCTTGGGGGGTTTAGATTCAGGTTTGTTCAAATGGGATCCCTGGATGAATATTTGGGTTCTTTATTGTTGGAGCCCAAATTTTAACTTAGTGCAATATGAGAAAATTTCTTAAAAAATCTTCTTTTTCAGGGGGGTGGGGGGGGGGGGGGGGAGGGGGGTGTAGAGAGAACCACAGTAGTAGAAAACAAAACAAAAATTTTGTTCGCTTGCTGTTTTTAAATACTACACAGAACAGAGCTTGCTAGGAAGCTTTCCAAGGACCAGCAGAAATGAATGGCCAAAAAAGTTGCCTTTGGATGTGTCATAACAAAAAAAAATTGCTCTTGCTGCTGATCACTTACTGATACATTCATCCCTTTTGACAATTTGAGTCAGGTGAGCGTTTTAGGCTCACTTAAGCCTCTGGTTTTAATTGTCCAAGTGTTGGCCAGTTGTGATTCAGTGAACAAAATTACATGCCAGGTTTTGAAACCCAGCACATATTTTATTGTGCGCCTGCATTTTCCAAAATGAAAGGTCTGAAGAAGACAACACAATGTTGGTGGATTATGGGGGACTGGAATCAATTACTTGATTTGGAGTTTTTCCTATATTTTTCCCGATATACAGGAAAAACTCCAGCAATTTATGGGTCATTGATTCCTGTCTCCTGCACTCTAACCTAATTGTGATCTGTATTTATACCACAATTAAACTTGAATTAATTGGATGAAGCTGATATTTTTAATTACCTGATAGAGTGCAGGAAGCTTTATTCCAAAGTGCAATTACTACCACTTTAAGGTTTCATATTCAGGGCATGAACTTCATATCTTTGAAGTGAAATTATTTAACCCTTTACCCAATGCAGAGAATATCAAAATTTATGTTAAGGCAGCCATGACTTGACTAGAATTCACAGCCCAAGGAATTTGTGTATTATCAGGAGGACCTCCAAATGATGGCATGCTAAGAGCACATGCTCTGAGATTGGAAAAGCCTGAAATAATTGTGTTTGGAATATGTCACAAAATTACTGTAGATGTGATTTATGTTAGCAAAAGGATGCCAATGTTGAGCTCATTGACCAGTCCTGGTAATTCATCCTTGTTTCCTCGGCAAAAGGATTGCTGTGGAAAACAGGTGCTTCTATGGCAATTGCTGTGAAGCCTGTTCGATTGTGTAAAAATCATCAGAGGAAAGGGCATAGTCGCAACTGCCATGTATATGTAGTATGTGGTGAAGTGAAGGCTTTCAAGTAACTTTAACATGTGAAAGTAGTTCGAGATACATGTATATATAATCACAATCAATGTTCAGAATCTTTCACTCAATTAGGTTGTGCCAATATCATGAACTATGTGAATGCTGAGAAAAAGTCTTGGAAGTAAGCAGGTGTCTTGCTAAATATGTATAGTATGATTGAAAAAAATATGCAGCATAACCACAAACTAAATATCTCACTGCTTCTATGTTGATAACACCAGACTCTGACATCAGTGTCTGGAAAGCTCTGTAAGAGCTTTCCAGACACTGATGTCAGATTCTGGTATTATCAACATAGAAGAAGCAGAACACATAGTTTCTAGTGGTTATAGTGCATCCTCTACAGTAAATTGTATGATTAGCACTAAAGCATAGTGCAACCCACATGGTTTGATTCCTTGCGTAACCTGGAAGTTGTGCAATTTCTGCCACCACAAGGCTTTCTCAAGAAGCCATCCATGGCAGTATATTTGCTGTGGATATTTTTCATTTCCTCTGCATTTTCCTCAGCACTGCTGATTGTTGAGGGTGAATTACCAGACCTGCATTGACAGTGGCATTTGTGGCACTATTGTAGAATGATGTGAGAACAATGTATTCTGCATTTTTCTGGTGTGAATTCCCCTTTGGTTCTATCAGTAAATCACAGTCAAGTCAGACACTGAATTCTGATCTGATACCACGGTATACCCCCATAAAAATGCCAAAACCGATACCGAACTCAAAATTCCAATACCGCCCATTTGTACTTGCATGACAGTTTCACCTGTGTGTAGGATGCCACATGTGGTGTACATAACACATTTCTCAATGTCTGTAATATATTTTATTACACACCTGTTCTATGAAATCCCCATCTGCAGCAACACTAACCCTTTACCCAACGAATCGCCCGCATCCGCCCGCATAATATGTAAATTCAGCAGTTGAAAAAATATATTTCAAAAAATTTCAACAAAACTATATCATGTGACCCCTCGTTGGAACGAGCTCGTTCCAACGAGGGGTCACACGATATGGTTTTGTTGAATTTTTTTGAAAAATTTAAAAAATTAATTTTTAAAATAATAAATTTTGATATCGTCTGCGTTGGGTAAAGGGTTAAACCATGTGGAAAATGAAAATCCATTCTGCACACATGTGCAGTACGGAAATCATTGACAGACTGTTTTTATAAAGAAGTGAAATATCACTAAAAAATTTTACAAATCGTGCACCACAATTACAGTTTGAATCACAAGTGATAGCTAAAAATCATCTCCTGAGTTCCAATGTGTTCTATGTGCCAGTAGACTCATAGAACACATTGGAACTCAAGGGACGAAAATAATAACACAGGTGCCCCTCTCAAATTTGGTAGGTGATAAAATGTGTTCTGTTTCTTGATAGTTGTCAAATGAATTGCTGAATGTCCTTTTAATAATTGTTTTTATAGACATGAAGGCATGTAATAAACACAGAATGACACGTGTATGAATGGGTTCATCGATATGGCACTTGTGCCATCGTGGAAGGATAAAACTCAAGGCCTGCAGCCTCTCATTCTATCCTTACGCGTTGGCACTCATGCCATATCAATTAACCCATTCACACTCGCATGTCGTTCTAAGTATGGGTAATGTTAAATACACAGCAATTGTGATATAAATCCCATTTCAGACTGGGACATAAAGATGAGTGAGTGTGAAGGTGTGCAATATGTGCCTGGAAATAAAGATCTTACATGTAACCTGTTATGCTATATACATGTAACATGTTGGTAACCTATAGTAATAGACTTTTGGGATGGTGTGGCGCCTTCTCTGTTCTACTTCATTCCGCCCCAACAGAATTTTCGTCAAAATATACTGATTCAAAAAAGAAAGTATAATAGAAACAAATGTGAAAAATACCATAAAGTATGAAATATAATAGTTCTAATGTTGCATGTTTGTGGACAAGATGTTGTGCAAATAGTTTAATGACATGTTGCTGTTGTCCACCCAACCATATACAATTTTGCTACAGATTTCAAAATAGCATGTGCTACCCGAGAATGTCAAATTGAATGGGTGACCGACGATTTTCTTTGTGTTATGTTGTGCCATAGAGCCTGGGTTATTGAGAGAACACGCTAGTTAGCTCACCTGACTTTCAGTCAGGAGAGCTATAGTGATCACTCACCGTCCGTCGTCTGGCGTCTGGCGTCCGTCGTCCGTGAACATGGTGTTTGCGTCTTCTCCTCCCAAACCGCTGAACCAATTTAATTGATATTTGAGATAATAGTTTGTTATGACATCGCAATTTGATTTTGTTCAAATCAAGTTGCCCCGCCCGTGGGTAGGGCCACACCCAAAAAGTGTGCTGAAATCTTAAAAAATCTTCTTCTCATGAACCAGCAGTAGCAGAGACTTGATATTTGGTGTGCTGCTTCCTTTTGAGGTGTAGACTCAGATTTGTTCAAGAGAAGTTTGTGGGGCTATACTTGACGTCATTATGGGAGGGGCAATATTTTTGGCCCCGCCCAAAATTTCTATTTTCCAAACCGAGAGGCTGATTTGAACCAAATTTTATGTGAGGGCTTATTGGGTCATAAGTACCTAATTTATGCTGATTTTTTTTTTCCCGTAGCCCCATGGGAACCGCAGGAGCTAAAAATAGAAAAAAATTAAAACGCCCATATCTCCAAAACTGCACGGCACCGAGAATTTTTATTTGGTGTGAAGCTTCCTTAGGACCAACAGAAAGAATTGGTTAAAAAAAATTGCCATCGGTTTTATCATAGGGTACAGTTTCGGGACTTTGAAAAAGTGCCGAGTCAGCACTTTTTAACACTTGTAGGCAATGGGAAAAACATTAAAAAATCTTCTTCTCCAGATCCAGCAGGCAGAATCTTTTGATATTTGGTATGCAACATTGGAGGGTGGATCTGATTCAAGTTTGTTCAAATCGGCCCCCTGGGTTCATATTTGGGCTCAGTATAGGAGCCCAAATTTGAACTTAGTGCATTTCAGGCAAATTTCTTTGAAAATCTTCTTCTCAAGATCCAGCAGGCAGAATCTTTTGATATTTGGTATGCAACATCGTGGGGTGGATCTGATTCTATTTTGTTCAAATCGGCTCCCTAGATTCATATTTGGGCTCACTATAGAAGCTCAAATTTGAACTTAGTGCATTTCAGGCAAATTTCTTCAAAAATCTTCTTCTCCAGATCCTGCAGGCAGAATCTTTTGATATTTGGTATGCAACATTGTGGGGAGGATCTGATTCCACTTTGTTCAAATCGGCCACCTGGATTCATATTTGGGCTCACTATAGAAGCCCAAATTCGCACTTAGTGCATTTCAGGCAAATTTCTTTGAAAATCTTCTTCTCAAGATCCAGCAGGCAGAATCTTGTGATATTTGGTATGCAACATCCTTAGGGGGGTGAGATTCAAGTTTGTTCATGCCATGTCCCTAGGTCCATATTTGGGCTCACTGTGGGAGCTTGAATTGTAACTTTGTTTGAAATGAGGAATTTTCTTTAAAAAATCTTCTTCAGATCCAGCAGTCGGAATGGTTTGATATGTGGTGAGTAGCATCCTTGGGGGAGGGGGGATTCAAGTGTGTTAAAGCCAAGTCCATGGGTCCATATTTGGGCTCCCTGTGGGAGCCCAAATTATAACTTAGTCAATATGAGGAATTTTTCTTTAAAAATCTTCTTCTTCAGATTCAGCAGTTGGAATGTTTTGATATTTGGCATGGAGCAACCTTAGGAGGCTGAGATTCAAGTTTGTTCAAGCCAAGTCCGTTGGTTCATATTTGGGCTCACAATGGGAGCCTGAATGACAACTTAGTTCAAAATGAGGAATTTTCTTTAAAAATCTTCAGATCCAGCAGATGAATGCTTTTGATATTTTTTATGCAGCATCCTTTGGGGGGTAAGATTCAAGTTTGTTCAAGCCATGACCCTTGGTCCATATTTGGGCTGATTGTGGGAGCTCGAATTGTAACTTGGTTCAAAATGAGGAATTTTCTTTAAAAATCTTCTTCTTCAGATCCAGCAGTCGGAAGGTTTTGATATTTGGTGTGCAGAATCCTTAGGGGTGTGAGATTCAGGTTTGTTAAAGCCAAGCCCCTGGGTTCATATATGGGCTCCCTGTGGGAGCCCGAATTATGACTTAGTTCAATATGAGGAATATTCTTTAAAAATCTTTTTTTAGATCCACTGGTCAGAATATTTGGATATTTGGTTTCAGCTTTTATTAGGAGGAGCAGATGCAACTTGTGGAAATCAATTCTCTGGGTTGATATTTAGACTACCATGTCAGGTGAGCGCCTTCAGGCCCCCTGGGGCCTCTTGTTTAGGAAAGCGCCTGCAGGAAGCTTTCTGAAAAAATGGTGTGAAACTCTTGTTTTTGTCTTCTGACATTTAAAAAAAGTCTCATTGGAAGGTATAGAACCACTGGATCTACTGCCGACTGTCTGCATTCAGGTCGACCAAGAGTTACGACCCTTGCACAAGACCGACACATCAGGACGTCTTACTTGCGGGATTGCTTCCTTCCGGAGACAAGGACAGCAGCAATTACTCCTGGTAGAACTAACAATAGAATCAGTGCACAAACTGTCTGCAACAGACTCGCAGAACATGGCATCCGAAGTAGGCATCCATACCACGGACCAATCCTTACCCAACATCATCAAACCGGCAGAATGGAATGGGTACATCAGTGTGTTTGCCAGACTCAGCAGCGTAGGAGAACAGTTCTTTTTAGTGATGAATCATGATTTTGTCTACGGCACACTGATGGCCGGGCAAGAGTGTATCACCGATGAGGAGAATGGTTTTCTGATGCATGTGTGTTGGAATGTGTCCGTTTTGGCGGGGGGTAGTGTAATAGTTTGGGCAGGAATGCCCTTGCACCATCAAACGCAGTTGATCTTCATCGATGGTAATCTGAATGGACAGAGATTTGGGGACAAAATTCTTAACGCTGTTGTTGTCCCTTTGTTCAACGCTATCGTCAGATTGCAGTTATTCCAGCAAGACAATGCCTGATGTCACATGGTGCATATCTGTCATGACTTTCTTGAGGAGCAGAGCATCGAAGTTCTTCCCTGGCTCCCACTTTTGCCAGATTTGTCGCCAGTCAAGCATCTTTGGGATCAATTGGACCGTTCGGTACGACTTCATGATCTTCAGACGTTAGGTGATTTACGTAATGTTCTAAGGCACAGGAGTGGAACGCAATATCACAGGGTGACATCCAGAGACTTATCAGGTCCATGCGCCACCCAAGAGGCAAACTGCATGTGTGAACTTTTCATTTCACCCCATGTCTGAATTGTGACGTCCTGATGTGATGCTGGCAACAGTAAAAACATGAAATTATGCAAATTCATACAGCCAGAATCGAAATATGAATTTCCAATAATTTGTTTGGGATTGAAGTCGATAATACTAAAAAAATTGCTCCTTAAAGTTTATTATACTTTCTTTTTTGACTCAGTATAAATAGCAATAACTAAAGCGTGATCTCGCTTTGGTGAGATCACGCGATAGTAGTTGCTATTTATTTTCATAAAAATTCTGTTAAGATGTAAACAGCATGCCATTCTATTGTTATGTGGTTGCAATGTGCAACGTTTGAGTAGAGTTAGTCCCGATTGAGGGTCAAGTCTGATAGGCAAAACATTTCGGGTTTGGAATTTAATTTTTGTTGTAACATTTCATCATTACCTGTAGTTCAGTCACATATTTAGCAATTGATGTAACCTCCACAAAACCTAAACGATCATTTACGGGTTATTTTCAGGCCTGTGCTGAATACACAAAAAACTTTGAGGATGTAATCATACATTGCAATTTTTCACTTTTCAGACTACTAACTGTCAAGCTAATGAAAGTTTGTCTTCCTGTGGTTTTAGATCAGCTTTGTTTTTAGAGTATAGGCAGGACACTAATCTCATTGGTGGGAAAGCTGATAACTTCTCATTCCATGTAAGTTTGCAGAGCAACCATGATTTTCCAACGAAAGTACCAACAACAACATTGGAAGTACCAACAATAATAAAAGGAACAGTTATTACTGCTAGATTACTTACAGGTGAGTTTACTCTCTAGATTAAATTGTACTTTGTCTTATCCTTTCTCTTAGAAACTAGGGAGTTGAAGAAAATGTTATATGAAGCAGCTAACATGTGGTGGTCTCAGATTTTAGCCCTTTCAATACTAGCACCCTGGATAGTATCATTTCTGGCAATACTGTCAGCAGCGAAATGGGCAAAACAATCCTGGCTTGTTGGAAGGTTCGGGAGCGCTGTGGCTCAGTAGTAGACCATTGGACTTCTATACTGGAGGTCCTGAGTTCGATCCCTGTCCGGGACGGCCTGCATTGTGTCCTTGGGCAAGGCACTCTATCCCAGTTGCCTACATGGGGACACATGACGCTGTGTACTGAGGCGTACTGCACGCCGATGGTGCACATGTGTTCAACCGTTGTAACCCTGCTTGAGCCAACCTTGAACAGAGTTAGAATGTTGAGGAGAGGACAGTTTCTCATCGATGCTCAGTGGTTCTCTCTGGGTACTCCAGCTTCTCCACCCATAAAACTGTCATGGTCATGATTAGCCGTTGTGCATAAGTATGTGACCTTAAAGACCAATAAATAAATAAATAAATACGTTGTTGGAAGGTTCAGTAATAATTTAATCCAACACCTCTATCGAGCTATTGGATTAAATTATTACTAAGCCTCGCCTCAGATTTTCTGCTCTTTATATCGTCTTTTCGTCCACTAACAATTATTTTTTCATGCAAAAATTTATGCACACCATTCTCTCAAAGCTTCATAAAAGAAGCCAAAGAAACATAAATCTGTGTGTGCATTTCAAGCACCACTGAGAAGTTTGAAAGTAGAGGGGCTAAATCAGTGCATCAAAGATATGAATTAATGAAGGTTAGGTTTGGCAGGTTGCACGGAAATAATTTCTGTCCAAGCATTCATATTAAAACAATGCTACTGTAACAAGAAGGGGAGAGAAGTACACAACATCTATCAAACAAAGCAACCAATTTATCACAATACTATGAGATCCAGACCAACTAGGCTGGTTGGTAAATGGTAGACCACCACCCCTTGTACATTTTCCTTTTTGGGCACATACACGCAGAGAAGTTCCCCCGTATAAAATAAAACAGGTTTTAGTGGACTATTCTGTCAGAAGACAGAAAATTACATCCAAAACAAGTCTTCTGTGGGAAGAATATAAGAGCACACAAACCTGACATTTCAGAGATTGTAAAGCATATCAATTTAAGCCTTTGCAAGGAAAAGTGTCAAACGAGCTGGGAGAGATACAAATTACAGTACAAGTCAAAATAAGTTGTAGGATAACCACTATAAATTATATATCTTTCTCTTCGTACACTGATCAGATCAGAATCAGATATGAATTACAGTACAAGTCAAAATAAGTTGTAGGATAACCACTATAAACTATCTTTCTCTTCATACACTGATCAAAATCAGATACGAATTACATTACAAGTCAAAATAAGTTGTAGGATAACCACTATAAACTATGTATCTTTCTCTTCATACACTGATCAGATCAGAATCAGATACGAATTACAGTACAAGTCAAAATAAGTTGTAAGATAACCACTATAAAATATGTTTCTTTCTCTTCATACACTGATCAGATCAGAATCTGACATCATTTTCTGGAAAGCTCTCACTGAGAGCTTTCCAAAAATGATGTCAGATTCTGATTTTATCAGTGCAGAAGCAGCAGTATACTTAGTTTATTGTGGTTATGCAACAACTTATTTTGACTTGTACTGTATTATTGATACAAAACTAATGAATTGGCTGTGTCTGCCCATGCAATTTATAAATTGAGCAGTTTAAAAAATAATTCTTCAGCAAAACCATATCATGATCACCCAGCAAGCTGATTCGGGTCACATGATATGGTTTGGGTGAAATTTGTGAAAATGTTTGGAAAAAAAAAATTGATTATCGTGGGTGTTGGTTAAAGGTTAAGGGTTATAGGTTGGAAGTCATGTGGCATCAAAAAGAAAAATGGAGTAACTCTGCAATTTGCTGGAATGGCTGCATCAACAGTGTATCAGTGACCAAAGACGTTCCATTTTGCTCCATAGGCTAAACCTAATGTTATGCTTTACACCGGAATGAAATCTCACTTGGGTGTTGCAATTCTTGGGGTGGGGGAGGTGTTGATCGGTCATTTATCTGAGGTTAATATGTGCTTTCTTATGTACAAGACAAGTTTTCTTTCAATATTTGCCTCTGCCAGAAGGGTTAGTGACCAAAATGCTCTCTGCACCTTTTTAGTTTTTATCATCATTTGGCATCCGTCGTCATCCATAAACTTTTCACATTTTCATCTTCTTCTTTGTATCCACTGAGCCGGTGTGAACTAAACTTGGCAGGAATGGTCTATGGGAGGTCCTCTACAAACAATCCTCATTTTGTTCCCGTCATACAAAAAACATAGCTGCCAGAGGCATTCTTTGATTCTGGTTGGTTGATTTTCAAAAATCTTCTCTGAAACTGCAATGCCAAATGTTTTGAAACTTCACATAAACGATGACTGGGACCCCCTCTACCAACGACCCTCATTTAATGTTGATCGGGTTGCAAACCTGGCTGCAATTGCGGCTTATAATTACTATAGAAACCCTATGGGAAATCACATTTTCATCTACTTCTCTGGAACTACTGAGCCAACGTGAACCAAATTTGGCAGGAATGATCTATATGAGGTCCTCTGCAAATGATCCTCATTTTGTTCCCCCTGGGTCTTAAAAAATGGATGCCAGAGGTATTCTTTGATTCTGATTGGTGGATTTTGAAAAATCCTCTTCTCTGAAACCACAGGGCCAAATGTTTTGAAACTTTGCATGCTTGATGATTGTGACACCTTCTACCAATGATCATCATGTAATGTTGATGTAATGTTGCAAATATGGCCACAATTGTGGCTCATAGTTGCATGGAAACCCTATGGGAAATCACATTTTTATATGCAGTTCTGACAGGTGAGTGATTGCAGGCTCTTTAGAGACTCCAGTTAAAAAATTAAGCTAACCATGTTATTTATGTATTTATTTATTGATATTCAGTGACATTTTTTACAGCCAGGGTCAGTCACTTTTACGAATGGAGGAAGCCAGAGTACCTGAAGAGAATCACTGGGTAATGGTGAGCAACTGCCAGACTCCCAGTGTACTAAGTCCACACAAGCAGGGTTAGCATAGGTTAGAGACAAGTGCACCATTGACGTGCAATACACATTAGTGCAGAGTTCCACCATGCCTCCACATGGGCAATCAGGATAAAGTGCCTTCTACAAACTATCGTCATTTAATGTTGATCGAGTTGCAAACATGGTCACAATTGCAGCTTATAGTTACCATAGAAACACTATGCGAAACCACATTTTCATCTTCGTCTCTGGAACTACTGAGCTTATGTGAACCAAACTTGGCAAGAATGGTCTATGGGTCCTTTACAAACGTTTCTGATTTTGTCCCTGTCGGATGAAAACAATGGCCGCCAGAGGCATTCTTTGATTCTGATTGGTGGATTTTTCAAAAGCCTTCTCCTCTGAAACTACAAGGCCAGATATTTTGAATCTTCACATGGTTGATGACTGGGAGACCCTCTACCAAGGATCATCATTTAATGTTGATCGGGTTGCACACATGGCCGCAATTGTGGCTTATAGTTACCATAGAAACCTTGTGGGAAATCACATATTTTTATACTGTACCAATGACCCAGACTTAGCTGGTGCAAACTCCTTCAAATTCAGGGCCAAACACAAATTTTGCCCCCCCAATCCCCCAAATTTGCATCAAAAACCGAAAATTGGATGTCCTAGTAGGTCCTCCATACTTTTACTCCACTGCGCATGTGCAGTGTCAAGGAGGTCTCAAAATTTGTGCAAAAATGTCATTCTTTGTTTGACCCTGAAATCAGTGTCACCTCACTGATATTTGTGCTGTAAATCTCAGTTTTAATGATGGTAGACACATAATTACGAGAGAAATGGTGGATATGAAGAGGATATAGGATGATGAGAGGAAAAACAGTGGTTTCAGATGTTCAGGGCTGTAACTTATAATTATTTTACGAAATTATTTCATGTTGCCTATTTTCGAGGCATGGCCCTGTTGTTGTCATTCTTGCTATGAATGTTCCATTGTTTGATCAGTATTTCCTCTCTCCCTTTCCTTCATTCCCCCCTAGCTATTCTCCCATGCTTTTGGCTTATTTTTTGTAATGTTTATTACTAAAATTTCTTGGGAGTTTTGGCTTGGAAACAGAATTTTTTTTCTGTTTTTTCCCCATGTTTTCGTCCTCACCTTTGGGTGTTTAGGCATTTTGGTCTGCTTCTACCATCTGATGCTCTGCAGTTTCTTCTGGGGAAGGCTCTGTTTAGCATCAGATAGTGTTTAAATTAGTCACTGATTTGGGGCCATGGTTACCAGTGCCTAGAGTCATGCTTCTGGTTTGTTTACACTTTTTGTTTACGTTGACAACAGTTACTTCTGATAGTGATTTCTTGTCTTCTACAGTTTAGTTCATAATAAGATACATTAATATTGTCCGTAAGTGTTACATTAATTTTTCAAAATGATTAAGAATTTTTGTCCACACTTAGGTTTTTTTGGGATCCATTTGGGCTCAGGGTTCCCTTTGGGAACTTGGGCTCTTCTGAAAAATTTTGTTCAAAATTTTTTCTTTTTGAATTATTTTTTCATATTATTATAATGGATTATTATATTATGTATCTTTGTTTTCAAGGCTTATTGCGAGTATTATGACTGTTTATTTTTCACTATGAAAGATTATTGCTCAAATTGTAATGGAAGGAAATCTTCCTCTGATTCTCATGATTTCTGTATTAATTGTAGTCAATGTACTCGCACTAATCCTTGTTCAGTGTGTATCAATTGGGATGACAAACATTGAACACATGTGTCACTGTATGTTGTTAGTGGGGAGAGGACCATGCCGGTCCTCTCTCTAAGGGTCACTCTAGTTTTTCACTCCGTTTTTCAGAGGAACAAGAACAGGGTGATGTTTCCGTGATGTCGTCTGCAAGTGCGCGTCCATCATCACAGTCTAGAGAAGAGCTGGCGGCTAAAGTGCTCATGGATATACAGCAATTGCCTAAGAGGCCCCAAGTAGGGTCGACGGCATTGGCGTCTACATCTGCTAGCTCGCCTGGTGTCGCATCCATTCACCGAATGGGTCAGCACCCGGGTTCGCCCGTTGCGGTCCAGGAAGGAATTTCGGGTCTTGCGAGCACTATAAACTTACCACAGGCACACCTAGTGAAGACGGAACTCAGGATAGGACACAAGAAGCCTTTGGGTTCGGTTCCTAGCACGTCCAGCTCCGCACGGGCTGCGAGCGAGAGAGGTCCCTCTCTCGTACAACAACATCACGGTCCGGATGTTGTGGTACATAACATTCCTCAGTCGGAGCTTACGTCCACCCCTCGGGACGCTCCGGTGTATAGACTGTCCGGCGAGACTGTTTCATTGGCTTCTTCATCCTTACGTCAGCGCACTCGACCGCACCTTGGCTACATAACTGCCGATATCCAGCCAGCATCGCCGTCCAGAGATTCCTCGACAGCCAGGTCACGCCATCCGGTAGCCAAGGATACAAGGCCTTCTTCTTCCAGACGTTTGCATAAAAGGAGTATGCAGTAGACAACGTCCACGGAGCTTCCAGCCACAAAATCCCATAAGACCGCAGCTCTGCAGGCCTCGTTAACGGATGTGTTATCGCAGAGAGCACAGATCATAGCAGCATCCCAAGAATTATCTGATGATGCTGGGTCGGTTCGTTCCACAGCTGGATCTGGAGCGGACGACCGAGACGTTCATGAGGTCCGTCAGGATGGTGAAAAGGATCCTGACGAATTGGAATTCTCCCTTTTGGAACAACATAAAATCGTTGTCAAGTTAATCCGGCATTTCCTTCCAGAAGTTATTCCAGCGGACCAGGATGCTGCGCAGCCGGATAGGAGGCTTATAGCGCCACTGGACACCAATTTTTTCAATCGGTTTAGGGACTCCGCCCCTGAGTTTCTGTCTCAGTCCAGGAATATCTCACGGACATTCAATCTTTTGAACGACGCTATCAGTTAACTTGCTTCCAAAACGGGCAAGTCAGCCTTCCTTACGGCAAATGCTGTTAATCTGCCTTTCATTAATTCAAGAAATAGGTTTGAAATGGCAGGACAGGGCATTCAGAGAGTTCCTCTGCGTCTAGACGACCAGGCTGAAGACCTTGAATTATCCATGCCGTCATCTATGTCTATTCAAAGTTCTACGTTGGAAACGACAATTTCGTCTAATAGAGCAAATTTAGACGCACTTTCGTACGCAGACCACCTTACCAGAGCATTGTCATTACGCCTTGAAGGACAAGAATTTCAGGACGTACAAACTTCCTTGAGAGTTCTGTCAAGGGCTATTGCTTTTTCCACGTATAACTCCGCCCTTTCAGTGATTAATCTGGAGTTGGTTAGATGTGACGGAGCCCTAGCTACATCCACGAGAGTGGACAGTAAGGTGAAAAACTCTCTTAGAGTCGCTCCGGTCTCCGGAGAACTTCTCTTTGACGGCAAGCTTTCTGCTATTTATAATCAATTAACTAAGAAAGCTTCAGACTCTCTGCTATTTAAGTCCACTTCTAAAAAGTTGGAATCAGCGGAGAAGAGTATCCCAGGAACTTCTGGGACGGGTATGTCCAGGGGAAGTTCTTATAGAGGCTCGTACGCGTCCTCTCGGCCTTATTCTAGAGACCATCAAGGCAGCGACTCTAGTTGGGGCAGTAACGCTGGACGTAATAACAGGTCAGATGCCCCTAGGTCGACGGCGCGAGGTGCGGGCCGTGGAGGACGTGGTTTCTCCTTCCGCAAGCCTCGCAGGTCCAGGAGGTGATGGTGTAAACCTCTGTCACGTTCCACTGGGCGGAAGGTTGTCGAGTTTCTTAGAAATTGGGAATTAATTACGGAGGACCCTTGGGTTCAAAGGTTTATAGCAGAAGGACTGAAACTGTCCTTCAAAGGAAAACCTCCGTTAACTCGAAGTCCAAGATGGACTCAACTTCCGTCAAATCTACAAAAAAGAGACACGCTTCTTTCAGAAGTCCAGTCTCTCTTACTGAAGAACGCGATAGAGGTCGTAGATAACCAGGAATCTCCAGGTTTCTACAGCCGTCTTTTTCTGGGTCTGAAACCAGGCGGCTCGTTCCGTCCAGTAATAGATTTAAGCTGGATAAACAAGCTGATTGTGGCTCCAAAATTTTATATGGAGACCATTCGATCGGTCAGAGCGAGCATTTGAGTGAATGACTATACCGTGAGCATAGATCTCAAGGATGCGTACTTTCACGTCATGGTACATCCGGCGTTCAGAAAGTATCTTGGTTTTGCTGTCCTAGGTGTCATATATCAGTTCCGTGCAATGTGCTTCGGTCTGAATCTAGCGCCCTGGGCTTTCACTCGAATAATGAACTAGGTAATGACTTACTTCCGAGCTCATTCGTATGCGGTAACGTCGGCCTACCTGGACGATATTCTTCAAAGGTACGGCAACGAGTTAATGCTTCAGAATGATGTGCAGAATCTACTTCTATTGCTCCGACGTCTTGATTTCATAGTAAACGAGCAGAAGTCGGATCTGGTGCCATCCAAGTCATTCACCCACCTGGGGATGAGCTTCGAGACGCACAACAATCTCGTTCATCTGCCATTAACCAGAGCGAAGGTTGTCAGTTGTTACTCTCGCTATTATCTAAACTCAGAGAAGGTTACAGTGAGAGAAATCATGAGACTGATAGGTCTGTGCAGAGCGGCCGCGGATCTCATTCCAATGGGGCGGCTACGCACTCGTCCTCTCCAAATCTTTCTGAATCAGAATTGGAAGATGAAGACTCATTCGCTCGATACGGACATCCTCTTGTCAAGCCAAGTGAAACAAGAGATTCAGACTTGGGCAGACATTCAGTGGTTAACTCAGGGAGTTCCACTGCAATTGCCGGATCCGAGTTTTACTATTATGACAGATGTCAGTCAAACAGGTTGGGGTGTGACACTATGCCCTTCAGATTTGACTTGCCAGGGTCTTTGAGATCCACAGTTTTTAAGCAAGCACATAAATATCAAAGAAATGATGTCAGTTTGGCTTGCATTGAGTCATTGGATGGACGTTATTCAGAATGCACACGTCCAAATTCTATCCGACAATACGACGGTGGTAGCGTATATACGGAATCAGGGAGGCACTCATTCCATTCCATTATTCAAGCTAACGGAAAGAATCCTTCTGTTTGTTCTAGAACATCAAGTTCTCATATCGGTCCGTCATATTCCGGGTCGTCTGAATGTGTGAGCAGACTCCCTTTCACAGAGGGGTCGCCTGTTGCCGTCGGAGTGGACTCTCAACAAACAGGTTTTCATTCAGATTTGCTACCAATGGGAGCGGCCAATGATAGATTTGTTTGCGATGCATCTCAACAATCAGTTGCAGACGTATGTGTCCCCATGTCCAGATCCTCAAGCGTTTGCAGTAGATGCTCTATCGATCTCATGGGACGGGATAATAGGATATGCGTATCCTCCAGCGCCGTTGATTCAGCAGATATTGCTCAAGATAAAGCAATCCCAGTGCAAGATTCTGTTGGTAGCATCTCTGTCTCCGCAGAGACCGTGGATAAATCTACTCAGGTGTCTGTTGTGGGACATGCCGCGGAAGCTTCCTCCACGGGAGGATCTTCTGTCGTAGGGGAAATCGCGCACTCTTCACCACAATCCGCAAGGTCTCAACCTTCACGTATTTCCATTGTGTGGTCCTTCTTGCACAGCAAACGTTTTACAGGACGAGCAGTGGACGCGATTTCTAACTGTAGGAGGACCTCCTCTTCACTAAATTATGCTGCAAAATGGAAGGTCTTTCGTCAGTGGTGTTGGGATCACTCTGTGGACATATATGATTCCTCCATTCCTGACATTGCAATTTTTCTGGTCTATTTGTTTGATGAGATCAAACTGCAGCCTGTTACTATCAAGGCTTATAGGTCTATGTTATCTGATACCTATGCACACCATGATACATTAATGATTGGATCTAATGTTTCTTTATCTAAATTAGTAAGAAACTCTTCGATAAATAGACCTAGAACCCTTAGATTAATTCCGAAGTGGAATTTAGCATGGGTTCTTCTTAAGCTAAAGGAAGCACTTTTTGAGCCTCTTGACACAGTGCACTTCAAATTCTTAACATATAAGACAGCTTTTCTCTTAGCCTTCTCTTCTACTAGAAGAGTTAGTGAGCTTAATGCATTATCTGTGGATGATTCTCACTATTGTAGTGTCGGTAATACTATTACCTTTACTACTAATGTTGGATTTTTAGCTAAGAATCAGGCTCCTAATGAGTATCCTGAACCTATTGTTGTTAGGGCTCTTCCGTCTTCCGACGGGTGTAGGCCTTTACTCTGTCCTGTTAGAGCAATACGTATTTATAAACGTAGGTCTGAGTTCATTAGAAAGGGACATAAGCATTTGTTTTTGTCTTTGATGCCTAATTGAAGGGACATTATGGTCCATTCTATTGCTAGATGGATTCAATTAACTATACGTTCTGCTCCTGAAAAGTTATCTTCATCTCAGCAGTCTGCGCTTAAGATTTCAGCTCATGAAGTAAGAGCTCTATCAACATCTTGGGCTTATGCTAATAGTGTTGCTATTACAGATTTAATGAAGGCTGCATATTGGTCTCAGCCTTCCACTTTCACAAATTTTTATCTTAGAAATATTGAGTCCATTTCTGGAGATCTTCATTGTTTAGGTCCGTTATCAGTTGCTCAGAATATCGTCCACTAAACAGTTGCAACTATAGTTATGTAGGCTTTCTGTTCCGGCAGTGACTCTGTCCTGCTGCCCTCTTCGCTCTGGGCAATTTGACCCAGGGCAAGGGGAAGGGTGGTGGGGGGGTCCCTTAGGTCACCTGCTTTATAGTGAAAAGCAAGGGAATACCTCCCCCAGAGTCAGTAATTCCGAGTTGGTACCAGGATGGTTTTAAAGTGTAAAGCTAATTTTTACTCATATCATGTAATATTTTTAAAGTGTAGCTCGGTGTGAAGCATTTGTATATGTCACGTGTCAAACGAGCGTTAATATACAATCCTCGGACACTTTTATTGAGTATAAAGAGTCTCATTTCTCTGTACTGCCTGCATTTATTGGCTTACCTTTAAAAATAATTAGTATAAAGGGTTATACCGGATATTAATAGAGATCATTGATGTTATTGTGCTCAATTACGGAATGGTATTGTGTCTTTCTTCTTTAATAAGAATAAGAAAGATACATGTAAATCCTATCTCTCCTTTTCTCCTTGAGGGGATAATTCTGTCATATGTAATTGAGCCTATTGGATTTTCCTTTATGTCCTAGGCCCTCCAGCCTTTTTACTATTCAGCTAAGTCTGGGTCATTGGTACAGTATAAAATTGTTAAAAAATTTATAGTAATTTATATATTTTTTATACTTACCAATGACCCAGACGGGGATGGCCCTCCCAGGAGTTGGGAACTCTTGCCTCCCCACTGTGTACATAACACTTACCAGTTACTGGTTGTAAGAATGACATTTTGGCGCCAATTTCGAGACCTCCTTGACACTGCGCATACACAGTGGAGTAAACGTATGGAGGACCTACTAGGACATCTAATTTTCGGTTTTTGATGCACATTTGGGGGATTGGGGAGGGCAAAATTTGTGTTTGGCTCTGAATTTAATGGAGTTTGCACCAGCTAAGTCTGGGTCATTGGTAAGTATAAAAAATATATAAATTTTTTAACTTTCGTCTTCTCTGAAACTACTGAGCCAATGTGAATGACACTTGGCAGGAATGGTCTATGGAAGGTTCTCTCCAACTATTTGTCACTTTGTTCCTGTTGGATGAAAAACATGGTTGCCAGAAGCATTCTTTAATTCTGATTGGTCGATTTTGAAAAATCTCACCTGAAACTACAAGACCAAATGTTTTGAAACCTCACATGCTTGATGACTGGGACACCCTCTACCAACGATCATCATGTAATGTTGATTGGGTTGCAAACATGGCCACAATTGCAGCTCATAGTTACCATGGAAACCCAATGGGGAATCACATTTTCATCTTCTGATCTGAACTGAAACTACTTGGCCAGTGTGAACCAAACTTGGCACAAATTATGTATGGAAAGTCCTCTGAAAACAATCAACATTCTGTTTCGCTCAAATGAAGGATTATGGCAGGCAGCTGCATTCTTTGAGTTTGATTAAAATAACTGAGGGATAACTTGTTCTGCCTGGTGATGGATTACAGGCTCTTTAGAGCCTCTTGCTAAAATTCCCACCCCATCCATTTAATTAGTGTTTCCTGGTGAATAAAATATGTGAAAAGGGTTTAAATAATAGATATTTATTCATTTATTTGAAATATTCCTGGTGGAAATCTGGGGAAATGGAGCAGTGTTCTACTTTACAATAAAATAGGACCCAGAACCAACACCTGGTGTGAAAGTCCTCTAGAATGGGTAGTAAAGGTATAAACGTTTGACTAAACTTGACTTCATACCTTTGTTGCTGTGATGATGAAGCCAAGGATGCTGAAAGTGACCATAAACACCAATAAATAAATAAATTTCAAATATCGACTTGTTTTCTCTTTGAATTCTCCAATAGATACATACCCGATAACCAACAGCAGATTGACAGAAAAAAAACATTTCAAAAATACATTTGTACATAGTAATTTATAAATTGCTTCTGTCAGATACAGAAAAGGTATGATTGAAGTCAATATACAGTGGATATACAGTGGAACCCTGTTAATTGAATAGCCACTTTGCCAATGAAAATTATTCAATTAACAGGATTTCAAAAATAGATTTATACACAGTAATTTATAAATTGCTTTTGGTAGATGCAGAAAAGTTATAATTGAAATCAACGTACAGTGGAACCCTGTTAATTGAATAGCCACTTTGCCAATAAAAATTATTCGATTGACAGGAGTATTCAATTAACAGGGATTGTGTCATTTTCCTGTATTCTGGAGATAAACTTTGCATTTATTCTATGATATCTTATTTGACAGAGCCCCATGAGCTCTGTCAAACAAGATATAATAGATTAAATGACGGTATTATACACTGATGATCCACATCTCAAACCTTCAATACCCGTCTATCTTGATGATTCACTACAAGCTGTCGAAAACTGCACCAAATCAGTTAAACAATGGATGATTAGAAATAGATTGAAATTAAACATTGATAAGACAGAAGCCGCATCGGTAGGCACACCACTCAAGTCACCCCACTTCTAAACCATCACTTGTCAGTTGGTAATTCAATCATCCCTTTCAAGAACTGTGTTAAGAACCTCGGAGTCCACATTGACTCCTGCTTAACAGTGAATCAAGTTGGACATATGATACAGTGGTAGACTTTTGGACTTCTATGCTAGAGGTCCCGAGTTCGATTTCCGCCCGAGACGACCCACGTTGTGTCCTTGGGCAAGGCACTTTATCCCGGTTACCTGCATGGGGGCACATGATGCTGTGTACTAAGACATACTGCATGCCAATGGTACACGTCTTCAACCGCTGTAACCCTGCTTGAGCCGAGCTTGCACAGAGTTAGACTGCTGAGGAGCTGACATTTGCTTGTAGATACTCGTTGGTTCTCCCTGGGTACTCTTGCTTCCTCCACCCGTAAAACTGTCGCGGTCACAATTAGCCATTGTGTATAATTATGTGACCTTAAACACCAATAAATAAATAAATAAATAAGTTGGACATATTTGTCGTACTTCCTATCAAGAGCTAAGAAGAATAAGTGTCATTTGCCTTCTGACAAAAAAGACAACTACACAACTTATCTGTTGTGCTGTTTTATCAAAACTTGATTACTGTAACTGTTTATTATCTGGCTTGACATTGAAGCAGATCAGCAGACTTAAAAAAATTCAGAATCATGCATCGAGGCTAATATTCCGTAAGCCCTCTGAAGAGAAAACTCCACTGGCTCCCAGTTAAGGCTAGGATTGATTTCAAAATCTCCCTTCTAGTATTTAAATACTTTAATGTATCTCTCCCAACTTCTCTCTCTGCACATCTTAATGCTTACACACCAACACGCTCGCTATGCTCTAGTGCTAATAACGCGCGGTGGCTCAGTTGGTAGAGGTGCAGGCTGCAAGCCGAGAGGTCCTCGGTTTGAATCCCACCTGCGGCAACCGTGTTGTGTCCTTGGGCAAGACACTTCACCCCGATTGCCTACATGGAGGCACGATGACGCTGTGTACTGAGGTGTACTGCACGTCGATGGTGCGCATGTCTTCAACCAATCTAACCCTGCCTGTGCTGCGGTGCAGAGTTCAGAGTTACGATGTTGGAGTGCTGACAGCTGCTCGGTGGTTCTCTCCGGGTACTCCGGCTTCCTCCACCCGTAAAACTGTCACGGTCACGATTAGCCATTGTGCATAAGTATGTGACCTTAAACACCAATAAATAAATAGTGCTAATAACAGAGTCCTTATCTGTCCAAAAATGAACTTATCCCTTTACCTAACATGAAAAGCAGTCGACACTTGCAAAAAAAATTCTTGAATAACTAATTTTTTTCATTTTTTTGTCTCAAAAACAGGGGTTATGACCCCTCATTGGAACGAGCTCGACGAGCTCGTTCCAATGAGGGGTCATAACCTATGTTTTTGAGACAAAAAATGAAAATATAATGAAAATTAATTGGCGATTTTTGAGAATAGCGCTGGCCGGTTTTGGCCGTTACGTTGGGTAAAGGGTTAAAATACTGGGAACAACGGGCCTTGTGTTTTCAGGCACCCAAAATCTGGAACAATCTACCGTTACACATTCGACACTGCACATCTGTTCATGGCTTCAAAAAGAGCCTTAGGTAAATACCCAGAAGCTTTCTTTCTTTTCCAGTTTTTTTTTTCAGTCTCATAACTCATAATTTAATTTGTTAAGCACTTTGAACTTACATATTTAGCGGGGTCAGAGTGCTATAGAAATACGATTATTATTGTTATTTTTATTGGATGTACTGAGGCCAAATAAGTCTATAAACAAAGGAAAAGTGGGAAGAGTCAGGGTAAGTTCTCGAAAGGTTACGAGAATTTTTATTCACTTAGCAGGAGTTTACTCTATAACTTATATTCAGATAACAGGTCAAATTTGTACTAGAGGTATGGTAAATTGTTTTGTGTCAGGAAATTTTATTCAGCTAAGATTATTCAATTGAGAGATATCCAATTTGGTGGTCTTCACTCTATTTGCATCCCCGTGGGAACCCCGGGAAGTAAGCAGCACTTGTTTACTGTGGTAAATCAGTTCCGCTTTACTAGTAAAATAGGACCCAGTCACCAATGCTTGGGGTGAAAGTCCTCTAACATGGGCAACATGTTGATCAACGATTGACTAAACTTGACTTCATCTCCATGTTGTGTCACGATTAGCCATTGTGCATAAATATGTGACGTTAACCACCAACAAACAAACAAACAAACTCTATTTGCAAATTGCTGCTGACAATGCGATTTATTCAGTTGTGCTGATTCATGGTTAGTATATCTATTCCTGAGAATTTCCAAAGGGACTTGAAACAGGTGATAAAAAACCCTTTATTGACGATGAGAAAAATGTCTATCCTCAAAGGCCAAAACATCTCCCTCCCAGAAGTCGGTGCATGTAAATAATGCCACAACTGGAAGGAAAGAAATTTTGTGAGTCATGAAAAAAGGGAAATGCACTTTATTGCCCATTCCAGGGAACTGCCGGAGTATCTGAGATAATATCAGTTTAAAAAATGCATGAAAGTAAGCACATGAAAAATACTTATGTGGAATTAAAATTGCATGAGTGGTAGGCGCACACAAAAAAATTGTTTGCATCAGATTTCGATGACTGCACTAAGCTCAACCCATTTTGTTGACGTGTTCAAGTCAAATTGAATACTTATTGATTGAAATGTCTATAACTAGGGTGTGAAAGAATATCTAGAGTACAGAAAGGGACATTATATTTCATCAGTGTGTGCAAACTCCACCCAAAGTTTGTAAACAAACAGACCATAACAGCATTAGATTCCTTACACAATTAGTCCTGTGGTCTGACATCTCAGTTGGGATATGATGGGAAAATGATGTTATGATTAGGTCAAAAAAGTTAAAAATTTGTTTCTCTGCACAAAGCCCCACCCCCCACCCCCACCCCCCACCCCCACCCCATCCCTGCAAGATCCTTTTGGCTGCTGCACATTCCAGGCCTGGCATTCTTGAGGAGTGCAGGAGTGCTGCACACCTACTGTACGCCTATAAAAAATTGAGGAGGGCAATTTTTTGCACCCCTTGATTTTCAGGAATGCCAGACCTGTTTGGGACTGCCTTTAAAATCTATTATCATTTCATCCCCTGATTTTGTCAATGTTGCATTAATTACAATAATTCATGACCCATTCTGTGTTGCATTTCAATACATTTTGAGTGTAGAAGACAGTCACATAAGAATTGAATGTTGTAACATTTTGAATAATGAGAAGATGTGTGTGCCAATTTTTCCACTGTGTAGCTGAATGTAGTACAATTTTTCGGTCACAATATTAATACCTTGAAGTGATTATAACCAAACTGACATACAAGTTTTTGCATTGAAAATTTCAGGTGCTATTGCACTCCCAAGCAATCTGAGGAGGGCAACTGTTTTGCACTCCTTGATTTTCTAGATTGCCAGGCCTGACATTCTCAGTGCAAACTTAAAAAAATAAAAATTAAATGGTTCATGTCTGATATTTTACCCAAGTTAATAAAACTGATAAATTTGTCCCTTGAGTGCACCAAGGATTTGCAATTCTTTACCACCACCCATCTTATTCTGTAGACTATGAGGCTTAAAACAAACCCAAGAACATGAACTTTTGATGACAAAGAAATAATTACAAAAATTAAAAATAAAAAACTGCCCACTCGCAAGCAATTTTACAAAAAATAGCCTGAGAAACAGAAGATGTATTTTGTGGGGGCCTTACCTCCAATATTTTGTAACAGTATTCTAAATCATTTTCTCAGATATATAAGAACAAGACATCTAACACACATTCAATCATTTGTTTGGAAAGGTGTGAAAGGCCGGTTCATTTTGTGATGGATGCAATATCAGCCCAACCTGAAACCACATCTGTTTTGTTCTTTTTTAGGGTACACATACCTAGGTTGTTATGTGGACAAACCAGATCGTGCATTGAATGGTAGTAGAAAGATGGATTATAAACATCTGACAACAGAAGAATGTATTAGAAAGTGTAGAAAAGATAGATTCCCATTTGCTGCAACCCAGGTTAAAACTTTATATAATGAAATTTGTTATTCCTGACATTCTTTTATTATTATGCCTCAAAGTTAGTGTGTTCAATCAGAATGCTGGAGTACCATCTAAGGGTTCCATCTTTTCAGGTAACTCACCGGATAATTGATCACGTGTGAGTAGCCGCCATTTCTATTTTGATGCATTTCCACTCGCTTCAAATTTTCAAAATTTGAATGACAACAAAATAAGAGAATTTAAGTACAGGTTCTACTGTACCAAATATATTTTCAAGGTACCATATTTACTGATTTAAAATATTAAATATTTAAAAAAATAGTCAGAAAATATTATTTGTAGTCCCCAAAGTTCTTTGTTGTTTTTATGACTCTAATCAATTTTTTATGCTGAAGCGAACATCTTCTTTACAATTTCCTCAACAAATTAAAAGTGATTTTTTGAACATTTAAAAGTTCTTTGTAAACCCTTTTCAGGTGATAATGACAGTAAATGTATGTAAGGGTATTTCAGATATGCTTGTAGCAATACGTTTTATTTTGTAAACAAATGTCACACTTCGAACTGAATGTATATACCTACCAGTGCAAGTTACTGTTGTTTGTTCTGTACGGTGCTTTCAATAGCGGTTTCTAAAAAATAAACATCCGGTTGTTCTCTGGAAAATTTATTAATTCCTTGATTTACATTAACTTTTGACATAATAAATATGTTACATGGCATATAACTGGCAGATACATTTCCATATAAGACTATGATAATGTATCAGCCAGCTACACAGTATAATTAGTATTAACATGTATTATATGCTGAATGATAGATTATCGAAGAAATTGCAGAAAGAGAGAAATTATATCCCCCACTGTGGAGATATAGACATTTTCACATCAATCAATGTAAGCACACGACAAAGGCAAGTGACTATGCTGTCATCAGATTCTTCATTTCGCCGACTTCCATGATCTGATATCAACCCCATCGTGTTTTGTCTTGCCATAGGGATAGGTTGTGCTCTGCCTCCTCTTGTTTATTCTGCTAACAGTAAACAATTATGAGTAGGGGTTGGTAAGAAAATAAAAATGTTCTAGTAAATTTAGTTCCTTATAATACCTACCACAATTGTTACCAGAGGCCGTCCAAGTGTGATATTGAGATTCACTCTTGCCTCTCTGCCACTCACATATCTCCTCCTTAGCAGATTCATCAAGATTGGTTCTATATATGATCTCTGTGCTACTCCAGAACACACGAGTATGAAAACAGGGAAGAATGACCTCCTCCAGAACACACGAGTATGGAAATGGGGAAGAATGACCCTACTGGGGCACTTGCCCCTATCGCAAAATTTCAGTCTTTTCATGCATTTTGCACTCATGTGGTTTCTTAAAGGTCTTACTCTGAGAAACTTTGAAATAAGAGCACCTGATTTTTTGCATTAGTGATGGGGAAAGCAAACGGGAAACAATTTTGCTTGGTATGATAAGAAACTAAATTTACAAGAGAATTTTTATTTCTTGACATATAAGGCCAAATAAAAAAAATGAATTGATTCTCAGGCAATTTTTTTTTCAAATCAGTGAGGGAGGGAGGATTTTATTTTTATTTATTTTTTTTTTTCGTGTAAAGGGTTGAGTATACTCAGTAAATCTTTTTGCTGTCTTTCCACTTGAGAAAGAGAAAAGGTTGTATTTTAGTGTAATTATAGTATACCTTTTATAACTAACTGCTGTAACAATAGCTAAAGGATTTGTATTTTATTGTTCTTTTTAATGCTATAGATCTGTCAAGCTTCATGATCCATTAGAATATGCCCCAGTAACCAATGCTTGGGGTAGGAGTCCTTTAAAATGGGAAACATGGCTCTAAATGATTGGTTAAACTTGAGTTTATATCAGTGTTGTGGCCATTATTAGCCATTGTGCAGAAATATATTACCTTAAACACCAGAAAATAAATAAATAATTAAATCATGATCCAGTATATCAGAATTTGCCTTGTTACTGTTTATGGGAGAGTGCTGTTTATGGGAGAGTGCCTCTGGGCACTCTCCCATAAACTGCAACAAGAAAAACCAATTTACTGCAAACACAGCTAAATAATTATATGTTGAGAAATGTGAAAAAATGACCATTCCAAGTTTTCACAAATTCTTTAAAAAACATGACATAATAAAAATGTCTAATGAGGAGGTTTAAATTCAACAAGGGAGGGCCTGAGAATCAAAACATTATTTCTTTTTAGCGTAATAAGATTTTTTTTTCAATTAAGAGCAGTTTGCGCTGTAACCTACTGGTATGTGTAGTTAACAGGTCATATTTGTATTGAAGGTGTCCTAAATGGTTTTGTGTTTGGAAGTTATATTTAATTAACAGGGTTATTCAGTTAAGATATAATATCCAATTAAGTGGGCCATCAGATATGAATTCAAACAAACATATTTTAAATTAATGGAAAACTTAATTTCCAGTACATGCAAACCACAGTAAATTACAAAGCATTTCTTGAATCTTGAATCACTCCTCAATTGTGACATGTACACAGGCCACATTATGAATTTTCCACTTATTAATAATAATATAATGCAATGTTAACATCTAGAATCCACCATAGTGCTCTCTGACTTATATTATTACCCCGTATCACAGATGTACACACCCTTTGTTCATTCCATGACATTCTCAGCTCAATGGAGCATACTGCTGGTGCTCCATAGACGGGCATGCAAGGCAAGCCCCTCGACAGGTCCCTTTTTTACACATAGGTATGATGAGAATTGCGGAGTACTGGTGAACATTTCCAACGTTCACAGCTGGCATGTGATTCAACGTCACAGAGTCACACACTCAAACTTCGCTGATCACACACCAGCCACTATTACGGTAAGCACCCGAATCAATCTCTGAGTGGTCACCCATCCAAGGTTTAACCTGGCTCAACGTTGCTTAACCCTTTACCCAACGTAACGGCCAAAACCGGCCAGCGCTAATCTAAAAAATCGCCAATTAATTTTCATTATTTTTTCATTTTTTGTCTCAAAAGCATAGGTTATGACCCCTCGTTAGAACGAGCTCGTCGAGCTCGTTCCAACGAGGGGTCATAACCTATGTTTTTAAGACAAAAAATGAAAAAAATTAATTATTCAAGAATTTTCTTTGCAAGTGTCGTCTGCTTTTCATAACTTCGGTTATCTAATGAGAACCGGTCTTGTTTTACCAATGCTCCATTGTGTTGCATGATTTCTTTACATCACACTCACACATAATGACAAGCTGGCATGTCTTTGCTGTTGTTGATGCTATTGTGTCATGTGATACCCTATTTCAAAGGGCTGTCAGATGCCATGCTGTTATGAGACAACACACCATCAGAAAGGAATCTCTGAGACACTTCCAATAATGTGTCTCACAACAGCATGTAACACCCTAAAAAATTTATTTGTTTTATTTGAAGCTTAATGTTCAAGTTGGTAAAATTTATTGTTCAAAGTCCTACTGAAATTACTTACGAATACTTCAGTTGTGAAAAAATGTAATGTAATGAATGCATAAAATTCTTTTCTTTTAGTTTGGTAAGGAATGTTTCTGTGGTAATAAGACTTATAACAAATATGGCATGACAAGAGAGAGTGAATGCTCAAAGAGATGTAATGGAAACCTTCATCAAAGGTGTGGAGGTACCTGGAGGATGTCTGTGTACAGAATAGGAGGTAAGTTCAAAATGAAAAAATTAAATACACAAAAAACTCCCAACTCAAGTTGTTGATTCCTGTCCATCGTACTTCACCCTTCTTGTGTTCTCTTTCATAACATTGCATGCTTCAGAATTAACTGGTGGAGTACTATTTATTTATTTATTTATTTATTTATTTATTAAGGTTTAACAACACTTTTAACGGCCAAGGTCAGATTGTGTCGGTGACAGTTTTACAGGTGGAGAAAGCTGGAGAGAACCACCGAGTAATGATGAGCAGCTGCCGGCTCTCCAACATCATAATTCCGCACTGCAGCACAAGCAGGGTTAGATTGTGTGAAGACATACCTCTTAGTACACAGCCCCATGTGGACCTTCGGGGTTAAGCGCCTTGCCCAAGGACACAACGCGGGAGTCCAAATCGATCGCTCTGATGGTCACCTATCCAAGTACTAACTGGGCTTAACTTTGGTGATCTGACGAGAACCGGTTTCCACAACGCCACAATGCTCTTGGTGGAGTTACTAAATTATTTTTCAAAGCTGATTTGTAAAATGAGTTTTTTCTCAACCTACTCACAATTGTTTACAATTGGCTGTAACGTAAGTGCAAGCCCTACTCCAGAACTAACTCAAGCTTAATAAACTTTTCCAAACAAGTTGGAAAAGTAATAGAGTGCAAAAACACGAAAAAGATCGAAAAAGGGTTGAGCGAGACCGACGCTCGACATTACAGGTACTCTCTCTGCACACCTCTTGTGTTTACCGAGCGCATGCACAACAACCGTGACGTCAATTCCTTTTATTTCCGCCATTGTGATAGTCAGAAATCTTGTGACTCATGCTATTATTTAGCTGTTATCTTCGTGAACAACTTATATTTGTATGGTGCTTCTTGTCTGTTTATGTGCAAGTGGACTGTATTCTTTTCAAGCTCTAAACTGATTACTATTTGATGATATTTTTTATCATTTTTGCTTGTTTTCTCGTACATAGTCTTGTTTTTTCTTGCATTTTAACGCAACCATTGTTGTTCTGTTTTCCATCGGTGGGAAGCTTGATTTCATTGCTCATATTCATATTATGCCTAAAACAATTCCTTGTACCTCTTGTTTGAGGTGAAACATGTGGACGACTCGCATTCTACATGTGTCACTTGAAACAATTATTTCTGTGGTATTTGTGGGGTTTGATCCTCAAAATTCTGGGCATCCGTGAACAAAGTGGTTCTTTCCAGAGCTAGAACCCCTCGTTCTCGGGGTAAGGGTAGCCGTCGTGCCTCATCAGACATTTCTGGGAGGGCACGTGGTGACTCTTGTCACACAGAATGTTAATCAGTCTCTTTCTATGGCAAGTTCCTCTGCAACTGTTAACGGTGCTGGTGATGTGATGCCTGAAGTGGAGACCATGGTCTCTTTGGCTTCTCATGTCACTCTTGAGGCGGCTGTTTTCGTCGAGAGCTTCTCCGAGGTCAGCTCGGTGACACTCTCCGATTTGCCTCCTGTGCCGTCGACAGTTGCTGAGGAAGTTGTTACTACTGATCCTATCCTGTATGATGGTGGCTCTTCCATCTCTTCTGGGGATGGTGTACAGTCTCGGGGGTCCAAGACTGTATCTGCTGGTGTGTCTCTGAGCTCTCAGCCTTCCCTGGCTTTGCAGTGAAGCTGTGTGGGTTTGCTGTCTGCTCCATCTCATCTGGCTAGGTTTGCTCCTGGTTGGTTGGGCCCTTCGGTCGCTTCGGCAGCGATTCCTCATCCCTTAAGCGAATCATTTGTTGTTCTGCCTTCCCCTGCTGGTGTGCCGACTAGCAGGATGGGGCTGGGGAATTGGCATCCAGGGCCTGCTGTTACAGAGGTCAGTGACAGCTCCAGTTAGCTGTCACTCTTGGAACCTTCCTCTGGTGATTCCTCACTGTGTTCCGAGTCTGGCTATCGATCGATGCTTGTCGTCAGTCTCAGAGGATGGGCATTTGGGATCTTCTGCCATGCAGAGGCCAATGGCAGGTTCCTGTCGTTCCTGGGACAGTCCTCCGGTGTCTTCTCATTGTGACTCAGGTCCAGCTACCGATCGACGTACGCCATCGGTATCTTTAGAGGATTTGCAGGCAGGGCCTTCTGTTCTGCAGAAGTCAGTGATTGCCCCTGGGCGTCACTCTTGGGACTATCCTCCGGTGTCTTCTCACCGTCTCCCTATTCTGTCTGATGATCGACGTTCGTCGTTGGTCCCTTCTGAGGTTTTGGGTTCTTCTGCAAGAAGGGTCCATTAGGAAGACACTCTGTCGGGCGATGCTGCTACAACGGATTCTCAGGGTGAGCTGCGTCAGGCTGTTTTGGTACTCACCTGGTTGCTTTCTAGCAACCCTCAAGTTGGCTTCCCTGTGCCTCCTGAGGCACAACCTCCTTTGGTCGGTTGCCGAGATTCCTCGTATGGCCCTTTGGATACTGTTCAATATTCACAGGAGGTTCCTGCTGGTCAGCCCAAGTTGGGCTTCGTCTCTTCTGCTACAGAGGATGATGATTTTCTTGAAGGCGACAGCCCCCCCCCCCCCCCCCCCCCTCGTCAGTCTTGGAACAGGCTTTGGATTTTGTCTTTGGCTTATTGCCAGACATTCAGCCTTCAGACCAGCCATCAGTGATCGTCTGGACGCGGTCCACTGCTCTGGGGTTTTGCATCCTCTGTAATCGGCTCAGGTTCTTAGTCCTTCCAGGGCTTAGATGCCAAAGTGCTTTTCTGCCTCCGTCGCGGTTTCATGTTTATGATTTCGTCTGTCCACCAGTCTTCCAAGGGATGACTACTGTGGACGAAGATTGTTCTTCTCTCGGGTTGACTAAGCCTAAGGCGGCAGTTCTCCCGATGTCAGTCGTTGAGTCTTTGGTGGGCCTGTCCCGTGAGATGCTGGGTATGTTATCTCTTGCGGACCATGTCGTCGATGACCTGGCTGCATATTTTCCACCAGGGGAGTTTGATGATGCTCAGGCACCTTTTCACGTTTTGTCACTGGCTCTTATGAACACGGCTAATTTGGAGCTGGCTGGCCGGGATGCGGTGTTGGATTCTTCTGCATCCCTTCCTTCTGAGCACTGTGCTGTCTGCTTCTTTGGTTGGACCTCAGCTGTTCCATGGTTCCGTGGAAGTGGTCCATGGTGTGGTTCTTCGTCATTTGTAGGACCAGCTTTTGCTATGATAGCTGGACCAACCAGCTGGTGCGGGTGGTGGTTGTTCCAGGCCTGCCAAGCGTCCTGCTGCATCTGCCACATAGGTGACGTTGGCCACTTCTTCGGCTTCGTCCGCTCAGAAGAAGTGCTGATGCGGCCAGGCTCTCCGGCAGCCGCAGGGAGGAAAGTCTCAGGACTCTGTTGCTTCCCAAGGGGGTGGTTTCTCCCCTCGGGGGGCCTCGTCAGGGGTGCAAATGAAGATCCTCACCTCCATTCGCCTCCAGTTGGGGGAAGGCTGTTGCTGTTTTTCAACCGTTGGGCCCATCCCGACTCAGGTCCTTTCTGATTCTTTGTGTCGGGACCTTTTTGTGCAGGAGAAAGGCAATCTCCTCTCCAAAGGGGCGATCAAGGTTGTCAGGAACACCCTTTCATCAGGGTTTTACTCGAGACTTTTCTTGGTGCTGAAAAAAAAAACGGCCAGTTTCGTCCTGTCATCGATCTGAGTATCCTGAATGAGTCCATTATAGCACCTCGTTTCAGTATGGAGACTTAAAGTTCATCAGGGCGACTTTGCGGCAAGTATTGACCTGAAAGATGTCTACTTCCATGTACCCATTCACCTGGCGTCACGGAAATACCTACGGTTCTCGTTTCGGGCTCGAGTCTATCAATTCAAAGCTCTCCTGTTCGGCTTCAACCCGGCTCCTTGGGCCTTCACCCGACTGATGTCACATGTGCTTGCTTTTCACCATACTCAGTCGGCTGTGACTTCGTCAGCCTACCTGGAGGACACAATGCTGCTGTTCTGGAGTCTGATGTCCGGCGGTTGCTTGGCCTACAAGTGTCGCTGGGTTTCAGAGTCAATCGTGAGAAGTCGGATCTCCTTCCTTCTCAGCAATTTCGTCATTTGGGAATGGATTTCGACACCCTTCACAATGTGGTGCCGGTTCCAAATGCTCGGGCGACGATTGTTTCCGCCTTGACTCGGAACTTGATCCAATCTTCCTCGGTCTCGGCCAGGGCTTTCCTTCGGATGCTGGGCCTTTGCAGTTCGGTGACGGATCTCATTCCTCTCGGTCGCTTGTTTGTCCAATCTCTCCAACACTTTTTGTTGGATCACTGGCATCCGAATGTAGATCTTCTGGACCTGGAAGTTCTTATTCCCCGGTCCCTTCTTCGTCACCTCCACCCTTGGGCCGATGTTCCCTGGTTGACACAGGGTGTTCCGTTGGATCTTCCTTCAGCCGATCACATCCTTACTGCAGATGCCAGCAATCGGGGCTGGGGTGCGACGTTGGATCCTCTTGGTCTGTCCACTCATAGTGAGTGGGACAGCGAGTAGCTGGGCCTTCATATCAACCAGAAGGAGCTCCTTGCTCTTCTGTTGAGTTTTCGGCTTTGGATCTCTCACCTGTCGGACCACATTGTCCTGCTTCTTTCGGACAATTCGACAGTGGTGGCTTACATACGGAGTCAAGGAGGCACACATTTGATTCCCATGTATCGGCTATCTCGGGATCTTCTACTGTTGGGGCGAGATGTAAACGCTCGGGTGACCATTCGGCACATTCCCAGGCATCTCAACGTCCTAGCAGACTCCCTGTCCCAACGCGACAGTGTCCTTTCAACTGAATGGATGCTGCATCGGTCGGTGTTTCAGGCGTTTAGCGAGCGGTGGGGGGCATCCTCTTTTTGCCACTCGATGAAATCATCAGGTAGAGACTTTTGTCTCTCCTTGTCCAGTTCCACTGGCCTTTGCGGTAGATGCTCTGTCTCTGGACTGGACAGGTTGGATCGGTTATGCCTTCCCTCCTGCACCGATTCTTCCTCAAATATTGGCGAAGATTCGTGCTTGCAGTTGCAGGATCATTCTGATCGCACCTCTGTCTCCGCAGAGGGTGTGGATGAATCTGTTGCAGCCTCTGTTGGCAGATCGGCCGATTCGTCTTCCTATATGTCACGATCTTCTTTCCCAGGGTCACCCCAGCAAGTATCACAACAACCTGGCGAGCCTGTCCCTTCTCGCCTGTCTTTTATCAGGTCCTGTCTCCGACGTAAAGGTTTTTCAAGACGAACAGTGGAGTGCATTTCTGCATCGCGGCGACATTCCACTGGCATGACTTATGCTGCTAAGTTTTCTGCCGCTGGTATACAGCTCAAAATTTGACTTACCATAATCCGTCAATCGCTCAAATTACAGATTTTCTGGTATACCTTTTTGAGTCCAAGGGCCTCCAGCCTATTATGTTAAAGGGCTATCGGTCTATGCTGTCTGATACTTTCTCTTATGTGGGAATGCGGTGCATCGGTCGTAATCTTTTTCTCTCCAACTCATTCGGCACTTTTCTTTGAAGAGGCCTTGAGTTTTGCATCTTACACCCAAGTTGAACTTGGCATGGGTGTTGCATTGTTTGGAGGGCACGTCATTCGAGCCTTTATCTGAGACTGATATGCATTGTCTCACCTATAAGACGGTTTTCCTTCTAGCATTTGCTTCTGCCAGACGTGTCGGTGAGTTTAATGCGCTATCTGTTGATTCTGCTTTCTCCAGAAATGAGGCTAACATTGTCACCTTCACTACTGATTGCTATTTTCTAGCCAAGAATCAACTTCCTGATTCGGTACCTCCTCCCATCTGCATTCAAGCTCTCCATGCTGTCGATGGTGGCCTCTTTGTCCTGTTCGTGCGATCAAGACTTACATTAATCACACTCAGTTCATTCGGACGGGTCGGAAGAGATTCTTTCTGTCTCTCATTCCTAGGAGGCAGTCTATCTCTTCCCATTCTATTTCCAGATGGATCTGTCTTGCAATCATACTGACTTATTCCAGCTTGTCTGCTTCGGATCTTGTTCGAACCAGTTTAATGCTCATGAGGTTCGTGCCATTTCTACATCCTGGGCATTCGCCAATTTTGTTCCGCTCTGGGATGTTATGAATGCGGTTTACTGGAGGAATGCTTCTACCTTCTCCTCCTTTTATCTCCGCCACCTGCAGCAGCAATCTGATGACCTTTTTTCTTTAGGCCCTCTCGATGCTGCTCAGGCTGTTGTGCACCCTCGTTAACTTTGTTTTTATCGGGTTTGTGTTCCGCTCATCCTTGTTCTTTTCAGGTGCCTTCTCGCTTTCTTCATTACAGGTTTCGCTATTCTCTGCCCTCCTTGCTTTTCTTTCTGCTGCTCTTGTTGGTATTGGTTATGCGATTCACCTCCTCCTATTTTTTATTCAGCCAATTGTAAACAATTGTGAGTAGGTTGAGAAGAAATTAAAATTTTTTAGTAAATTTTGTTTCTTAACATACCTACCACAATTGTTTACTAGAGGCCCACCCTTCTTCAGGATAAATTTGATATCAATGTCTCCCCGCTAAATCACAAACTTCTCGTTGGCAGAAATACTGAATTCACGTCACGGTTGTTGCACATGCGCTCAGTAAACACAAGAGGTGTGCAGAGAGAGTACCTGTAATGTAGAGCGCCAGTCTCACTCGACCCTTTGTTCAAGCTTTTTGTGCTTTTGCACTCTATTACTTTTCCAACTTGTTTGGAAAAGTTTATTAAGCTTTTGAGTTAGTTCCGAAGTAGGGCTTGCACTTACATTACAGCCAATTGTAAACAATTGTGGTAGGTATTTTAAGAAACAAAATTTACTAAAAAATTTTAATATTTTTTTTCAAAGATACCATGCTACCAGCAGGGGAAGCCTTAGTTAACAAGATAAAGTTGATAAATAATTGTTTTATTACCATTTATTGGAGAGTGCCTGTTGGCACTCTCCATTAAATTGTGATAAAATAATTTTATTATAAAAATTGTTTTTTGAACTGCTGATGCATGCACTGTAAATCCACTAGTGCCTTCTAGCACTTTTCAGTAAAGCCATGATAGTGTCTTCTAGCACTCGACTAGTTAACTCTTGCAGCTTTGGAAGAAACAGTTGCAAGCTGAATTTTATTGACAAACATAAAATATATTTTGCTACCTGTGATGACAGACTCGAAAGAAAAATTCTGTAATTGAATGAATTGGTCAAATCTACATTATACACCAAGCTGTTAGGCCACCAGTCTAATTTTGTTCGGATTTCAGTACTGTTATGGGGTCCTCCTTTATTGTCCTTTTGCTCACAAAGATAACACGATATGCCTTTGTGCTCCAGTTAGAGATATTCCAGTCAAAAAATATTTAGTTCACCATGAAAACATCAAGGTATGAAGACAAATAATGTGCTGTTATTGGCTCTTCCATTATTGTCCCTTTGCTCACAAAGATAACATGATATGCCTTTGTGCTCCAGTTAGAGATATTCCAGTCAAAAAATATTTAATTCACCATGAAAACATCAAGGTATGAATACAATTAATGGAAATTCAGAGCATAATCATAAAACTACAGCCATGAAATATATATAATTTGGACATATTTAGGCCAATTTCCCCCTTGTAAATTGAATGAATTTTTTCAGCCATGATATCTTGAGTTGAATTTAGATGAATTTTTCTTCAAATCTAGTCATGGCTGCTTCAACGCAGCCAAGACTAGATGTGATGAAAAATATTTTAAAATCCTCGGCATGTTAATAGTTAATCATTCCTGTCTGTCATATGTCCAAGCTCTCCAGCCACCAGTTTCTGTTTGGAATTTGATGCTTTTACGGACTGTTTATTTACTCACTTTTCATGGAGTGCATACACAGACGACTCTTGATACAATTGTGATGTCCCTTTACCCGCAAAGGTTTACAGATATTGTTTTGTGCCCCAGGTATAGATATTCCAATCAATAAGTATTTAATTCACCTTGAAAGCACAATACAGTTAGAAGAACTATGCAACAGAATCATAAAACTATTGGTGAGTTTTCATTCATAAAGCTAAATATCATCAAAGAATCGTTGGAATCCAATCTCAATTGAGAAACATTTGGTGGAATGATGGACAGACAAGCGTAATACAATATACTCCTGGACATTTTGTGGAGGAGGCAAAAAAATTTCAACAAAACCATATGTGACCCCCCTCATTGGAACGAGCTTATCAAGTGCAGACCCCTCATTGAAACGAGCTTGTCAAGCACATTCCAATGATGGGCCACATGATATGATTTTAAGCATCACAGTACTATTGGGCAGTAGACCATGTGTATGTATAATCAAGCACTCAGGTTACCACAAGCATTTAGGTTACCACATGCACTTAGGTCAGCACAAGCACTCAAGTCAGCACACACACTCAGGTCAGCACACACACTCAGGTCAGCACACACACTCAGGTCAGCACACACACTGAGAAGGTTACCACAAGCACTCAGGTCAGCACAAGCTCTCAGTTCACTACAAGAGCTCAGGTCACCACAAGTACTCAGGTCACCACAAGTACTCAAGTCAACACAAGGGTCACATCACAATCACTTGGGTCACACCACAAGGACTTAAGTCAGCACACACAGTCAGTTCAGCACAAACACTCAAATCACCACAAGTACTCAGGTCACCACAAGCACTCAGGTCACTACAAGCACTTAGGTCTCCACATGCACTCAGATCACCACATGTACTTAGGTCGCCAGAAGCACTCGGTCGCCACAAGCACCCAGGTCACACCACAAGCACTCGGGCCACCAGTCTAATTCTGTAAGAAATTCAATACTGTTCTGGTCTGTTTGTTTACCCACTTTTCGTGCACATTTGCTACAGCACCATAGCTATTCCATCAGTTATATATTATTCGAGCGCCAGCAGATACAATGAATGTGACTTGTGTTTATGCTTTTCTGGCTGGTTAGTCCCAGTAAGTTTATGAAGAACTATTCCATCAATCGCTGTGATGAACTGGATCTCCATCGTGATCGAATTGCTGTTATTACAGACTTTGAAAAAGCAGTGATGAATGTGGTAACCTCAAAACTAAGGCCATATGTGAGATTGCAGGGTTTCTTTTACCATTTAAGTCAAAATACATGTATGTGGTATAAAATTCAAAGAATAGGACTATCTGAGTGAGCTGTACAGGACTAACGATAAAGTGGAACACTTTTGTGGTATGTTAGATGGTTTAGTGTTTTTACCTCATCAGGAGATCATAACTGGGATGGATTATCTTCTGAGCAATATACCCTTAGGGCTAGAAGAACTTGTTGACTACTTTAACAGCAATTATTTATCAGGAACTTATTGCTGTGTCCAGTCTACTGCTACACATGCGGATCACATCCCACAAGCTGTGTGTATGCAGTAAATTTCCCCACTGTTCCCCCAAGGCTGTGGAATGTTAATAAGATGACATTAGAAAATGGGGACAGAGCAGACAATAACTGGTGTGAATCTAAAGTTTTAAAGAACTTGTTGGCCATGATCACCCTTCTGTGTGGAAGGCAATGTTTAGCATCAGAGAAGATCAGGCATTAGCCATGATGACACATTATCTGTTTCTCCATTGTGAGAATCAAAAAAAATGAGTAAAACCTTCCTGTAAAAAGATGCAAGAGAAATTGCAAAGCTTGTGTGAAAAGTTGAAAGTTAATAAGAAAATGTGAACAACTGAATTTCTTAGTGCAGCCGGACACTATATCAGACTCAAATAACTCCACAAGTAGTGATTAATCCATGTTTGGCAACTGCATCTGATATCGGCTGATTTTAAGCCATCTGCTGACCATTGTTAAAATCGGTTCGTCCTGATGGTTACTTGGAACACCATTTGATCAAAATTGTTTGTATTTGTTTGATTCACGATTTCATTCAAGCAGTATCAAGTTTAATAAGTTGTCACAATGATTGGCAGGAAGCATAATTGGTCTCATCTCATTGATTGGTCTGATCTTCCCTTGATAGCTGCTCAGGACACAGGTGTCACGTGTCATGTGATGACTCCATAAAATGCGACATCAGCAGAAACAAGTTAACCTTTTACCCAATATAATGGCCAAAACCAGCCAGCACTATTTTCAAATATCACCATTAAATTTTCATTATTTTTGGTCTCAAAAACATAGCTTATGACCCCTCATTGGAACGTGCTTGATGAGCTCGTTCCAATGAGTGGTCATAAGCTATGTTTTTTGAGACAAAAATGAAAATATTTAGTTATTCAAGAATGTTTGTTTTTTGTGTCAGGTAAAGGGATAACAGCATGTCATCTTTGATCATTGAACAAAGACACTGCACCATTTACTTCTTTCCGATGATGTATTTTTACTTTAATACACACAGTGACATGCACTTGAGGTCAACGAACCAATCAACCTGACTGTACTGTAAAATTAACCCTACTCTGTGCATTCTTGAACATATTACTCCTTTCCTTTTTGCCGTGACATAACAACCCTTGGAAGTTTGGCAGAGCTTGTCTGCAGCTGATAGAATTGGAAGCAGTCAGGATGACCTATTATAATAATCTTCTGACATGGACACTAGAGTTATGAATTATTTCATGACTTCATTCCACTGGAGTGTTGATGAACCATGTCTAACTGAATGTGACCCAAAATACTTTTTTGAACCACTTTGTCAGGTGAGCGATTGAGTCCCCTTCGGGCCTCATGTTTAAAGCTTTCTTCCATTTTGCTTCCAGCTCCAGTATTATGGTTATATTTTTCATTTAGTCCTCATCACACAAAAGGCATTGTTTTAAGGTTGTTGTCATCAACATCCTTTGATGTTTGAAACTCCCATGGAATAAAAATTTTGATGTTTCTATGGCTTGTTTAATTGTTTTTTATACCCCCACTTTTCAAGAAAATGTGGGGGTATACTGGATTACATGCATCCATCCATCTGTGCGTCCACCTGTCCATTCATCTGTATGTGAGTCCGTCCGAGAATATTCATAACTTCAGTAAATTATTATGGAACTTGGTATGTAATTAAATCGTACATTTCCCAAGACTAGAATGATTTGTGGTGTTGTCAGAGTTTTTTTTTTATTACTTGTTTTTAATTAGTTTATGCTTCATCATCCCAGCCTTCAGTGAGGGTACAATTGCCTTCAGCAATAGCTCTGGTTTTTTCTCTTTTGACTTCACAGATGTGTGTATGTTGTGTTTTTAGTACACTACAACTGTTCCTGATGCTTTCAGCTTGTGCTTTCATGGGAGTACAGTTAAAACTAGAAGTCCTGTCATGAACTGTGCGCTTATCTAGGTCTAATTGCACGTAGGAATTGCACGCAATTGCCATATTGAATGGCATCTAAAGTACGGCAGGTACTCTTGGTTACTCTTAGCAAACACAGGCAATGTTTTTGCCAATATACCTCCGGGTTACCCAGAGGTCCATTGGCTGAAACATTGCTTGTGCACAGGACATATGTAAAGAATTTGATAGCCTTGCTATGGTCATAACAAGCAGACTAACATGCAGATTGACAGGCTATTTGCACGCATTTCATGACAGGACTTCTAGTTTTAACTGTATATTTCAAATAAGCGCTGTAGTGATAGTGCTCTACATGCTTTGTGTCTGAAAGAATACTATTAGTTACACAGGTTGTTTGTGGCCTAATATAGTATATATGGTGTCAGTTAATTATGTCTCCCCTTCCCAGAAGGGAGACATATTGTTTTAGTGCATATTCTTCTTCTTCTTCTTCTTCTTCTTCTTCTTCTTCTCATACAACCTTTGTCTGGGCCATAATTTTTTTGTCTTTTGACCTACACCTTAGATACTTGGCATGTGGATGTATCACCATGAGCCGGTGTGCAGTGTACCATAGTGACCTTCATGTGACCTTGACCTTTGACCTGAAGGTCAGATTTATGTGTTTTTTTAAGGGAAACATCACACAAACTTTGTCCGGGCCATAACTTTTTTGTCTTTTGACCTACACCTTAGGTACTTGGCATGTGGATGTATCACCATGAACCGGTGTGCAGTGTACAATAGTGACCTTCATGTGATCTTGACCTTTGACCTGAACATCAGATTTATGCGCTTTTTTAAGGGAAACTGTCTGGACCAAAACTTTTTTGTATTTCGAGTCAGGCTTTAGCTATTTGGCATGTGGATGTATCACCATGAGCCGGTGTGTAGTGTACCATTGTGACCTTTATGTGACCTTGACCTTTGTCTGAAGGTCAGATTTGTGCTTTTTTCAAGGAACCTTTGTCCGGTCCAAAACTTTTGGCATGTGGATGTATCACCATGAACCGGTGTGCATTGTACCATAGTGACCTTCATGTGACCTTGACCTTTGACCTGAAGGTCAGATTTATGCACTTTTTTAAGGGAAACTGTCTGGACCAGAACTTTTTTGTATTTCGAGTCAGGCTTTAGATATTTGGCATGTGGATGTATCACCATGAGCCGGTGTGTAGCGTATCGTGTTGACCTTCATGTGACCTTGACCTTTGATCTGAAGGTCAGATTTGTGCTTCGGGGAAACTTTGTCTGGACCAAAACTTGTTTGTCTTTTGAGCCAGGCCTTAGATATTTGGCACGTGGATGTATCACCATGAGCCGGTGTGTGGCATACCATTGTGACCTTGACCTCAAGGTCAAATTTATGTACTTCAAATAGGGAGTAATTGTCCAGACCAGAATTTTTTGGTTTTTTGACCTAGGACTTGGTTATTTGAGATGTGGATGTGTCACCATGAGACTGCAAAAAGTGAAAATTTTCAAAATATTTCAACAAAACCATATCATGTGACCCCTCATTGGAACGAGCTCATTGAGCTCGTTCCAGTGAGGGGTCACATGATATGGTTTTGTTGAAATTTTTTGAAAAATTTGAAAAAATTATATTTAAAATAATAAATTTTGAAATCGTCTGCGTTGGGTAAAGGGTTAAGGAATTGATGGAGAATTATTCACTTGTGATCACGATATAGCTATAGATATTGCAAGTGATCTTGAATACTGATAAATAATAACAATAATTAATAATAATGTGATAAGTATGCATGCTTTACATGTGATTTTATGTGCAATGATTTAGAATGTTATAATAATTGAATAACCTACATGTACTATGTTCAATGCTATGTCGCTAAGGAGTCTAAAATAAAATGATTTTTTGAAAAACTTGTTTTTCATGCATTGTAGTGACATTAAGGTTATAGGAATAATAATTAACACTCCAGCAATCTCAGTTAGATCAATTAACACTTCATCAAACTATTGTTGATAAAGTGGTAATTGGTATTGTGGTAACAGGTATTTTGGTAATTGGTTTAGAAGGAATTAGTATTTTGGGAATTGTTATAAAGGTACCGGTAAGCTACCTTCTCATCTGCAGGTGTGTGTAGGACGAGTACTGTTAATGTCATATTATTTTTTTTTTGAGGGAGAGGAGGGGGGGGGGGGACCTGATTTCCACCAGGGACAGATATTTACGGGGGAGGAAAAGTGTATTGCTGGAGGAGAGGGAACTCCGCGTCCCATCACCTCCCATCTAGAGGGGAATGGGTGTGGGAGTTAATTCTGGTTTTCCTCCACGTCGAAGCTCACACATATCCTGGGACAGCAAAATCGCATTTGGGACATACAGTGCTGGAGAAAAAGTTGCAAGTTTGGAAGTTAACATCAGAATTACCCGACATCCTCCAACAGTACCAGCTTGTACAACGTTTTGCGTAATTAATGGTTTACATTCCACTGTGAACACTAACATTTCAACCCCAAATATCAAACCCCTTAGGTGGGGGCAGTTCCCATAACTTTACTAGGCCCCTTTTGGGTCGCTAAATGCTGGGCATAAAGTGCAAAGTGGGTGCTTTCATGTTAAGGGTTGCTTCTCCCTTAAACGATAATATTAGTGTAAAGCAGGAGTGTAATTCCACTGTGCATGATGTATTTCACTCACACTTCTGTGTCAGAGTCTAGACAAGCTGCCAAAAAAAAATTCCAGGGGCCTTGTATGTTTGCATTTTTAGCTCACATGACTGAAAGTCAGGATGAGCTACAGTGACCACTCACTGGTAGTCGTTCGTGAACATGGTGTTTGCACCAGCTCCTCCTAAACCGCTGAACCAATTTTAGTTAACTTTGAGGGGATTGATTGTTCTGACATCGCATTTTGTTTTTGTTCAAATCAGTGTGCCCAGCCCCATAGGGAGGGGGTGGGGGAAAATGCTCCAAAATTTGTTTTGAAAATCTTCTCATGAACCAGTGGGTACTATGACTTGATATTTGGTATGGAGCATCCTTTTGAGGTGTAGAGTCAGGTTTGTTCAAACGAAGTTCATGGAGCAATATTTGCCTTAGTTTAAACATATTTTATTTGCAAATTTTCTTACAACAAATCAGATCGGAAGACAAGTGCTTAACACTTAGCAATCCCTCCTTTCCGTTTCGGTATCCGGACAAAATACCCTCAGACAAAATACCCTTAGGACATAATACCCTAAAAAAAATACCCTTAGGACATAATACCCTCAATGGGTAGGACAAAATACCCTCGGACAAAATACCCTCAGACCAAATGTATATAAAGTTGGATTTTTGGTGTTGGGGGGGGGGGGGGTGGGAGGGGGGGGGGGGGGGGCTAATTTCATCTAAATCTAAGGCACTAGCCGGTGTTTTGTTTGAAATAACAAGTACCAATATTTTTAATTTTTTTTATTAACCCTTTACCTAATGTAACGGCAAAAACCGGCCAGCGCTATTCTCAAAAATCGCCAATTAATTTTCACTGCTTTTTCATTTTTTGTCTCAAAAAACATAGGTTATGACCCCTCGGTGGAACGAGCTCGTTCCAACGAGGGGTCATAACCTATGTTTTTGAGGCAAAAAATTAGTTATTCAAGAATTATTTTTGCAAGTGTCGTCTGCTTTTCAGGTTAGGTAAAGGGTTAAACTAAATAGATATGAAGCACAATACCAATGGCAGATGGCAATTGAATATGAAGCACAATATAAATGGCAGATAGCACAGAACATGAAACAAATATGAGGGTATTTTGTCCGAGGGTATTTTGTCCTACCCATTGAGGGTATTATGTCCTAAGGGTATTTTTTTGAGGGTATTATGTCCTAAGGGTATTTTGTCCGAGGGTATTTTATCCTACAATCTCCGTTTCATATAACATAAATATAAACTAGCGCTGCAAAAACAATAATAAATATAAAATTCAGATACAAGTTTGCTAAAATGAAGCCACTTGCTTCATATTTGGGCATTTTTTTTAACTTAGGGCATTATGAGGAATAAGCTTTAAAAATCTTCTTCAAAACCACCAGTCAGAATCTTTTATTGTTTGGTATAGCATCCTTAGGGTGGTTAGATCTCATTTTGTTCAAACCAAGTCCCTGCGTTAATATTTGGGCTCCATATTAGAGCCCGAATTTTAACTTAGTCCAATATGAAGAATAATCTTTAAAAATCTGCTTGTTCAGATACAATCATAATCTTTTGGTGTTTGGTATACAGTATCCTTAGAGGGTTCAGATTCAATTTGTTCAAATAAAGTCCCTGGGTTGATATTTGTGTTCCCTAGGGGGGGGGGGGGGGGGGGGGGGGGGGGGGGGGGTTATGGGGCAAATTTTAACATAGTACAAAATTTGTAATATTTTCAAATCTTCTCCAGAACCACCAGTCAGAATCTTTTGATATTTGGTATACAACATCCTTCAAGTTTGTTCAAGTTAAGTCCCTAGGTAGATATTTGGACTCCCTAGTTTTGCATTACTGAAAAACTTGGCATTATGTCTATGGTAGCATCCCAATACTAGAAAAAAAATCATCTAGCATGGACAACAGACTTATAAATAATTAAATAACTTCATTCCTCTGTAGTGTTAACTAGCCATAGATGCTAATTAAATCCTTCTATATTCAAGTATGGTCAGGTTAGCACCTCGGACCTCAGGCCCCATGGGACCTCTTGTTCACAATGCAATTTCCTTGCGATCCTGATAGATAGATGGCCATCCTTAAAGTTGCTATTGGCAAACAAACTTCCTCTCCAGAACATGAGGTTTCTCTTACCTGAACTTAACAATGTTTGAGATATTTTAGTTTAAACAGTATTTATTGCAAAAAAAAACAAACGATAACAGATAAATTGCAAACATTAATGTGAATTCGGCAGTAAGCTGAAAGCTTATACAAGGCCGTTTCCACCAACACAAGATCACAAAGAATCATCGATGACAATAGCAGGTATGAGTATCAAGTACAAACAGTGTTTATCTGCATTATACAAGCGTTTGAAAAGCGACAGTAACTAATCTTGTATGGAAACAGTCAGGGATGGGTTGAGCTGCAAGAAAAGTTGGAAAGTGCGGGGTGGATGCATTCATTGCGGAGAGTTATTTATTTGTGTCTAAAGTCACACACTTATGCGAAATGACTAAGCGTGACGTAAGATAGAAGTATAATCAAGGTAACTCCAATTATTTGCCACCCAAGACGCCCATTTGGAGGACTTTCACCCAAGCATTGATAACAGAGTCACGGTTGATTAGTAGGGCTTCGCCTGTTTACCACTATAAACAAGTGTAGCTTAATATACAGGCATTCCCACGGAGATCATCTTGATATTAATTGTAGGTTAGTATTTATTATAGTAAGTATATAAAATGGGCTAGTACTACATTGGGTTAATTAATGAATCGATTACTTGATAAAATAAAGTCGTGTACCACTTCAAAGATAAGGCGGTTGTCGTCATTACTCAGAAATTCTGAACCGAATAGAAGTGTAGAGGAGTCCGCTCCAAACGGAAGGTAACTCCAATTATTTGCCACCCAAGACGACCATTTGGACGACTTACACCCAAGCATTGATAACAGAGTCACGGTTGATCAGTAGGTCTTCACCTGTTTACTACTATAAACAAGTGTAGCTTAGTATACAGGCATTCCCATGGAGATCATCTTGATATTAATTGTAGGTTAGTATTTATTATAGTAAGTATATAAAATGGGCTAGTACTCCCTAGTTTTGCTTTACTGAAAACCTTGGCATTATGTCTGTGGTAGCATCCCAATACTAGAAAAAAAATCATCTAGCATGGACAACAGACTTATAAATAATTAAATAACTTCATTCCTCTGTAGTGTTAACTAGCCATAGATGCTAATTAAATCCTTCTATATTCAAGTATGGTCAGGTTAGCACCTCACACCTCAGGCCCCATGGGACCTCTTGTTCACAATGCAATTTCCTTGCGGTCCTGATAGATAGATGGTCATCCTTAAAGTTGCTATTGGCAAACAAACTTCCTCTCCAGAACATGAGGTTTCTCTTACCTGAACTTAACAATGTTGGAGATATTTTGATGCTTGTGTTGAGAATTCGTTTGGGTCCCAAAATATTTTGGTACTTTGGTATGTATAATTGATATGAAAACCAAAAATATTGATTAGAGGCTTGATTACTTCAGTACCATGAGTTAACAAGAACATCTCTTCACAACATTGTCAAATGTCCCATCCACCATAGCAAGGCATCCACGAATGCCAGTACCTCAAATGTTGGCCTTGAATTTTCCATCCAATTGTGTCCTATCCAGAAATGCAAAATAATTCAAAAACTGGGAGGATGCTGTGGCCGTTTGGTCATTTGTGAGTCAGTTCAGGACCAAACAGAAGGTTTGGGCAGCAAAAAAGTAAGCATGTGTTCTACATCATACCACCATCCTCTGTATAGGTGTCAAAAACAGATGGCCTCTCTACGACATTATTCTGTAAGTTCAACCAGGAAGGAGCCCATATTGGCTGGTTTTCTGATTGGTGGATAATTTAACCCTTAGAAGCCGAGAGTCAAGTTTTCTTGCCTGTGATGTAATACGGCAGGTAATATGGCTGTGACGGTTCGGCTATCTTTGGGCTGGAGGAGAATTAAACACAGCAGATGCTTCTAGTCAACTGTTGTCTGCCTGAATAGGCAGACAACACTTGACTAGAAACACCTGCTTTACTCTAAGTTTTTCGTTGTATGTCATGTTTAATAAATTCATTCTGATTCCCCGGCTTCTAAGAGTTAAGTGGTTGTAGTAGGCTGAGCTGAGTCGTAAACTAATAATAATTAATTATATATTTTCTTGGAATTCCACTCCATCTCTGAAAATCCTAACAATGTTGATTATGTGAGTCAAGTAATTTTGGAAAGTTTTCTCAAGAAAGAACCATCAGTGGATTATTATAAATGTTTATAATTTATTTTGCACATCACCTCAATCAAGAACTCTCATATATTTGGTATTGTTGATCTAAAACCTATCTCATACACCTTGATAACCCATGTACAGCCTTGGTCTTGGAAAGGACATAGATTTTGGACATCAAGCAGAACGCCAGAAAGCTCACATGAATCCATAGAAAATGTTTTCTTGATGTCCCACTTCAAATCACAATGCAACTTGCAATGGAGGTTATCAGTTTCTATCATTTTCACTTTGAGTTATTCCCTTCAATGGTGCAGACATCGTGATGTCCATATTAACTTCATGAAAAGTGCAGGATCAAAAAAGTTAGTGTGGCCTAGGAAGACAGATGAATGCCATGTCAAGGAAACTGACATTCTTTGTTTGACAAATTCACCTTTATTAGAATCGAGCTCAGGTCGGAACTATTTATTAAATGCTTGTTCTATGTAATCCCCATCTGCAGCAACACTAAACCATGTGGAAAATGAAAATCTGTTCTGCACATATGGGAAATTGTTGACAGACTATTTTGAAATGGAAGCGAAATTTCACTGGAATTTTCTACAAACCGTGCAATGCAATTACAATTTGCATCGCTAGTGAAAGCTGAAAAACGTCCCCTGAGTTCCAATGTGTTCTGTGTGGCAGTAGGCACATAGAACACACTGGAACTCAGGGGATGAAATAGTAACACAGTTTCCTCTGGCATATTTGGTTGGGCGATAAAATATGTTCTTTTTGTTGATAGTTGTCAAATGAATTGCTGAGTATCGTAATAATTGTTTTTATAGATGTGAAGGCATGTAAACATAGAACAACACACGCATGTGAATGGGTTAATCGATATGGCACTTGTGTGGCCTCTTGAATATCGAGGGATATTCCTCGATATCCATCGCATCGATGGATATCGAAAAATATCTTTTAGATAATTTGCAATCATTCACAGACTAGCATATAATAAAAGGGAATATTCACATTGTATGCCTTCCAATATGTTCAAATATCTGAGTCTCAACTAATAAAATCGAAAAATTTGAGGATTTTGATGTAAAATGGGATGTTTTTGGTAATACAGTGGAGCCCACTTAAATGGATATCTCTTAATTGTATATCCCTGTTAATTAAATATAATTTTAAAACACAAAACCATTTACCATACCTTCAGTACAAATTTGATCTGTTAATTGCATATGGGTTGTAGAGTAAACTCCTGTTATTTGTATATAATTTTTTGTAATATGTCGAAAAAATTACTGCGACACGCACCAAACTTCCTTTATTTATTAACCTTTTTGGCCTCACTACATCCAATACAGGCCTTTATTCTATTATATCTTGTTTGACAGAGCTCTATGAGCTCTGTCAAACAAGATATAATAGAATAAATGCTCAATTTACCTCCAGAACACAGGAAACTGAACAAATTCCTGTTAATTGTATTCTCCTGTTAATTGAATAATTTTCACTGGAAAAATGGGTTTTCAATTAAGAGGATTCTACTGTAATGCCATATATATATGATCATATATATATGATCTGTTTTTAAGGGGAAAACACCAATAAATAAATAAATAAATAAGGGAAGCATGGTGGCTCAGTGGTTACGGCATTGGAGTTCAAACTGAAAGGTCCACAGTTCATTCCCCCCCGGGGTTAGCTGCATTGGATCCTTGAGCAAGGCTCTTAATCCCAATTGCCTTTGTGGGGGCATGGTGGCACTGTGTACCAGAGTGTACTGCACATTAGAGGTACAAATTTTTTTCGACCAATGCTGAACCTGCTTGTGTGGAGCATATTGGGGAGTCTTGAGAGTTGCTCACCGCTGCTCAGTTGTTATACCCCCACTTTCGAAGAATGGAGGGGTATACTGGATTGCATGCATCAGTCCGTCTGTGCATCAGAGCATCTGTCCGTCCGTGTGTGAGTCCGTCTGAAAAATATTCATAACTTTCATAACTTAAGTAAATTATTATGGAACTTGTTTTCTATAATATTTGGTCATAGGTATGCCCACACTAGGCAGTACACCATGTGGGGGTATGCACCAGACGACAGTCCAGTTCTTGTTGTCTCTGGATACTCAGGCTTCCTCTAACCATAAAACTATCAGGTGACCCTGGCTGTTGAAAGTGTCATTTAACAACACCCCCTCTCCCCTATCCACACAAAATCTGTGTTTAAACTCAGCTGTAAATAATACAACTTTCACTAAATTTGACTCAGCAGAATTGTGTATATTTTCCAGTCCAAAATAATGTCTTCTCAAGTATCCGATTGTTATGAACATCCAGTTTGAGAAAAATGCTTACAGCTTTTTATGAGATGAAAATATTAACATGTCTTAATTTAAACATGTTTCCCTTATTACTGTATTGTATTTAGGGCTGTCACGATTAATCAATTAATTGATTGTTGATCGGTCACGGCGAAATCGATTAGTATTTTTCGTTGTCGAATAATCAGTAAATTATATCCCGTTTTAGACGTTTAATAATTAAAAGAAAATATGTTGAAAAGACTATTGTTTCTAAAGGTAAAGAGTTAAGAACATCGATGTTAAACCCCAAGAAGCTATTGGAAGCATTTGTCTTTCAGGTACATTCATCAAAGCTTTGATGTTCTGAACTTTTGAACTGTCAGTGTAATAATCAAGACCGGTCGGCAGTTGCGAAGTTCGCAACTGCCGACCGGTCTTGATTATTACACTGACGGTTCAAAAGTTCAGAACATCAAAGCTTTGAATGTAACTAAAAGAGGATCGTCTTCATTGTTCACTTGAGGTAGGTCAACTGATTTCAACTTCATTTTTATCGACTTCAAAGAGTAGAAGATGGGGGTCATCTAGGTACGATCAATCGATTATCATTGATTATTTGCGACGATTAATCGATTCCTAAATTAAAAAATCGTGACAGCCCTAATTGTATTTATCCTTTTACCTAAAATAAAAAGCAGACAACACTTGCAAACAAATTTCTTGAATAACTAATTTTGTTTCATTTTTTGTCTCAAAAACATAGATTATAACCCCCCTCATTGGAACAAGCTCAACGAGAGGGTCATAACCTATGTTTTTGAGACAAAAAATTAAAATATAATGAAAATTACTTGGCGATTTTTTAGAATAGCACTGGCCGGTTTTGTCTGTTATGTTCGGTAAAGGGTTAAAGGCAACAATTACTTAATATCATTACTCCATCAGAAATTATCAATGAAAGAAGGTGGTAGTATACAGTAAAACCTGTCTTGAGAGACCACTGTCTTGAGAGACCACCTGTCTTGAGAGACCACATCTGCCAGGGACCGATTGGTTTTACTCTATAATGGACCTGCTATGGGAGACCACCTGTCTTGAGAGACCACCTGTCTTGAGAGACCACTGTGACCTGGTACCAACTTGTATTTTTATGCCATAATGGACCTGTCTTGAGAGACCGCCCCTTTGAAGACTGAAACCATGACAAAAATTTTTTACCTGTTCTGAAATTGGAAAATCCATTGTGGTTATACTGACATAGTTATTAAAAGCTCTTAATTGGGTTTCAATTGCTATTCAGTTACAAAACTCATTAAAGATTGAGATGTTTATATAAGACTCCTGTGAAAAGATTAGGATTATTGCTGAATAAACAATTTCCTACATACCTGAAATGTGACAGATAGGATTATAAAAATAAATTTGTGTTGAAAATCTTCAATGAAGATTTTCAACACTAATTTATTTTTACAATTTTTATGACAGTCCATTTCAATTTGTCACAAAAACTTCATAAAAAGAACAACTACAAAGTAATTACAAAAATCCATTCTTCTCTATTTCTGAATTTTGTGGTTGGTTATTCACTGACTTGAGAAAACCTGAAACCTGTTATGAGAGACCACCTGTCTTGAGAGACCACTTTTGTGTGGCCCAAAGGGCGATCTCTCAAGACAGGTTCTACTGTATGTGAATGTTACCAGCAAGGTGAAGATGTTCTTTTTCATATATGAACTAACAAATTGTGATTATGTGTCTAAAATGTTTTTTATGTGGCTAAAATAGTTTATGTTGCTAAAAAGTGACAAAAAGTGTGTATTGTATTTTCAGGGATTTTGTGTTAGGGTAAGGGTTAGAGTTAGGGTTTGAGTCAGTAAGCTGAAAGGGTTAGAGTTTGCTACCACCCAGAAATTAGAGTTAAAAAATACCTTTTAGGGGTTGTCCATGCATTTTAAATTCCCCAAATATTTTAGCCACATAAACCTGATTTGTAGGATAGTCTCAGGGACTGAAACATCAGGACCTGGCTCTTAAATCTCAGAAATAGGCTTCTCAGATGGCGCGTAACTTCTCAGATCATATTTTGATATTCTTTCGATGGATAATCGATAGAGACACTCTTACATGTATTATATATATGATTTTCATTTATCACTGTTGTAGAGTGCTTAAGTTAATACTTCAAGTCTTAATTACCAAGCATTAATCTTCACTGTGGTTTCTGATCAAGTCTTGTCTGCCTAAATAGGCAGCCAATACTTGATCAGAAACCACAGTGAAGATTAATGTTTGCTATAGTGTACTAAATGAAAATGATGAGAGCTATTACATACTTGCTGTGTGTGTTACAAACAGTAGTGTGACTCCGTAAATTGAAATCTGGCGTATGAATTGAAAAAATAGGCTCCGAGGCTAGAGCGTATTTTAAATAGTCCTGATCGGTCCCTGTAGTCTATCCATCTGTCTGTCCTTCCTTTTTGTTTTGTAACTCAGGCATCAGTTGTCACATGTTGATGTCCTTTGGGATGATGATAGACTACTATGGGGGAGAACAGACTCACATATTGCAGGTTTTGTCTGTGAATACAGACCAAGTTATGGCCCTTGTTACACTTATAAAACTTTCCGTGCAAACATTTTGCATTATAGCTTGGGCATCGGTTATTGGATTTTCGTGAACTTTGGTGTGGTGATAGACCATTCTGGGAGAAAGGATATCCTCATATTGCAGGTTACATCCATACCAAAGTTATGCTCCTTTTTAGACTTAGAAAAAATGTCCATGTCAAGTTTTTCGTTTGTTTTTTGTCTTTGGGAATAATTTTTAGCTCAACTTTGGTGAAGCCAAATTTGAGCTTTTGTCATGGCCCGTCGTCCGTCTGTCCGCCTGTCTGTACGTCAACAATTGGATACGGCTCGGGCTAGAGACCGTATTTATGAACTGATCTTTATGAAACTTCGTGGGTACCTTTGTTATGACCGTGGGACGAGAACGAGTGTTTTTGGGTACGGTCCAAAATTCAAGATGGCTGCCAGCTGCCTTTTTGTACCGATGATGCCGAAATCTGTTTTTTGTACAGAACTTCCATATGAAAGCTCTGATTTGAATAATTTTTTGTATGAATGCTTAGTACCATGGGATACATCACATATAATACAGGTTTTTTTCTCGTGCGTAAATTGTGTAAATTAGACTAATTTTGATGTTTTTTGGTGTTACTTTCAGCACTGTAAGAGCAAATGCCAATACGGCTCAGGCTAGAGGCCGTATTTATGAACCGATCTTTACAAAACTTCTTGGGTACCTTTGGTGTCACCGTGGGACGAGAACGAGTGTTTTGGGGTCCGGTCCGAAATTCAAGATGGCCGATGGCAGACATTTTGTACAAAATTAGGTGCAATCAGATTTTTGCACTGAACTTCCATATGAAAGCGCTGATTTGAATAATTTTTTGTGTGAATGTTTAGTACCATGGGATACATCACATATAATAAGGGTTTTTTTCTCGTGCAGAAATTATGCAAATTAGATGAACTTTGATTTTTTCAGTGCGACTTACACACAGTAAGTACACGTCAATACGGCTCGGGCTAGAGTCTGTATTTATGAACTGATCTTCACAAAATGTCTTGGGTACCTTTGTTATCACCTTGGGACGAGAACAAGTGTTTCTGGGTGCGGTCTAAAATTCAAGATGGCTGCCAGTGGCCATTTTGTACCGAAATTAGGTCTAATCATTTTTTTGTGCACAACTTCTATACGGCTCAGACTAGAGGCCATATTTATGAATCAATCTTTACGAAACTTCTTGGGTACCTTTGTTATCACCGTGGGATGAGAGTGAGTGTTTTTGGGTGTGGTCCGAAATTCAAGATGGCCACCAGCAGCCATTTTGTACCAAAATTAGTGAAATCAGTCTTTTGTCCAGAACTTCTGTATGAAAGTTCTGATTTGAATAAATTTTTGTATGAATGTTTAGTAACAAGGAATACATCAGATATTTTAAGGGTTTTTTTTCATGCAGAAATTATGCAAATTAGATCAACTTTGATTTATTCAGTGCTACTTACACAATGTAAGCACACATGTCAATACGGCTCAAGGTAGAGGCTGTATTTATAAACCGATCTTCACAAAACTTCTTGGGTATCTTTGTTATCACTTTGGGATGAGAATGAGTGTTTCTGGGTGCTGTCCAAAATTCAAGATGGCTGCCAGTGGCCATTTTGTACCGAAATTAGGTCTAATCAGTTTTTTGTACACAACTTCTATACGGCTCAGGCTAGAGGCCGTATTTATGAACCGATCTTTACGAAACTTCTTGGGTACCTTTGTTATTACAGTGGGATGAGAACGGGTGTTTTTGGGTGTGGTCCGAAATTCAAGATGGCCACCAGCAGCCATTTTGTACCAAAATTAGTGCAATCAGTCTTTTGTACAGAACTTCTGTATGAAAGTTCTGACTTGAATAAATTTTTGTATGAATGTTTAGTAAAATGGAATACATCACATACAGTACGGGTTTTTTTCTCGTGCAGAAATTATGCAAATTAGATGAATTTTGATTTATTTAGTGCCACTTATACACTGTAAGTGCACATGTCAATAAAGCCCGAGCTAGAGGCTGTATTTATCAACCGATCTTCACGAAACGTTTTGGGTACCTTTGTTATCACCTTGGGATGAGAACAAGTGTTTCTGAGTGCGGTCGAAAATTCATGATAGCTGCCAGTGGCCATTTTGTACCGAAATTAGGTCCAATCAGTTTTTTGTCACAACTTCTATACGACTCATATTTATGAACTGATCTTCACAAAACTTCTTGGGTACCTTTGTTTTCACCTTGGGACAGGAATGAGTGTGTTTTGGGGTACCTTTGTTATCACTGTGCTATGAGAACAAATATTTTGGGGTTCAATCAGACCCACTCTGGGACTCAAAGATTTCTTTTCTAGTTTAGCATCTGACTGTCACCCACCTTTACAATACTTTACCTATACATTTGTTACAGGCTACGGTCAGTATTTATGTACAGACCGTTACAATACTTTATATATACACCTTTGTTATCAGGTCATTACCTAGATGTTTGTCATTGCTGTGTCACATACTATACATGTACATGTCTTGACAAGTTGAGCTACAGTCTCATTGATACTTTCATTTCAAATTTTTCAAAAAATTTCAACAAAACCATATCATGTGACCCCTCATTGGAATGAGCTCGATGAGCTCGTTCCAACGAGGGGTCACATGATAGGGTTTTGTTGAAATTTTTTGAAAAATAATATTTTTTCAACTGCTTAATTTGCATATTACGCAGGCGGATGCGGGCGATTCGTTGGGTAAAGGGTTAAACAGGCAGGGTCACATTGTGTCAGATATTGTTATGGGTAAAGGAAGCTGGAGTACCTAGAGAAAACCACCGAACAGCGGGAGCAACTGTTAGATTCCCCAACAAACTAACTCTCAGGGTTAGCCGTTGAAGGCAAGTGCACCATCGGCGTGATGTAAACGCCTTAGTACACAGCTCCACCATACTCCCACATGCATAATCAGGATTAGGTGTCTTGCCCAAGGCTTATCATTGGTCAAGATCAAATCATCAACCTTTTGGTTTGAAGTCCAATGCTCTAACCACTAAGCCGTGGTGGTGCTCCTCATTAACCCATAATTCTCACTAAGCCGTGGTGGTGCTCCTCATTAACCCATAATTCTCACTAAGCCGTGGTGGTGCTCCTCATTGACCCATAATTCTCACTAAGCCGTGGTGGTGCTCCTCCTTGACCCATAATTCTGTTTCCCATGTCATTTCAGTACCATCAATTGCATGAGTCAAAATTCATTAGCTGGGAAAGATTAATTGATATTTTCAATGTACAACCTTGGGCTGCACATTAAAAATAGTTGGTCTAGCCCACAAATTCATGGAATAGCCATTTACATTATGGACATATACTGACATATCTTGATGCTGGACTGAAAAAAACTGGTTTGAGGTTCAAGAGGTTTTGTTGGTTTGTTTTATCAACTGCCAGGGTCACATCCTGTCAGACAGTTTTACCAGTGGAAAAAGCTGGAGGACCCAGAGAGAACCACCAAGCAGAAAGTGAGCAACTGTCAGACACCCAACTTACTAACTCTGCACAAGCAGAGATAGAAGTGGTTGATCGCAAATGCCCCCCTCGATGAACAGTATGCCTTGGTACACATTACCACCAGGACCGTATATGGGCAATCAAGTTCAAGTGTCTTGCCCATGGACACAATGTAATTACCACTGGTCAAGATCGTACCATTGACCTCTCGGTTTGATGCCCAATGCACCAACCACTGAGGTACCACACTTCTGTTTCAATGGGGTTAGTTTGTAAATTTTTGATTTCACAAAAATGTTTCTGAATGTTTTTCTCTTTTTTCAGGATCACCGCCAGAACTTACATCCACAACCCAACAACAGAAGATTTCAAACGGTAATATAGTTTGCTCAGTATATTCTTTTACATTTGTTTTTAGCTCACCTGACTGAAAGTCAGGGGGAGCTTAATTGATCACTTTTTGTCTGTTGTCTAACCGTCGTCCGTCTGGCGTGAACTTTACATTATCGACTACTCCTCATAAACCACATGGCCGAATTGAACCAAATCTGATGTGCATGTTCCTTATCATATGTCAGTTTGTTCAAATAAAGTTGCCACGCCTATGGGGGGCACCACAAGGTGCATTACTCTGATAGCACCCATAAATTGTTTTCCAAAATTAAAAAAATCTTCTCCAGAACCATCAATTAGAATCTTTTGATATTTGGTATATAACAGGGGGGTCAGATTCAAGTTTGTTCAAATCGAGTCCCTGGGTGAATAATTGGGCTCCCTGTAGTAGCCCAAATTTTTACTTAGTGAAATTTGAGGAAATTTCTTTAAAAATCTTCTTCTTCAGATCCAGCAGTCAGAATGCTTTCATATTTGGTATACAAACATCTCTAGGGGGGTCAGATTCAAGTTTGTTCAAATCGGGTTCCTGAGTTTATATTTGGGCTCCCAATGGGAACCTGAATTCTAATGATCTGAGTTAGTATTTGGGCTCGATTGGAGCCCAAAATTTAACTTGGTGCAATTTGAGGAAATTTTTAAAAATCTTTTTCTTTAGATCCACCGGTAAGAAGCCTTTCATGTTTGGTATACAACATCTATAGGGGGGATCAGATTCAAGTTTGTTCAAATCAAGTCCATGGGTTTATTTTTGGGCCCCCTATGGGAGCTTGAATTCTAATGATCTGTTCCTCACTGCACTGGAATGAGACGATCCTCTTGAGTCGTAATCCGAGAATTTTCTGTTGAATGAAATTGTCATGAAATGACTATAAAAGAAATTTATAAATTCAGATACTTAATGAAATATATACAGTTACTTTATATATGCGTTTCTTTTTCCTTTCAGTATACTTGGATCAAACCCTGTATATTACAAGTATTTTTATTCAGTTAGGCCATACAAAGTAGATCGTCTGTTTCTCAGGCCATTATTTGTGAAATTGCATGCGTGCGAGCGTTTTTTTATTTTATTTTTTATTTCAGTAATTACTTCTTTGCCATCAAAAGTTCATGTTCTTGGTTCAAGTTTTAGGCCCCATAATCTACAGAATAGCAAGGGTGGTAGTGTATTTCATCCCTTGAATGCAAGGAGGCTTTGCAATGCTAAAGCATTGCAAAGCCTTCTTGCACTCAAGGGACAAATTCATTAATTTTTTAACTTAGGTAAAATATCAGACATAAACCATTTAATTTTTATTTTTTTTTAAGTTTAAATTGGTTATAAAAAGAGAGCATGCGGCAGCCAAAAGGACCATGCGGGAGGGCCTGAGAAACAGATTTTTTATTTTTTTAGACGTTACCAGTACCAGAAATTTACTCTATAACATGTATGCTATGCATGAACGTCCATTCATCTGTCTGTCCATCCAAGCTTAGCAGAGGTACATTGTGGGCTTTACAATTTAAGGTCAGTGGTAGTTGTGGGGTTGGGATAGTACAGTGGCCACTTGTGGGGTTATTTTTTGCACTGTGGGGTTAATTTTTTGACCTTGTGGGGTTAGGGTTTAACATGGGGAAAACCCCACAAGTAAGAATGTGTAAGAATGTCAATCCATCCGTCCGTCCATCCATCCGTCTCTGTCTGTTTGTCCATACAAACACTTTGGATTGTAATTTCAAAGTCATCAGTTGGATTTCGATCTCCTTTGGTATGATGATAGACCCACATAGGGGGACGGATATGCACAAGGAACGAGTTCCGTCCAAAAATTTTTCCCAGAGTTATGGCCCTTTTTCACTCTTTCGACATAGAAAATGTTTCTGTCCCACACCATTTTTAAGACTGCTTCAAACATGCCTACGGGTCGGGACAGTGGCCCACGCTTTGCCTAGCCCTTGTTGTTTCATATTATTTTATATGCAAGTATTCCATTTTGTATTAAACTCATTAAATGGGCTCCACTACAATTAGCCAAGCATTAGCAACAAGTTGCTTTTGAGCAAATATCTTCTATCTGGTAGCATATATTTTTTTTTTGCAGGTAAAAGTGATAGAAGCTATGGATCAAAAGAGGAAACATTCTCTGATGTTTATGTCGTATTTCTTTGTGTTGTTGCTATTGTTCTTTTTGGAATTTTGTTATGCTGCTGCAGTCGAAGAAAAGGATCTGGTGGAGAAGTTATTCAAAGAGAAGAGAATCAGACAGCTTCTCAGTGTCTTGTCCATCCTCCTGTTATAGGTAAATAATTTTAATGACAGTGTATGCATAGGGCTGTAAAAATTTCATGAATGCATGTTTTGTTTGCATGTTTGTTAAGCAAACCATACCTAGCATAACAGATTTTCCACTGAAGCATAATTATTACAGTCTGAAGGTTAGGTCTAAAAACTAAAAAAGTTAATCTGTTTCTCAGGCTCTCCTACATGGTCAATTTGGCTGCCACATGCTGTCTTTTTATAACCAATATAAACGTAAACTTGAAAAAAAAAGTAAAATTGTTTACGTCTGATATTTTACCCAAGTTAATAAAATTGATAAATTTGACACCCTTGAGTGTAAGAAGGCTTTGCAATGCTTTAGGGATAAAATTCACCACCACCTGTGCTATTCTGTAGATTCTGAGCCCTAACACATAAAACAAACCAAGAACATGAACTTTTGATGGCAAAGACGTAATTACAAAAATAAAAAATAAAATAAAAAAATGCCCACTCACATGCAATTTTAAAACAAATGGCCTGAGAAACAGAAGATCTACTTTGTGGGACCTTAACATTGTTTAGTACATGACTTCCAGTTAAACTCAACATGTGCTCAATTTAACCCTTTACCCAACGTAACGGTCAAAACCGGCCAGCGCTATTCTCAAAAATCGCCAATTAATTTTCATTATTTTTTTCATTTTTTGTCTCAAAAACATAGGTTATGACCCCTCGTTGGAACGAGCTCGTCAAGCTCGTTCCAACGAGGGGTCATAACCTGTTTTTGAGACAAAAAATGAAAAAAATTAGTTATTCAAGAATTATTTTTGCAAGTGTCGTCTGCTTTTCATGTTAGGTAAAGGGTTAAAAAACAACAATATGTGTGATAATATGTGTCTCACTGGCAGTGGATTAAATATTCTGATTCCCCGTTGGAAGCCTGGGAAGTGAAGTAGTGCTTGTTTATGCTGGTACTCTGTTTACTTAGAAAAATTGACTCCCCACTAAACCTATTGCCCCTTGGGTTATCAAACCCAGCCATGTGACTTCGCCATCTAACCCCTTCATTCTTTATTCAGGTACACTCTTTTTCTCAGATCACAAACCAGTTGATAATCAGCAGGTAATAGTTCCAGAAATGAGATACAGATGATATTTTGAGTTCAAACAAGCTTATTTTCCCACTGTATATGTCTATACATGAAATTGAACAATAAATACATGAAAGTGTCAATGACACTGCAGCTTAACTTGACTCAGTGTGTAGTGCTTGATGGAAAGGATAATGCTCAGAGTTTATGAAAGGATTATGAAATAAGATAAGAATTGTGATACAGTGGAGCCCACTTAATTGGATATCTCTTAATTGTATATCCCTGTTAATTGAATATAATTTTCAAACACAAAACCATTTACCATACCTTCAGTACAAATTTGATCTGTTTATTGCATATGGGTTGTAGATTAAACACCTGTTAATTGTATATAAATTTTTGTAATATGTCGAAAAAATTTCTGTGACTCGCACCAAATTCCCCTTATTTATCAACCTTTTTGGCCTCACAACATCCAATACAGGCATTAATTCTATTATATCTTGTTTGACAGAGCTCATAGAGCTCTGTCAAACAAGATATAATAGAATAAATGCTCAGTTTACCCCCAGAATACAGGAAACTGACCAAATCTCTGTTAATTGTATACTCCTGTTAATTGAATAATTTTCACTGGCAAAATGGATATTCAATTAAGAGGATTCTACTGTAATTGAGAATATGTTAAGTTCTGTATCTTACATGCTATATTTTCAACAAGAAATAATTTGAGGTGTAGACTGTACTAAAAATATTGAGGCCTGGGTTGATGTGGCCATCACAGTTAACGTTTGTCAACCAAAATTACCAAGTTAGAATAAAATCATTTCAAAACGAGTTATCCTACCAAGTTTCAATGAAATCCCTTCATAAATGCAACATGTAGACTGTGCTGAAGGAATTTAGGTAACGTTCCTCTGTGACCATCACGGTTGTCCAAACCTGACCAGAATAGGACGTTCCCATCTAAACATTTTATGGAGAGTCATCCTACAAAGTTCCAATGAAATCCCTTCATAAATGTGACCTGTAGACTGTACTAAAGCTTTTTGGGCCTGCATAGCATTCACGGCTGACCGATCGTGACCAAAATGGGACGGTCTTATCCAGATGTGGCTGTTAACTGTATAGTGTACTAAGCGTTGAGTATAAATTGACTGGAACATATAATCTGGAACTTCTTTTAGACAGTGTCATCATAATAGCACCGGCAATGACAGTATGGGAAAAGTACCTCATCGAGGTCATGTGAGATGTTTCATACATGAGAAAAGATGGCTTCATGTACATCTATGTCTGGATGATCTAATTGGTTAGGCATTGATTTTAGTTCAAACACCAAGTCACAGAGAGGTACTAATCTACTAAATAAATAAAGAGTAATCACTTGACAGGACAGGTTACATGAAATAATTCATGAGAGGTGAGGAACGTTGTACAGACATGAGTGTGCAAATGTGCACGAGTGTTATAAGTTATAGTCCTTTGCCTCGAATGAATTATTTCACGTAACCAGTCCAGTCAAGTGATTACTATGTTTATTACTTTTCATTATTAACGATACTTAATTTATTTAACCCTTTACTTAACGTAATGGCCAAAACCGGCCAGCGCTATTCTAATAAATCGCCAATTAATTTTCATTATTTTTTCTTTTTTTGTCTCTAAAACATAGGTTATGACCCCTCATTGGAACGAGCTCATTGAGCTCATTCCAATGAGGGGTCATAACCTATGTTTCTGAGACAAAAAATGAAAATAATAGTTATTCAAGAATATTTTTTTGCAAGTGTCGTCTGCTTTTCATGTTAGGTAAAGGGTAAAAAAAAACAATGAAGTCCCCATTTCACCCACAGCAAAGCATCTTCATTTGCGTGCACGGATACATGGCCCAATTGTTGATTGTATAATTCACTTGTGAAGTTATCGTTTATAATCAAACCCGGAAATCCCAGTAAATCACACTTTGGAAAGTAATAAATTTGGAAAATGCACAAAATGTGCCGTTTGTGAATCGATATACCACTGGGCTAAAGATTGCCCTGATAAGCAAAATTCTTCAAGTGCAAGAAAAACACCATCTCCATCAGTAAATATTACTTTATTTATAAATGATACTCATGAAAATTAAGTATTTTTATACTGTACCAATGACTCAGACTTAGCTGGTGCTAACTCTAAAATATTTAGGGCCAAACACAAATTTTACCCCCCAATCCCTAAAATTTGCATCTAAAACCGAAAATTACATGTCCTATATGGTCCTCCATACTTTTACTCCACTGTGCATGCGCAGTGTCAAGGAGGTCTAGAAATTGGCGCAATTATCTTTCTTTGTTTGGCCCTCAATTCAGTTACATCTGACTGATATCTGTGCTTGTAAATCTCAGCTTAAAGGATGCCAGACACATAATTATGAGAGAAATGGTGGATATAAGGAGGAAATAGAAGGAGTTGAGGAAGAAACAGTGGAAGGAAATGTTCAGGGCTGTAACTTATCATTTTTTTTACGAAATTATTTCATGTTACCTATTTTCAAGGCATGTTGTGGTCATTCTTGCTATGAATGTTCCATTGTTTGATCAGTGTTTCCTCTCTCCCTTTCCTTTATTCCCCCAGCTATTCTCCCATGCTTTTGGCTTATTTTTGTAATGTTTATTACTAAAATGTCTTGGGAGTTTTGGCTTGGAAACAGAATTATTTTCTGTTTTTTTCCCCATGTTTACGTCCTTGGGTGTTTAAGCATTTTGGTCTGCATCTACCATCTGATGTTCTGCAGTTTCTTCTCTGGAAGTCGCTGTTTTGTATCAGATAGTGTTTAAATTGGTAACTGATTTCGGGCCATGTTTACCAGTGCCTGGAGTCATGTTTCCGGTTTGTGTACACTTTTTGTTTATGTTGACAATGGTTACTTCTTATAGTGATTACTTGTCCTCTGCTTAGTTCAGTTCATAGCAAGACACATTAATATTGTCCGTAGGTGTTACATTAATTTTTTGAAATGGTTTTAAAATTTTTGTCCACACTTAGGCTTTTTTGGGATCCATTTGGGCTCATTGTTCCCATTGGGAACTTGGTCTCTTCTGAAAATTTTTTCAAAAATTTTTTTTGGGAAATTATTTTCTGTTGAAATGTTATAATGTATTATATTATATTATGTATATTTGTTTCAAGGGTTAGTGCGAGTAATCTGACTGTGTGTATTTTTTCTTGAAAAAATGTTGTTCAATTGTAATGCAAGGATATCTTCCTCTAATGCTCAGGTTCATTGTGTTTCTTATAGTCGATGTATTCGCACTAATTCTTGCTTTGTGTGTATTGATTGGTATGACAACGTTGGAGACGTGTGTCACGGTATTTTGTTAGCGGTGAGGGGTCCATTATGGTCCTCTCTCCACAGGGTCACTCTATTTTATCAGTTTCTTTTTCAGAATTCATAGTGATGTTTCCGTGATGTCTTCTACAAGTGTGTCTCCGTCGTTGTAATATTAGGGCTAGTTGAAAGTGCTCAAGGTATTACGACAATTGCCGGGAGCTCCCCAGTAGGATCGAAGGCATTGATTGTCCGCTAGTCCGCCCAGTGTCGCGACCATTCATCGAATGGCTCAGCACCTGGGTTCGTCCGTTGCAGTCCAGAGAAGCTGATTGGGTGATGCGAGCACTATAAAACATCGAATATGCACACCCAGCAACGACGGATCCGAGGATAGTACGGAGGAAGCCTGTCAGTCCGATAGCTACCTCGTCCAGGTCCACCCGGACTGTGAGCGAGAGAGGCCCCCTCTCTCTTGCATCAACATCTGCGCCGCGATGTTGTTGTATGTTTGTTCATTAGTCGGAGCTTACAACGTGCACTCCTCCTGCTCGGGACGCTCCGTCGCATGACAGTCCGACGCGGCTGTTATATTGGCTTCCTCATCCTCATCAACACACACGACCGCACCTTGGCTATGTGACCACAGATTTCAAGGGGACGTTCGCATATTATATAAATGCAGGGTTGAACGCCCCAGGTGCTCCTGCTTCGCCGACCAAGGAATACACGTCGACCATGTCACTCCATCTGCTAGCCAAGGACATGAGGCCTTTCCAGTTGGGACGTTCGCATATTATATAAATGCAGGAATGAACGTCCCTGGAGCTTCCAGCGGATAATTACGTAGGACCACGGCTCCACAGGTCTCATTCAGTAACATGAACAAGGTGTTGTTACCGTGATGTCTTCGTAAAGTGTTCTTCCTTCGTCACAGTCAAATGAAGAGTTAGCGGCAAAAGTGCTCATGTAGATACGTCAATTGCCTGGAGTTCCCTAGTAGGATTGATGGCTTTGGCGTGTGCTAGCTCGCCCGGTGTTGCGACCATTCACCGAATGGCTCAGCACCCGGGTTCATCCATTGCAGTCCAGGAAGGAGATTTGGGTGATGCGAGCACTATAAAATACAATGTGCACACCCAGTGACGACGGATACGAGGATGGTATGGAGGAAGCCTATTTGTCCGGTTCCTAGCTCGTCCAGGTCCATCCGGGCTGCGAGCGAGAGAGGTCCTTCTCTCGTACTACAACATCTGGGCCTAGATGTTGTGGTACAAAACGTTCCTCAGTCGGAGCATACGTCCACCGCTCGTGATGCTCCGTTTTATAGGCAGTCCGGAGAGACAGCTCTTTCGGCTTCCTCATCCTCACGGCAGCACACGCGACCGCACCTTGGCTACGTAACCAGTCATATTCAACCAGCATCACCGACCAGGGATTCTACGGCGACGAGGTCACGCCATCCGGTAGCGAAGGATACGAGGCCTTCATACTCCGGACATTCGCATATAAGATAAATGCAGGAGTCAATGTCCAAGGAGCTTCCAGCGGCTAAATCCTGTAAGACCGCAGCTCCACAGGCCTCCGTTATGGACATGCTATCGCAGATAGCACAAAAGTTGAAAAATTTATAGTAATTTATATATTTTTGAAACTTACCAATGACCCAGACTTAGCTGGTGCTAACTCTAAAATATTTAGGGCCAAACGCAAAGTTTACACCCCAATCCCCAAAATTTGCATCTAAAACTGAAAATTACATGTCCTATATGGTCCTCCATACTTTTACTCCACTGCGCATGCGCAGTGTCAAGGAGGTCTCGAAATTGGCGCCAAAAATCATTCTTACAACCAGTGCCTGGTAAGCGTTATGTACTTAGCGGGGAGGTATGAGTTCCCAACTCATGGGAGGGCCATCCCCGTCTGGGTCATTGGTAAGTATAAAAAATATATAAATTACTATAAATTTTTTATCATTTTTATACTGTACCAATGACCCAGACTTAGCTGAATAGTAAACAGGTTGGAGGGCCTAGGACATAAGGAAAATCCAATAGACTCAATTACCTATAACAGACCTATCCCCTCAAGGAGAAAAGGAGAGATAGGCTTACATGTATCTTTCTTATTTGTATCAAAAAAGAAAGACACAACACTATTCTGTAATTGAGCACAATAACATCAATGATCTCTATAAACATCTAGTATAACCCTTTATACTAATATTTTTTAAGGAAAGCCAATAAATACGGGAGTCTAGAGAAATGAGACTCTATATACTCATTTAAAAGTGTTCGAGGATTGTATATTAACGCCCATTTAATCACGTGATATATACAAATGCTTCACACCAATCAACACTTAAAAATATTACACAGATGAGTAAACATAGGCTTTACCCTTAAAATCATCTCGGAACCGACTTGGAATTACTGACTCCAAGGGAGGTATTCCCTTGCTTTACACTATAAAGCAGGTGACCTAAGGAAACACACGCCCCCCCCCCCCCCCCCCCCCCCTTCCCCTTGCCCTGGATCAAATACTCCAGAGCAAAGAGGGCAGCAGGACAGAGTCACTGCCGGAACCGAAAGCTTATACACATATAGTTGCCACTGTTTAGTAGACGACAATCTGAGTAAAAAAAATAACGGACCTAAACAATGCAGATCTGCAGAAAGGACTCAATATTCTCAGATACAAAATCGTGAAAATGGAGGGCTAAGACCAATATGCAGCCCTCATTAGATCTGTAATAGCAACATTATTAGCTTAAGCCCATGATGTAGAAGAACTCTTACTTCATGAGCTTAAAACTAAAGCACAGACTGCTGAATGAAGATATAATCATAAACAGACCTGATAGTAGCTTGAATCCATCTGACCATAGGATGGACCGAAATGTGGAGGAAGCTTCCACGGCATGTCCCACAACAGACACCTGAGTAAATTAATCCACAGTCTTTGTGGAGCTAGAGAAGCTACCAACAGAATTTGCATTGAAATAATTACACTTGAGCAATATCTGCTGAATCAACGGCGCTGGAAGATACGCATATCTCATTGTTCCGTCTCACAAGATCGATAGAGCGTTTACTGCAAACGCTTGAAGATCCAAACATTGTGACACATACGTCTGCAACTGATTGTTGAGATGCATCGCGAATAAGTCGATCACTGGCCGCTCTCCTTGGTAGCAATGTGATTGAATACTCGTTTGTTGAAAGTCCATTCTGGCGGCAACGTGAAGGGAGTCTGCTAATACGTTCAGACGACCCGGAATATGACGGACCGATAGGAGAACTTGATGTTCTAGTACCAACCGAAAGATTCATTCTGTTAACATGAATAACAGGATGGAATGAATGCCTCCATAATTCCGAAAATACGCTAATACCGTCGAGTTGTCGGACAGAATTAGCATATGAGCATTCTGAATAACGTTCATCCAATAACATAGTGCAAGCCAAAATGATATCATTTTTGATGTGTGTGTGCTTGATAAGGAACTACGGAATCAAAAGATCCTGGCACTTCAAATCCGTTGGGCTCAATGAAACGACCCAACCTGTTTGACTGGCATCTGTCAAAACTGTAAAACTTGGATCTGGCAATTGCAGTGGAACTACCTGAGTTAAGCACTGAAAACTTGCCCAAGTCTGAATCTCTTATTCACTTGATTTGACAAGAAAATGTCCGTATCAAGCGAAAGAATCTTCACCCTCCAATTCTGAATTAAAAGAAATTTGGAGAGGACAAATGCGTAACCGCCCCATCGGAATAAAATCGCAGCAGTTCTACACGAACGTATCAGTCTCATGAGATCTCTCGCTGAGACCTTGTCTGAGCGAAGACAATAGCGAGCATAACAACTGAATAATTTCGCTCTGGTTAACGACAGACGAACAAGAATGTAATGTGTCTCGAAGCTCATCCCCTGGTGGGTAAATGACTTGGACGAAACCAGATCCGACTTCTCCTCGTTTACTTATGAAACCGAGACGTCGGATCAATAGAAGCAGAATCTGCTCATTGTTCTGAAGCGTTAACTCATTGCCAATGTTGTCCAGGTAGGCCGACATTACCGCAGACGAATGAGCTCCGAAATGAGTCATTACCGAGTTCGATATTCGAGTGAAAGCCCAGGGGCTAGATTCAGACCGAAACACATTGCTCGGTGCTGATACACAATTCCTATGATCAAGAAGCAAAGATACTTTCTGAATGCCTGATGTACCATGACGTGAAAGTATGCAACTAGAAATCTATGCATGTAGCATAGTCGTACACCCGAATACTCGCTCTGACCAATCGGATGGACTCCATATAGAAACTTGGAGCCATGACCAGCTTGTTATCCAGCTCAGATTATGAGTGGACGGAACGAGCCGTCTGGTTTGGAACCAGAATGGATGGTTGTAGAAACCTGGAAATTCCTAGAGTTCTACGATCTCTATCGCGATCCTTCCAGAAGAGACTGGACTTCTAATGGAAGCGAGCCTCTTTCCTGCGGACTTGACGGAAACTGAGTCCATCTTGGACTTCAAGTTAACGTAAGTTACGTTTGAAGGACAATATAGTCCTACCGAAATCACCCCTCAAAACCAAGGGACGTCCGTAGTCTACTCCCAAAAGGTTGAGAAACTCGATAGTCTTCCACTCACTGGTACATGATAGAGGATAAGACCAATACCTCCTGGTCCTGCAAGGCTAGCGGAAGGAGAAACCATGTCTTCCACGGCCCGCACCTCGCCCCGTCGACCTAGGGGCGTCTGACCAGATGTCTCGGACAGAATTACGGCCCCTACCTGAGTCGCTACCCTGGCGGTCTCTGGAGTAAGACCTAGAGGACGCATAGGAACCTCTATAGGAACTTCCCTCAGCAATATTCGCCCCAGAAGTGTCTGTCCTACTTTCTCCGCTGAATCCGACTATATGGAAGCGGATTTGAATAGCAGAGAGATTAAAGCTTTCTTAGTTATCTGATAATAGATTGCGGAAAGCTTGCTGTTGAAGAGAAACTCTCCGGAGACCGGAGCGACTCTGAGAGAGTTTTTCACCTTACTATCCACACGTGTGGATGTAACCAGGGCCGCGTCACGTCCAACCAACTCCATATTGCCACTAAAGGGCGGAGTTCTATGTGAGGCCCTTGAAAGAATTTATAAGGAGGATATACATCCTGGAATTCTTTTCCTTTGAGACGTAATGATAACGCTCTGGTAAGGTGATCTGCGTATGATAATGTGTCTAAGCTAGCCATATTAGACGATATTGCAACATCATGGTTGGAATTGACATAAGACGACAGTATAGACAACTCTAGGATTAGGCCTGGTTGTCTAGACGCAGAGAAACTCTCGGAATGCCCTGTCCTGCCGTTTCGAATTATTCCATGAATTGATGAAAGGCAGATGTAGAGCAATTGCCGATATGAGACCGGACTTGCCCTATTGGTAGCAAGTTATATATAGCGTCATATAATAGTTCAAATGTCTCAGACATTTCTGGACTGAGACGGAAACAGAGGGACGATGTCCCTGAACCGATTAAAGAAATCTGTGTCCAGTGGCGCTATCAGTCTCTTATTCGGCAACGCAGCATTTTAGTCTGGAGGAACAACGTCAGAAAAATAAAGCCGGATGAACTCCACGGCAATTATGTTGTTCCGAAAGGGAAAATTCAACTATTCCGTATCCCTTTCGCCATCAAGTCGGACCACTTGTAATTCTAGGTCGTCCATGTCTGCACCTGCAGTGGAACGTACCGACCCAACTTCTACGGATAAATCCTGATCCGACAGAGTTTCTGTCGGTTGCTGGGATGCTGCTCTAATTTGTGCTAACTGCAATAGCATGTCTGTAATGGAGGCCTGTGGAGCAGCGGTCTTACAATATTTAGCCGCTGTAAGCTCCTAAGACGCTGACTCCTGCATACTTTTTAATGCGAACGTCCGGAGTATGAAGGCCTTGTATCCTTGGCTATCAGATGGCGTGACCTGGTCGCCGTGAATTCCTGGTCGGGGAGATTGGCTGGATATCACTGGTCACGTAGCCAGTCATGTGTACTGCCGTGAGGATGAGGAAGCCAATAAAGCAGTTTCCCTGGACTGTCCATATCACGGAGCGTCCCGAGCGGTGAACGTATGCACCGACCACAACATCTGTACCCAGATGTTGTTGTACGAGAGAGCGACCTCTCTCGCTCGCAGCCTGTGCGGAGCTGGACGAGCTAGGAACCGGACTAATAGGCTTCCTCCGTACCATCCTCGTATCCATCGTCACTGGGTCTGCACGTTGAATTTATAGTGCTCGCATCACCCAAATCTCCTGGACCGAAACGGACTAACCCGGGTGCCGAGCCATTCGTTGAATGGTCGCTACACTGGGCGAGCTAGCGGACGCCAAAGCCGTCGATCCTACTTGGGACCTCTTAGGCAATTGACATATCTGCATGAGCACTCTTGCCGCTAGCTCTTCATTTGACTGTGATGACGGAAGCACACTTTCGAAGACATCACGGAAACATTACTCTGTTCTTGATCGTCAAAGAGACCTGTGGAGCCGCGGCCTTACGTAAATAGCCGCTGGAAACTCCAGGGACATTCATTCCTGCATTTATATAATATGCTAACGTCCCAACTGGAAAGGCCTCATGTCCTTGGCGAGCGGATGGAGTGACCTAGTTGACATGGAATCCCTGGTCGGCGAAGCAGGAGCTCCCGGGACGTTCCTTCCTGTCTTATATCATATATGAACATCCTCCGGAAATCTGTGGTCACAAAGCCAAGGTGCGGTCTTGTGTGCTGACGTGAGGATGAGGAAGCCTATAGAACAGCCACATCAGACTGTCTATGCGACGGAGCGTCCCGAGCAGGAGGAGTGGACGTATGCTCCGACTATCAAACGAACATACAACAACATCACGGTGCAGATGTTGATGTAAGAGAGAGGAGGCCTCTCTCGCTCGCGGTCCGATTGGACCTGGATGAGCTAGGAACCGGACTAACAGACTTCCTCCATACTATCCTCTGTTCTGTCATCACTGGGTGTGCACATGGTATGTTTATAGTGCTCGCAACATCCGAAATTCCTTCCTGGACCGCAACGGATGAACCTGGGTGCTGACCCATTCAGTGAATGGATGCGACACTGGGCAAGCTAGCAGACGTAGACGTCAATGCTGTCAACCCTACTAGGGGCCTCTTAGGCAATTGCCGTATATCCATGAGCTCTTTAGCCGGTAGCTCTTCATTTGATTGTGATGACGGAAGCACACTCTTGGACAACATCACGGAAACATCACCCTGTTCTTGTTCCTCTGAAAAAGAGAGTGAAAAACTAGAGTGACTCTGCAGAGAGAGGACCGGCATGGTCCTCTCCCCGCTAACAACCTACCTTGACACACGCCTCCAACGTTTGTCATCCCAATTGATACACATTAAACAAGGGTTAGTGCGAGTACATTGACTACAATTAATACAGAAATCATAAGAAACAGAGGAAGATTTTCTCCCATTACAATTTGAACAATAATTTTTCAAAGTGAAAAAAGTAAACAGTCATAGAAATTGCACTAAACCTAGAAAACAAAGATACATAATAAAATAATCCATTATAACATTGCGAAAAAATTTTCAAAAAGAAACAAATTTTTTGAAAATTTTTTTTCAGAAGAGCCCAAGTTCCCAGTGGGAACCTTGAGACCAAATGGATCCCAAAAAAGCCTAAGTGTGGACAAAAATTTTAAATCATTTTGAAAAATTAATGTAACACATATAGACAATATTAATGTATCTTGCTATGAACTAAACTAAGCAGAAGACAAGTAATCACTATCAGAAGTAACTTGTCAACCTAAACAAAAAGTGTAAACAAACCAGAAACATGACTCCAGGCACTGGTAAACATGGCCTGAAATCAGTATCCAATTAAAACAGTATCTGATGCAAAACAGAGACTTCCCAAGAAGAAACTGCAGAGCATCAGATGGTAGATGCAGACCAAACCGCCTGAACACACTAGGGTGAGGACGTAAACATGGGGAAAAAACAGAAAATAATTCTGTTTCCAAGCCAAAACACCCAAGAAATTTTAGTAATAAACATTACAAAAAATAAGCCAAAAGCATGGGAGAATAGGTAGGGGGGAATAAAGGAAGGGGAGAGAGGAAACACTGATCAAACAATGGAACATTCATAGCAAGAATGACAACAACAGGTCCATGCCTCGAAAATAGGCAACATGAAAATAATTTTGTAAAATAATTATAAGTTGCAGCCCTGAACATTTGAATCCACTGTTTTTCCTCTCCTCCTATTACTTCCACTTCATATCCACCATTTCTCATAATTATGCATCAAAATTTGCGTTTGGCCCTAAATATTTTAGAGTTAGCACCAGCTAAGTCTGGGTCATTGGTACAGTAGAAAAATTTATCGCAGCATCCCAGAAACCGACAGCAACTCTGTCGGATCCAGAATTATCCGAGGAAGCTGGGTTGGTACGTTCCGCTGCAGGTTCAGGCACGGACGACCAAGAATTACAAGTGGTCCGACAGGATGGCGAAAGGGATACGGAGGAGTTGTATTTTCCCTTTCGGAACAACATAATTGCCGTAGAGTGCATCCGGCATTATCTTCTGACGTTGTTCCTCCGGACCAAAATGCTGCGTTACCGGATAAGAGACTGATAGTGCCACTGGACTCAGAATTCTTATCGGTTTAGAGACATCGTCCCTCTGTTTCCGACATAGTCCAGGAATGTCTCCTGGACATTTGAACTATTGAATGACGCTATATATAACTTGCTACCTAAACGGGCAGGTCAGGTTTCTTATCGGCAAGTGCTCTACATCTGCCTTTCATCAATTCAAGGAATAATTTGGAAACGGCAGGACAGAGCATTCTGAGAGTGTGCTATATATAACTCGTCTATGTCAATTCCAACCACGATGTTGAAAACGACAATATCGTCTAGCAAGGTTAGCTTGGATGCATTATCGTATGCAGATCACCTTACCAGAGCGTTACGTCTCAAAGGAAAAGAATTCCAGGATGTACATCCTCCTTAAGAGTTCTTTCAAGGGCCTTAGCATTCTCCACGTATAACTCCGCCCTTTTAGTGGCGATATGGAGTTGGTTAGATGTGACGCTGCCCTGGCTACATTCGCGTGTGTGGATAGTAAGGTGAAAAACTCTCTCAGAGTCGCTCCAGTCTCCGGAGAGTTTCTCTTCTACGGCAAGCTTTCCGTATTCTATGATCAGATAACTAAGAAAGCTTCAGACTCTCTACTATTTAAATCCGCTTCCATACAGTCGGATTCAGCGGAGAAAAGTAGGACAGGCACTTCTGGGGCGAATATGTCCAAGGGAAGTTCCTATAGAGGTTCCTATGTGTCCTCTACTTCTTACTCTAGAGACCGTCAGGGTAGCGACTCAGGTAGGGACCGTAATACTGGCCAAGACATCTGGTCAGACGCCCCTCAGGGATTTTTCTAGGTGTATTGTGAATGGGGCCAGGGGCCCATGCATTTGGGAAAATAACCATCTTTTTGGACCCAATTGGGAATCCTGTTGAATCTGTAGAGTTTAGAAAAGTTCACATTTCTTCTACACATCCAAATTAAAAATGAAGAAGTCAGCTTTATTATTTTAAATGGTGGTTTGATAGTTCCTTTATCAGCATAATGAGGCCTACTTTTGCAGTAAATGTTCATACATGTTATGACCAGGTTGATACTGGGTACCAATTGGGAATTTAATGTTAGAAATTGGGAAAAATAATGCCAAAATCTCATTGGGAATGGGGCCTATATTCGGCCCCTGTCGTCACCCAGAAAAATCCCTGCCCCTACATCGACGGGGCGAGGTGCACGCCGTGGAGGACATGGTTTCTCCTTCTGCAAGCCTCGCAGGACCAGGAGGTAATGGTATTATCCTCTATCGTGTTCCAGTGAGCGGAAGACGGTCGAGTTTCTCAATCAATTGGGAGTAGATTACGGACGTCCTTTGGATTCAAGGGGTGATTTCGGTAGGACTAAATTGTCCTTCAAACGAAAACCTCTGTTAACTTAAAGTTTAAGATGGACTCAGCTTCCGTCAAGTCCGCAAGAAGAGGCTCACTTCCATCAAAAGTCCAGTCTCTTCTGGAATGATCGCGATTGAGATCGTAGAAATCCAGGAATTTCCAGATTTCTACAACCATCCTTTTCTGGTTCCAAAACCAGATGGCTCGTTCCGTCCACTCATAAATCTGAGCTGGATAAACAAGCTGATCGTGGCTCCAAGTTTCTATATGGAGACCATCCGATCGGTCAGTGCGAGTATTCGGGTGTATGACTATGCTACATGCATAGATCTCAAGATGCATACTTTCACGTCATGGTACATCAGGCGTTCAGAAAGTATCTTTGCTTCCTCATCATAGGAGTCGTGTATCAGCTCTGAACAGTGTGCTTCGGTCTGAATCTAGCCTTCTGGTCTTTCACTCGAATAATGAACTCGGTAATGACTCATTTCCGAGCTCATTTGTCTACGATAACATCGGCCTACCTGGGCGACATTCTTCAGAGGTACGGCAATGAGTTAACGCTTCAGAACAATGTGCAGAATCTGCTTCAATTGATCCGACGTCTCGGTTTCATAAGTAAATGAGGAGAAGTCGGATCTGGTTTCGTCCAAGTCATTCACCCACCGGGGAATGATCTTCGAGACGCACAGCATTCTCGTTTGTCTGCCATTAACCAGAGCGAAATTAATCAGTTGTTATGCTCGCTATTGTCTTCACTCAGACAAGGTCTCAGCGAGAGATCTCATGAGACTGATACGTTTGTGCGGAGCTGCCGCGATTTTATTCCGATGGGGCGGTTACGCACTTGTCCTCTCCATATTTCTTCTGACCCAGAATTGGAGGGTGAAAATTCTTTCGCTCGATACAGACATCTTCTTGTCAAATCAAGTGAATAAGAGATTCAGACTTGGGCAGGTTTTCAGTGGTTAACTCAGGGAGTTCCACTGCAATTGCCGGATCCGAGTTTTACAGTTTTGACGGATGCCAGACAAACAGGTTGGGACGTATCATTGAGCCCAACGGATTTGAAGTGCCAGGGTCTTTGGGATCCTTAGTTCCTAATCAAGCACATAAACATCAAGAATGATGTCATTTTGGCTTGCGCTACGTTATTGGATGAACGTTATTCAGAATGCTTGCGTCCTAATTCTGTCCGACAATTCAACGGTATTAGCGTATTTTCGGAACCAGGGAGGCACTCATTCCATTCTGTTATTCATGTTAACGTAATGAATCCTTCTGTTTGTACTAGAACATCAAGTTCTCCTGTCAGTCCGTCATATTCCGGGTCGTCTGAACATATTAGCGGACTCCCTTTCATGGAGGGGCCGTTTGTTGCCGTCAGAATGGACTTTCAACAAACGAGTATTCAATCAGATTTGCTACCAAGGAGAGTGGCCAATGATGGACTTATTTGCGATGCATCTCAACAATCAGTTGCAGACGTATGTGTCACCATGTTCGGATCTTCGAGCGTTTGCAGTAGATGCTCTATCGATCTCGTAAGGCGGAATAATAGGATATGTGTATCTTCCAGCGCCATTGATTCAGCAGATATGGCTCAAGCTAAATAATCTCAGTGCAAAATCCTGTTGGTAGCATCTCTATCTCCACAAAGACCGTGGATTAATCTACTCAGGCGTCTGTTGTGGGACATGCCGTGGAAGCTTCCTCCACATTTCGGTCCATTCTATGGTCAGATGGATTCAATTAACTATCAGTACTGCTTATGATAATATCTTCAATCAGCAGTCTGTGTTTAAGATTTAAGCTCATGAAGTAAGAGTTCTTTCTACATCATGGGCTTACGCTAATAGTGTTGCTATTACAGATCTAATGAGGGCTGCATATTAGTTTCAGCCTTCCATGTTCACGAATTTGTACCTTAGAATATTGAGTCCAATTCTGGAGATCTGCATTTTTTAGGTCCGTTATCTGTTGCTCAGAAGAGGACCTTTGTCAGTTCGATTTGGGTCATTAACATTATTGTCATAATGATGTGAATGTGATGTAAATATAGATGATGACTTAAATGTTGTGTATATATAAAGAACTGTGATAACTGTGAATAAATATGTTCATATAAACTTCAGCATCCACTCATCCACTAAACAGTTGCAACTATAGTTATGTGGGCTTTCGGTTCCGGCAGTGACTCTGTCCTGCTGCCCTCTTTGCTCTGGAGTATTTGATCAAGGGGAAGGGGGGGGGGGGGGGGGGGGGTGTTCCCTTAGGTCACCTGCTTTATAGTGTAAAGCAAGGGAATACCTCCCTTGGAGTCAGTAATTTCTGTTGGTACCGGGATAATTTTAAAGTGTAAAGCTAATGTTCACTCATCCTTGTAATATTTTTAAAGTGTAGCTTGGTCACCTGCTTTATAGTGTAAAGCAAGGGAATACCTCCCTTGGAGTCAGTAATTTCTGTTGGTACCGGGATGATTTTAAAGTGTAAAGCTAATGTTTACTCATCCTTGTAATATTTTTAAAGTGTAGCTCGGTGTGAAGCATTTGTATGTCACGTTTCATACGGGCGTTAATATACAACCCTCGGACACTTTTAATGAGTATAAAGAGTCTCATTTCTCTAGACTTTCTTTATTTATTGGCTTTCCTTTAAAAATAATTATCATATCAGGTTATACTGGAGGTTAATAGAGATCATTGATGTTATTGTGCTCAATTACAGAATGGTGTTGTGTCTTTCTCATTTTGATGCAAATGGAAAGATACATGTAAAGCCTATTTCTCCTTTCTCCTCGAGGGGATAATTCTGTTATATGTAGTTGAGCCTATTGGATTTTCTTTATGTCCTTGGCCCTCCAACCTTTTTACTATTCAGCTAAGTCTGGGTCATTGGTACAGTATAAAAATGTTAAAAAATTCATAGTAATTTATGTATTTTTTATACTTACCAATGACCCAGATGGGGATGGCCCTCCCATGAGTTGGGAACTCAAACCTCCCCGCTGAGTACATAACACTTACCAGGCACTGGTTGTAAGAATGATAATTGCGCCAATTTCGAGACCTCCTTGACACTGCGCATGCAGAGTGGAGTAAAAGTACGGAGGACCATATAGGACATGTAATTTTCGGTTTTAGATGCAAATTTTGGGGATTGGGGGTAAAATTTGTGTTTGGCCCTAAATATTTTAGAGTTAGCACCAGCTAAGTCTGGGTCATTGGTAAGTATAAAAAATATATAAATTACTATAAATTTTTTAACTTTTGTTATCAAATCTTTTGGATGTGCCATACTTGACACTGCTTGTACCAAGACTGTTTGTGGTAGACATTGGTTAAATAATAACATTGATCAGTTAAATGATACAGACAAAGAGACAATAACTCAGTCGTAAAGTAACCTAGAGTTTCGGTTTGGTTTTGGTGTATCAGTGTATTCAAAAAATTTAGTTTCAATTCCTGCTACAATTGGCCATACAGATTGTTCAGTACTGACTGAAGTAGTTGATTGCGACATAATGTTATTGCTTACTGTCCTTTTCATAACCCCCCCAATGGTAAAAAAACTCTGGAATAATACAAAATCAAGAAAATATCTTTTAGTTTTCAGCTCCCGATTACGTGTAATATATTTAACTTCGCCGTTGTTACGTTACTGTGATTTTAGCTCGCTCGAAAATTATATGAACGAATTTTTTAATTCTCTATGGGAATTTGTGTGTATTTTCGGAAGAGCGTCCATTTTGCAACAATGCACAAGTGACGTAACTGGGACGGTCCATTTGAGAACAGGTAAAATTTGAATTTTTACGGCTTGCCTTTGCAGAAGGCGTGTTTTGACGAAGTTGGAATATCAGTTAGTCGTGATGATGATTCAGAATAAAACTCAAGTCTTGTTCAAAACGCGTTAGTGAATTAGTGAATAAATAAAATATACATGTAGTCGTGACGTAAATTATTTTATTAATACGTGCCGTACCAGTTTTCCAAATTTGTCATGTCTTGCCGACAACTGCCCTCAGTAGTATGTTGCTACAGACCTCCATTTAGGCTTTGATTGTTTGTGTGACAGTGACACGGGTACAGGTGAAAACAACACCATGTGAAATCCGGGGCCTGTTACTTTCGGTTTGGCACAGGAGTCCAGATTTCTTGGGTTTGGACTGCCCCCTCCGAATATGGCCTAAAAGACCTTGTTTTAATTTTTTACCTTGGCACATCCTTTGAATTCGGACTCCGCTCTGTGAATCCAGGGTGGATAGATTTCAGGGCCGAGGAAAGGGTGGGGTTGGGGGAGGGGTGTTATTGCTTTTAATGTTTAGAAGTCACTGCTAAACAACAAGAAAACCATGAGATAGTTGGGAGGGGGGATATATCCTCTCATTTTTGACTGCTCAATTTTCAACAAATTTATTAGAGAACCTTAGGCTAAATACTCGGTTTCAAAACGAAACACAGAAAAAGGCAGAATTTAAATGAATTAATTTCGCAATCGGAACCTGTGTAGTTCTCGCCACAATCATTTGGTGCCATTTTTGCTTACTCGGTGCCATTTACTCCAGGCACCGTTTTCACATGGTGCCGTTTTCGCTATAACCCGACACAAGTCAAAGTAACCAATTTTCTTTTAAGAAAGTATATAACTAATAGCATGAGAGAATTTGCATCTTCAAATACAACCCTGACGAATATGTATAATCACTAGAAAGTTTATTGGAAAATTGTGGGGGGTGGGGGTGGCATCACAAATACATCACTACCTGATCACGCTCCCCCCCCCCCCAACCCCACCCCCCACCATTTCTCAGCAAGCACCTGATAAATCTTCTGAGGGAGAAATCACTCGGCAAAGTTGATCAGAGAATTTATATAACATTAATCATATTTCGACTTCACTGATTATACCCAGCAGAGGCGTATATAGACCAACGGGCCAACTTTTTTTCCATGGCTGTGGGGAGAGGGGCTGGAAGATTTTGCCCAAAAAGTAGCTACGTGCGTAGCCCTGGTGTGGATGTTCGTGAGCGTGTCTTCTCCTACTGATTAAGGGAACCCTCCCCGGGAACATTTTTAAAAATCTGATCCGCTTGAGGGTTTCTAGAGAACCCAGGCTACCTTTCGAACCTTGTAATTGGAAGAAAAGACGATCGCTTTTGTAGAGGTGCCTGGCTGAATGTGTTCGAGCGGTCTTGTCTGGTATCGGTCAACTGCAATAAAACATTATATGCTTCTCGGGATTCAGCTGGAGTAAATACGTGTAATGTAAGGCCTGTGTGCCCATAGCATTAGAGGATCAAACCCTACATATGGATGAGGCTTTGACACTATATATGTGGGTCGATATACTATTAATAACAGTTGGCTGGCCGCTGATTTGCTGTGGTTCTCAGTTGAGAAGGTTTTGGTTACTCATGTGCTTCCAACTGCCTCCCGATTCCCACGCATCTTTCCTCCCAATACTGAGATGAACTGCTTGAAGACACTCTGTATCCCCATTCTTCACAATCCCTCCAATAAGCATATTAACCATCGCATTTATGTCAGCCACTAACCACGTTCTTTATTCTCCCATCCCACGTCCTCATTATACTACTACCAGTGAATTTTGATCTACAAGATTGAGATTTTGGACTTCCTAATAAAACATATTCCAAGGTCACCACTGCGTCCAAGTTACACATTTGGCTCTCCTTTTCCACCGTCTTTCCCAATTCCCCCTAATCTCCAGTGATCGCGACCTCAGCTTGAACAACAGTGACCACCCCTCCCCTTCCCTTACAGTGGTGCCATTGTCAAGGTACTCTTCAAAGCATGTCTTCTCTTTGTCACGCAGGCCACACAAAGACCTCTTTCTTTTGACCTACTCTCGCCAATTTTGGTTACAATCCCCATGACTCTTTCTCTAACAGTTTTTTTTTTACCTTTCGTTGTCTCTATTTCTGAGTTTGATCCATCGTTTGGATAAATCCCTACAAACTTCTACCAATACTGCAGTTAATTACAACCAAATTTTTAAAAACCCTAATCTATGAATTATTATCTCGACTGTCTAATATTTCTACATACCTGCGTTACTTCCACTAGGTCCAGTGGCGGCTCAAAAGTGTCTCCCCTCTGGATATATTTAGGCAAGGGGCGTCATATATGCCCAAGACCTAAGGTGGGATGCTAATAGAATTATAGATGGCGGCGGGGAGTATCCCCGGGAAAATTGGGAAAAGATTTCAATCCCCGAGGGCTTTTTGGCCACTCAATAAACTGTGTTCCCATTCAGCCTACCACATTTTTCAGTGGGTAGGTAGATAGTGTGACATTTTATATAATAAAATCAATCAGTAACTGGAGCTTTCGGCCACTTGGCCTTACTTGCCACATTCTGTGGACCTAGTGAGGGGACCTGAGAAGTGACATCACAGTCATGTGACCCAATTACGTCATGTTAGATTGTCATGGTAGCCCGCAGAAGTGGCCATCTTGTGATGTCATCTCCATAGTGACACGTGGTCTAAGTGCGCAGTGTGTGCTGTTAGGGTGATAGTATGTCTGTCGGCCATTTTTGTCTGATGGAGGCCGCCATCTTGGTTTCTAAGGTAGCATGTGGTTGCTATGAGCCTGAATGGCCTACACCAAGACAGGGTATGTGCGGAGGGTTTGTTCGTTTAAATAGGAGTAAATCTGATTACCCAGAAAGATCCACCAATCCATCCAAACCACCCAAAACTACTATTTGATACGGATTCCTCACGAATCCTTCTTTTTTCAATAACAGGTACGTTCCTTTGTATAAGAGTAGTTTTACTTTGTAGAATTACCACAAACAAGCCAACAATCCCTCCAAATCACCAAAATGCACCCAAAACAACTGTAACGAACTTGTACTCCCCATCTAGGCTTTTTTAGTAGTAGCACGTAGTGCTATAGGATCGAGAGTATGTTCTATTACATTAAAGTACTGGTCCAGATTTTCCAAGAACCCTATTTTTGTGCTTATTACTGTACTCTAACACTAGCAGCATGTCTAGCCCAAACTAGCTCTAGTTCGTTCCCTCGTCCAAGTCTTATAATCACCAGTGCTTGGTTTCCTATAACATGTATGCAGAGTTATCTTCAGTGTGTATAACGGAAACCTATATGATTCTTAAAGCCACGAATCGATTGAAGAGTTACTGAAAAGTCATTGCTCAAGAGACTCGAATCCCATCGTGCAAATAGAACAATTGCTCGTTCGAGTGCCTCGAACATACTTTCTTTGACTCATTTAGGTATTTGAGGAAAGCCAGTATACAAAATGCCTGACGGAACAGCGTATCACCCCAACAACACGAGCTGTGCATGCGTACTAAGACCACGTATCACTATGAAATGACGCCACAAGATGACCGCTCACGCGGGCTAGCACATCAACCAAACTTGACGTAACTGGGTCACGTAACTAAATTGGCGTAACTGTTTCATGTGACTATGACGTCCTTCCTAGGTTTCCCATTAAGCCCCCCATGTGGTATGATCTCCACATCTAGTACTGATGATGTTACATATATGCACAGTACATCATGCAGGTAGACTTTCAGAAATACAGTTAACATTAGCATCCTGCGTAATGAAGTTTATGTTTTTTTATAATCGTTGATAAAGACGACGTGACCGAAAACCCAAGATATCAATCACTTCTATTTCACGTGGAATGACAGTCCCCCACCTTCCCAACTCTTAATTATAAATTTGATGATTTTTTTTCCCACGGGACGCCTGAAGCTTAAGCGCACACACTGATAATATGGTAAATTTTCTGGATACGATCCTGTCAGACATGCATTCACTGTCATAGCATGAAACATCAGTGATGCAACAAATCCCGAAACCCAAACTAAATGCCAAATGACACTTCACTATTAATTCTATTCTCATATGATACTTGTTAAACATTTATTGGCCTATACAACAGAACCAATTGTCGCAACTGTGAGTAGAGTTTTACGTTGTAATACCATCACGCTGATTGTATCATCAAAATTATTGTGACAGATTTGATGGGCGGCGAAAAGACTGGACATGATCAGTCATTGATGATTGACTTTTTGTGTTAAATCTTCCTTGCCTTTAGCACTGCAAAATCTTCAATCCACAGTGTCCATGTCAAGTCGTTTAATTTCCGATGACTCAATAGCTGTCATCGCACGGCTGCCTAATCTGTCGCGGCACACAGTGGATACTTATATCCACTAGGTTTTTATAAGAATGAGGAACCTCTATTATTAAATATAGATACTCTCAACAGGTATCAGGGAAGTAAAAATTTGAATTAGAGTTACCTGCCTTGATGTAGAGTTACCCGCCTTGAAAGGTTGCACTCGGAAATGATGCAATTGTTACGGAATTTAGTAAAAAGTCTATCGATCTGTGATCGTAAATTCTGACTCCAAGCTTTGTGATTACTGAGAGAACTACGGAGCCCCATCAGTCGCGAAGTCCCATCTGCCCGTGGTGTTTTGTGATTCCTTACCAGATGATATCAGACACAGGCTCTAGATTCTGCGTTCAGGTTGGTTACCTCACGAACTTGTGTTCAGCACAACGAAGACCAGTTTACCAGTTATCTACTATTTTTATTAACAAATAAAACTCAACTACCAATCGTTTTCTCTGGTATAAAGTAAAATTCACAATGTTCAGTCAAAGTTCATACCTTATAGCAACAGTGGCGGCATCCATCTTCCTTCTTGTAGGTAGGTACTTGCTCTTCGGGAGTCCAGAGACAACTTCCCAAACATCCTGGAATCAGTGCTTATATCCACTAGATTTTTTATGCCAAACCCGATCACGCGACTACCGGTCAGCGGAATAGTTAGGGAAAGCTCCCGTGACGTGGCAGTCACCATTGTTAGACGCTTGTACTGCCATGCAGAATGTCGGCAATCTGCATGCAATCTATCGAGTGGTTGTTCCACAAACACATTCTGCCGGGGAATTGTGTGATAGAATTTACAGTTCTGCAACTTTAGCATTATGTGATGCCCGTTTGTTCTGGAAGTGTGATTTATGGGTTGATGACAGCTATGACAGTTCAAATAGTATCAATTCGGAGATTTCCGCCCGTGATATTTATCAACTAAAACTCGACTACCGGCGTTATCTCTGATCAGCTCTTCCACCGAGTGTAGGTCAGTCGGTCGAGTGTAGGTCGGAGTATTTCTTATTAGTTTAGTCAATTCTACGAATGTCAGCTCTGAGGAAAATTAATAGCAATAATATGAGTCCCATTCAAACTAATAGAAAACTGTCCTGTTATTTCTATAATTTCCATGGAAGAGCTATAGCTCTTCTTTCGAGCTTGCTTAACTTCTGTGGGCCAACTTCGCAATACAATCTCTAAAAATAAAACAGCCTTCGGAAAATATATTGTTTCAATAAAGGTTTGAAACATTCTATTGACATCTTGCACTATTGTTAAAAAGAGGGTGATTTGATGACTCTTGGACCTAAAAAATGCAATTTACTTTTTGTGTGTTTTTGCAGGGAATTGCCTGAAAAATGCACGTGACCGGTACTTCCCTTCATGTCAGTTTTTCTCTCTTATTTGTTGCATGACCCCTGTTCTCGGGTGAGAAAAAGTTGTCTGAAGTGCAAAACTTGACAAAGATATTTGAATGGCAAAATTAAAGTGATGCAAGCATATTTTTTCGCCTGAATGTTACAATTGTGGAAAAATATTTAGTTCCGTGATACCTGTAACTTTGTTTCACTCTCGAATTCAAATTCAAAACTTTGGGCATATTGGTCTGCGTCACGCCGCGCATTCCGTGTGGCTTGTAAGTGAAGCTAAGCGCACATGTTTGCAGTTGCGGCAACAGATCTGGGGTCCGATGTGTTATTATACCCCACGCAACAAAGTTGTGGGGGTATAATGTTTTTGACTGGTCCATCCGTCAGTCCGTCAGTCTGCCAGTCCGTAGTCCGTCCTACTTGTTTTCCGGACTTTTTTTCTACACGCTTCCAGCTATTGAGCTGATTTTTGGTATGTGAGTCTAACATGGTGGCCTACAGATCAAATTTGCATTTTGTTCCGCTCCACTGATTTTTACCAAAATTACGGCCCTTGGACTCTGAAAAATTCAGCAAAATTACAGTTTTCCGGACTTTTTTTCTACACGCTTCCAGATATTGAGCTGATTTTTGGTATGTTAGTCCGACATGGTGGCCTACAGATCAAGTTTGCATTTTGTTCCACTCCACTGATTTTTACTGAAATTACAGCCCTTGAACTTTGAAAAGTTCATCAAAATTTCAGTTTTGTAGACTCTTTTCCTACACGCTTCCAGATATTGAGCTGATTTTTGGTATGTTAGTCTAACATGGTGGCCTACAGAACAAGTTTGGGTTTTGTTCCGCTCCACTGATTTTTATACCCCACGCAACAAAATTGCGGGGGTATAATGTTTTTGACTGGTCCGTCCTTCAGTCCGTCAGTCAGTCCTACTTGTTTTCCGGACTTTTTTTCTACACGCTTCCAGATATTGAGCTGATTTTTGGTATGTTAGTCTGACATGGTGGCCTACAGATCAAGTTTGCATTTTGTTCCGCTCCACTGATTTTTACCGAAATTACGGCCCTTGAACTTTGAAAAGTTCATCAAAATTACAGTTTTTCGGACTTTCTTTCTGCACGCTTCTAGATATTGAGCTGATTTTTGGTATGTTAGTCTGACATGGTGGCCTACAGATCAAGTTTGCATTTTGTTCCGCTCCACTAATTTTTACCGAAATTACGGCCCTTGAACTTTGAAAAGTTCATCAAAATTACAGTTTTGCACACTTTTTTCCTACATGCTTCCAGATATTGAGCTGATTTTTTGTATGTTAGTCTAACATGGTGGCCTACAGAACAAGTTTGGGTTTTGTTCCGCTCCACTGATTTTTACCAAAATTATGGCCCCATAGACTTTGAAAAGTTCATCAAAATTACAGTTTTCTGGCCTTTTTCTCTACATGCTTCCAGATATTGAGCTGATTTTTGGTATGTTTGTCTAACATGGTGGCCTACAGATCAAGTTTGCATTTTGTTCTGCTCCACTGATTTTTACCAAAATTACGGCCCTTCGACTTTGAAAAGTTCATCAAAATTACAGTTTTCCTGACTTTTTTTCTACACGCTTTCAGATATTATCGAAATTACGGCCATTTTAGTATGTGAGTCTACCACAATGACTTACAGATCAAGTTTGCGTTTCGTTCTGATCGGCTGATTTTTGCGGAATTAACGGGCCCTGGACTCTGAAAAATACAAGTAACAGATTTCCAGGTCATTTTCCTAAAAATTCCAGTTTTCCGAGCTTGAAATATCGGGGCACGTGGGGTATGTGAGCATGCTCACTAAGGTTCTATATTTTTTACCGGAAACGTTTGTCAGAGAGAAAATTGATATAGGAACTCATTGACATGTGTGCGGTTACGTACGAAACTGAATTTGCTGCCGCGAATCCAATCGGCATCGGACAGAAAATGTCGGTGTTCGGCGGGGTGGGAGGAGCCCCACTCCCGCAACAACGAACGAGCACGTCATCGAGAAACGTGATGTTTTTACGCCATACATGTAACAATGATTATAGCTGAATTCCTTGTGACCAAGTGCAACCCCCCCCCCCCCCCCTTCCCCTTGTCTCATATGCCCATGGTTCTTGGAACAAATTCAAATGACCTCCCGTTAATTAATGATATGTGTTAATTCTGGTGTTGCCATTTAACTTTCTCCCTACATTTCACCCACACCCGATAGGATAAAATCTTGTGTGTTTTCCCTCTCTAAATATACAAAAACATTTGCTTTTAAAAAGCTTATTTCTGGCTCCCAAGATTGGTGGAAGATGAAAAGATACACGCAGGCCATGACGGAATATCTCACCCCTGCCCCCGTTATGTGACTTTGCATTTGATTTATATATTCTTTCTTTCTTCATATTCGAAGATTTTGTTTGTAAAGTTAAAACTTTGAGCTATAATTGAGACGTTGTAACTTTTCCTCATAGTAATGTGGAAGAGAGATAATCCACGCACACTGAAAACTACTTACGGTAAGTTTTACAAGTCTAAAATTAACCTACCCTCGCGAAGTATGTTACAATTTTTTTCTAACGATTATTTGAATGGTATTAAAGGCCGATGACACAAAACATTTAAAAAACGAATGCGAATTACTTTGGCGAAGTCCAAATTCAATGTTATTGAACTGGTTCGGATGGGTGGGGGGGGGTTCGAAACATGGCACGTCCTGAATAGCCATGTTAATCTTTTAAAATTTAGTTCAAGTTATATGTTCCGCCCAGACTTCAAAGAGTATGTGCTATAAATTCACTGGCAGAGAAAAATTGGAATGTGTGCCTATATGTGACTTGGAGAGGTGGTGGTGTGGACTTCAGTTAGTGGTGGTGGTGGTGGGGGGGGGGGGGGGGGGCATCACCCAAAGTCCACTCATAGTTTTTTGAGAGAATTTTTTGTTCTTGGCTCGAGGGGAATTTTGTTTTAGGTCTCATGTTGGTAAATTTGGCAAAATGGGAGTAAAAGCCAGTATTCTGACAGCAATATACTTTAAAGCTTGATTTTTCAATAAGTAATCTGCGTTGGATGCCAAAACGTTACATGGGGACACGGTGGCTCAGTTGGTAGGGGTGCAGGCAGCAAGCCGAGAGGTACTCTGTTCGAATCCCACCTGTGGCAACAGGGTTGTGTCTTTGGGCAAGACACTTCACCCCATTGCCCATGTTGGGGCATGGTGGCGTTGTGTACTAAGGCGTACTGCTCCTCGTGGATGGAGCACCTGTCTTCAACCAATGCTAACCCTGCTTGTGTGGAGTTACCATGTTGTGAAGCTGAGAGTTGCTTGCCATTGTTCGATGATTCTCTCCGGGTACTCCGGCTTCCTCCATCCGTAAAACTGTCATGGTCATGATTAGCCATTGTGCAGAAATATGTGGCTTTAAACACCAATAACTAACTAACTAAAAATGGTACATAATTTGGTTCTTCAATAAGAAATCTGTTGAAATCATTGTTTTGGTCTTTAATCAGAAATCTGTTGAAATCAGTGTTTTGTCGCCGATTGGGGTGGTGATAAACCCCATATATTGAAAAATATGGGGTTTATCCCCACCTCAATCGGCGATAAACTTCGACTCTACTAAAGAATTTTCATCGAAAAGGAATTTTCGGCAGAAAAACATTATTAAATCATTCACAAGTCTGCTTTCGTGCACAATGTTTCTAAAGCTGTTACAAAATTTGTTAGTGTGAACTTCAAAATTTTATTTAGAAAGCCTCGACAGTTATTTTCCGACGTATTATATTTATTTTACAGAAACGGTCATCACTTTGTGATCGTAAGTTTCACTTGGGCCCGAATTTAGCAACAAACATACCGATGTTGTGGAAAGGTTCAGATTTATGTTTTGATCTGTATCCAAATCCATCAAAACACAACTCCTTGCAACAATCTCGAAACCCTCAGGTAAAAATAGATTATGCTATCCGTTACGTCATTGGTAAACAAACTTGTCGGTTGCTGGCGTAAAATGACAACAACGGTGAGCTTTTGAGTGAAATCAGGGGAAAATGAAGACCCGCCGATAAGGTAGTACAGTGGAGCCCACTTAATTGGATATCTTTTAATTGTATATCCCTGTTAATTGAATATAATTTTCAAACACAAAACCATTTACCATACCTTCAGTACAAATTTGATCTGTTAATTGCATGTGGGTTGTAGAGTAAACTCCTGTTAATTGTATATAAATTTTTGTAATATGTCGAAAAAATTACTGTGACATGCTCCAAATTCCCCTTATTTATCAACCTTTTTGGCCCCAATGCATCCAATACAGGCATTTATTCTATTATATCTTGTTTGACAGAGCTCTTTGAGCTCTGTCAAACAAGATATAATAGAATAAATGCTCAATTTATTCTATTATATCTTGTTTGACAGAGCTCTATGAGCTCTGTCAAACAAGATGTAATAGAATAAATGCTCAGTTTACCTCCAGAACACAGGAAACTGACCAAATCCCTGTTAACCCTGTTAATTGTATACTCCTGTTAATTGAATAATTTTCACTGGCAAAATGGATATTCAATTAAGAGGATTCTGCTGTAATGCAAAAATTCGCTCCTTCACCTAGTCTTTAATTTGAGTGGTTGTATATAATTGAATAACAAACAGAACAGGAGATACGCGATATAGTCTAACTCCTAGTATGTTATGGAAAATACAGTAGTAAAGACTCGTTAAAAAACGTGAATGTTGTTCTTGACATAAGTAATGATACAGCAACCTTTTTTGGTGACCCTGTTCATCTGGAATTTCCATCGAGTGGACATTATTGTGTCAATTTGAGAATATTTATTATTTATTTATTTATTGGTGTTTAAGGTCACATACTTATGCACAATGGCTAATCGTGACCAGGACAGTTTTACAGGTGGAGGAAGCCGGAGTACCCGGAGAGAACCACCGAGCAACGACGAGAAGCTGTCAGCTCTCCAACATCGTAACTCTGTACTCTGCACCGCAGCACAGGCAGGGTTAGATTGGTTGAAGACATGCGCACCATCGACGTGCAGTACACCTTAGTACACAGCGTCATCGTGCCCCCATGTAGGCAATCGGTGTGAACTGTCTTGCCCAAGGACACAACGCGGTTGCCGCAGGTGGGATTCGAACCGAGGACCTCTCGGCTTGCCGCCTGCACCTCTACCAATTGAGCCACCGTGCCCCCGTCAATTTGAGAAACTGTTCTGACAAATACTATTACTTGAAATTATTTAATGAAGTCCTTACTTCTGTAACAGTGGATAATGAAATTAACAATAAATGTAAATTCAAAAGATTAGGCCACACAAAGTAGATCGTCTGTTTCTCAGGCCATTATTTGTAAAATTGCATGCGGGCGAGCGTTTTTTTATTTTATTTTTTATTTCAGTAATTACTGCTTTGCCATCAAAAGTTCATGTTCTTGGTTCAAGTTTTAGGCCTCATAATCTGCAGAATAGCATGGGTGGTGGTGTATTTCATCCCTTGAGTGCAAGAAGGCTTTGCAATGGCCTTCTTGCACTCAAGGGACAAATTCATCAATTTTTTTAACTTGGGTAAAATATCGGACATAAACCATTTAATTTTTATTTTTTTAAAGTTTAAATTGGTTATAAAAAGAGAGCATGCGGCAGCCAAAAGGACCATGTGGGAGGGCCTGAGAAACAGATTTTTTATTTTTTTTAGGCCTTACATACACAATTTGACCATGCTTCCATGGAGAAGTTGTCAATAGAGCTGTAGGTTTTTAAATTTTTTGTTCGGTTTCGGTTTTGGTTTTTCAGCTGGAGTAAAACCTTGGTTCGGTTCGGTTTTCGGTTTGTTCATGAGGCCAAATAAAATTCAATAAAACTCATTCTTATGTCTGGAATCATAACTGAATGGCAGTGAAATTGAATGAAACTCAATGAATGCCCGAAATAAGCTATAATACATGTACATGAAGAATCAGGAAGGCCAATATAATAATTACCCAAATATACAGAACTTTTATTGTGCTTTGCCACTTGAGGAAAGCAGCAAACACAACTAAACTGAAATGTGGGGAAATTCACAGAATGTAGCCTTCCCAGAGTAGTGAGAGTACCCAGACACTGCCATTGGCAGTGTCTGGGTACTCTCACTACTCTGGAATGGCTACATTCTGTGAATTCTGCAGCAAGAGAGTATTTTAATAAAAAACGAAAAACCGTAGATTACGGGATGTCGACGGTTTCGGTTTCGGTTTTAAGAAAAAACAAAAAACCTCGGTTCGGTTTCGGTTAACCTACAGCTCTAGTTGTCAACTTTACTAAAGAATGCTGACAAATGTGTTGACAATATTATTAAACTACTTAATGATGTGATAAATAACTGTGAAACTTGTTTACATTATAAACGCCCTCCACCTAAACCGGCAGTATCTATACCTTTGTCAACATGATTAATTACATGATTACTGTAGACTTACATGAACTTGAACACAGCTTATGGTATATGTGTTCCAGTCAATGTCAATATCCAAAATCAGTCAATTTGTAAACTGACTTACTTTTTTAGTCAGTTTACAAAGTGACTAAAAATAAAGCATATTTCTTGACAGATTGACTGAATGTAATTTTTGTGTTTTTGCACTGTTACGCAACTAAAGTTTAATGTATCCAGGCCCTTGTTCCAAATCCGTATCAAGGGCCCCTGATACAAGCTTGTGATTCTGCTGTTGCCAAAACAACGGCATTAATAACATTTTTTGTTCGCTTCGCGTTTTTCCCTTCAGAGAAAACAATATTACGTGAGGCGAAGCTGAACCTAATATTGTTTTCTCTGAGCTGTATATGACACTGTATCTGCCAACTAAATGCCCTGCAACGTATTTATTATGCACAGCATGCTAAAATGTCACTGGGGAAGTTAACTCAACGAATAGTTAAATTATGCGCACTTTTCGGCATCTTGGGCTGGTTTGTAGCCTGTTATTGGGATTTTCCTGAACGCTCGAGTCGAGGCTTCTCTCTTGAAGTTAAAGGATTAGTTTTTGCTATGAAATGTGGAAAACTCTACCTCAATAAATGATGAGCGGCATGTTTTAAAATATAATAAACCTTTACACCAAGAGGGATATTTAATTCACCAGTAATTATTGCAAAAGTAACAACCAAATTCACGTTGATGAAACACACAGTTGCTCCACTTTGCAAGACATTATTCAGTAAAGTGAATCGAAGTGACGTAATTTTCTCTGAAGTGTAACGTCATCACTGACCTCAATATGGGGATCAATGAACGCTATTCTATTTTTCAGTATGCGTCTTTCCATCGATAAGGCAAATGAAAAAGTTTCTTTTAGAATAGTTTTATAACACATTTTGTGGTCAATATTGTGAGATAAAATTATCCAATACTGTTCTGTTCCTACAACTCGACATGATTTGATTTCCCGGAGACACACAGTGTGGTGATAATCTGAATGTAACTACTGAAAAAAAAAACATTCTAATTCTTGATCAGAATGGCTACATTATCTCCATACAGTCAATTACTCTCACAAAATCCAGGTCAAAAGCAAACCTGAATATATGCAACCTGTCATTTGCAAAATGGGGTCCCTAGAGGGTGAATTTGCTGAACCTATCCCATACAGTGGGCCAATTTATCCTCTAGGTACATCTTTCTGTTTTTAGTTTCAGACCTTGATTCAGACAGAGGTTCACAGAGGGTAAATTTTGTGATACTACCCTGCTGTGCATGGTAGCATCACTCAATTCACCCTCTAGGGACCTCATTTTGCAGATGACACTCTGCTTATTTTTAGGCTTGGTCAAAAGACAGAGATTCAACCCTAAATACAACTGAATTTAATATGGTTCGCTCTAAAATTGGACGGATATTATGGATAGCTAATCAGACATGACCGGATGTTCTGTTTGAAATGTGTATGTTGTCGTTTAATATCAAAAGTGCAAAAGCCGAAGACATAATTGAAATCAATAAGATTATCAAAAAGATTAAATCTGATATTGTTTATCTCAAATTTGAACCTATCGGTAAACTTGATTGTTTAAGACTTGTCATATGTGGTGATGTGTCCTTAGGAACACTCAAAGATGGGGGAAGTCAGGGTGGACATTCATATTATTAGTTGGTGACAATGGCAATTTCCCACCATTAGCATGGCAATCAAAAAGGATACGATGTGTTATGCAAAGTACATTGGCAGCCAAGGCAATGGCGTTACCCGATGTCCTCGAAACAGGATTGTTTTTATCTGTATTCGGAATTGATCTACAATAATTGTAAGTTGTAAAGTTTACTGATTGAATGGTTCACAGATAATAAATCACTTTTTGAAGTTGTACATTCTAGAAATCATGCAAGTGATAAATGTTTAACCCTGTACCCAACATAACGTCCAAAACTGCCCAGCGCTATTCTAAACAACTGCCAATTAATGTTCATTATATTTTCATTTTGTTGTCTCACAAACATAGGTTATAACCCCTCTTTGGAACGAGCTCATTCCAATGAGGGGTCATAACCTATGTTTTTGAGACAAAAAATGGAAAAAAAATAGTTATCCAAGAATTTTGTCTGCTTTTCATGTTAGGTAAAGGGTTAAGAATAGAAATAGGTAGCAACAAAGAACTATTAGAATCCCAGCAAACTTTTTCTTTAAAGTGAGGAAATTCTGAAAATCAAATTGCTGATTGTCTCTCGAAAAAAGGAGCTTCGTCTCTAGCCATGCTCAACTTGCTAGAGACTAGAATTTGGAGAGCTTAAGTGACTTTTGCAAACTTGTACAGATGCATATCTAAATATGTATATACGTTCAGCTAACTCTTTCAACACGAGAGGCCATTTTTCCGGTCCAAGAACATACGTCATAATTTCATTACGTAGGATGGTTACTGAGTGAACGTGTGTGGTAGAACAATTAATATTTTCAACGTGCAGCCTGAAGGCTGCACGTTGAAAATATTAATTGTTTTACCCCTAAATAATGGATATGGACTCTTCCAATTTCTGCCATTTAACTAGCATGGAAGATACCACCAGTGTTGAAAAGGTTAAAAAGAAAGAAGGGTAAGTTGTAAAATGTATGGTGTACTCAGTGTTGAGTATAAACTGACCAGAACATATAATCTGGAACTTCTTTTAGACAGTGTCATCATAATAGCATCGGCAACGACAGTATCGGAAAAGTACCGCATCAAGGCTATATGAGATGATTCGTGAATGAAAAAGATGGCTTCATCGGGCCTGGCACTCTTAAAAATGCAGGAGGGCTAAAAATTGCTCTCCTCGCATGGCCTAGGGGAGCGATTAGCTCTCCTCAAGCTTACAAAAGCTGCAAGTGGCAAAATAAAGTCTATTAATTAATTCTTCCAAGTGGGCTTTGTACATTTTATTTGGTGCTGCTAACAAGGTAGTCTCTGTGAGACGGCTACATTGCCCATCCCACACCTCTGGGCCTTGTGAAGGCCCGGAGGTGTGGTAGGGGCAGTGTTGTTGCCGTCTTACAGAGACCACTAACATAGTAGAGATTTGAAAAGATGTGGGTTTTAGGAATAGGCTGTTATGGTAATCGTTATTTTCTAAGAAGGGCTAATTTTTGCCCTCCTTAATTTTTTTAAGGAGAGCAGTAGGCGAGCGAATATATCGCTCTCCTGAAAATGCCAGGCCTGCTTCATGTACATCTGTGCAGGGCTCGCCTTGAGTAAAATGGTCGGGGCCTAAAAAAAGTCCCCCACATATTGAGGTCGGGGCCTTTTCGGGGCTGATTTTCCATTTTGTCCATTATTGTTAGTGCTTTTTTGTGGAAAATGTCGGGGCTTGAAAAAAAGCCCCCAGCAAGTGCTCCTCGGGGCTGATCTCGGGGCCTGGGCTGATCAGCCCCGACTCAAGGCAAGCCCTGATCTGTGTATGGATCATCTTCGAGGTATCGATCGATCATCTGTGTCTTCGTCTTTCATAACTACATTTGTGTTTGTGATTGTATGCTACTTAATTTACAGCAACCTCGAACCTGCACATAAAATTTAGTGATGATTGGACCATGAGGTGTAGCCTGTGCTAAAACTAATGTGAACAGACTCACAACACTTCCTCATGCATGGTGGCAATAGCTTATCTTGACTTTGTCAAGTTAACCTAAAAATAGTGTATAAAGATAGGTTGAATATGGAACTTTTATACAACTTTTGTGAGTGCATAGATCTTTCAGTGCATGCCCATGTCATCAACGCCAGCAAAGCGATTTGATCACGTTTCTAGTTTAGCCGTAGTAACTCACTGATATTGCCAGGCATGGAGTAATTATGAATAAAAAATTAAAAGTAATTTAGAATTTGTAAAATTCAGAAAAAGGTTTGGGGGTTACACATGTCATTTTTAAAAATTGGAAAAAAAATTACAGTTCTGTTAAAATTAAATATACATGTAGACAATATATGAAAAAACGACTCAATGAGTGCGAGAGGGCCTGATGCTTCCAAGATCCCATATATGGGATCTCTGAAGCATCAGGCCCTCTCGCACTTATTGAGTCATCTTTTCATATATAAATTATATTTTATGACCTGAGGCTTCAGCTATGCAAATGGCCAGGAGCTTATTGAGCAATTTGACATTAAGCTCTGGCGTCTGCACTTCGACTATCACTGATACAGATTCCCAAAATGGCAGACACAACCGAGCAGCCTACAAAACTACAATCAACATGATCATTCAATACTGGACTTCTCATACTGTATTATAGAAGTGCTTTACACAGACCCAGACAGACCTAACACCACTGATCTACAGCGCTATCATGAAATACAGTGGATATTCATGCTTAAAACACTCCCTCCACTCGGCCCAAACAAGAAGGATTTTTATCCCCCCGAAAAAAAATTTGGGGGGATATAGTCGTCACGCGTTTTTTTTTGTCCGTCCGTCCGTACGTCCGTTTACATTTCGTTTCCGGATGATAACTTCCCTTGAAATAGTTTGATTGTAACCAAACTTGATATGTGGCTTAAACATATCAAAATACAGGTCAAGTTCGAATCCGGGTTCATCCTGATTAATATTACCAGAGTTATGCCCCTTTTCAACTTAGAAAATCTTATGATTTTTGGTTTCCGGATGTGATTTCTTGTTTTTTGCTTGATAACTTCTGTTGAATAATTTGAAAGCAAACTTGATATGTGGATCATCATACCAAATACAGGTTATGGTTATGTAAGAATTAACCCTTTACCCCAAAAAAAAATTTCGAGAAAAATGAGGAAATTTTATCTCCCTCTTCTCTAAAATCACACCAGTATGGATGTCATTGTAACCAGCTCATCAAGCCAGTTACAATGACATCTATATCGTGTTTTTTTAGTGAAACTGTTGCGACATATTGTGGTCTGATTTAGCCCGATTCAGGCTATTTTTTTTTGCTGTTTTTTGTCAGTTTGCTAGGTAAAGGGTTAAAGTGTGGTCTGGTAAATATTTTCAGAGTTATGCCAAATTCAATGTACTATTAAGTTTCTGGATGATGACCACACTTTTTTCGGGGGGATCAGCTGCCCCGTGGATGTGGCAGCCCTCTAGTTGATTTTATTAGCATATATATGTTGACAAAGTAATAGCAGCAAAAACACAAGTTACTATGCCATGGTTATCTAAGTTCAAGAATTGTACATAAATGTGATTAAAAGAAAAATTGAAAAATACACATCATGTCTCAAATTCTGTATCTGCATAAATTCCTTCCAGCCGAACAAAAAATTACATTTGATTCTTCGGCATTCGAATTTCAATTCAGTGATTATTTTATAAATGACTTTTTCCAAAAAACAATCCACCATCCCTATAATACAGTGTTAATTGAATAGCCACTTTGCCAATGAAAATTATTTCCCCCGTGGAAACCCCAGGAAGTAAGTAGCACTTGTTTACTGTGGTAAACCAGTTCCCCTTTACTAGTAAAATAGAACCCAGTCACCAATGCTTGGGGTGAAAGTCCTCTAAAATGGGCAACATGTAGATCAACGATTGACTAAACTTGACTTCATCTCCATGTTGTTTCACGATTAGCCATGGTGCATAAATATGTGATGTTAACCACCAACCAACAAATTATTTAATTAACAGGAGCATTCAATTAACAGGGATTGTGTCACTTTCCTGTATTCTAGAGAAACACTTGGTATTTATTATATTATATCTTGTTTGACAGAGCTCCATGGTCTATAAACAAAGAAAAACTGGGGAGAGTCAGGTTTCTCGGCAAGTTACAAGATTTTTTATTCAATTAACAGGAGTTTACTCTATAACCTATATTCAATTAACAAGTCAAATTTGTACTGGAGGTATGGTAAATGGTTTTGTGTTGGAGAAATTATATTCAGTTAACAGGGTTATTAAATTAAGAGATATCCAGATATCCAATTAAGTGGACTCCACTGTATTGGTGTTTACTATGCCCCCAACCTCCTTAGGAGGTACGGTGGCTATATAGTCAAGGTCACCATCCATATGTTCGTCTACATCTATACAAACATTTTGTATAACTCTGTCAGTGGTTGTCGTATTTTGATGTCCTTAGGTGTGATGATAGACCAGCATGGGGGAAATGATATACAGAAGTCACGAGTTTTGTCCATACATGCCTACCAGAGTTATGACCCTTGGAGGACATAGAAAAATAGTAAAATAGCTATTCACTCTAGTTGGTATGGAAAACAACTAGCACAACATCTGAAGCATAGTATGGGGGAGCGCGGTGGCTCAGCAAGTAGACTGTTGGACTTCTGTGCTAGAGGTCCCGAGTTCGATCCCTGTCCGGGACAACCCACGTTGTGTCCTTGGGCAAGGCACGTTATCCCGGTTGCCTGCATGAGGGGACGATGACACCGTGTACTAAAGCATACTGCATGTTGATGATGCACATGTCTTCAACCGCTGTAACCCTGCTTGAGCGAAGCTTGAACAGAGTGAGAATGTTGAGGAGCTGACAGTTGCTCGTCGATGCTCGGTGGTTCTCTCTGGGTACCCCGGCTTCCTCAACCCGTAAAACTCATGGTCACGATTAGCCATTGTGCATAAGTATGTGACCTTAAACACCAATAAATAAATAAATAATGTAGCACAATATGCAGGTTTTTCTTGCCTGCACAACTTCTGCAAATCAGCCTGCCATCTTAGTTTTCTTCAGGACAGTTTCTTTGGTGTGTGTTTGTTTGACATCTTCCATGTGGATGGTGCTTTCATCACCAAACTTGGCACATGGGTATATATTCACCTCATGATTGCCACAGATTTGGCAGATATGGCTTTCTGGTTGTTCTATATCTCCTCCCACATGTATGGTTCAATCTATACCAGAATTCACAACTAGATGAGGGAGGGGAGTATCCATGTTGTAAAACATTCTAGTTGCCTCCTGTGAGAAGAGGCCTTCTGGGTCTTTTTAGCTCACCTGACTTTCAGTCATGACAGCTATAGTGATCACTCACTGTCCGTTGTTGTCCATCGTCCGTGAACATGGTGTTTGCGTCTTCTCCTCCCAAATCGCTGAACCAATTTAATTGATATTTGAGATAATAGTTTGTTATGACATCACAATTTGATTTTGTTCAAATCAAGTTGCATCGCCCCTTGGTAGGGCCACACCCAAAAAGTGTGCTGAAATCTTAAAAAATCTTCTTCTCATGAACCAGCAGTAGCAGAGACTTGATATTTGGTGTGCAGCTTCCTTTTGAGGTGTAGACTCAGATTTGTCCAAGAGAAGTTTGATGGGCTATATTTGGTGTCGTTATGGGAGGGGCAAAATTTTTGGCCCCGCCCAAAATTTCTATTTTCCAAACCAAGAGGCTGATTTGAACTAAATTTTATGTGAGGACATATTGGGTCATAAGTACCTAATTTATGCCGAATTTTTTTTCCTCGTAGCCCTGGGGGAACCACAGGAGCTAAAAATAGAAAAAATTAAAACGCCCACATCTCCTAAACTGCACGGCACTGAAAACTTTTATTTTGTGTGAAGCTTCCTTAGGGCCAACAGAAAGGATTGGTCAAAAAAATTGCCATCAGTTTTATCATAGGATACAGTTTCGGGACTTTGAAAAAGTGCTGAGTCAGCACAATTTAACACTTTAGGCAATGGGAAAAACATTAAAAAATCTTCTCCAGTTCCAGCAGGCAGAATCTTTTGATATTTGGTATGCAACATTGTAGGGTGGATCTAATTCAAGTTTGTTCAAATCGGCACCCCTGGGTTTATATTTGGGCTCAGTAGAGGAGCCGAATTCGAAATTTTAGGCTGAAAATATTTTGTTTGGGACTTCGAAAATTTCCAAATAAAAATTAAAAAAGATCTGTTTTTTATGCGTTTATCTCAATTTTGGGGCGTAAAAGTGCAGGAACTGAAAATAGAAGGAAAATCCTGTGTATTGTGTGGGCACAGCTGCTTCATCTAGTGGGTATATGCTTTTCTTAGGAGGGGCATATGCAGCTTATTCAAGTCAAGTCCCTGGTTTGATATTTAGACTACCATGTCAGGTGAGCACCCTCAGGCCCCCTGGGGCCTCTTGTTAGCTCACCTGATCGAAAGTCAGGGTGAGCTTTTCTTATCACTCTTCGTTCGTCGTCTGTCGTCCGTCGTCCTGCTTGAAGGTGGTGTTTGAGCCTCTTTCTCCTAAACCACTGGCCACATTTTAATAAAATTTCATGTAAGTAGTGGTTATATAGGGGCATTTTGATTTTTATGCAAATTAGGTTTCAGCTCATATTGAGCAGAGGGGTGGGGAAAAAATGGCCAATTTTTTTGAAAATCTTCTTCTAATGAACCACCAGTAGCAGAGACTTGGTATGTGGTATACAGAGTCCTTTTGAGGTTTAGAATCAAGTTTGTTCAAGAGAAGTTTGTCGGGCGTTATTTGCCTTCATTATGGGATGGGCAAAAATTTTGGCCACGCCTAAAATTTCTATTTTCAGAACCGTGAGGTCGATTTGGACCTTATTTGATATGAGATGATAATGGATCATAAGTAGTTGATTGATGCCAAAAATTTTTGTCTCATTGTCCTGTGGGAACCTTGGGAGCTAAAAATAGGAAAAACCTTAAAACTGCCATATCTCCAAAACTACACGGCACAGAGAATTCTTATTTTGTATAAAGCTTACTTTTATCCAGTAGAATAAAATGGTTAAAAAAAATCCCTATCGGTTTGATCACAAGGTACATTTTTCAGGACTTTTGAAAAAGTGCTGAGTCAGCACTTTTTAACACTGTAGGCAATGGGAAAAACATTAAAAAATCTTCTTCTCCAGATCCAGCAGGCAGAATCTTTTGATATTTGGTATGCAACATTGTGGGGTGGATCTGATTCAAGTTTGTTCAAATTGGCTCCCTAGATTCATATTTGGGCTCACTATAGAAGCTAAAATTAGAACTTAGTGCATTTCAGGCAAATTTCTTCAAAAATCTTCTTCTTCAGATCCAGCAGGCAGAATCTTTTGATATTTGGTATGCAACATTGTAGGGTGGATCTGATTCAAGTTTGTTCAAATCGGCCCCCTGGGTTCATATTTGGGCTCAGTATAGGAGCCTGATTTCAAACTTAGTGCATTTCAGGCAAATTTCTTCAAAAATCTTCTCCAGATCCAGCAGGCAGAATCTTTTGCTATTTGGTATGCAACATTGTGGGGTGGATCTGATTCAAGTTTGTTCAAATCGGCTCCCTAGATTCATATTTGGGCTCACTATAGAAGCTCGAATTCGAACTTAGTGCATTTCAGGCAAATTTCTTAAAAAATCTTCTTCTCCAGATCCAGCAGGCAGAATCTTTTGATATGTGGTATGCAACATTGTGGGGTGGATCTGATTTAAGTTTGTTCAAATTGGCCCCCTGGGTTCATATTTGGGCTCAGTATAGGAGCCCAAATTTGAACTTAGTGCATTTCAGACAAATTTCTTTGAAAATCTTCTTCTCAAGATCCGGCAGGCAGAATCTTTTGATCTTCAGTATGCAGCATGCTTAGGGGAATGTGATTCAAGTTTGTTCAAGCCAAGTCCCTGGGTTCATATTTGGGCTCACTGTGGTAGCCCAAATTATAACTTAGTTCAAAATGAGGAATTTTCTTTAAAAATCTTCTTCAGAGCCAGCAGTCAGAATGTTTTGATATTTGGTATGCAGCATCTTTAGGGGGATGAGATTCAAGTTTGTGCAAGCCATGTCCCTAGGTCCATATTTGGGCTCGCTGTGGTAGCCCGAATGATAACTTAGTTCAAAATGAGGAATTTACTTTAAAAATCTTCTTCAGATCCAGCAGTCGGAATGTTTTGATATTTGGTATGCTGCATCCTTAGGGGGGTGAGATTCAAGTTTGTTCAAGCCATGTCCCTAGGTCCATATTTGGGCTCAGTGTGGGAGCTTGAATTGTAACTTAGTTCGAAATGAGGAATTTTCTTAAAAATCTTCTTCTTCAGATCCAGCAGTCGGAATGTTTTGATATGTGGTGTGTAACATCCTTGGGGGAGGGAGGGGGGGGGGAGATTCAAGTTTGTTAAAGCCAAGTCCCTGAGTCCATATTTGAGCTCCCTGTGGGAGCCTGAATTATAACTTTGTCAGTATGAGGAATTTTTAGCTGTGATTAGCAGCTCTATAAGTGGCAATGTCGGTCTGTTGGTCGGTCTGTCTGTCTGTGACCGAGTTTCAAAACTCAATTACTTTTGAAATACTTGATGGAATGACTTTATATTTGGCATGTAAGTGTATCTTATTGATGTCTAGCCACTGTTCAATGCATGTGTTGTTCCAAATATTTTTCTTGGAGTTATTGCCCTTGAAGAACTTAGAATTTTTTTAGATTGCACCACCCGTCGCGGCTACGGCGTCGATGTCTCGATTTTTCTTTAAAAGTCTTCTTCATTTCTGCAGTCAGAATGTTTTGATATTTGGCATGCAGAAACCTTAGTGGGGTGAGATTCAAGTTTGTTCAAGCCAAGTCCCTTGGTTCATATTTGGGCTCACTATGGGAGCCTGAATGACAAATTTGTTCAAAATGAGGAATTTTCTTTAAAAGTCTTCTTCAGATCCAGAAGATAAATGCTTTTGATATTTTTTATGCAGCATCCTTAGGGGGGTAAGATTCAAGTTTGTTCAAGCCATGTCCCTAGGTCCATATTTGGGCTCACTGTGGGAGCTCGAATTATAACTTAGTTCAAAATGAGAAATTTCCTTTAAAAATCTTCTTATTCAGATCCAGCAGTCGGAATGTTTTGATATTTGTTGTGCAGCATCCTTAGGGGGGTGAGATTCAAGTTTGGTAAAGCCAAGTCCCTGGGTTCATATATGGGCTCCCTGTGGGAGCCCGAATTATAACTTAGTTCAACATAGGGAATATTCTTTAAAAATCATTTTTTTTAGATCCACTGGTCAGAATCTTTGGATATTTGGTATAAGTTTTTCTTAGGAGTAGCAGATGCAAATTGTTGAAATCAATTCTCTGGGTTGATATTTAGGCTACCATTTCAGGTGAGCACTCTCAGGCCCCCTGGGGCCTCTTGTTTAGCTCACCTGACTAAAAGTCAGGGTGAGCTTTTCTTATCACTCTTCGTCTGTCGTCCGTCGTCCTGCATGAAGGTGGTTTTTGAGCCTCTTTCTCCTAAACCACTGGCCACATTTTAATTAAATTTCATGTAAGTAGTGGTTATATAGGGGCATTTTGATTTTTATTCAAATTAGGTTTCGGCTCATATTGAGCAGAGGTGTGGGGAAAAAATGGCCAAATTTTTTGAAAATCGTCTTCTAATGAACCACCAGTAGCAGAGACTTGATATGTGGTATACAGAGTCCTTTTGAGGTTTAGAATCAAGTTTGTTCAAGAGAAGTTTGTCGGGCATTATTTGTCTTCATTATGGGAGGGTCAAGAATTTTTGCCAGTCCCAAAATTTCTATTTTCCAAACCGAGAGGCAGATTTGAACCATAGTTGATATGAGGGCTTATTGGGTCATAAGTACTTAATTTATGCCCAAATTTTTTTTCCTGTCGCCCCATGGGAACTGCAGGAGCTAAAAATAGAAAAAAATTAAAACACCCATATCTCCAAAACTACACGGCACTGAGAATTATTATGTGGTGTGAAGCTTCCTTAGGACCAACAGAATGAATGGAATGGTCAAAAAAAATTGCTATCGGTTTTATCATGGGGTACTTTTTGGGGACTTTGAAAAAGTACTGAGTCAGCATTATGTAACACTGTGGGTAAAGGGAAAAACATGTAAGACTACTTTTCTCCCAAACCACTGCTCCAAAAGCTTTCAAATTTCACATAAAACATCTTTGGAAGACTGTTTCACATGTTTATTGAAATCAATTGCCTGGGTCCATATTTGGGCTCTCTATGGGAGCCCAAATGTTTAAATTAGTGCAATATGAGGAATATTGTTTAAAAATCTTCTTCAGATCTACCAATAAGAATCTTTTGATATTTGGTATGCAGCATCCTTAGGGGGGTGAGATTCAAGTTTGTTCAAGCCAAGTCCCTGGGTTCATATTTAGGCTGAAAATTTGGGGCCCCGTTCTGGATTTTGAAATTTTGGACCAAAATCCGGAATTTTTTTTTTGTTTTTTATGCGTTTTGGTCAATTTTAAGACAAAAAAAAAAAAATTTTCACACTGAAAATTTGGGGGCGGGGTGGGACTTAGAAAATGTTGGTCCAAAATCCGGAATTTTTTTTTTGTTTTTTATGCGTTTCGGTCAATTTTTAGACAAAAAAAATATTTTCACACTGAAAATTTGGGACCAAAATCCAGAAATTTTTTTTTTCGTTTTTTATGCGTTTCGGTCAATTTTTAGACAAAATTTTTTTTTTTTTTACACTGAAAATTTGGGGTCCGGGTGGCACTTAGAAAATGTTGGACCAAAATCCGGAAATTTTTTTTGTTTTTTATGCGTTTTGGTCAATTTTTAGACAAAAAAAATTTTTTTTTTTTACACTGAAAATTTGGGGTCCAGGTGGGACTTGGAAAATCTTGAACCAAAATCCGGAAATTTTTTGTTTGTTTTTTATGTGTTTCGGTCAATTTGAAGACAAAAAAATTTTTTTTTTTATTTACACTGAAAATTTGGGGTCCGGGTGGCACTTAGAAAATGTTGGACCAAAATCCGGAAATTCTTTTTTGTTTTTTATGCATTTTGGTCAATTTTTAGACAAAAAAAATTTTTTTTTTTACACTGAAAATTTGGGGTCCAGGTGGGACTTGGAAAATTTTGAACCAAAATCCGGAAATTTTTTGTTTGTTTTTTATGTGTTTCGGTCAATTTGAAGACAAACAATTTTTTTTTTTTATTTACACTGAAAATTTGGGGTCCGGGTGTGGGAGTTAGAAAATGTTGGACCAAAATCCGTAATTTTTTTTTTTGTTTTTTATGCGTTTTGGTCAATTTTAAGACAAAAAAAAAAAAATTTTCACACTGAAAATTTGGGGGCGGGGTGGGACTTAGAAAATGTTGGTCCAAAATCCGGAATTTTTTTTTTGTTTTTTATGCGTTTCGGTCAATTTTTAGACAAAAAAAATATTTTCACACTGAAAATTTGGGGTCCAGGTGGCACTTAGAAAATTTTGGACCAAAATCCGGAAATTTTTTGTTTGTTTTTTATGCGTTTTGGTCGATTTGAAGACAAAAAAATTTTTTTTTTTTTACACTGAAAATTTGGGGTCCGGGTGGGAGTTAGAAAATGTTGGATCAAAATCCGTAATTTTTTTTGTTGTTTTTTATGCGTTTCGGTAAATTTTTAGACAAAAAAAATATTTTCACACTGAAAATTTGGGGTTCGGGTAGCACTTAGAAAATTTTGGATCAACATCCAGAATTTTTTTTTTGTTTTTTATGCGTTTCGGTCAGTTTTAAGACAAAAAATTTTTTTTTTTTTTTACACTGAAAATTTGGGGTCCGGGTGGGACTTAGAAAATGTTGGACCAAAAGCTGGAAATTTTTTTTGTGTTTTTTATGCATTTCTGTCAATTTTTAGACAATATTTTTATTTTTTTTTTACACTGAAAATTTGGAGTCCGGGTGGCACTTAGAAAATGTTGGACCAAAATCCGGAAATTTTTTTTTGTTTTTTATGCGTTTTGGTCAATTTTTAGACAAAAAAAATTTTTTTTTTTACACTGAAAATTTGGGGTCCAGGTGGGACTTAGAAAATTTGGGACCAAAATCCAGAAATTTTTTTTTTCATTTTTTATGCGTTTCGGTCAATTTTTAGACAAAAATTATTTTTTTTTTTACACTGAAAATTTGGGGTCCGGGTGGCACTTAGAAAATGTTGGACCAAAATCCGGAAATTTTTTTTTGTTTTTTATGCGTTTTGGTCAATTTTTAGACAAAAAAAATTTTTTTTTTTACACTGAAAATTTGGGGTCCAGGTGGGACTTGGAAAATTTTGAACCAAAATCCGGAAATTTTTTGTTTGTTTTTTATGTGTTTCGGTCAATTTGAAGACAAAAAAATTTTTTTTTTTATTTACACTGAAAATTTGGGGTCCGGGTGTGGGAGTTAGAAAATGTTGGACCAAAATCCGTAATTTTTTTTTTTGTTTTTTATGCGTTTCGGTAAATTTTTAGACAAAAAAAATATTTTCACACTGAAAATTTGGGGTCCGGGTGGGACTTAGAAAATGTTGGACCAAAATCCAGAAATTTTTTTTTGTTTTTTATGCGTTTTGGTCAATTTTTAGACAAAAAAATTTTTTTTTTTACACTGAAAATTTGGGGTCCAGGTGGGACTTGGAAAATTTTGGACCAAAATCCGGAAATTTTTTGTTTGTTTTTTATGCGTTTCGGTCGATTTGAAGACAAAAAAAATTTTTTTTTTTTACACTGAAAATTTGGGGTCCGGGTGGGAGTTAGAAAATGTTGGACCAAAATCCGTAATTTTTTTTGTTGTTTTTTATGCGTTTCGGTAAATTTTTAGACAAAAAAAATATTTTCACACTGAAAATTTGGGGTTCGGGTAGCACTTAGAAAATTTTGGATCAACATCCAGAATTTTTTGTTTGTTTTTTATGCGTTTCGGTCAATTTTAAGACAAAAAATTTTTTTTTTTTTTTACACTGAAAATTTGGGGTCCGGGTGGGACTTAGAAAATGTTGGACCAAAAGCTGGAAATTTTTTTTGTGTTTTTTATGCATTTCGGTCAATTTTTAGACAATATTTTTATTTTTTTTTTACACTGAAAATTTGGAGTCCGGGTGGCACTTAGAAAATGTTGGACCAAAATCCGGAAATTTTTTTTTTGTTTTTTATGCGTTTCGGTCAATTTTTAGACAAAAAAATTTTTTTTTTTACACTGAAAATTTAGGGGGTCGGGTGGGACTTGGAATAATTTTGGACCAAAATCCGGACATTTTTTGTTTGTTTTTTATGTGTTTCAGTCAATTTGAAGGCAAAAAAACTTTTTTTTTTATGTACTGAAAATTTGGGGTCCGGGTGGCACTTAGAAAATGTTGGACCAAAATCCAGAAATTTTTTTTTGTTTTTTATGTGTTTGGGACTTGGAATATTTTGGACCAAAATCCGGAAATTTTTTGTTTGTTTTTTATGCGTTTCGGTCAATTTGAAGACAAAAAAATTTTTTTTTTTTTACACTGAAAATTTGGGGTCCGGGTGGGAGTTAGAAAATGTTGGACCAAAATCCGTAATTTTTTTTGTTGTTTTTTATGCGTTTCGGTAAATTTTTAGACAAAAAAAATATTTTCACACTGAAAATTTGGGGTTCGGGTGGCACTTAGAAAATTTTGGATCAACATCCAGAATTTTTTTTTTGTTTTTTATGCGTTTCGGTCAATTTTAAGACAAAAAATTTTTTTTTTTTTTTTACACTGAAAATTTGGGGTCCGGGTGGGACTTAGAAAATGTTGGACCAAAATCTGGACATTTTTTTTGTGTTTTTTATGCATTTCGGTCAATTTTTAGACAATATTTTTTTTTTTTTTACACTGAAAATTTGGAGTCCGGGTGGCACTTAGAAAATGTTGGACCAAAATCCGGAAATTTTTTTTTTGTTTTTTATGCGTTTCGGTCAATTTTTAGACCAAAAAATTTTTTTTTTTACACTGAAAATTTAGGGGGCCGGGTGGGACTTGGAATAATTTTGGGCCAAAATCCGGACATTTTTTGTTTGTTTTTTATGCGTTTCAGTCAATTTGAAGACAAAAAAACTTTTTTTTTTTACACTGAAAATTTGGGGTGCGGGTGGGACTTAGAAAATTTTGGACCAAAATCCAGAAATGAGTTTTTTGGTTTTTTAGGTGTTTTAAGAAGAAAAAAAAATTAGTCTGAAAATATTTTGTTTGAGAAACAAATCTGTTTTTTATGCGTTTAGCACAATTTTGGGACGTAAAAGTGCAGGAACTGAAAATAGAAGGAAAATCCTGTGTATTGTGTGGGCACAATCGCTTCATCTTGTTGGTATTTGCTTTTCTTAGGAGGGACGTATGCAGCTTATTCAAATCTCTGGTTCGATATTTAGACTACCATGTCAGGTGAGCGGCCTCAGGCCCCCTGGGGCCTCTTGTTTTTGTTGGAAGTAATTGAACAGAGAGCGATGGATTCTCAGGACTTTATGGATTTATTTGGCCAATTCCCCATTCTTACTAGTTAGTAGTTTTAATTTGTTTCTTGCAGGTGGAGCAGAAGTTCGACAGACAGTTGTGAATCCAAGGCCTCCAGATAATGAACATTATCCACCAGATCCTCCAAGTTACAGGATTATGTATTCAGATGCCCCACCATCATATGAAGAAGTAATGAAACAAGGACCTGTAAGTTTAAATCTAAGTGCACCCCCACAAACAGAAGGCAATCAACTTGAAGACCCACAAACCTGGTGAATATGAAGATTGTGTCTTGTGCAATCACCATACCAAAATTCATGAAATATCTCAGGAAGTGATCTGACAGTTTTCATTCTTCTTCACCAAGGTTCAGAAGAGCCAGGATGAAGTGGTCTAATTCAGTCCTGGGAACGAGACGGGTGCGAGTGCAATTGCTCCTGTCAGCACCCATGCTTTCTATTTTACGGGAGCTAAAAATGCACTCGTCGAAAAATATTGTGGAGCACTAAAAAACTGTGAGGACATATAAATATGTGTTGTTTTGAGAAAGCAGCACACTTTGGCCAATGGCAAGTTACTGTCATAATTCAGGAATTCCTTATACATTTAACCCTTTGAACTCCAGTGGTATCTGCCATGCCAGTTCAATGACAACAATTAGAAGAGTCCATATTCATTATTTGTGGTAGACCAATCAATATTTTCAACGTGCAGCCCCGAGGCTGCACATTGAAAATATTGATTGGTCTACTCCACACATTTACTGAACAGCCATCCTATTTAATTACGTTATGACTTATCATATTCCTTTCTGGAGAAGCAGCCGCATGGGTTCAAATGGTTAAGGTTTCTGGTGTTTGGTGACAGAATTCCCTCAAAAATACATATACTGACATTTTACGGGAGCAATTTACTCTCGTCTCTGATTTCGCGAGAGCTTAAAACTGCACCTGTCCATTTTGTTTGGGGACTATAGAAATCAGCGGTGTCCGTCCGTCCGTCCGTCCGTCCGCCCCACTTGGTGTCCCCATGATAACTCCAGTTTGGATCATTTGATTGGAACCAATTTTGGTTTGTGACCTTCTTAGCCCAAACCACAGGTCAAGTTCGAATATGGGTTCAGCCAGATTATTTTTATTGGATTTATACATCTTTATCGACTTAGAAATTTCAAGATATGCGGTGTCCGGATGATAACTCCAGTTAGAATTATTTGATCGGAAAGAATTTTGGTATGTGACTTTCTGGGGTAATAATACAGAGCAAGTTCGAATATGGGGTGGGACCGATCATTTTTAATAGAGTTATACCCATTTTTCGACTTGTTTTTTCGGGGGACATGTGGCCAAGCGGCCTATTATTTCCCATTTGTGATGAATGGGGAAAGATAACCAGTCACGTCTTAACCCCACCATCCTCTAATTAACCTACAAATGATTTTTGTCACTGTGACAGGTACCAACAGTTTTGTGACTGGCATCCTATACAAGGATTACAATCTAGTAGTATGGTGTACTTTTATTACATGCCTGTTCTATGAAATCTCCATCTATAGCAACACTAAACCATGCGGAAAATGAAAATCCATTCTGCGTATATGTGCGGAACGGAAATCGTTGACAGACTATTTTTATCAAGAACCAAAATTTCACTGGAATTTTTTACAAATCATGCACCGCAATTACAGTTTCAATTGCTAGTGGTAGCTAAAAATTGTCCCCTGAGTTCCAATGTGTTCTATGCGCCAGTTAGCACATAGAACACATTGGAACTTGGGGGATGAAATAGTGACACGGGTTCCCCACGCAAATCTGATTGGTGATAAAATGTGTTCTTTTTGTTAATAGTTGTCAAATGAATTGCTGAGTGCCCTTCTAATAATTGTCTTTATAGATGTGAAGGCATGTAAGAAACACAGAACGACATGCATTTTTGAATGGGTTAATCGATATCGCACTTGTACCATCATGGAAGGATAAAACTCAAGGCCACAGGCACAATTGCCTTATCAATTAACCTATTCACTCACATGTGTCATTCTGTGTATTTGCTGGTTATCCAGTAGATTGTAGTGTGGCAAGTATCTTTTGGATTTGTCAAACTGTGACTGTGTTTTCTTTGCGATGCTACTGATATAAGCAGTCAGAAAACAGTGATATTAAGTAACCTACTACCCTTGTATGAAATTTTGGGGTAAAAAATGTTAAATGTACGTTTTATTGACACATTTTCAATATTTTGTTTTACTGGACTTCAAAATAAAATACTAGTTGTATGTTTACAAAATTTCAGAGTGGATCAAGCTATCATACTTTCCAAAATTTGTGGGTTTGTTGGAAACAATCTTAAAACTGATCTATTGCCAAGTAACCATTTGACAAAAAAGTTAAAATGTTTGACTTGGTTTTGTTAAGTGGTCACTGTGACAACAGAAAACTTTTGTGATATATCCATTATATCCAGGTTTCATGATCAGGATGCAGCAGGATCGACATAATTGTCCAGTGGATTTTAAAATAGGCCAAAATGGTTTTGTTGAAATTTTCTGGAAATTTAAAACAACAAAAATTAAAATAATAAATTATTATTATATGCTAGCCTGTGAATTATCACAAATTAGTTAAAAGATATTTCTCGATATGTATCGACTCGATAGATATTGAGAAATATTCCTTAGTATCTTCCTAAATGACGTCACGCTATGCGGCATTATGTCGCCTTGAAGGAACAATCAGCTGATCTTTGTTATTGTACTGAAACTTATGCATTTCACGTCAAATTGGGCTGAATATTGTGCAATAAACTGTCTCGTAGCATATAATATAAATGAAAATCTACTCTATTTTAATCAGTGTCAGGCATTATCTCATGAGTGTGGACCTGAAAGATTTATTTTTCATGTGCACTTCTGCAAGTGGAAAATAATACTTTCAGGTCCACAGGATGAATTTTTTCAGTAGCTTCCTAAATTACGTTATGCTTCAGCGCATGACGTTGCCTTGAACATCGCCTTGAAGGAACGATGAACAGCTTTTTGTTATTGTCTTGAAACTGTTTGCAGTCGAATTGGGCTGAATATTGCACAGTAAAATGTCACGTAGCATATAATAAAATGAAAATCTATGCTGTTTTAGGGAATATCGAGAATTATCTCATTCGTGTGGACCTGAAAGTATTATTTTTCACTCACGCGACAGCTCATGAAAAATAAAACTTTCAGGTTCACACTATGAGATAAATAGAGGATATGGAATGAGTGTTTTTCTCATATAATATTTATGAAACGAGTCTAAGAATTTTCTGTTTTAGCGAGCCTCTGGAGAGCCCAAATGGAAAATTCAGACAAGTTTCATAAATATTATATGAGAAAAACACTCATTTCATATTCTATTTATCATATGACACACACACACAAATTAGCCACTTAGTATGACTTTTCAACCCATCACCTAACTTTAGTTGCAGGCAGCACTTGGAAAAAACATCCTCGTATAACTAAAAATGTTCATTTTTAGCTTCCAAAACATAGGTTATGACCCCTCATTGGAACGGGCTCATCGAGCTCGTTCCAATGAGGGGTCTTAACCTATGTTTTGGAAGCAAAATGTGAAAATATAAAAAAAAAAAAAATGAATGGCGTTTTTCTTGTAGGTAAAAGATTAAAACAATATAACCCACCTTAAATAGGACAGATAATGTAAATTCTCCCTACTGAAATTATGCAGATGTGACCCAGTTGTATTTTGTTTAGCCAATCAAATTGTCCAGTTTTGAAATTAACCAATGAAAGCTCCCAACTCGAATTATACAAATTATGAAAATGTGGCCCAGTTGTATTTTGTTCAGCCAATCAATTTGTCTAGTTTTGAAATTAGCCAATGAAATTGACGGAAGGCTTTATTTATCACTTGATTAATATGAAAACAAAATATCAAATGTTTTAAAGTGAACAAAACGGACGAGTCATATGATAATTCCCGATATTCACTAAAACAGTGTAGATATCCTCTATATATTGTCTTCATTGTGTAAAGGGTTAACTAGCACTTAATCATGATTATTGTCCACTAGCGGGCACAGTGATGCTGTGTACTAAGGCATACTACACGTCAATTGTGTATTGACTACTTGTCTTCAACCAATGCTAGCCCTTCATGTTTGGAGTTAGTATGTTGGGGAGTCTGACAGCTAATCATCAGTGCTTGGCAGTTCTCTCTGGTTACTCATCCTTACTCCACCCGTAAAACTGACATGAGGTGCCCCTGGCTGCCATAGCATAGTGCCATTAAACCCCAATAAATAAATAAATAAATGAATAAAGGGTTAAAATTAAACTTACTTGACTGCGTTGCAGAATCGCGATTACCAAGTCAAAACAGGGTTTAATAGAAAATGTATTTATTTTACTTGCTCGGTTCATAGCAGGTTTTGATAATCAGTTCATCACTATCCACATTAGGGCTGTCGCGATTATTTGATTAGTCGACTAACCGTCGACTATTGAAGTAGTCGACGTTTTTTATTTTTAGTCGATCGTCGTTTATTTTCAAGGTGGTACACGTCTACTACACGTCGGGGCTAAATTGCACTGTTTTGTGAGGTGAATGATCAATGAAGGTGGATAACTTTAAATATCTAACCATAGTTAACATTCATATCCGGAAGACTGTACGACTGTCACTGACTGTGTAAGAAAGAACACTCACAGTTACTCGAGAAGAATAGATTCTTCTGAATTTCTCCAGTCTTGTACACACGAATGCACCCATTGGAAAACCCAAAGCGCGGAAGTGACAAAATTATGACGAAAGTCAGAACGTCAGATCATTTCTCAAAGTTCGGAACTTCAGACTAAGATCCAATTTTAACAACTGACGAGGGAATGCATAGAGCTCAATGTTCAAAATTTCGAGAAACTTATTGCAGAAAGGAAACATATGCAGGAACGTTCTTTGGTAAATTCATTTTAATTCATCGGCTTCAATCTAGTTCAAACTTGGACCCGCAGTCAGTAATATTATTTTGGGGGTTGGTACGTCCTACAGGACGTACCAACCCCAAAAATTATATTACGGACTGTGGGTCCAAGATTGGACTACATGTAGCTTCAGTCGGGACCGATTTGTTGTTCCCACAACCCCACTTCGTCTGAACACACTGGTGCCATTGTCATTTTCAGAGTTTTACGGACAGAAGAATGATTTGCTAAAAAATCATGGGAAGCGACTATTAATTGACTAACCGTCGATTACTGGTCACGATTAGTCGATTACAAAAAGTGATAGTCGCGACAGCCCTAATCCACATCACATTTCACAATATTCTGTTTTCCATGGAGAGGAACTTTGTGCTTAAAATGTTGCTAACAGATGTTGATGTTGCAAAATTCAAGTGATTTCGGGTTTGTAGAATATTTGTTGATACACTCTTTAACCCTTAACCCTTCGAAATCGTAGACTGAAATATTGGTCCAGTGCAAATATTCCCATGTCCTGTAAGACCAAAATCACGGTCTGCGAGCACATGGTTACTATCAATAGATTTCTATTTATTCCAACAAATTCAGTTAGCCAATCAACATTCACGTTACTGAAAGGGCTTCACCAGGAATGTAATACAGATTGCATCACTTGATTATTGACTTTTTCTATCGGCTTTTATGAGTGGCTGAAGTGGTAAATATATTACAGTCAGATAATGACGAGATGTTTGATGCTGTTTATACATCTGCTGAACTAACCTCGTCTGAATCTGATAGTGACACAATTCCATATATGGAGGATATGAAATGAGTGTTTTTCTCATATAATATTTATGAAATGAGTCTAAGAATTTTCCGATTGGGTGAGCCTCTGGCGAACCCAAACGCAAAATTCGGACGAGTTTCATAAATATTATATGAGAAAAACACTCATTTCATATTCTATTTATCATATGACACACACATGCACAAATTAGCCACTTAGTATGACTTTTTAACCCATCACCTAACTTGAGTTGCAGACGGCACTTGGAAAAAACATCCTCGTATAACTAAAAATGTTCATTTTTTGCTTCCAAAACATAGATTATGACCCCTCATTGGAACGAGCGCGACACACTAGTTTCAATGAAGGGTAATAACCTATGTTTTGGAAGCAAAAAGTGAAAATATAAAAAAAAATGAATGGCATTTTTCTTGTATTGCGCAAGACGGTTTTTGCCGTTACGTTAGGTAAAAGATTAATACAATATAACCCAACCTGAATAGGACAGATAACGTAAATTTTCCCTAATGAAATTATGCAAATGGGACCCAGTTGTATTTTGTTTAGCCAATCAAATTGTCCAGTTTTGAAATTGACCAATGAAAGCTCCCAACTCTAATTATGCAAATAATGAAAATGTGGCCCAGTTGTATTTTGTTCAGCCAATCAAATTGTCTAGTTTTGAAATTGACCAATGAAATGGTTACTATCAATAGATTTCAATTTATTCCAACGACTTCAGTTAGCCAATCAACATTCATGTTACTGAAAGGGCTTCACCAGGAATGTAATAGAAATTGCGTCACTTGATTATTTACTTTTTCTATCGACTTTTATGAGTGGCTGAAGTGGTTAATATATTACAGTCGGATAATGACGAGATGTTTGATGCTGATTATCCATCCGATGAACTAACCTCGTCTGAATCTGACAGTGACACAATTCCATATAAATGGATACTGACTCAGGTGACTCTGAAATCGTACATACAGGTGGATTAATGAAATGAACATTGACTATGCATATTGGTGATTTTAGCCTCAGGTGCCCACGGAAGGGAAAAAATTCTGCTGAGATGCTCAAGGTTTAAAGGGTTAAGGGCCCATTTCTGACTTTTACGTTCTCAGACTAGGTACCCTTAACATGTACTTTTAACATGTAATCATGAGGAGATCCTGCTGAAAATAGACATATTACCTTGGCAGTGGTTTCTAGTCAAGTCTTGGCTGCCTAAATGGCAGCCAAGACATGACTAGAAGTCACTGCTTAGCTACTGGCAATGTGCAGGTGGTGGTCTAACAGGTATTCAAGAAATTTGTTTGTTCAGGCTCTTAACCCTTTACCCAACGCAGACGATTTCAAAATTTATTTTAAATATCATTTTTTAAATTTTTTCAAAAAATTTCAACAAAACCGTATCATGTGACCCCTCTTTGGAACGAGCTCGACGAGCTCGTTCCAAAGAGGGGTCACATGATATGGTTTTATTGAAATTTTTTGAAAAATAATATTTTTTTAGCTGCTGAATTTGCATATTACATGGGCGGTTGCGGGCGATTCGTTGGGTAAAGGGTTAAGGGTTAAAATGACATTGGAATATTATCACAGTATATAACAAAAGATCAAGAATGCCTATTGTTTTTTGAGTATTAAAGGATTGAGGATACCTATTGTTTTTTAGAATTTAACAAAAGATCGAGGGGGTGGGGTGGCACGGTGGAGTTGCGGTAACCTGTTCTCATCAGCATCACCGAAGTTCAGCAATGTCAAGCCAGGTTAGCCCATGGATGGGTGACTGTCTGAGCAATCGATTCAGACTCCCTCGTTGTGTCCTTGGGCAAGGCACTTCACCCAGATTGTCCACATGGGGGCACGATGATGCTCTGTACTAAGGCGTACTGCATGTCGATGGTGCGCATGTCTTCAACCAATCTCTTACCCTGTCTGTGCTGCAGTGCGGAGTTATGATGTTTGGGAGCTGGCAGCTGCTTGTCGTTGCTCGGTGGTTCTCTCCGGGCACTCCAGCTTCCTCCACCTGTGAAACTGTCTCCGACACGATATGACCTTGGCTGTTAATATGTCGTTAAACCCTAATAAATAAATAACAAATGATCGAGGAAACCTATTGTTTTTGAGTATGTACCAGAATTAGAACAACAGTGGAAATATGAGTTTTCCTTGACTCACTGCACATGATATCAAAATTTATTATTTTAACCATTTTAATTATTGCTTTTTTCAAATTTAAAAAAAATTGTGACAAAACCATATAGAACCCCTTGTTGGAATGAGCTGAACAAGCTTGTTCCAGTAAGGGGGCACATGATATGGTTTTTGTTGAAATTTTGGAGAAAAAAATTTCAGTTGCTTTATTTGTAAATTAGATGCGGCTGATTCGTTTGGTAAAGGTTTAACCCTTTACTGGTCTGTAAGCAAAGTACAAAAGTAATGATGTACAAAATCAATATCTTTTGATATTTGTTATACAGTGGAGCCCACTTGATTGGGTATCTCTTAACCGAATAACCCTGTTAATTGAATATAGGTGATAGAGTAAACTCTTGTCAATTGAATAAATAAAACTTGTAACCTGTCGATAAATTTTCTACTCCCCCAGTTTTCCTTTGTTTATAGACCTATTTGGCCTCAGTACATCCAATGCAGGCATTTAATCTATTATATCTTGTTTGACAGAACTCATGGAGCTCTGTCAAACAAGATATAATAGAATAAATAATAAGTTTATCTCCACAATACTGGAAAGGGACATAATCCCTGTTAATTGAATACTCCTGTTCATTGAATAATTTCCATGGGCAAAGTGGCTATTCAATCAACAGGGTTCCACTGGACAACATCCTTATGGGGGTGAGATTCAAATTTGTTCAAATCAAGTCCTTGGGCTCCCTATGGGAGACCAAATTTTAATTTAGTACAATATGAAGAATATTCTTTAAAAATCTTATTCAGATCCTCCAGTCAGAATCTTCTGATATTTGGTGTGCAGCACCCTTATTGGAGGTCATATTTAAGTTTGTTTAAATCATGTTCTAGGGTCCATAATTGGGGTTACTACATGAACCTGAATTTCATCCTATTTAGATCCACCTGCCAGAATCTTTTTGATCTTTGATATTCAGCATCCTTGGGGAGGGGGTGTAACATTCAAGTTTGTTCAATTCAAGTCTGTTCAAATCAAGTACCTGGATTCTTATTTGGGCTCCCTATGGGAACCCAAATTTTAACTGAGTGCAATATGTGAAATATTTTTGGTGCCTATTGTTTGATTGATTGATGTATTTTATTTTTATTTGAATATATTTTCTGCAAAGCAAGATTAAAATACAGTGTCTGTTGGTTATATTTATTTTGTACACATCCAGTTTGCTCGGTTTTGTGGAATAGGACTCGGCTATCAAAAATTACATCTACTTCCAGTCACCATCACCTCCGTGTATACCTGTCCACTAAGACTATTGCTTGACTTTTGAGCCTAATGAAGTTTTTGCCTGGGCTTCTACCTTCTAGTGAAACATCCTAGCTAAAGCCTCTAATACACATCCATTTTGACTGGTCGGGTGCTAGCAGATCCTTGGTTACGTTTTGCAACAGGAATAAAGTTCTCCAAGGTGCCATGCTACAAGCACCTTGGACCTCAGGTCAGCCACTGTTTACAACTATCCTGCTTGCATGTGTTGAAGCGTGCATCGTGGAACTTTCATTTTGAAATGTGTTAATAATCGGCCGCACCATTTCAAGTGAACCATAGAGAACCAAGGTACCTACTAGCACTTGACCAGTCAATACATCCTGACACTATCCTCCAATTATAACACCCGCCAGTTCAATTTCCCAAATCCTGCCTTGCTTAACCCAATGATACAACATTCCATCAATTACTATCCCATCATAATTTTTTGATAAGTGTGTTATTCCTTGGTTTTAACTCAAACATCTTTTCCTTTTCCTGGAGACAGCTCACAAAAGCATCAGCTTCCTGCTGGAACCATTTTCCAATCCACAATTTATGTCTTCTTTTGTTTTCCTGTATAATCTGTATTATTTTATACCTGTTTGGAACTAAAATATTGTCAATAAATCCTTCGGTAAACAGGGTCTGTTTTACTGGTAAAATAGGACCAAGTCACCAATGCTTGGGAGGTGCAAACCCTCTCGAAAATGGGCCACATGGCTTATTAACGCTTGCCCTGATCTTGAGTTGATACTCTTGTTGTGGTCATGATTAGCCATTGTGCAAAAATATGTCACCTTAAAGACCAATAAATAAATATGTCAATCCATCAACTATTAACCCTTTGAAGCCCAGAGGCCCTTTTACCGGCCCAGTAACATGATACTTCATAATTTCATTAAGTAGGTTGACTTTTGAGTGAAGGTGTCGTGTAGACCAATCAATATTTTCAACATGCAGCCCCAAGGCTGCATGTTGAAAATATTAATTGGTCTACCCCCAAATAAGGGGGCGCGGTGGTGTTGCAGTAACCGGTTCTTGTCAGATCACCGAAGTTCAGCAACGTCAGGCCTGGTTAGTCCTCGGATGGGTGACCGTCTGAGCGTCTGTGCGATCGATTCGGACTCCAACGTTGTGTCCTTGGGCAAGGCACTTAACCCTGATTGTCCACATGGGGGCACGATGACGCCGTGTACTAAGGCGTACTGCATGTCGTTGGTACACATGTTTTCAACCAATTTAACCCTGTCTGTGCTGCAGTGCGGAGTTACAATGTTGGGGCACAGGCAGTTGCTTGTTGTTGCTCAATGGTTCTCTCTGGGTACTCCGGCTTCCTCCACCCGTAAAACTGTCTCGGTCATGATTAGCCATCATGCATAAGTGTGTGACCTTAAACACCAATAATTAATTAAATTAAATCTTAATTAACTCCCAAATAAAAAATATGGACTCTTCCCATTGCTGCCATTGATCTGATATGGAAGGTACCACTAGGGTTCAAAGGGTTAGAAAGGTGCATAAATATAACTGAACAAACATGTTTTTTGTATTTTTTTTATTAACTAGATGAGTGCTGGAGCCTGGATGACCAGATTTGTTTTTTTCTTCTGAGTTCCAGGTACTGCAACTTAAAGGCTTCATATTCTGTGGATGTGCTTTATATTTGTGAAGTGAAATTATTTAGCCTATAGACTTGCTTTATTACAATTGATGAGAGAGTGCCTGTAGGCACTCTCCCATGAATTTTAACAAAAGGCCTCATGGGGCCTGAGCAGGCCTGAAAATAAGCAGTCTGACATTTGCAGAATGAGGTCCCCAGAGGCTGAAGTTGATGATATTATCCCATACAGTGAGCCAATTTATCCTCTGGGTACCTTTTTCTGTTTAGTTTTGCGACCATGATTCAGACTGAGGTTCACAGAGGGTAAATGTAGTGATGCTACCCTGCTATGCAGGGTAGCATCACTAAATTCACCCTCTGGGGACCTCATTTTGCAGATGACAGTCTGCTTATTTTCTGGCTTGGGCCTGAGGCACTCACCTGATAAAGTTGTTTCAAGAAGGATTTAATTAGCATCTGTGGCCATTAAACACTACAGAGGAATGAAGTCATGAACTGTACTCAAATCTGAATCAAGGTCTCATGAATTTGCACAGCAGGGGAGCATCTCTAAATTTACCCTCTGTGAATCTGAATCTGAACCAAGGTCTCAGGCCTAAATAGAAAGAGGTACCCAGAAGATAAGTTGGTGGATTCTAGCCCACTGTACAGGATAGCATCAGCAAATTCACCCTCTGGTGACCTCATTCTACAAATGACTCATTGCTTATTTCCAGGCTTGTTTGTGAGAAATGTTTTTATGCCCCCCGACTTAAGTTGGATGGCATATAGTGATTGAAGTGTGCGTGTGTCTGTCTGTCCATGTGTCAGTGTGTCTGTGTGTGTCCAAGCCAATAACTCGAAAACTGTTAGGGCCACAGTCATCAGACTTCACACAATTATAAAGGACCATGGGAGGATGTGTCACACACCATAGCCGGGTTCGTACCTTCAAGGTCAAGGTCACATTTCAAGGTCACACTAAAAATCGGTCAATATTTGTGTCTCAGCCATAACTCAGAAACGAATCATAGTACAATTATTAAACTTTTTACAAATGTTAAGGACAGTCAGAAGGTGTGTTGCATATAATAGTTACCGCCGCATCTGCAAGGTGAAGGTCACAATTGACCTTCATATGTTCAGGGTCACAAATCATGTCTCAAGCATATCTCCAAAACTATTAGGGCTACAGTCATCAAACTTCACACAATTATAAAGGACCATGGGAAGATGTGTCGCACACCATACCCAGGTTCGTACCTTCAAGGACAAGATCACATTTCAAGGTCACACTAAAAATCGGTCAATATTCATGTCTCATCCATAACTCAGAAACGAATCATAGTACAATTGTTAAACTTTTTACAAATGTTAAGGACAGTCAGAAGGTGTGTCGCATATAATAGTGTCTGCCACATCTGCAAGGTGAAGGTCACAAGGGGTGGGTGTGGGGGGGGGAGGGGCATGTGTTACCTTAGTAACATTCTTCTTGTTTTAAAAAAGAAACGAAAAATATTACCCTGTGTTACTCTTTTTGCAAAAATCTTTCCACAGTCAGATTTTCATCTATTTGAGATGATTGAGTTGACATGGAAAATGGGCTGACCAAGTCCGAAAATAAGTGGTCTGTCATTTTCAGATGGAGGTCCCAGAGGTGAATTTGTTAATGCTATCCCACACAGTTGGCTAGAATCCTCCAATATATCCTCTGGGTTCCTCTTTCTGTTTAGGCTCGAGACCTGGATTCAGATTGAGATTCACAGAGGGTAAATTTAGAGATGCTAACCTGCTGTGCATTCTGCAGATGAATCTGCTTATTTCCCGGCTTGCCTGTTGGCTATTGCTTGGTGGTTCTCTCTGTACTCTGGCTTCCTCCACCCATAAAACTGCCTGACACAGGGTGACCCTGGCTGTTGAATGTGTCATTAAAGCCCAAAAATGCATAAATAAATAAAATAAATAAATAAATAAATAAATAATAAAAAAATTAAATCTTTTTGTTATATGATCCTGTAACTTAGGAATTTTAACACAATCCCAATGTTCACTGGTAGAGTGCTAAATTATTTTAGTCATCAATATTTGTTCATGTGTCCTTGGATTATTATGCCCATGACCTTCAAAGAAGGATTCAAGGGTATCTAGTGAAGCCCTCCTTCCGTCCATCCATCGGCCCATCTGTGTTTACGTTTGTATACATGTGTGGCTAGGATTTGGTAATGAAAGTGTCAGTGACACTGTAGCTTTACTAAACTTTGTTTTGTGTTTGATGAAAAAGATAATGTTGAATGTTTATGAAAGGATTATGAAATATGACAAGAATTGTGATAATTGAGAATATGTTAATTTCTGTTCCCTGTATGCTAGGTTTTCAGTAAGAATAATTTGAGGTGTAGACTGTGATAAAGAATTGTGGCCCTCACAGTTAATGTGTCAACCCAAGTTACAGTAAATTATTGTAAAACGCGCCATCGTACCAAGTTACAATGAAATCTCTTCATAAATATGAAGGAATCTCGGTCACATGGAGACTTGGTTGACCGATTATGACCAAAATAGGACAGTCTCATCTAGGCATCATACCGAGTTATCTGTCCAAGTTACAATGAAATCGCTTCATAAATATGAACTGTACACTGTGCTAAACAAATCTAGTTGAGAAGCCACTAAAAATATAAGCCACATAAAATATATATGGGCATTTGACACATAAATAGCCCAACCCTCTTCCTATGGGTCTAGGCAAGTTGATTTGAACAAAAACAAAATGCGATGGCAGGACAAGCATGCACCTCAAAATTAACTGAAATAAGTTTTGGAGGAGGAGTTGCAAACATGATCACCGAAGTTAAGCAACGTTGAGCCCAGTTAGTCCTCGGATGGGTGACCGATCGATTCGGACTCCCGTGTTGTGTCATTGGGCAAGGCACTTAACCCTGATTGTCCACATGGGGGCACGATGACGATGTGTATTGAGGCATACTGCATGTCGATGGTGCGCATGTCTTCAACCAATCCAACACTGCCTGTGCTGCAGTGCGGAGTTACGATGTTGGGGAGCTGTCAGGTGCTCGTCGTTGCTTGGTGGTTCTCTCTGGGTACTCCGGCTTCCTCCACCCGTAAAACTGTTACGGTCATGATTAGCATAAGTATGTGACCTTAAACACCAATAAATAAATAAATAGCTGCAAACATAATGTTCACAGACAACATTCGATGGAATGGTGATTGATCACTAAAGCTCATCCTGTTAGGTGAGCTAACAAGAGAAATTCTAAGGGACAAAATAATTTCACTTCCAAAATAATACGAAGCACAACCACAGAATACAAAGCCCTGAAGGCGCAGTACCTACGCTGCAGTATAAAGCCCAAGTATGGTCTTCTAGCACTATACCAGTTAACCCTTTACCTAATGTTACAGCCAAAACCGGCCAGCACTATTCACAAAAATTGCCAATTATTTTTCATTATTTTTTTCATCCTCTTTGGAACGAGCGCAACAAGCTTGTTCCAAAGAGGGGTCATAAAATATGCCCTTTTAGACAAAAAATGAAAAAAATTAGTTATTCAAGAATTTTGTTTGCAAGTGTCGTCTGCTTTTCATGTTAGGTAAAGGGTTAAATATGATGAATATTCCTCTGTGCCATATAAAAAGTGAAATCTCATTATTTTTGCTCAAAAATGTCTTTATTTTAGATTTTAAGTTTCTGATGTCTTGTGTTGTATCACGGATATATTATTGCTTGTTTAGTAGTTAAGTTGCAGTAAAAACTTTGAGTGATGATGTTTTAATTTAATATTTTTTGTTATTACATGTTATATATTTTATATATAGGGCATTAAAGCCTTGAATCTGTACTTTTTCTGTTATGATGTTATTTATTACTTGTTTAGTGTTTATGGTGCAATAAAACTTTTGAGTGACGGAGTTTCAATTTAATAATTTTATTACATATGCTGTACATGTTTGTATATATACCATTAAAACCTTGAATATGCCCATTTTTGTTTTCATGTTATTTACTGCTTGTCTTGTTTATGTTAGTAGTCTTCATGAAACACACAGACGGGTCCTACCAAATACCGAAGGATAGCGAGGTGAAGGGAAATAAGTAAGAGTTGTTTAAAAGGTTTAAATATATGTCCAGACATATAATTTGGTCCCTTGAAGCCATAAATATGATGTAACCTTTCATTTAATCGAGTAAGTGCAAGATATATAGACCGAGCTGTCCCGAAAACTTTCCCTTGATATTTAGTAGGAAGCTTTGTAATTAATAGGCTACCTCGATGTCTGGATGAAGCGTGTAAGTGCTAATTGGGTATTACAAGACAGATCACTGTAATATTCGATAAAAAAAAAAAACATCAAATATTATCTTTGCTTTGCACCGGCGGAACTTTTGCCAGTTGCCATTGTTGGCTTTATGCCGTTGTTAGGGTTTTGTGGCATACTGTGATGAGTATCGTTCTGCTATGCCCGATACACCCAAAGCTACAACTTGTATTTAGTGTATTTCTATTTTAAGTACATAATTTTTAGCTATTTCGGTTCAGTGTCAACAGATTTAATTTGGCCTTGTTTTTTTAGCTCACCAAAGGGAGCTTAATTTATCACTTGTCATCTATCGTCGTCGTTCGTGAACTTTACATTATCGACTTCTTCTAACAAACTTCTGGACCAAATTCAACAAAATTTGCTGTGCATGTACCTTATTATATGTCAATTCAAGTTTGTTCAAATCAAGTTGACCCGCCCCTTGGTAGGGCCACGCCCAAAAAGTGAGCCTAAATCTTAAAAAAGTCTTCTTCTCTTCTCATGAACCAGCAGTAGCAGAGACTTGATATTAGGTGTGCAGCTTCTTTTTGGGGTGTAGACTCAGATTTGTTCAAGAGAAGTTCTAGGGGCTATATTTGCCATCGTTATGGGAGGGGCAAGAATTTTTGCCCCTCCCAAAATTTCTATTTTCCAAACCGAGAGGCAGATTTGGACCAAATTTGATATGAGGGCTTATTGGATCATAAGTACTTAATTTATGCCCCATTTTTTTTTCCCGTCGCCCCATGGGAACTGCAGGAGCTAAAAATAAAAAAAATTAAAATGCCCATATCTCCAAAACTACACGGCACTGAGAATTCTTATTTTGTGTGAAGCTTCCTTAGGCCCAACAGAATGGAATGGTCAAAAAAAGTTGCTATCGGTTTTATCATGGGGTACTTTTTGGGACTTTGAAGAAGTGCTGAGTCAGCATTTTTTAACACCATGGGTTATGGGAAAATCATTTAAGACTACTTTTCTCCCAAACCACTGCTCCAAAAGCTTTCAAATTTCACAAAAAACATCTTTGGAAGATTGTTTCACATGTTTATTGAAATCAATTCCCCGGGTCCATACATATTTGGGCTCTCTATAGGAGCCCAAATGTTTAAATTAGTGCAGTATGAGGAATATTCTTTAAAAATCTTCTTCAGATCTACCAACAAGAATCTTTTGATATTTGGTATGCAGCATACGTAGGGGGGGGCAGGGGGGGGGGGGAGATTCAGGTTTGTTCAAGCCAAGTCCCTGGGTTCATATTTAGGCTGAAAATTTGGGGTCCCGTTCCTGACTTAGAAATTTTGGATCAAAATCCGGATTTTTTTTTTTTTTTTATGCATTTTGGTCAATTTTAAGACAAAAAAATTTATTTTTTTTACACTGAAAATTTGGGGGCCGTGTGGGACTTGGAAAATTTTGGACCAAAATCTGGAAATTAGTTTTTAGCTCACCGAAGGGAGCTTAACTTATCACTTGCTGTCCATCGTCGTCGTTGTCTGTCGTGAACTTCATGTTATCGACTTCTCACATACTACTTGACCAAATTGAACCAAATTTTGTGTGCATGTTCCTTATCATATGTCAATTCAAGTTTGTACACCACGGGCACCAGAAGGGGCATAACTCTGATAGCACCCATAATTTTTTTCAAAAATTCAGAAAAATCTTCTTCAGATTCAAGTTTGTTCAAATTGAGTCGCTGGGTAAATATTTGGGCTCCCTATGAGAGCCTAAATTTTAACTTTGTGCAATGCGTGGAATATTCTTTAAAAATCTTCTTCTTCAGATTCACCAGTGAGAATCCTCTCATATTTGGTATACGTCATCTCTAGGCGGGCCAGATTCAAGTTTGTTCAAATCGAGTTTCTCGGTTAATATTTGGGTTCCCTATGGGAGCCTGAATTTTAACTTAGTGCAATATGAGAAAATTTCTTTAAAAATCGTTTTCTTCAGATCCACCAGACAGAATCCTTTAACATTTGGTATGCATCATCTCTAGGAGGGGTCAGATTCAAGTTTGTTCAAATTGGGTCCCTGGGTTGATAATTTTGAGACTGGTTCAGACTAAGAAATTTTTTACCGAAATTTGAGAAAAAAAATTTGCTTTGGATTTTTTATGCGTTGTTTTGTTCAATTTTGAGACAACCCCCCCCCCAACTCCCCCAACTCTCCCCCCCCCCCCCCCCCACCTCCTCAATTTTTAGCCTGAAAATTTTGGGTCCGGTTCCAAATCCAAAATTTGGAATTTTTTTTTTTAAAATTTGTGTTTTTTGTTGAGATGAAAAAAAAAATTTTTTAGCCTGAAAATTTTGAGTCCAGTTCAGACTTGGAAATTTTGGACAAAAATTTTGAATTTTTTTTTTTTTTTTTTTATGCGTTTTGTTCAATTTTGAAATGAAAAAAAAATTGGGGTCAGGTTTGGACCAAAATTCGGACATTTTTGGGGGGATTTTTATGCGTTTTGTTCAATTTTGAGATGAAAAAAAAAAAATTTATAGCCTGAAAATTTTGGGTTCTGTTCCGACTTGTTTTTAAAATCTTCTTCAGACCATATAGTCAGAATGCTTTCATATGTGGTATACAACATCTCTAGAAGGGTTAGATTCAAGTTTGTTCAATCCTAGTCCATAGGTTGATATTTGGGCTCCCTATGGGAGCCAAAATTTTAACTTAGTACAATATAAGAAAATTTCTTTAAAAATCTTCTTCAGATCCACCAGTCAGAATACTTTCATATTTGGTATACAACATCTCTTGGAGGGTAAGAGTCAAGTTTGTTCAAACCTGGGGTTATTAATTTGGCTACCTATGGGAGCCTGAATTTTAACTAAGTGCAATATGAGGGAATTCCTTTTAAAATCTTCTTCTTCAGATCCACCAATCAGAATCGTTTCATATTTGGTATACAATATCTCTAGGTGGGTCAGAGTCAAGTTTGTTCAAATCAGACCCTGGGTTAATATTTTGGCTCCCTATTTGAGCCCAAAGTTTAACTTAGTGCAATGTGAGGTGATTTCTTTAAAAACCTTCTTCATATCCACCAGTCAGAATTCTTTCCTATTCGATATATGACATCTCAAGGGGGATCAGATTCAAGTTCGTTCAATTTGGGTCCTTGGCTTAATATTTAAGCTCTATGGGCAGGGGTGGGGTGGGGGGAGGCATGTTACATTCAGGTTTGTTCAAATCCATTCCTTAGTGTTTTTCTATAAAATTTGCCTCTCATGACTCAATTCCTTTGCAGTGTTGATGAACCATGTCTAACTGAATGTGGCCCCAAATACTTCCTTGAACCAGTTTGGCCGGTGAGCAATTAAGGCCCCTTGGGGCCTCTTGTTTGTTTATGTGTTTTGGTCAATTTTAAGACCAAATTTTATTTTTTTTTTTTTTACACTGAAAATTTGGTGTCCGGGTGGGACTTTTGACCAAAATCCGGAAATTTTTTTTTGTTTTTTTATGCGTTTCAGTCAATTTTAAGATAAAAAAAAAAATTTTTTTTTTTTACACTGAAAATTTGTGGGCCGGGTGGGACCTAGAAATTTTTTTACCAAAATCCAGAAATTAGTTTTTTGGTTTTTTAAGCATTTTGGTCAATTTTAAGAAGAAAAAAAAAATTATAGGCTGAAAATATTTTGTTTGGGACTTTTCCGAACAAAAATAAAAAAAAATCTGTTTTTTATGCGTTTATCTCAATTTTGGGACATAAAAGTGCAGGAACTGAAAATAGAAGGAAAATCCTGTGTATTGTGTGGGCACAACTGCTTCATCCAGTTGGTATATGCTTTTCTTAGGAGGGGTGTATGCAGCTTATTCAAGTCAAGTCCCTGGTTTGATATTTAGACTACCATGTCAGGTGGGCGCCCTCAGGCCCCCTGGGGCCTCTTGTTTATTGACACTTTTTCTTTTCAAGGTATTCACCCTCTTTAACAGACCAGTTTTTAGCTCATCTTGACAAAGTCAAGCTGATCTAATCTCATCGCTCTCCGTCCATCCATCCGTCCGTCGTCCGACAACACCATGTTTTGATCTTCTCCTCCAAAGCCACTAGGCCAATTCAAGTGAAAGTTTGTGTGAGTGATGGTCTTGAAGGTGCATTGAATTTTTGTTCAACTCAACATGCCCAGCCACAGAGGGAGGGAGTGGGGGAAAATGCTTCAAAATATTTTTAAAATCTTCTTCTCAAGAACCAGTGTGTACAATGACTTGATATTTGCTTTGGAGCTTCCTTTTGAGGTGTAGAATCAAGTTTGTTCAAACGAAGTTCATGAAGCAATATTTGGCTTTGTAAGCATAGGGGTAAGACTTTTGGCCCCGCCCAAAATTTCTATTTTCAGAACTTATGGTCTGATATGAACCAAATTTGGTATGTGGTATTGTTGGGTCATAAGTACTTGACCCATGCAAAAAAAAAAATCCCCACATCCCCATGGGAACCCTCGGAGCTAAAAATGGAAATATTTTCAAACGCCCATATTTCCCAAACCACACGGAACAGAGAGCTGTTATTTGGTACGAAGTATCCTTAGGACCAGTAGAATTGAAAGGTGAAAAAAAATTGCCATCGGGTTATGTTAGGGTGATCTGTAATGGGCATCGAAAAAATGCAAAGTCAGCATATTTGCAAAAATTTGTAAAAATCTTTTCTCCAGAAACAATCATTAGAATATTTTGATATTCGGTATACAGCATTCATCGGGGGGTCAGATACAAGTTTATTAAAATAAAGCCCATTGGTTCATATTTGGGCTCAATACAGGAGCCCGAATTTTTAACATAGTAATATGCTGAATATCCTTTAAAAATCTTCTTCTTCAGAACCACCAGTCAGAATCTTTTAATGTTTGGTATACATCATTGTTATGATGGTCAGATTCAAGATTGTTCAAACCAAGTCCCTAGGTTAATATTTGGGCTTCCGTAGGAAGCCCAAATTTTAACAATGTTCAGTATGGGGGATAATTTTAAAAAATCTTCTTCAGATCCACTAGTCAGAATGCTCTCATATTTGGTATGCAACATCTCTAGGGGGGTCAGATTCAAGTTTGTTCAAATCAGATCCCTAGGTATATATTTGGGCTCGCTATGGTAGCCCAAATTTTTTCTTACTGCGATATGAGGAAATTTCTTTAAAAATCTTCTTCTTCAGATCCACCAGTCGGAATGCTTTCATATTTGGTATACAACATCTCTAGGGGGGTCAGATTCAAGTTTGTTCAAGTCGGATCCATAGGTTAATATTTGGGCTCGCTATGGTAGCCCAAATTTTAACTTAATGCAGTATGAAGAAATTTCTTTAAAATTTGCCTTCTTCATATCCAACAGTCAGAATGCTTTCCTATTTGGTACGCAACATCTCTAGGGAAGTCAGATTCAACTGTGTTAAAATCGAGAGCCAGGGTTAATATTTGGGCTTCCTATGGGAGCCGGAATTGGCCATGTTGCTGAAGAATTAAACATTTTGTATTCAGTACCCTCTAGAGGTGTGTAACTAAGATTAATCCACATAGGTTGTATCAAGGGGCTTCATAAGGGAGCTCTACATTTTACATTATGATCAACTGAAGAAAAGGCATGATGCCCGGATTATTTTTGTCACTCCTGAGGGATTCAAGGATTGACAGTGTATCCTATGAAGATGGATTGCTTAATGTAGATTCATTCTTGGACTGTGTTTCTATTGTGTTCTATTCAAGATGAGCGCTTCAGGCCCCATGGGGCCTCTCGTTCTTTGTTGTTTTTTTGTTTTTTTTGCACTTGCCACTGTTTTAGGTATAGTCAAACGTCCATCAGTCGAAGTTTGATTTTTAGCATAACTTGACATAGTCAAGATAAGCTATTGCCATCACGTGTGCGGAAGTCTGTTAGTCTGTGACGTCTGTTCACATTTTCCTTTAGCACGGGCTACACCCCGCAGTTCTTGTCTGATCGTCACGAAATTTTATATGCAGGTTTGGGGTCATGTCTAGATGAGAACGTCCCCTTTTGGTCGCGATCAGGCAACCGGTATGGCTGCCCGAGCCCAAAACCCGAAAACCATTAGCACAGTCTACAGGTCGTATTTATGAAGGGATTTCATTGTAACTTGGTAGGATGCCTCTGTATAATGCCTAGATGAGAACGTCCCCTTTTGGGCATGATCTATCAACCGTGATGGCTGCCCAAGCCCGAAACCCAAAAACTTTTAGCACAGTCTGCAGGTCATATTTAATGTGGAGGGATTTCATTGTAACTTGGTAGGATGACTCATTATGATGTCTAGATGAGAATTTCCCCATTTGGGCATGATCTGCCAACCGTGACGACTGCCCGAGCCCAAAACCCGAAAACCTTTACCACAGTCTACAGGTCATATTTATTGAGGAATTTCATTGTAACTTGGTGGGTTGACTTCATACATTGATCATACTAGATGAGAAAGTCACCTTTTGGGCATGATTGGGCAACTGTGAGGGCTACAGGGGCCCAAAGCCCGAAAACCTTTAGCACAGTCTAGAGGTCATATTTATGAAGGGATTTCATTGTAACTTGGTAGGATGACTCCAAATAATGTCTAGATGAGAACGTCCCATTTTGATCGTGATCATGCAGCCTTGATGGGTGCCCGAGCCCAAAAACCTTTAGCATAGGCAAAAGGTCATATTTATGGAAGGATTTCATTGTAACCTGTTAGGTTGACTCCATGTAATGCCTAGATGATGACATCCCCTTTTGTTCATGATTGGTCAGTTGTAATGGCCGAAAACCTTGAGCACAGTCTACAGGTCATATTTATGAAGGGATTTCATTGTAACTTCTTAGGATCACTCCAGATGATGCCCAGATGAGATTGTCCCCTATGGTTGCGATCATTCAGCCATGATGGCTGCCCGAGCCCGAAGCCCGAAAACCTTTAGCACAGTCTACAGGTCATATTTATGAAGGGATTTCATTGTAACTTGGTAGGTTAACTTCATATAATGTCTAGATGAGATGGCCCATTTTGGACATGATTGGGCTACTGTGACGGCTAAAGGTGCCCGAAGCCCGAAAACCTTTAGCACAGTCTACAGGTCATATTTATGAGGGGATTTCATTGTAACTTGGTAGGATGACTCCAAATAATGTCTAGACGAGAACGTCCCATTTTGGCCATGATCATTCAGCCTTGATGGGTGCCCGAGCCCAAAAACCTTTAGCATAGGTAAAAGGTTATATTTATACAAGGATTTCATTGTAACCTGTAAGGTTGACTCCATATAATGCCTAGATGATGACATCCCCTTTTGGTCGTGATTGGTCAACTGTGATGGATACAGGTGCCCGAAACCTGAAAACCTTGAGCACAGTCTACAGGTCATATTTATGAAGGGATTTCATTGTAACTTCGCAGGATCACTCCAGATGATGCCCAGATGAGATTGTCCCCTTTGGTTGCGATCATTCAACCATGATGGCTGCCCGAGCCCGAAGCCCGAAAACCTTAAGCACAGTCTACAGGTCATATTTATGAAGGGATTTCATTGTAACTTGGTAGGTTGACTTCATATAATGTCTAGATGAGAACGTTCCCTTTTGGACATGATTGGGCAACTTTGATGGCTAAAGGTTCCCGAAGCCCGAAAACCTTTTGCACTGTCTACAGGTCATATTTATGAAGGGATTTCATTGTAACTTGGTAGGATGACTCCAAATAATGTCTAGATAAGACCGTCCCATTTTGGCCGTGATCATTCAGCCTTGATGGGTGCCCGAGCCCAAAAACCTTTAGCATAGGCAAAAGGTTATATTTATAGAAGGATTTCATTGTAACCTGTTAGGTTGACTCCATATAATGCCTAGATGATGACATCCCCTTTTGGTCATGATTGGTCAACTGTGATGGCTACAGGTGCCCGAAGCCCGAAAACCTTGAGCACAGTCTGCAGGTCATATTTATGAAGGGATTTCATTGTAACTTCGCAGGATCACTCCACATAATGCCCAGATGAGATTGTCCCCTTTGGTTGCGATCATTCAACCATGATGGCTGCCCGAGCCCGAAGCCCGAAAACCTTTAGCACAGTCTACAGGTCATATTTATGAAGGGATTTCATTGTAACTTGGTAGGTTAACTTCATATAATGTCTAGATGAGAACGTCCCCTTTTGGACATGATTGGGCTACTGTGACGGCTAAAGGTGCCCGAAGCCCGAAAACCTTTAGCACAGTCTTCAGGTCATATTTATGAGGGAATTTCATTGTAACTTGGTAGGATGACTCCAAATAATGTCTAGACGAGAACGTCCCATTTTGGCCATGATCATTCAGCCTTGATGGGTGCCCGAGCCCAAAAACCTTTAGCATAGGCAAAAGGTTATATTTATAGAAGGATTTCATTGTAACCTGTAAGGTTGACTCCATATAATGCCTAGATGATGACATCCCCTTTTGGTCGTGATTGGCCAGCTGTGATGGCTACAAGTGCCACTTCGTGGCTCCAAATAGTGTCCAGATGAGAATGTCCCCTTTTGGTTGCGATCATTCAACCATGATGGCTGCCAGAGCCCAAAGCCCAAAAACCTTTAGCACAGTCTACAGGTCATATTTATTAAGGGATTTCATTGTAACTTGGTAGATTGACTTCATATAATGTCTAGATGAGAACGTCCCCTTTGGACGCAATTGGGAAACTGACGGCTACAGGGACCCGAAGCCTGAAAACCTTTAGCACAGTCTACAGGCCATATTTATGAGGGGATTTTAATGTAACTTGATAGGATGACTCATTTTGGAATAATTGCACTGTAACTTGGTAACTTTTGTTGATATACGTTAACTGTGAGGGCCACATACATTAAATGTGAGGTCATATTAACCCACCCCTCAGCTCTTTAGTACAGTGTACACCTCATATTATTTTTATCATAAACATAGCACACAGGGAACAGGAATGAACATATTCCCAATTATCACAATTCTTGTCTTATTTCATAATCGTTTCATAAACCTTGAACATTTTCATCAAACACAACACACAAGTTAAGCTACAGTGTCATTGACACTTTCATTAGAATTGTCGGAAATGTACATAAGTAACCTTTTATTAATTCGTCGATCCCGTTAGTCAGCCGTTAATGCTAACCGCGTCTCTTGTCTAACGGCACATTTTGGGTTGTTTTTAGCTTAACTTGACAAAGTCAAGATAAGCTATTGCCATCACGCGTGCAGAAGTCTGTTAGTCTGTGAGTCTGTTCACATTTTCCTTTAGCACAGGCTACACCCCGTAGTTCTTGTCTGATCGTCACGGAATTTCATATGCAGGTTTGGGGTCATGTCTAGATGATAGGATGATAACGTCCCCTTTTGGTCGCGATAGGTCAATCGGTATGGCTGCCCGAGCCGAAAACCATTAGCACAGTCTACAGGTCATATTTATGAAGGGATTTCATTGTAATTTGGTAGGATGCCTCTGTATAATGCCTAGATGAGAACGTCTCCCTTTGGTCACGATCTGTCAACCGTGATGGCTGCCCAAGCCCGAAACCCAAAAACTTTTAGCACAGTCTGCCGATCATATTTTTGATATGGAGGGATTTCATTGTAACTTGGTAGGATGACCCCGTATGATGTCTAGATGAGAACTTCCCCATTTGGTCGCAATCTGTCAACCACCGTGACGACTGCCAAAACCCGAAAACCTTTAGCATAGTCTATAGGTCGTATTTATGGAAGGATTTCATTGTAACTTGTTAGGTTGACTCCATATAATGCCTAGATGATGTCATTCCCTTTTGGTCGCGATTGGTCAACTGTGACAGCTGCATGGGTCCAAAGCCCGAAAACCTTTAGCACAGTCTATAGGTCATATTTATGAAGGGATTTCATTGTAACTTCGTAGGATCACTCCAGATAATGCCCAGATGAGAACGTCCCCTTTCGGTCGCGATCATTCAACCATGATGGCTGCCCGAGCTCAAAACCCCCCAAAATTTAGTACAGACTACAGGTCGTATTTGTGAAGGGATTTCATTGTAAATTGGTAGAATGACTCAGTATAATGTCGAGATGATGACGTCCCCTTTTAGTTGCAATCGGTCAACCGTGATGGCAACACAGGCCTGAAGCCCGAAAACCTTTAGCACAGTCTGCAGGCCATATTTATGAAGGGATTTCATTGTAACTTGATAGGATGACTCGTAACTTTTGTTGACATACGATGGGTAATACTTTTCGCCGGTAAAAAGAACGGTATCCGGTAAAAAGGACGGTAAGTTATAAAAACTACGCTTTAAGGTACTAAATGTACCTCTGAATGTGTGAAAAGTGATTATGTGAGGAAGCTTACACCATAATACATTTTATTTTCTGAACTTTTTTTCCAATTACATGGTGTGAAGTTGCCTAATTTGATACATATACACATGAAAATAATACAGGCACATGTCCGGGAGAAGGGAGTAAACATATTCATAGGAGAAAAACTATATCGGCATTCTCTCTCTCTCTCTCTCTCTCTCTCTCTCTATCTATCTATCCTCCCACCCACCCCCCTCTCTCTCTCTCTCTCTCTCTCTCTCTCTCTCTCTCTCTCTCTCTCGCTCGCTCGCTCAGTAGCGGATAGTTTTCTTTATAGTTATATAAACATAGCTTTTTAATAACCACCCCCCGCAACCCAGAAAAAAAGAGCTTATTGCTGACTAAACAAATGGCGAATGTGCATATGACTTCATTATTTTGGTTCTGTCGCTGTGTCCGGGAGGAAGCAAGTTAGGTAGTTAGTTAAACTAGCATAACATTTGCAAGTGATATATCATTATCAAGAACTGTTTTTTTATACAAGCTGGATTTTATGGAGCGACCTGCAACATATGCTCTTTAATAACAACATGTAGCATTTACCCTCCGTTTCCATCCCTTGCAAGGCACGCTGATGCGAAATAATGTAAGAGCATTTGCTCTTACAGCGAAAGTATTTTATGTTCGTGCCTCAGTGCAAGGGAAGGAGGCCAGGAATGCTAGATGTTATAGGTAAAAATATCTCTAACTGGTAAAAATTGTGCTGACGCAAGACCCCCCCCCCCCCCTCCCCCACCCTCACCTCCCCCAACCCTATGGCCACTCACCGGCATTTTCACATACACTCTCGCACACGTCTTTCTCACATTTTCTTATAAGTAAAAACCTATTTTCTCTCCTCCCTTCAGGTGCAACAATGAGTTCAGAATTCGGGGTGAACAGTCACGCAGCTTAATGGCGACTCAATACGGCATATGTCGTATGACAGTCACGTTTAGAGTAACCGGCCCCACGGTTACCACACCGGGCCGTCAACAAAATCTGCAATTAATGATATGTGTAGTTAGTATTTACAATTCTTTTCAGTTCTGATCTGCTTTCGTTTATCTGATCTGACCACTGTGCCTTAGCCCCCCCCCCCCCCCCCGCCACCCCCACCCTGAACCCGCGAGCGCGCTTGCTAAAAATATTGACCGGTCCACTCTCCACCCTTAGTGATTATGGACATTTCTAGCTAATGCCATTCAGCGGATATGGAAGGAACCGTCAGGGTTCAAAGGGCCAATTGCACAAAGGAAGTTAATCAGAGGCGAATGATATAATTATGCTTACATTCAGTTTCGTTCGCAATGACAATATTTGTTCATGTATTTCGTTTTGTATTTTTTTTTTTACAGCGCTTTGTCGAATCTATTCAAAATCGGTGATGGAGAATATGTAGTTTAGAGTGTTGGGTTTCAGCCGTGAGAAGTTTTTATGGAGTCTTGTGCTATTTTTATGAATTTTGCGAGTTCATAAGTTCGGTTAAGGTTTGTGCTGGAAAAGAGGCTTATAATAATAGGGTTTTATATATTCCTTACGCAGATCTCTTAATTTTTCACAGATTAATACGAAATGGTATTCGTCACCAATGTCGGTTTTGCATAAGTTGCATTTCCTCTGGGATAATTCTATCCCCTTCCAGTTAACAGTCTCAATAGGGAGCCTATGATTCCTTAGTCTAAACTGTAAAAGAGGAGTTGCCAGAGATGGAGATAATTTCTGTAGATAGTTTTCAAATCCAAAATCTGTCTTTATTGCTCTATAAAATCGATATTTGTTTGATTGTTCGAGTGCTGCTCTCCATTCCTGTATGAATATATCTTCAAGTCTTTCTTTTATTAACAGGTCAAAGTATTTTGTATTACAAACATTCTGGTTAATCCAAATATCCCTCATACCCATGCTGTACAGTTGTGTGGAAATATATTTAATCCAGGGGCTAGAATGCAGTCCTTGGATGTGCTTCATGTATAAGATTGAGTAAAGGGAGACAGAAATTTTGTTTTCTTTACCACATATTAGTTTAGCCCAGAAATTTAAACAGCGCATTTTTATTTTAATTCCTATTGGCATCAATCCAAGTTCACCGTATATAAAATTACTTGCAGTTGATTTTTTTAGTTTTAAGATAAATTTCAGAAACCATAATTCAAGCTTTTCAATGGCTGTACAGTTCTCGCAGCCCCATATTTCAGAACCGTATGTTAAAATTGGAATGATGGCCTTTTCGTAAATTTCTAGGACAATATCGGGTGTAAGCTGATTTCTACGTGCCTTATTAATAATTGTGTACATGGCCTTTTTGGCTTCTGAACATCGATGATTTTTTTCAGCAGCAAATTTCCCGGTCTTAGACAGTGTAACGCCCAAGTATTTAAATTCGTTTACTATTTCAATTTGTTTGTCCCCAAGATAGAATTTTTCATTCTTACCTGCGCGAGTACCAAATTTTAATATTTTTGATTTATTTACATTTACCTCCAGTTTCCAGTCTTTACAATATTCATAGAAACTATTTAGTGTATTTTGTAAGTCTTTGTGTGAGTTGGAAAGGAGTGTTGTATCATCGGCGTATAGCAGTACTAGAAGCTGTAAGTATACTTTGAGATTGTCCTGTGGGGACTGACAATATTCAATACGAATACCACTACAACGTCTATCATATAGAAACATTTCTAAGTCGTTTAGGAAGACAGCAAAGAGGATCGGCGATAAATTTTCCCCCTGCCTCACCCCAGTGTTATTTGAGAAGAACCCCGAATTTATTCCATCGATGGAAACTGTGGATTTAATATTATTGTACATATTTTTGATAATTTGTAATATTTTTCCATTTATGTGTGTACTTATGATTTTTTTCCACAGGGCTGCGCGCCACACCATGTCAAAAGCTTTAGAAAAATCAATGAAGGCACAATAAAGGGATTTTTTGTTCACTTTTAATAATTCCTTCATTGCACATAAAGAAAATATATGGTCAATCGTGGAGTAATCTTTCCTAAAACCTGCTTGGACCTCTCCCAGCAATCCGTTATCATTTAGAAAATCGTATATTCGTACACTTAGAATACTGGTGAATAATTTAGAGATATTACTTAGCAGTGTTATTTTGCGATAATTATCTGGATGTAGAGGGCTACCTTTGTGTTTGAATATTGGCTTGATTACTCCTATTGTCCAATCGTTTGGCAGAATGCCGGATTTAAGAATTAAGTTAAAAAACTTTAAATATATATACTTAAACTCCGTGAACGTTGTTTTAATGTATTCATTTATTATATTGTCGAAACCAGGAGCTTTCCCGTTTTTAAGTTTTTTAACTGTTCTCTCTATTTCTTCGATCGCAAAGGGTTCGTTCAATGCGCTTGTATCGATATTACCTGTAGCACCCAAAGAGGGGCTAATGTTACATCCTTCTTCTGCACGTTTGTCTATGTTTTTGTAATATTCGTAAAATTCGTTCAATGACGGGGATTTTTTTTCAGTTTTCTAAGTTTCCAGCAGCCTATAAATCTTCCAGAATTCTTTACTGTTTTGCTTTTTAACGTGTCGTAGTTTTTCTTTTAACTCTTTGTTATATTGAAATTTACTTTGTCGAAGAGCATTTTTATATTTCCGTCTATAGGATGTGAGTAGGGTATAATTTTCATGTTTGCGATTTGAAGTAAAACGCTTCTTTGCTAGTCTTATACTCCTTCTCAGTGTGATACATTGTTTGTTTATCCAGGGTTTCCTTATGGGAGTATTTCCTAAATTATTTTTATACTTATATTTTATTTGTTTTCTTGCGTGTTTTACGCCAAGAGTTTTCATGGCGCTCGCGAGGTAAATATTACATATCTCTTTATTTATCTCATCGACATCTTTCAAATTAACATTTTCTGAATTTTCTAGAATATCAAGTTTGTTTTCGAGTTGGTTTATAATTTGCTGACTGATATTTTCCCGATATTTCATTATCCCACTTGGGTCCCATTTCCTGACAACAGCATTGCTGTCAACAATATCTGTATTTTTATGCAAAGGCTTCACATTTAAAGCCTGGGACACACTTGCGAAATTCGCAGCGATTAAATCCGCAGCGAAATACGCGCCGATTATTTTCGTACAAAAAGCTAGTGGACACACTACGCGATTCCGTATAGTGACGCCAGGGAGGTTGGTTCTATACTCCGTGACTCCGTGGTGACGCCCTCGCGATATTAGTCATGTGATTATACAAAATGGCAGCCTCCAGGAAACTGAAGGTTGCTGCCGCTGGTTTGTTGTACATTTTGTTGAAAAGACGGGAACGTCGTCGATTGCGATGGCGAAATCGGCGATACTGGACGAAACCCTGGCTTCTCCGCCGGAGCAAGCAGTCTCTGTACGTGAACCTTGTAAAAGATCTGTCGGCAGAGGACCCGGAGACATATCGGAAATATATGAGAATGTCGCCAGAATGTTTCCGGGAATTGTTGGAAAAAGTACGGCCACATATTGTACGAAAGGACACTAAGTTAAGAGAGGCTGTCACCCCTGAACAGCGTCTTGCCATAACACTGCGGTTTTTGGCTACTCGGCTGCTTCGTCATGCGTATTTCACCCGTGTAGTGGGCACACTGTGCGAATTTGTACTTGGCGACAGAAACCGCGGCGAAAATATCAAACATGTTTGATCGGCACGATTTCCGCAGCGGAAAAATACGCGGCGAATTTCGCAGTCTCAGAGGTGGGCACACTACGCGAATTTCGCGGCGATTTCAAAATTCGCCGCGATCATGCGAAAATATACGCAAGTGTGTCCCAGGCTTAACCGATTGCCATCGGCGTTTCGGAGGGTACCGTTATCATGAACCGTTACTTGCTCTGTATCACAAACACGCACACTAGTTTGGTCAACAAGGCAATTAAGTGAAAATGCAATTGGACAGTGAATGTCAGAGAGTAATTCATTGAAATCTTCGACCGTGAAATCTGACAAGTGCTTTGAGAACTCAGTGGTGCAGATCAGATAATCGATAATGCTTACTCCTTTGCAAGTTGTGGCACCTACATTTCTATCGTGTCCAAGCCTCCCGTTTACAATCAGCAGGTTGTTATTTTTGCAGAGCTTCACCAGCCTTCTCCCAGAATTATTGGTGATTTTATCTTCGGCTATATAATGAATATATAGAAGGAAGATTAAGTATTGTTTGTTTTATTGTAGACTATTTTCAAGACAAAATAGATCATTTCGCCATCGACACGCCATATTGTGCAAGAAAAACAATGAATTCGCTGAGGTGCACGACGGGGTGAATATTATCATACTTGCTCGACGGAGGTGTAGCTAATTTTAGATGTTTCTGTTCACTACAAGGGGATGTAACAGAAAGTTTTTTGGGAGAGAAACCATTTATAATTTGAAAATAGTCCACAATAAAACAAACAATACGTAATCTTCGTTTTATATTGCGCATGCTTCATTAAATTGTCACTTCCCACTTTCAGATGTACATTTAGTACTTTAAAACAGTTTTTATACGCTTGCCGTCCTTTTTACCGGCAAAAAGTTGTGTTCAAGTTTTTTTTTTAAACGGGGGTTCATATTTTATTTTCAGTTAGCGTTTCACCAAACACATGCCGAGGTGATAATAAATATTAAAACCAACCATACATCAGTAGATACCAGTTCTAGATTCCTGTAAGTCCCACCTCAGTGATACATACATGAGCCTATTAAGACTAGGGCCCCTTCCAATGTGTGCTCACTCCACCAATCCTTATGTGTGAACTCACAGTGTTCGGCCCGGGGGGGGGGGGGGGGTCTGAGGGGTCCAAATGCAAACCGCACCTTACTGTTTTTAACCCCCACGTTTCCTCAGGAGGCACCAGAATCTAGCTTCAGAATTTGAAGAAACAAAATATCCGGGAAAGGGCTCACAACCGTGGGAGGGAATACGCCCAATTCCATAGTTCTAGCCATTGAAATATGCTAGCGTTATGTCGATCTTGTCTTGTAGGGCTAGACCTCCCCAGAAACAAATTATCGTAAACAATTAATTTTTCAATCGCTCGCTATATACGAAAACCGCCATTCAATTATTTAAATATTTTAATTTTCTGTTTCCAAAACATAGCTTATGACCCCTCATTGAAACTAGCACGTTGCGGACTTTAGGTCCAAGTTTGGACTACCGTCTCATCAGATTGATAACGCGTCTGATGGCTATAGACACACAGGCGTAACATAGTTTATTCAAGCTAATTCCAGAAGAAACTGGCCGCCAACCGGGTAATACTTTTTGCCGGTAAAAAACTAGTATGCGGTAAAAAGGACGGTAAGTGTATAAAAACTACGTTTTAAAGTACTAAATGCACCTCTGAATGTGTGAAAAGTGATTATTTATGAAAGCTTACGCAATAATAAATATATAGAAGGACGATTCAGTATTGTTTGTTTTATTGTAGACTATTTTCAAGACAAAATAGATCATGCGCCATCGACACGCCATTTTGTGCAAGGATATCAACGAATTCGCTGAGGTGCTCGACGTGGTGAATATTATCATACTTGCTCGACGGAGGTGTAGCTAATTTTAGATGTTTCTATTCACTACGAGGGGATTTAACAGAAAGTTTTTTTTGGAGAGAAACCATTTATAATTTGAAAATAGTCTACAATAAAACAAACAATACTTAATCTTCGTTTTATATTGCGCACGCTTCATTATATTGTTACTTCACACTTTCAGAGGTACATTTAGTACTTTAAAACAGTTTTTAAACGGTTACCGTCCTTTTTACCGACAAAAAGTTGTGTTCAAGCTTTTTTTTTTAAACGGGGGTTCATATTTTATTTTCAGTTAGCGTTTCGCCAAACACATGCCGAGGTGATAATAAATATTAAAACCAACCATACATCAGTGGATACTAGTTCTAGATTTCTGTAAGTCCCACCTCAGTGATACCCACACGAGCCTATTAAGACTAGGGCCCCTTGTGCTCACTCCACCAATCCCTATGTGTGAGCTCACAGTGGTGGGCCCGGTGGGTGGGGGGGGGGGGGGGTAGGGGGGGGGGGGGGGGGGGGGGGCTCGGGGGCTCGAAGGCCCCAAATGCAAATCGTAACTTACTGTTTTTAATCCCCACGTTTCCTCAGGAGGCACCAGAATCGATCTCAGAGCTTCAGAATTTGGAGAAAGAAAATATCCGGGAAAGGGCCCAGTACCGTGGGAGGGAATACGCCCAATTCCATAGTTCAAGCCAATGAAAGCCAATGAAATATGCCAGCGTCATGTCAGTCTTGTCCCCCACCCCACCATTTTCGAAAATATGAGAAATGGATTATATATCTAGTGGAGCATAGCCAGGATTCTGTAATGGGGGGGGGGGGGGGGGGGGGCAATCATGATATTTGGAAAGTCGTTGTGGGGTTCCCCCAGGCCTAACTAGGGCTACACCTCCCAAGAAACAAATTATCGTAAAAAATTCATTAGTTATTAATTCCAATCGCCCGCTATACACATTAGTGTCTATCATACACAATATTTAAAGTGGGCGACTGGAATTAACAATCAATAGATTTGGAATGCTTCCAATTACTTGATGCCCAAAAACAATAAGTGACAGTTTGCATTTGGGAGCCGGGAAGAAGATTAAGTTGCTAGACTCTGGGGATGTCGATCCTGGTGCCGCCTGAAGAAAGGTAGGGGTTAAAAACAGTATGTGACAGTTTGCATTTTGTGTGTGTGTGTGGGGGGGGGGGGGGGCAAACCCCACAACGACCTTCCAAATATCACGATTACCCCCCCCCCCCTTATAGAATCCTGGCTACGCCCCTACTAGATAAAAAATCCAATTCATATTTTCGAAATGGTGGGGGGGGGGGGGGGTGGCTAGATCGATATAACGCTTGAACTAGAGAATTGTGCGTATTCCCTCCCACGATTCTGAGCCCTTCCCAGGATATTTTATTTCTTCAAATTCTGAATCTCTGAGATCGATTCTGGTGCCTCCTGGGGAAACGTGGGGGGTTAAAAACAGTTAATTATGGTTTGCATTTGAAGTCTTCAGCCACCCCCCCCCCCCCCCCTCGGGAGCTCACACATAGGGATTGGTGGAGTGCGAAAAAGGCGCCCCAGTCTTTACAGGCGCCTGTGAGTATCACTGGAGTAGGACATACAGGAATCTACAACTAGTATCCACTGATGTGTGGTTGATTTTAATATTTATTATCACCTCGGCATGTGTTTGGCGAAACGCTAACAGAAAATAAGTTATGAACTCCCGTTTAAAAAAAATAGCTTGAACACAACTTTTTTCCGGTAAAAAGGACGGTAAGTGTATAAAAACTATGCTTTAAAGTACTAAATGTACAGCTGAATGTGTGAAAAGTGACAATTTAATGAAGCGTACGCAATAATAAATATATATAACGAAGATTAAGTATTGTTTGTTTTATTGTAGACTACTTTCAAATTATAAATGGTTTCTCTCCCAAAACCTTTCTGTTAAATCCCCTCGTAGTGAACAGAAGCATCTAAATGTTACGCACACGAATTGGTTACACCTCCATCGAGCAAGTATGATAATATTCACCCCGTCGAGCACCTCAGCGAATTCGTTGTTTTTCTTGCACAAAATGGCGTGTCGATCACGAAATGATCTATTTTGTCTTGAAAATAGTCTACGATAAAACAAACAATACTTAATCTTCCTTCTATATATTTATTATTGCGTAAGCTTCCTTAAATAATCACTTTTCACACATTCAGAGGTACATTTAGTACTTTAAAACGTAGTTTTTATCCACTTACCGTCCTTTTTACCGGATACCGTCCTTTTTACCGGCAAACAGTATTACCCCGCCAACCCTCAACTGTTGAAGGAGACCATTTCCTCCTACATTCTGGGGGAGATCGATCCTGGTGCCTCCTGAAGAAAGGTAGGGGTTAAAAACAGTATGTGACAGTTTGCATTTTTTGGGGGGGGGGGGGGGGTGGGGGGGGGGGGGTGGGGGTGGGTGGGGGGGACAAACCCCACAACGACCTTCCAAATATCATGATTGCCCCCCCCCCCCCCAAGAAAATGGCTAGCCCCCCCCCCCCCCCCCGCATTATAGAATCCTGGCTACGCTCCTACTAGATAAAAAAATCCATTTCATATTTTCGAAATGGTGGGTGGGGGGGAGGGGGGGGGGGGTGGCTAGATCGATATAACGCTTGAACTAGAGAATTGTGCGTATTCCCTCCCACGATTCTGAGCCCATCCCAGGATATTTTTTTTCTTCAAATTCTGAATCTCTGAGATCGATTCTGGAGCCTCTTGGGGAAACGTGGGGGTTAAAAACAGTTAATTATGGTTTGCATTTGCCACCCTCTCCCCGGGGTCCACCACTGGGAGCTTGCACATGGGGATTGGTGGAGTGAGAACAAGGCGCTCCAGTCTTAATAGGCGCCTACAGATGACTATCATTGGAGTAGGACATACAGGAATCTAGAACTAGTATCCACTGATGCAGTGGCGGCGCCAGAAATTTTTTTGTGGGGGGGGGGGGGGGGGGGGCAACTAGGGGGGCAGACTCCCATGAAGGGGGGCAAATACGTAAAGGATCATATCATTACTTTGTTATGAGGTAGTCCAAACTTGGACCCAAAGTCCGTAATATACTTTTTTGGTTTGGTACGTCCTGTGGACGTACCAAACCAAAAAATTATATTACGGACTTTGGGTCCAAGTTTCGACTAAATGTAATGGTAATTAGCGGCCCTCCTTTCAAAAAATCCTGGATCCGCGTCTGGTGGGTCTGTGCGTGAGAGAGAGAGAGAGAGAGAGAGAGAGAGAGAGAGAGAGAGACTCATAATGCCCGTCTGTCATAATGCGAAATCCATGAATTTTTTTAGACAAGGAATATGGATAGACATGCCTTTGTTGGCTCATAACTTAATTATAACTTATAAGTATCTGCATCCGAGTCTTTAAATCTCTACTGCCTGGATGTGTTCATCAGCTAGCCTGAGGCTTTGGGCTAAGTGTGTATGGGAAATTATTGGGAATAAAAAAAGAGAGGGGTGTGTGTGTGTGAGAGAGAGAGAGAGTGACTGAATGTGTTTGTGTGTGAGGGTGGATGGAAATGCATGCAAGATGGTTGAGGGGGGGGGCAACTGGGGGGGGGGGGGGGCAAAGCCTTCGTTGGGGGGGGGGGGGGGGGTAGCGCCGCCACTGCACTGATGTGTGGTTGGTTTTGATATTTATCATCACCTCGGCATATGTGTTTGGCCCCCGTTTAAAAAAAATAGCCTCAACACAACTTCTTGCCGGTAAAAAGGACAGCAAGTGTATAAAACTATGTTTTAAAGTACTAAATGTACAGCTGAATGTGTGAAATGTGACAATTTAATGAAGCGTAAGCAATAATAAATATATGTAACTTAGATTAAGTATTGTTTGTTTTATTGCAGACTATTTTCAAATTATAAATGGTTTCTCTCCCAAAACCTTTCTGTTAAATCCCCTCGTAGTGAACAGAAACATCTGAATGTTACGCACACGAATTAGTTGCACATCCGTCGAGCAAGTATGATAATATTCACCCCGTCGTGCACCTCAGCGAATTCGATGTTTTTCTTGCACAATATGGCGCGTCGATCAGTGTCGGAGGCGAAATGATCTATTTTGTCTTGAAAATAGTCTACAATAAAACAAGCAATACTTAATCTTCCTTCTGTATATTTATTATTGCGTAAGCTTCCTTAAATAACCACTTTTCACACATTCAGAGGTACATTTAGTACTTTAAAACGGGTCCTACTAGAAACCGGAATCCCCTTTAAAGACCGGAATCACCCGGAATCCCCTCATATTTTACTACATTTTCGCCATATATAGCACTTTTAGCAATGGAATCCTATCTAATAAGGGGGTGGGGGAGTAAGAGCGGGAACAAACTCGAACTAATCAAGATTATAATTTGCTCAATTTGAATGAGAACTTTAGCGAATCATCATCTTGGTTGGCTCATGACTGTTCAAAAAGAAACCCGCACAGAACTCGACCCTACGCTCTCTCAGAGATAAGCCCCGAAGTCGAGGAAAGTCAGCCAGGGTCGTGGAAAGTTGAGCGGGGTCCGGAAAAGAAGGCCCGTGACTGCATGCCCCCCTCTGCTGTAAAGTCTATCGCCGTTCACTGCAGTGGCTCAAACACTGACCACTGACCTATCATGGATTGACGAAGTTTCTATCGCAGAGGCACACATTAAAACCCGGGTCATTTGACAAAGTAAGAAGATGCCGTTTTTTTTCAATTTTAGTTATTTTTCATTCAATTCCCGGCCAGTGCTGTGTTGATACAGCGCGAGATAAAAACGTACACTATAATGGTACCGCGAGTCACTTCCCCTGAAAAAGTTCGATCGATGAAAGGTAATGGATGATAATAATCGTTCCGATAATCTCTTCTCAAAATCAAAATCTATATTTGAAAAAAAAAACTATGATTGGAAACCCCCGAGGATGATTTTTTTATTACTAAAAGTGCTAAATGTGGCGAAAATGTAGTAAAATACGAGGGGATTCCGGGTGATTCCGGCCTTTAAAGGGGATTCCGGTTTCTAGTAGCACCGTTTAAAACGTAGTTTTTATACACTTACCGTCCTTTTTACCGGCAAAAAGTATTACCCCATACGTTAACTGTGAGGGTCACATACATTAGCCGTTAAGGACACACTGTCCCACCCCGCAGTTCTTTAGTACAGTCTACACCTCATTTTATTTTTATTAAAAACATAGCATACAGGGAACAGAAATTAACATATTCCCAATTATCACAATTTCTTGTCTTATTTCATAATCCTTCCATAAACATTGAACATTATCCTTTTCATCAAACACAACACGCAGACAAGTTAAGCTACAGTGTCATTGACACTTTCATTTTTTGCATCGTTGGCGAATGAAAAATATCTTCGTAAAATATTAATTCCCTTATTTAACAATATTGGACCATAACAATGGATTCAAGTGTGTCATGTCAGATCTGGCAACTTCAAAATTCTCCTTTCATTTTATTTTCCAATTTTTAGCTTAACTTGACAAAGTCAAGATAAGCTATTACCATCACGCTTGCGGAAGTCTGTGAGTCTGTTCACATTTTCCTTTAGCACAGGCTACACCCCGTAGTGCTTGTCTGATCGTCACGAAATTTCATATGCAGGTTTGGTGTCATGTCTAGATGAGAACGTCCCCTTTTGGTCGTGATCGGTCAAACGGTATGGCTGCCCGAGCCCAAAACCTGTAAACATTTAGCACAGTCTACAGGTCGTATTTATGAAGGGATTCCATTGTAACTTGGTAGGATGCCTCTGTATAATGCCTAGATGAGAACACCCCCTTTTGGTCGTGATCTGTCAAC